>CM061063.1:109936206-111136206 GCA_030762895.1 Sophora flavescens
TCTTGTTGATTTTATAGACTTGATCTACTCTAACCTTGCCTTATTTACGACAACTTTACCATCTTCGTCAATTTGTTTACGAGATTTGTCAGTGATTAGCGGCTTGTTTTTAGGCTTAGGGGCAAAGTCGGACATCATTTACGGTGAGCCCAGTTTAAGTTCTTCTTGCATAACAGAATCCATCTCATCCTCAAAGGCTTCTTGATGAGTGTGATTTCACTATTTCCATGTATTCTGCCATGCATTTGCATTTAGTTAGGCCATTTTAGTTATGGATTTTGTTTAGTTTTCCTTTGGAGCGGATAAGGGTGGTATTGTGTTGTTTTGCGGGGATTTTAGTTTAAATGCCCAAGTTTTAGCCATGAGGAAGCTGAGATGAAGAGAGGCCTGAAAATTATACTAAGAAGAAGGGGCCAAAAGTATGAGAATCATCACTGAAAAACACGGCCATCGTAAGCTATCACGTGTGACCAAAAGCCACCCAAAGAAGTCGAGCGATCGAAAACTGGCGTGATACAGTTCAGGCGTGAAAAGAGGCCCAGGTTGCAGCTTGAATGATGGCCAACCTCGCGAGAGAGTGATCTGCCGAGCACCGAGTCGGAGACGATCACGGCCTACTTCGTGATATGCATCCAAGCCGTGACAGGAAACCTCCTGAAGTCGAGAATCCATCACGGCTTGAGTGAGTAAAATTACAGGTATGAAAAAAGTACAAGCTCGCGTAAAGAGAAGGAGGGCTCGCCTGCAGAAAATAAGTTTGCGAAGCCCAGAAGAAGGCAGAGAACATCACGGCCTGGCATGATGGCTATCACGGTAGTGGCCCAGGCCACGAGTTATAAAGGCGGGGCGAACGGAAGAAAAGAGATTCGAGGAGAAAACCACAGAATCGGATCACACTCTGCTGCTTTGCATGGCTGCTATGCATCATTCCATGGAGCTCTCTCCTTTGTTCATCCTACAGCAATTCTCTCTTTTGTTTTGTCTTCAATTATGTGTAGCTAAACTCCACACTTTGTTGAGGTTAAATTCTTCTTTATCTGAACTTGGTTGTAAAAATGACTTGATTATAATACGGTTTCCTTGTTCTTATATGAGTGTTTTGATTCCATGTGAAAAGCCTTTTTCTTAGGCTTGATCACCCTAGGAATGATTAGTTGCTTTAATAGATACTTGGAAGTTTGGTGTTAGAGCTTGCTCATGAATCAAATGCCAAGTGTGGATTCATGAGCCTAGGGATAGGTCTTGAGGTGCTTGCAATCGTATAAGTCTTTACTTAATGCAAAATCTCGAGTTAATCCACCTAAGGAATTAGGGTTTAACTTGGGGTTTTAGGCTCAATGCTGAGATTGGGCAGTATTTCGGAAAAGACTTGATTGTCGTGGTGAATTATAAATTACATGTTACACTATCATTCTATAACAATCAAGGAGGATTAGCTTAGTCTAACCCTAACAATTCTATCTAATTGTTATTCATCTTTTGTTTGCACATTAAGTATTTAAAAAATTCCAAAAAGAACAAAAACATTTTCTTCATTTTGCTTGTTAGATGATAGGCAACGCCCAAATCCCAAGAAAATTCGATCGCCTGAATAGTAGTCCTAATTCCAGTAGTAATTGTCACGATCCTGAGAGCGATATCCAGTCTGCGTTTTTACTTACCTTGAACCGGTACACTTTGCCCGTAGTCCGTGTCTCAAGTTTTAGAGCGCCCGTTATAAGGGTTGGTGTGCCAATATCACAGTACGAAGGACTTCTAATTTTGAGCATTTTCTTGTTTTCCCTCATGTTTTTGAACAAATTTGCTCTGTTTCTCTACACGTAAATTTCTGCGAGAATTTGTTTTACGTTTGATGCAGTACTCTCTGTTTTTATTTCGGTGTATGCGAGGTACAATCGACCAGGTGAACTCAATTCGGACCTTTGAGATCGAGAGACTCTGTGAAGGAATAGAAGAGAACCAAGGCAAGGCGAGCCAGGAAAGAGCATCTTCTAGTAGACAAGGCAACCAAGTTGGGTTACCCGATTGTGCAAGAACCACAAATTGAAGTAAGCGAAATTTTGTCACCATGTGAGAAGAGAATGCACCAAGGAGAACGATGGGGGACTACACTTCCCACTAGAGGATTGATAGATGTGGAACTCGATTGTAAGACCGCGGTGGCTTGTCTTCGAAATCAGGCATCCTTCTCACCATGCGAAAAAAAACCGATTTGGAGGTTGAAGTAAAGAGTCTGATCTCATTAGTACTCTGGTTGACGTGGGACACCATAAGCTAAATGGAGCTTGGAGTGAACCCGTCTGATTGGGCTTTTCCCTTTTTCTCTTTGAGGATAGAGGCTAAGGCATGGCCAATCATCCTCATGGAAGCATCATCACAGAGCGACTTGGTCGACCAGTTTTATCTAACCTTCCCACTCAGAAGCGAGAAATGAGATTCGGTGAGATCAATCCCAGTGCAACTTTGCACGGAGGATGGTGAAGTCACTATATGAAGCACAGGAGAGGTTCGATCCTTACTCATGACATGTCAAATCATGAACTAGAACATGGCAGTAGATTGCAACATTTGTTAATGGGCTCGACGGGGAATTCAAGAGTATGAGGATTAGACGGCTGGGAAGGACATTGAGTCGGAAGACAGGAAGAAGCAAAGGACTTGATTGAGAACATGGCTAAAATGACCTCAAATGCCCTGGTTGGTCTCGGTCAATGGTCAATAGAGGGTGTTCTAGAGGCTGGATGGAGGTAGGCTCTCAAGGCACAAATGGCTATTCTTACCAAACCAGGTGGGGTGCGGTTCAGACTAGGAATTCTCGGCCATAAAATTTGTCAAGTTCAAGGTGCCTCGAGTGTGTAATTTACGGCATGGAGCAACCATGCAAATGGAAGCTGTGAGATCAATGTACCTGGTTGGGAGTTAAGAGACAAGAGAGGTAAATTATATACCAAGTGACAAGGGCCTAGAAATGATCCTTACTCGACACCTACGATCGGGTGGCGCTGACCATCTAACCCCAGTTGCGGAGACAAGGGCAAAGTTCAAGTACTCCAAGCAAAGCCTCACCGAGAGTTCAAGCAAATTGGAGAACCTTCCTGGGCCGGTTCACTTCAAGCTACTCAAGAGACTGCGCAGAATCGGAGTACGCGATCAAAACTTGGAGCATCAAATAGGCGGTAGCAGAAATGGCCCAGGATGGCGAGAGACCCCTCGAGGACAATTGCACAGGGATGCTGAGGAGAGACGAAAGGAAGAAGATTGTAAGGCCATTATTACAAGAAGTGGGAGAGTGTTAAACCCACAGAAAGAGAAGGAAGAAAAAAGCAAGTGATGCTGGAATTGATTTGAGTGCGGTTTGAAGAGAATGAAACAATGAAGAACCGGGAAATTCCAAGATACTACCTCACATCCACCTATTGATGTAGAAGGCCAGAAGAGACATGAGGAGGAAAAGTGGTTGATAGAAGAATTTGCGAAGAAGAAGACTGAAGACAGATTACGGAAGAGGTTGATAATCCCAATGCCCCGTATTTGAGAATCCGTGTGCCCGACGGTTGAAGAAGAGGCAAAAGATCGCGATTTTCTAAGTTCTGGATGTATTCAAAAAGCTGCAAATCAACATCCCACGTTCGCTGACTCTCGGCGAGATGCCTTCCCTCATAAAATTCATGAAAAGTTCTACTAAACAAAAAGAAGGTGGAAGGAGGAGCAGTTATACTTCTTGAAGTGCGGTATTTATACTTCAAAAGAAAGTTACAGTAAAGATGAAGGACCGGGCAATTTCACTATCACGCACGATTGGTCATGCAGACATAGGGAGAGCATTGTGTGCGATTTAAGGGCAGAAGTATTGTCTGATGCCGCTCTCCATTTCAAGAAGGCTGGGGATTGGTGAGGTAAAACCAACGAGGATTTCCTTGTTGTGAACCGCTCAATTACATATTCCCCCTATGGTGTTGTGGAGGTTGTTGGTGAGAGGTAGATAAGTTCATTTTTCAGTTTGATTTTGTGGTGTTAGATATGGTGAAGATCAGTGAACCTCTGTCCCCAGTTCTTGGGAGACCATTCCACAGCAGTGGGACGCCGGTCGATGTCGATCAAGAATTGGTGCTTCGGGTACCAAGGCAGCAGGTCACCTTTAATGTGTTTGAAGCGTTAAGAACACCCAGCGACAGGACACATGCATGACAAGTGGACCTCATTGAGTCATTATCGACAAGTTTGCACCGGAGTTTGAAGATTAGAGGCTGAAGCCGCTCTGTGTGGTAGAGGATGTAGAAGAAGAAGTATGTGCGAGGAAGAAGTTGATCTCATGATTAAATCTACGGAGAGCATGCAGTTGTAGTGCGGTAAGAGACAAGTGGTGGAAGATGTGAGAATTGAAGACAAGGGTGACCCATAGGTGCTAGAGTTGAAGAATTGCCATCCCATCTCGTTGCTGCTTTCCTTGGGATGAACTCTTCGTTCCCAGTTATCATCGATAGTGGGTTGAATTCCTTGGAAGAAGAGAAGGCGTTGAGGAGTGTAGGCTATAGTCTGCAATCGGATGGTCTATGTCCGATTTGAAAGGATAAGTCCTTTGCATGCACAAAATCGTGTGGAGGAAAATTTCAAGCAGTTAGGCAACCTGAAGACTGGTGAAATATGAAAGAGTTGTGAGAGGAGATTGTGAAGTTGTTGGATGCGGGCATTATCTATCCCATCTCCGATAGTCCATGGGTGAGTCGGTCAAAGTTATGCCGAAGAAAAGGGGGATGGCGGTGGTAGCAAATGAAAAGATGAACTTATTCCCACTCTAGGGATGTGTCGGATGGAGGTATCGTGGTCAGAAAAAATGAATGAGGCCACGGAAAAGACCAGCTTATGTGCCTTCGTTGATGGGATCCTCCAGGAGGTTGCGGGCCCATGCTTTCTTGTTTCCTTGATGGATACTCTGGGTATAACCAGATTGTGGTTGACCCCAGAGGACCAAGAAGCCCGCTTTCCACTGTCTTATGAGTACATCCATCAGGAGAATGCCTTCGGTTGTACAATGCCACCACTTTTTCAAGGTGCATGCTATCCATATTTACGATATGAATAGAAATTTATTGAGGGTATTTATGGGCTGACTTTCTGTGTTTGGTGATTCTTTTGATATTGTTTGAATAATCTTACGTGTTCTAAAAGATGCGAAACTAACCTCTTTTAAATTGGGAAAAATGCCATTTCCAGTTAGGGAGGGGTATAGTTCTTGGGCATAAAATTTCATCACGGGGATGGAGGTTGATAGAGCCAAAATTTGAAGTGATTGAAAAACTTCCTCCTCCTTTAAATGTGAAGAGTGTTAAGAAGCTTCCTAGGGCGTCGGGTTTTTTATAAAGGTTCGCGCAAAGATTTTTCAAAATTGCTGAAGCCCTTATGCAAGCTTTTGGTGGTGATACTCCTTTTATTTGATGATTGCATGCATGCCTTCAAAATTTCGAAAGAAAAACTCGCCACCGCTCGGTCATTGCACCTCAGATTGGGTTTACCTTTTTGAGCTAATTGTGTGATGCAAGTGACTATACGGTGGGAGCCGTTTAGGCAACGAAAAACAAAGTGTTGCATGTCATTTTACTTGGGTCGTGTGTTAATGATGCCCAAGTGAATTACACTCACGTCGAAAAGAATTGCTTCTGTGGTATTTTGCTTTTGATAAATTTAGATCCTACTTGATTGGTTGTAAAACTCATCTACAGTGGGTTACGCTTTGAGATATCATGTGACCAAACGGATGCTAAGCACGAAATTATTAGGTGGATACTACTACTCAAGAGTTCGATTTGGAAATGAAGGACAAAGGAGTGGAATGTGGTAGCCGACCATTGTCTGAGGCTTCCACAGGCGGATGTCAAGCGAAGCAAAGTTGCCAATTGAGAGGTTCCGGATGAGCGAGTTGTTTGTGGTGCAAGTAGCCTTGGTTTGTGGATATTGCAAATTACAAAGCAGACCAATAAGATTCTAAGGACTTCAATGCGCAGAGGAAGAAGCTCATTCATGATACCAAGTTCTATATTTGGGAGATGGTCGTATCTTTCACAAAAAGAAGTTCAGATGGAATTACGAGGAGGTGCACTCTGGGAAGAAGAAATTAATGGGGTGTTGGCCCAGCTGCCCACAGGCTCCCACCTTGAAGGACACTTTGGTGGTGAGAGGACCGCCATGAAGATTTTGCCACGAGGCTATTTTTGGCCCACTATTTTCCAAGGACTCCCAGGCTAGGTGATGAGCGTGATAAATGTCGGAGGGGCCGGGTATTTCCAGAGAAATGAGATGCCCAGAAGGGTATGCTTGAGGTGGGCTCTTCGATGTGTGGGGGATCGAACTTCATAGGTCCTTTCCATCATCTTACAACAACAAGTACGTACGGTGGCGGTTGATTATGTGAGCAAGTGGGTGGAAATGGTGCCAACTCTAATAGATGATGCGAGGCGTAATCCGATTTTGTGAGGGAGAAATATTTTTACCCGGTTTGGGACCCCAGGGCTATCATTAGCGATGGGGGGTACCCACTTTTTAATAATGGGTTCAATGCAGTGCTTGCCAAGTTTGGGGTGAACCCACAAAGTTACCACACCATACCATCCCCCAGAACCGGTGGGCAAGTGGAATTGTCGGCCAGGGAGTTGAAATTTTGGAAAAAGCGGTGAACAATGCGAGGAAGGATTGAGGCGAAGAAATTGGATGATCACGCTTTGGGCCCTATCAGACTCCCTTATAAGACACTATTGTTGTCACCTTACAATTAGTGTTAAAGGAAATTTGCCACCTTAAGTAAATTCTGACTCATAACACTTTGGACCAGTGAAAGGCCCTAAACTTTGATACAAGCTAGCCATAGATAAGAGGATGCTTGATAGACCAAGTTGGATGAGTTGGAAGCTCTTGGCTTATGAAGTTCGGGATATACAAAAAGGAAAGAACCAAGTTACGGCAGTAAATACATTAACTTGAAACAATTTGAAGAAGGCGATCAATTTCTTTATTAACTCAAGAACAGCGAAGTTTTTCGAGCGGAGATTGAGATCAAGATGGTGGGGCGTTCTATGTCATCAGTTTCTCCATTAGTTCAGTTAAATTGGAAAATCCATCATCCGGATATGCGCACTGCATCGTAGAGCGCGAGCCAACCTTCACCGGAGGAGATTTTAATCGTCGAGGCGATCTCAATCCACTGGGTCACCATCTTAGAAATCATCCGTCAAGCTAGTTGCGTTAAAAAATAGCTTGTTGGGGGCAATCAATTTTTATTTTTTATTTCATCTTCTCTTTTGTTTGATTTCCCCTCTTGAATAATTTGAGAAACTCAAGAGGTTTGTTAATAGTTTGTTGAGTGCTTTCAGATTTTGGAAGGAAGGAGGAGGAGAAGAAGGGCAGGAAAACAACACCCGAAACATATGATTCACACGCACTACCACCTTGGTGAGTTGTTCCAGGTTTTCTCCCTCTCTCAAACAAGTGTTTCATTGAGGACAATGTAAGTCTTTAAGCTCAGGTGAGGTAATCTTTGCTTGCATAGGGGTAATCTTTTTGCTTGCATTGTAAATATTGCGTTCAGCATAGGCTTAAGTTTGCATGATGTGATTGGTTTACCCCTGGGTAGAGGCTTATGATTGCTGGGCTGAGTGCGAATTTTAAGTGATAGTGAATTTTTGGACCACGATTTTCTATTCTTGTGATTGGCTTCATTAAATGTGCAGAGATGGTCTTGGATGGTTGATGATTAGTATGTGTTTCTTTGGATTTGTATTTCTCACTGGTTCTTGAACTGAGTAAATGTGAGCTTGCGAGCCATTAGGGGTACTCACTAAATCGTCCCCGGTTCTTTGTGTAGAGTGTGTTCCTCTTGGTTGTTTTTCTCTAGAACTTGACTTGAAACCATTTCGAAACTTGAGAAGATTTTTTGAGAACATTTTTGAAAGGTTGGGCAATAGGTATTTCCGGTTACGGGCTTTGAATGAATAATGCTACACAGTAATGGTTGCCGCAGGCCTTAATGAATAACTATTTTTTCTTGGTACCTGAAATGTTTTGTTAAATATGCTTATGGGGACCATCTAAAGTTGTGCAAAAGGGTTGGAAAATGTAGGTTGAAAGTTTGGGGGATGATGAAAAAGAAAAAAAAATGAATCTGAGAAATTTTTTTCTCTTGGGTTAGAAAATCTCCCCTTATACAAAAAAAAAAAAAAAAAAGAAAAAGAAAAAAATATAGAGGAAAAAGAAATAAAAATGGGAAGGATGAGGAAGTGAGAAATAGCAAAAGAATAAAAGGAAAGAATGGTGGAAAGAGTAAATTTGAAGCCCGAAAAAGGTATTTTAGAAGGTCGTGCCTTGAATGTGATTGTTTGTATAAGCCTTTTGAAATTTTACTGTTCTTGAAATTCCCACCTGAAAATTTGATCCCATGGCCCCATTACAGCAAAGAATAAGACCTCTTGATTCTTAGATGTTTTCATTAATAAAAGTGAGAGATTTGGTTGATGGTCGAGCTATGGTAAGGAATCATTCTTTGAGGAAAATGGAGTGAAATGTCATATTCCACCTTAGACACTTGAGTGAGTGAGGCAGAATGAGAGCCAAGCAAATGAACAAGCTTAGGAGTGAGCTTCAAGTGAGATAAGTGCCCGAATCGGTGAGATTGTGAGTCTAGAAAAACTAAGCCCTAATTGGACTTGAATTGATGTTGTCGCTTTGCTGAAATAATTGAATACAGTACTTGGATCATTTTACTCAGGTTCTTAGTTCACTATCCATGCTTGTTTATGGTCTTATAGCCTTAGTTTTGCTTGAGGACAAGCAAAGTCTTAAGCTTAGGGTGATTTGATGAGTGTGATTTCACTGCATTTCCAGTATACATTCTGCATGCATTTGCATTTAGTTAAGCCATTTGAATTTGGATTTTGTTTAGTTTTTCCTTTTGGAACGGATAAGGAGGGTATTGTGTGTTATTTTGCAGGGATTTTGATTAAATGCCCAAGTTTTAGTACATGAGAAAGCTGAGATGAAGAGAAGGCCAGCAAGAAGAAGAAGGGGCCGAAAGTCGAATTCATCCCCGGCTACAGCCTGATAGCTATCACCGGCCCGTGACTCAAACCACCAAAAGTCGGAGACGATCACGGCTTGGCCGTGATGGGAATCAGGGCGTGAAAAAGGGTGGTTCGCGGCGAATGATGGCTCGCCTCGCGGTGATTTGTGAAAAACCACCAAAGTCGGAGCGATCCGCATTACGCGAGTATACACCAGCAAGTGACCAGAAACCTCACTAAGTCAGAATCCATCACAGCAGCGTGATGGAATCCGAGTATGAAAAAAGCTGGCTCGCGTCGCGAAGGGCTAGCCTCGCGAGAGAGTAAGTTGCAGGCCCGAAAGAGACCAGGCTTAAAATCCACGAGTTACTAAAAAACTGGCGAAACGAAGAAAAAGATTCGGAGAAACCCTAGAATGGATCCTCTACTTCACTTTGTAAGCTTTTGTGCATCATTCCATGGAATCTCTCCTTTATTCATCTCTATGAATTCTCTCTTTTTTTTGTCTTCAATTATGTGTAGCTAAAACTCCCTTTGTTAGGGTTAGACTATTCTTATACGAACTTTTGGTTGTAAAAATGACTTGATTATAATACAGTTTCCTTTACTTTATGATGTTTGATTCCATGTGAAAATGCTTTCTTGAGCTTGATCACCCTAAGGAATAGATTAGTTGCTTTAATAGATAACTGGAAGTTTGGTGTTAGAGGCTTGCTCATGAATCGAATGCCAAGTAGTTCGTGAGCACTGGGATAGGTCGTGGGAGTGCTTGAATAGTATAAGTCTTTACTTAATGCAAAATCTCAGGTTAATCCACCTAAGGAATTGGGGTTTAACTTGGGGTTTTGGGCTCAGCACCTAGGGAATTAGGCAGTTATTTGGGAAAGACTTGATTGTCATAATTGAATTAGGAAGCTGTATTACTATCATTTTCCTAACGATCAAGGGAGGATTAACTAGTCTACCCCTAACAATTCTTCTAATTGCTTTATTCATCTTTTCTGTTTGTTAACCCCATTTTAAAAAAAAATTCAAAGAACAAAAACATTTTTCTTCTTGTTTGTGTTAGATGATGAGCAACCTTCCTCCGAATTCGATCGCCTAGATAGTAGTCTAATTTGCGAAGTGGTAATTGTCCACGATCCACACGAGCGATATCCGGTCTTCCGGTTTTATTACTGCAACGAACCGGTGCACTTGCGGAGTCGTGTCACTTCTTCCAATGCATTTGGGCTCCAAATGGAAATAAAGGCCACATTACTTGATTCTCTTATGTGGATCACGGTTCTTACTCCTTGAAGGATTTCCGATAATAAGATCTTTAGGATGATGAGTGTTGAACTTCAATCCCTTTTGAGATCATCATGAAGATCTTCACTTGCTCACGCTGGTCTTTCCGCGTGTTGGCCTCGAGCACGGTTACTGTTTTGGTTAGATCAGTTGTTGACTTCTTGGCTTGTTTATATCAAGACCTGCAAAGATCATCTTCTAGATCTGATATTTTTATCAGTCTTTAAACCATCATTACATTTAACATGAACATATTCTTCAATAATACAAGTTCTTGAATTGTAAACTCTAAATCCTTGGACTTTTCAGAATAGCCTCACGAAAATACCTTTATCTACGTTAGAATCAAACTTTCCAAGATTATCTTTGGCTATCCCGGAATAAAACATTCACATCCAAAATCATGAAAATAAGATATGTTGGGGCATTTTCCTTTCCACAATTCTAGGAGTCCTTTTGAGAAAAGGCCTAATAAGTATTCTATTTTGTACAACAAGCAAGTGATGTTTCTTACCCGGAAGTACTTAGGAGATTATTTTCATTGAGCATAGATCTAGCCATCTCTTGCAGAGATCTGTTCTTTCTCTCAACCACTCCCATTTCTCTGTGGAGTTCTGAGGTGTGGAGAAATTGTCAAAGATTCCATTCTCCTCTGAGAACTATCTAAAGTCGCTCATTTTCAAATTCTCCCCCCACGATCACTTCTAAGGGTAGAAATACGAAATCCTCGCTCATTTTGTACTCTTGCGGGAATCCAGGAAGCCTTTTAAAAGACTCATCCTTTGTGTTAGGAAGAGTACCCATGTGTATCTAGAATAGTGGCAACTATGACAAATCCATATTTTCTTCGGCCAGCCGCATCACTAACTGGTCCAAATAGATCCACGTGTAACAACTAAATAGGTCTAGAGGTTGATACTTGGTTTTTAGATTTTAAACTTGATTTTATATGTTTTACCTCTAGACATGCATCACACAAGACATCTTTGTTAAAGCTAATATTAGGCAATCCTCTCACGAGATTATTCCTTTTTAATCCGGAAATTAGTTTCATACTAGCATGTCCTGGTTTATTATGCCATAACCACCTCTCATCCTCTTTTTAGACATCGGAAAGGCTACACTTTGATGCGAGAGATCGGACAATTCAATCTTATAAAGATTTTGTTGCCTTTTAGCGAAAAAGAAGGTTTTACTACTACAATCTTTAACTATGCATACATCCTTGGTAAAGGAAACATCAAAGCCACTATCACATAATTGACTTATGCTAAGCAAATTGTGTCTTAATCCTTTAACCATAAGAACATTAGATATAGATGGAAGAGGGGGTTTACCACCAATAGTACCAATACCTATAACTTTCCCATCGATTTCCTCCAGAAGGCAACGTGTCCCTCCTTTCTTAAGTTGAAGGTCTAGGAACATAGACCTTTCTCCTGTCATATGGCAGCGGCGCCCCTTTGTCAGTACCAGCGGTGGTGTTTTCTTTTGTCTATTGAGGACATCGCAACAAAAATTATTTGATCTTTAGGTACCCATATTTTTTAGGTCCTTTTCATTAGTTCTAAGTGCTTAAAGACTTCCTTATCTTATTATGGATACACTTAGACATAACATGCCCAATTTTTTTCAGAAGTTACAAATAGGTGTTGATTTAGTTACGATTGACTTAACAGAATCACCTGTAGGAACTTTAGTTGATACTTTATGATGTGTCGATGGACATATCCAATACCTTCTTTGTTAAGAGAGTCTTACGAATGCCAAGTAGCTTAGTCAGATTATCTCTACCAATAACAAATTTGGCAAGATCGCAGTGAGCTCTTCCTACGGTTGAAGTTTTCAACTTCTACAGATGGTGATGTTTCACTTGAGATCTTAGCTTCATTAGACTTTTCGATCTTCAGCTCATTGTTCTCTTTTGCTGACTTCTCGCACTCTTGAGATTTCTGTTTTATGCTCACTAAGTGGCTTTACATACTCTCTCTTGAGGGATTTGAAGGCTTTAGATAAGCAGTTGGATTCCTCCAACAACTCCTCATAAGCATCAAGTAATTCCTCATAGTCGGGGATGTACCTCATCAGTGCGATTCAATGTTGGCCATCAATCGGAGATTGGCTTCTTCCTCGGTTTCTTCATCGAAGATGTTGACTCGAGATCCTCCCAAGTAGCCATCATTCATTTCTTCTTCTTCTTGAAGAATTTCTTAAAGGGCCTTCTTGAGTTGAGGACATTCGGCCTTGAAGTGACCGGGGCTTTTTGCACTCATAGCAAACAATTGGACTTTTTATGCATTTGGGTGGATTCTTTGAAGTTCTTGTCCTTGTTGGACCTTCCGAATGACCTATCCCTCCGAACTTCTTTTGCAGGAGAAGCTTTATCTTCTCAGTCGGAGAGACAACTCTTCATCACTCTCGGAATCCTCGAGTTCCGATAGGTCAACATCATTGGATGACTCATCTGCCTTGAGCCTTGGAACCTTTTTGCCGACTTTTAATCAGCTTTGAGAGCAATTGACTAGCCCTTCTTTGGTGCAACTTCATCTCCAAGTTCTTGTTCATGAACAGTGAGTGTTCCAAGAAGTTCATCCATAGTCAAAGGTAAGTGACATCCTTGGCTTGGGAGATAGCCGTGACCAAAGGTCTCCATTTCGTTTAGGTAGACTTCGAGAATCTTACCAACCTTCTCAGCATTTGTATAGACTTTGCCAAGAGATTTTAAACTGTTGATGATAGTTTGAAATCTTCCTATCTTCTGAGCAACAGATTCTCCTTCCTCCATGATAAACAATTCATACTTTCTAACAAGTATGGCGATCTTTGACTCTTTCACTTTGTTGTTCCTTTATGTGTGACAGCTAAGGTGTCCCATATTTCTTTTGCAGATTCACAGGCACATACCTCCTCAAACTCCTCACGGGTGAGCATAGATGATGTTATATACCGGCTTTGTGTTTAAGCTCCCATTTTGTCTTTTTCAAGGCACCAGTCCTTGAGCTTTTGGTTTGTCGGTGTTATCATACCATTTTGGGAATGAATAGACCATCCGTGATGACATCCCAAAGATCGGAGTTTGTGGATAGAATAAACCACGAAATCTATCTTTCAATGGTTGTAATTTTCTCCATTGAAGTAAAGAGGTGCGGTTAGGAAGCTCCTTCCGGTCGATGACTTCCACTTGAACTAGCTCGGTCGTCATGTCTATTATTAAGTAACTTTTACATATACACTGTTAGATGATCAACCCGTAGGCCGAGCTCACGATGCCAACTGAAATAGACAACTATAAACACGAGAAGGGGGTTGAATTGTGTTTATCGGAATTTAAGCAAAGTTGAAATCTTTTCGCAAACGTAAAGCTAGCTTTGGGCCGAAGTGGAAGAATATAGGATGGACTCGGTGACTATTGCACACACACCACTTGAGAGATGCAAAAAAAACTAAAGCAATTAAAGAGTGTAAGGGAAGATAGATTGATACGGTGATTTATCCCTGGTTCACTCTTCAAATCAAAGAGCTCGTCAGATCCTGGCAGCACCAAGATATATCCACTATAACCGATGGGTTATAGACTCAAGTATTATTTGCACACCTAGCCTCTTGGGCTCAAGACAAGTGTTATTTGCACACCTAGCCTCTTGGCTCAAGACAAGTATTATTTGCACACCCTAGCTAGCCTCTTGAGCTCATCTCTGGTTTGTTTGAGAGATTGGGTTTGTAATAAATACAATTTCTCACAGCAGATCTTTCACTAACACTTTCGGAGAGTGGTTTAAAATGTAAGGCTCGGGAAAGTCTGCAGTAATAACTTCAAAATGATTGAAGAATAAAAGAATGAAGAAATAAATGCTCAAAGTAATGGCGTTTTAATGCAATGTATTCTCTCTTTTTTCTTCATCTTCAATGGCTTATGTATTTCTGGTCTTCAAGCATTTAGGATCCGTTAGAGCCATCCCCTCAGGATGTTGGCTTCAAGTAGAACTTCATTAATTGCAATAGAGTCGCTCTCAGAGTAGTCACTAATGCAATAGAGTCATTCGGGCAGCCATTAATGCAATAGATTCGTTGGTTGTACTCTAACATGAAGGATCATGGCTTTATACATCGTGCTACATCCATATCAAAGTTGTGCAAAAGAGCTTTTTGTACTTTCTTGAGTACACTTCCCTTTTTGTGTAAGGACCAGGGTACTATGGAATAAAGCACATTGGAAGCATTCTTTAAGCTGGTCTTTGGTTCGATTATCCAAGGTTGCTTGAGAAGTAGCTTCGACTTTTCTTGATAATCGTGAAACCGAGTAGGAGAGAAGGTTTCAAGTCTCTTTTGATTCTTGAACTAAGATTATGATAATCCTTAGAAAATTTTACGTTCATAAGATAAGTGCTTCCATCTTGAAAATAATCACGTCTATCTAGTCATTTGAGTTTCATTCGGGCTAGTAGACGAGCTCCATAAGGACTCTAGAAGTCCAAAGACTAGTGGACAGCGCTTTGTCACCTTTAGTGGACGAGCACTCACATTACTCTAGTGGACGAGAGCTTGTCACCTTTAGTGATGAGAGCCTCAGTTACTTTCCTTGGACGAGCCTCGTTAGTACCGTGGACGGAGAGTCTCGGTTACTCTAGTGGACAGAGTCTCGATTACTCCAGTGGACGAGAGTCTCGGTTACCCGGTGGATGAGAGTCTCGATTACTCTAGTGGACGAGTCTCTTGCCACGTCATTGACCGGATAAAATTTGACCTAATGGATGCGTTGTTACGATACTTTAATGGACAAGCTCCAAGTACCACATCATTGGGCGGATAATTTTGATACCTCACCGGACGGGCTTTTACGATACTTTGATGGACGCGTACTTGATACCTTAAGTAGACGCGACCTTCGTTGTTTTTAATAGATGCGCCTTGATACTTTTTAGTGGACGCGGCCTTCGATATTTTTATTGGATGCGCCTTCCCGATATTTTTAGTGGACGTGGCCTTCGATATTTTTATTGGACGCGGGTTTCTTTCTCTTGTGTTTTGGACGTGCGCTTCAAACATTTGCGATGGACGAGAGCTTCAATCTTCAAAAAGTTGTTGACGGATGATTCTATTTCTTAATCCGCACACTCAATAGATAGGTTAGCAACCACTATGAAGGTTAATTAAATCATTAACCAATATTTAGTTTTCATCAAAACTTAGGGAAATGCATATCAAACATTTTAGAGACTTAACAAGGATTAAATTTCATGAGCCCAATTGAAATCATATAAGTTTCCTAGATTATGTGTATACCTTAAGCATTTTGGTGGGCCAAAACAATTAAATCCAAGCCCAAAACCCCATGACCCGGCAGTAAGCCCAAGGAGGAGTAATGGCTGCCCTTAACTTGGATGAGCCAAGCTCATTCTTGTTCATTCCACAACATTCTCCAATCTTCCCAAAAGTTCTAAAGTGTTCTCCATTATTTCAAAGCATTCTAGCTTTTTCCTAAGACCATAGTAGCAAGTTGATGAAGAAGCTTCAAGATAACTCCCATGATGAGTCACAATGTGAACACAATAAGTGTTGCACATGGTCATCATTATAAACTATTTGGAATTTGCAAAATAGTCCTTATACTTTTGGAATTTTTCAAAATGGTCCCTAGGAGTTATTTGCACCTAAATCCTTGAAGAAGCCACCTCCTTTCCACTTAATCCCTCAAAAGTGGCGCATCCCACATCTTTAAAAATATGCTTTCACTTCATTATTTACCATTTTTGCACTTTACACAAAAACACCTGAAAGCTCTAAGTTCATACCATCATTTTGTGAAGCAAGTCTTTGGATCTTCACTTGTCTTTGATCTTCAAGAGGTGAATCCTATTCTCCTTCCCTAATCATGCCTATGTTCTTCAATAAGTTTCATGATTCAAAGTCTATTTCATCTATGTTCATCATTTTTAAGTTTCTAAGTCTAGAACTTTGAAAATTCATAACAAATTCTAGACAAATCTCATGATGTTGAAACCACTTCCTATGTTCTTGATATCATGCATACTATCTAAATCCAAGAGCATGTAGTAATCAAAAATTTCCTTCCTAATAAACTAGCTATGGCCGAACATAGGAGGATGGGTTTGGTAAGAGTTTTGTTCATGTGTTGTCATGTATGATCATGTATTTCATATGACATGTATGTCTACACACTCTAGTCCATGTTAGTTTATTAAAATGAAAATCCTTATTCAAAATCTCTATGATGGTCGAACCCTAAGTGGGTGAGATTTGATGAGTTTTGTTCAAAGTTTTCATTAATGATCTTGGTTGATTAAGGACCATAAATCCATGACTTTATCATGATTAGAAATTTTAGTCACCCAAAACCCCTTGAAGTCGTGACCATGTAGAAGGGTTTTGGATATTTTTAGTTTCTTGATTTGTAATTATTTGATTGTAATGGTTGAAGGTTGAGTGAGTGCGACGTATACGTGGTATCCGGACTTGACAAAATTCATTAATTCACGAGAGAGTCTCCGAGAGGTAAAAGGGGAATACCCGAGGGATATATTCGATGGCTATATGCTATCCTGTGTTGTTTGTAATTATTTGTCCGTTGGTATTTATTTAAGCTATTTAAGTTATGGTATTTGTATCCGTTGTTGGTTTAATTGCGTTTAATTGTTTATTTGTAATTATATTATCGTTGTTGTGATGCATGATCTGCCCGGAAATATCTATGTGATATTATTGTTGGGTGTTGTTTGAGAAGCCTACGAATGGTCGGTCGCCCCAATTAAATTAATTGGATAAAAGCTTTAAAAGCTTCGTAAATTATATTCAATGTTTTAAAAGGTAAAATATTGGTATATAATATTAATGGACATTTTTATTTTGGAAAATAAGGAATTTTGGAAAATATTATTATTTTAATGATTTATTACTGTAATAGTGAATTATGAGTCACAATAAGAGTGAAACCGTGAAAATATTTTTGCATTGCTAATTTTTACGTAAGAAATTCCGCAATATTATAAAAGTTATTTTATAAAATTAATTGTTGAAAATAAGTTAATTATGATTTTAGAAAATTGTTTAAGTGGAAAAAGCAAAGTTTTGGCTTAAAAAGCTTTAAAAGTGATAATTGACGGCAAATTTGGAAAAGTGTAGACGGGTATTTTGAAACAGTAGTACATATTTTAAGTAAGTTTAAAACCTCAAGTGACTCACCTTTGTGAAAACTAAGCTTTATTATTTAAAGATTTTATTGAAGAATTTCCAATTTGAAAAGATTTTTTGTAAGCAAAATTAATTCAACAGTGTTAAAAGTGGTGTTGCACTTAGTAACCGAGACGTCGGGGTACTAAGATTCTTTGTTGTTATGGACTTGGGGTCCTTTGGACTTTGGGGTCTGATCTGTATACATAGTGTATCTGTGTTTAAACATTTAAGATGTTTTCTATTACCACGAACCTATGACCGGTGCATCCACTAGTGCGAAAAGGGATTCCACATCGGTTATTTTGGCTTTACACACGGTTTTCAACTGATGTTGAAACGACTGATGGTTTATTCGCCACTTTACACATTCGGTTTTAAAACCGATGTTTATAATATTTTATACAGCGGTTTCCTCTTAAACGATGTGGAAAATTAATTTGTCAATTGGTATCCCTATTGGGAAATTTCACTTTCCACATCGGTTTTCAATAAAACCGATGTAGAAATTGAAATTTCAGCATCGGTTTTTCTGAAAACCGATGTGGAAAGTGAATTTCCACATCGGTTTAAAAAAACCGATGTGTAAAGTCTCATTTTTTTCCCCTGTTATTTACATTTCTATCATTCCTTTCCCCCTGTTTTGGTAATGCGATCAATATATACCAGTAATAACATAATCGTAAATATTCTCCAACACAACTAATATATATTGAATTTATTACTTAATAATACATATATATGTACGTTCAATTACATTCGGACAACAAAAATAATTAGAAACCAAAAAGTTACATGATATATTATAGATTTCATATCAAAATACATATGATCAGTCAAAAATACACTATAGCTAGTACATGATAAGTTTTTAAACTAACTACGTATATACAAACTATGGTTGGTACACTTCAAGAAAGAAAGTTGCCCAACGCCTCTTTATGTTGTTGATGTCGGAATCAGATAATGGAGTTGGATTGTTGAATATCCCGAAGTTTAATTGGACAAAAGATTATATCTTTTAAGTAATAAACTAACATAAAACATATAACGAATCTATACTATTACTTCTAATTGTGTCAATTAACATTTACCTCGTGCCACCTTTGGTGATCCTGGAGAGATAATTTCCAACATCCATTTGCATCACATAGTAGCCACATTCCCATGATCCACGTTATATACGTGACTACGTACAAATGAAACCCAATTAGAATATTAGGAATTAAATAAAATAGAAATCAATTATTGTACCCACTGCATTTGATGCATTTGAACTAATAAATACCTTACGTTAGGAATAATCCATCCGATAGCCCCGAGTACGCCTTTCACCACGCAACATGTGGGTTGCATTAATAGACCTATCGTGACAAAAACATTAATTAAAGTATATCTAATAGATTTGAGATAATTAAAACAAGCTGCATTACTGGATTATAAAGTATTTTAATGCTTACATTTCGATGATCGTCTTGATTGATTAACGGCTTATTTCCCAATGAGCGGAGAAGAAGACCAGCGTTCATCCTAGGGTACAAGAAACAACGATTGCCAATCTTGGCTGTATTTACGAACAGTTAGTGACTAAGTCTATATAGTTATACTTAAATAACTAGGTACTTACTTATTGAGATAAGGCGCAAGATAGAATTGATGATCGTCTCGGGCAAGTATATCACGTATGGTAGTGATCAGGGTCTTCGATGCTAAGCGAACATCACCCTGAATGAACATGGGGTCAATGAACCCATAAAGGGCGAGAGTTACCCTGATCGACTAACATACGATGCGGATACCTAATATATTGGAAAAACATGTTAATTATCATAGTATTTAAAAATTAATTACTTAACTTATAAATAAAATGTACTTACGTGCATCATAACGATATGTGTGCGGAACTAGCCATTTCTTTATTGAGTACCATCTCCATAAGTTCCTTCTTTGGGATATACTGATTCATCACGGGTACGGCATCATGTTCCAACCTTACCAAGGTGCGTCATTCTCCATGGTGACAACTGTATAGCTTAACTTTAAAAACATCACCATGGCCAGGTGCCCTTTGTCGATCCCCTAAACAACATAGATATATATTAGTAATCACGGATAATTAAGTTATTTATTAATTATTTATTAACTAAATGGTCAAATGAATACCTTGGCAGGAAGGAGACATCTCCTGGGTCTTCCTAGATCCGACCTTTTTAGGCACAATATCATTTCCAACATCCTATAACGAATAAAAATAAAGCATTATCTTTAAACAATAATAAATTATTTCAACTATGAATATAGAAAAACACAACTAACCGAATACCTCAGATGCAACAAGAAAGCTGACCAGTCTTCTTGGTCGGGGAGGATGAAGTTGTCGGGCGCTGACCCATTGTTTGAACCTCCTCGGTGGGCACAGGGGACTCGAGCATCGGCATCTCGAATAATCTCAACAACGACCCTCGACTGATCATCCGGTAATAAACGATGGTGTATGGTATTACCTAAGTTATTATGTGCTCTACCCAATGCCACTAAGCGGCAATCATGATGATCATCAACATACGACTCACACCTATCGTGGTCGTCATCATCATCATCATCAACATCATCATCATCATCATCATCATCATCATCATTTTCAGGATGATGAGGAGGATCACATGAGCCCATAGTGCACACATGGACAGAGGGTTGGACACCTAGTGTCATCTGGCCGGGACATAGAAGTCAATATTGCCATCTCTTGGGCAAACCGCTCGGCCATCTCTTGTCGAGCTCACTGCAATCTCTGTTTTAGCCATGCTCTATCTCGCATCAACATCCATGTGGCATTGGTGTGAAGATGAACCATGGTATTGGCGAATGCCGACTCCCCATCCAACACCAATGACACGACCGGGTGGTCCGGTTTACGATGGGCGAGCAACTAAGATATCATCGCGTCCTCTAGGAACAAAGGTTCCTTCGGTTAGCTGATCATCCAAGGCATCCTATCACATAAAATATCGGGTCACATTACAATTTGGTAACAATCTTAAAATGACAATTACAATTCAAACTATACTTACAATCTTCTCAGCTACTTGGCGGGCCTCCTCAGATGTATATTGTCCCGTTTTTATTTGTCGGGCCCTCTTCCATTTACGATGGCGTGAGGGTGGAGGTGGATCAACAACCTCTGGACGATTTTCAGCATTAGGATCCGCTTTGAGATGTCGCTCCTCGACGTGCTTTCTTTTTCCTCTTCAACCATTTTTGAACAAGCTTTTTATATCCCCCACGAGACATGACATGGGGGTAGACATTCTTGCTTTGGTTTTTCTGCCCCTTTTTCCTCTTCTCCTGTTATAAATAGAAGACAATTAAATTACATAAGTAAATAAAATTAATGCAATTACATAAATTTAGAGACAAATCAAATAAGTTAACTTAAAGCTTTGGGATCATGTCGGCTCTGAACAAAGCGATCCCACGTCGCCTTGTCAGAAACGGATACACATCAAGTGGGTTCTTTTTACTTTTTGGATTGAATACATAGTATACGCCGGTCGGCCTTAAAAGCCCTCCAACGCTCTCCAAGATACTTTTAGCAAACGCTTCTTCATAACGTGACGTATCCGGTATGTCAAAGGTCAACTACATTAAGACCAAAGGTCGGAGGACGTAGAAGTATAGATGCGGAATACTCTCCCATATCTGATCCTTCACGTCCGTCGGTACATCTTTTCCACATATCAATGAGTATACTTAGGCCTGTTCCTAGCAAGGGTCGCTACAAAACTATTAAAGCGATCTGCCATTGGCCCAATAGGATTGAGGTTATTATCAAAGTCTACTCTTATCCTTTGATTTGAACCACGGTTGGCAATCAAATTCCTCATTCATGTGGCACGTCTACCCTTTCTACCGATGAAGCGGGGTCTCAGGCCGTTGCATGAAGGAGGGATATCCTCACGATCAGCCATGTATACCTGTTTAAACAAAAAAAAAACTTGTTAGTATGTCAGGATAAATATCAAACATAACTTATAAATATCGATCAACGTACATAAACATAACTTATAAATATCAACATAAACATATAATATGGCAAACTTGATGGTAATATCAAACTAAACTTACTTTGTGGTCAATTAGTAAAGTTCTCCCATAACCCTTCTTGGTGATCATTACGAGTAGCATGTACATCATCCACTTCATTTTCCTCATTGAAATTAGGCACTCGTGTTGAGAAAGAAGGAGTATCGAAATATCAAGAGTTGAATCGTGATTTCCTCACTACCATTATACATGTTTTTTCCCTGGAGAACCATCACCACCTTTTGTTAGAAGGATCACGGATATAAAACACTTGTTTTGCTTGGGATGCCATGATGAAAGGCTCCTCTTTATTACCTACCTTATTAAGGTCCACCAATTTGAATCCTAACTCATCGGTTTGCACACCATTGTTACTGTCGACCAACTGACATTTAAAAACAGGCACTCTAAACTTCGTGTAATCAACCTCCCATATCTCTTCAATGATTCCAAAGTATGAAACGGATTCCATAACAGGGTTTTTATCTTTCGAACTAGGGAAATGCATGGACTCAGTGACGACCATAACCCCACTGTTTTGCATAGTACTTTTGTCATCCTGGGACTTTGTATAGAAGGAAAACTTATTGATATCGTACCCACTCCAGCATATGACATCAAAGTTAGGCCCCTGTGCTATTCAATATATATAAATGTGCTTGAAGCACTTCCTCCCGATCTATGCTCTTAACAGTGATACCTCGTGTACCCTTACCATCATATCTTCCTTCGTGACGAGACTTCGGAAGCCTACTAGAGTTCAGCCCGACATGTAGTCTGTATAAAAACTCAATAGCTTCTTCTGCAACATACCTTTCAACAATAGATGCTTCAGGACGGTGTGGATTTTTCATATATCCTTTCAAGATCTTCATGTATCGCTCAACCGGGTACATCCACCTTAAATAAACGGGGCCGCACAATCTAATCTCCCTCACTAGATGAACAATCAAATGAACCATGATGTCAAAAAATGAAGGTGGAAAATACATCTCCAATTGGCACAAGACAATGGCTGCCTCATTTTCCAAGTCATCCAAATTTTTAGTGTCAATGACCTTGCTACATATAGCATTGATGAATAAGCATAACCTAGTAATGGCATGTCGACTTTTTTTAGGTAATATGTCACGAATGGCCACCGGTAGTAGTTGTTGCATCAAGACATGACAATCATGAGACTTTAAGCCAACTAATTTGAGATCTTTCATTGAGACAAGTCTTTGATATTTGAAGAGTAACCTGTGGCACTTTGACTCCCGTAGACATTAACAGAAACTTCTTTTCTCTTTTTTTGATAAAGTATGACATGCTGGGGGCAAATAAGTCTTCTTATCCCCCACTTTAAGTGGAGCTAACTGCTCTCGTATACCCATCGCAACTAGATCCAGACGAGCATTCACACCATCCTTTGTCTTGCCTTGAATGTTGAGAAGCGTTCCGATTAAACTGTCACACACATTTTTCTCCACATGCATCACATCAATACAATGTCTTACATCAAGCTTGCACCAGTATGGAAGATCAAAGAAGATTGACCTCTTCTTCCATATGTTCTTCTCGGTAGCCTTCTTCTGGGTCTTCCCATAGATAACATTAGTGTTGTTCACCCTTTCATAAACTTGCTCTCCAGTCAAGGCCACCGGAGCAATTTCATTCTCCGGAAGTCCATTGAAAGCTTTTCTCAATCTACAATAAGGATGATTACGTCGGAGAAATCTCCGATGCCCAAGGTAAACCGTCTTCCTTCCATATTGTAGTTGATGGTAACATGTGCCTTCTTCACATATTGGACATGCTTTATGCCCCTTAACACTATACCCACACAGGTTCCCGTATGTTGGAAAGTCATTGATGGTGCAAAATAACATGTGCATAATCCCCGAATATCTCACGGCAATACCCGTCGATCACATCAACGCCTTCATCCCACAACATTGTCAAGTCTTCAATCAAGGGACTCAGATAAACATCAATATCATTTCCTAGCTGTTTAGGACCCGAAATCATCATACTTAACATAATGTATTTGCCCTTCATGCACAACCAAGGAGACAGGTTGTAAATTACAAGGAGAACGGGCCATGAACTATGAATACTACTTAAGTTTCCATATGGATTCATTCCATCGGTAGCAAGTCAAAGCCTGAGGTTTACGGGCTCATTGCCGAAATCTGAAACAAACTATCAATTCTCTTCCATTGCAAAGAATCGTGCGGATGGCGAAGTCATCCCATCACACTTCCTCTCATCTGCATGCCATCTAATGTTCTTTGCATCATTTACATTAGAAAACAATCGCTTGAACCGCGGAATCACGGGAAGATACCATAACACCTTCGTAGGAGGACCTTTGGTGACCACATCACAACTAGAATCACCATCCTTCACTTTGTAGCGTGATACCCCCACACAGGGCACTCGTGCATCTCTTCAAACTCTTTCTGTAATATGCAATCATTGGGGCAAGCGTGTATTTTCTTATACTCCATACCCATCGGACACAATATCTTCTTCGCCTCATAGTTTCGAGATGGCAATGTGTTGCCTTGCCGGAAGCATTTCTTTCAACAACTCAAGCAATTCAGTAAAGCTTTTATCGCTCCACCCATTTCTCGCCTTCACATTGAAAAATCTTAACACCGCTGACAACCGTGTGAAATTAGTGCACCCCGGATACAAAGCCACTTGCGCATCACTGCACAAAGTATCATACACATGTGCACTTGAAAAGACTCTTGCCCAACATCACGGATCATGTCCACTAGTCCATCGTCCATTTCCACGTCATCAACTTCCTCTTTATCCCACACCCTCGGCCTGTCTAACGATTCACCATGACATATCCATGTTGTATAACTCTTGCAAATCCCCTCACAAATAAGAGGATCACGTATCTCCTCAGTTTCTAGTCGTCTCTCATTCAAACAGTTAACACAAGGACAATAAAACCTTCCAGTTACCACTATCGGGAGCATTTTTTTTTTGCAAACTGCAGAAAATCTTGCACTCCATTCTCATACTCATCACTTGTCCGTCTAGCATTCATCCAACCGCGATCCATGACTAAACCAATACCTTCGTACTTAGTCCAACATATTCATCAACCACTTCTTATGACAGGGTATGGCCCTATCCTATTCGAGAAGAAACTTTTTCAACATTCGGTTAACGATTAGTCCTTGACTCTCATGCTCATACTAGACAAAATTTGAGCATTTCCTGCGGTCTCGAGCGTACACTACTTGAACGCGATGACATCCACCACGATAAAGTATGCACCCGGAGAGCGAAAGGAAATGTATCAATCCGAACTTTCATCAAGTATATAACATTAGAATCAATGAATAACTATTTTAACTGAATTAAGAAAAAGTTTTTTTCCCAAACTGTCAACTTTGGACAATTCAAGATCCAACACAATGAGCGGTACATTAAGCACATACACGTACGCTCATTAGTATTGCATCTCAAACGGGAAACTAAGACTTTACTAATTATTGTGGGCATATTCTCGAATCAAATAAATTTTCAAGAAAATACATTAAAACGCCAATGAAAGCTTTCACCAAAACGTACCTTCCGAGAGACATGTCTAGTTGTTATTGTGCAAAGACAGAGAGAAATGAACAAAGCGGAGCAGTAGCACTATGCAACGGAGTCAAAGACACTTGTACACCTGCCAACTAAAAACTATTCCTTGAGTTGAGCATTCTAGAGTTGAGAGAATTTTGTAAATAGTCATTGAAACTTCAATAGGCAAAATACAAGACAGCAAAGCTTAAGAGATCTACACAACTTAATGGTATGGTTGATTAATGGTGACACACTTGTAAGTTGTAACTAAATTTCTGAGTAATTGAATGAAACTCACCAGGAACCCTATGACTACTCCTCAAATCAGATCCACAATCCAGGAAAATAACACCTGTCAATTTCTTGTTCTGCAAATAGAGTAAGAAAGTTGCTCAAACATTTATGTTGCTCGAGATTATTTAAAACAAGATTGAGTAACTAAAAAAGCTAAAATTGAAATAGCTAAACATGCAATAAAAATCATTTTAAAAAGTATTACAGCTCTTGTAATGGCGAACATACCTCATCCTCATCCCCTTGTCACGACTTTTGTGCTTTGATAGTTGCTTTGGTTGTAACTTTTGCGGCTAAGCGGCTAAGTTCTTCCTTTCCAAGGTCTGCATCCAGTAGTAACACAATGGAGCACAATTGCATCACATATAAAATAAGAAATAGACTGTTAAATAGAAGTTAGTCATATAGACCCATTGAATAATAGAAACCACTTCTTATTTCAAGAAAAAAACAGTGCTTGATTCTGAGTTGGATAGCCAAAGTTATAAATTAAAGAATATGACAGAAGATGAAAACATGCAGATAAGACACGGAATTGAACACAAAAACTGCACTAAAATTGTTAAGAGATTAAATCCAAGACTTGTTGTTTTGACCAAGTTATGACTCAGATTTTTAACAGGATTAACAGAGCAAAAATCCAAATTTTATAGTGCAAATTATGAATAAAACTGCAGGGGTTGCTAGACTTAACCACATTGCAAATAAATCAAGGTTTCAAGAGGGGATACATGTGTTCAGTAAAGGACATAACCATCATCCAGAATACAACACTAGATCTCAAAAAAACAGTATCAAGCATTTTGTCGGGTCATTTAGTCAACAACCACGATAAACATTACAATGTTCAAAGGCAAATCCCATAGAAGCAAAATAGCAAATAAATGTAGAATGCAGAATAGGAGAATACAAGGATACACATTAGTACAGTACCCATTTTAAAACTGAATGAAGAATACACAGAACCACATCATGCTAAACTCATTCTACTAGAATAACTACATTCTATAAATAGAGACAAATTAAAGAACAAAAACTCTTAGACAGAATAGAAACAAACTGAGTTAATTAAACAACTACTTGATGCATTCATCGATGCTTAAAGGAGCAGGGACAACAAAATGCTTTCAACACATATTCATTGATGCTTATAAAACAGAGGAAGACACTCACCAGCAACAACAAACAGTAGCGGAGGAAGCACAAGAGGGTTGGCGCGAGATGCAGCAGCGAGCCGAGAGGCGGCGAGCGGAGGAGATGAACCGAGGAGGAGATGAGGGGAGGATTGCGTGAAGGAAGAAAGAGAGTCGCGCGTTAGCGAAGGGAGGGATTGCTTCGATGTGAGAAAGAGAGGAGTGTTTTGTGTTTTAGGTTTTCATAAACTAGACTGGGAGAGGGCGCGGAACAGAAAGAGGGAATGACAAAAATTAGGAATATTACACATCGGTTATTAGGAAAACCGATGTGGTTAACCATATTAAACACATCAGTTATATAAAAATCGACGTGGTTAACCATATTATAAATTCGATTTTTTTTTATAATGTTATACATCGGTTACTAAAAACCGATGTGGAAAAAGTAAAATTTTAAATTCTAATTTTTTTTTATAATTTTATACATTGGTTAGATTGAAACCGATGTGGTTAATCACTATTTTACACATCGGTTCAATCTGAACCGATGTTAAATGATAAAAATTCTGACTTTAAAATTTTTTTTGTTTTAATTTTAAACATCGGTTAGAAATAACTGATGTGGAAATGTTTTACACATCGGTTAAACACTAAACCGATGTGTAATACTTTGATTTTAATTTCAAAAATGCCATTGCCTCGTTTTACACATCGGTTTAAAAAAAACCGATGTGTAAACTCCGATGTAAAAAGCATATTTTACACTAGTGATCGGTCGATAGGTGTCGAGATTGAGCACTTTCGGTTGTGAGGTCTGTGTTGTAATGAAAGTTTTAAAGATGTTAAAACTATGTGAGTCGTAAGCCATTTTGAGCTTCGGCAAAGAAAGATTGAACACAAATAAAAGGGTTATGAGCAAAAGTGTTTTGCATGCATTTGGCAGACGGGCCCACGGTTCTATGTGTGATTACCTTGCGGCGTCAGGTATTTCATACTATGATTTTTTCATTGTGCCCGGGTTGGACAATGAAACCCCATTTACGGTGTTATCACAGATGCCCTGAGTGTGGGACGAGTGTGCAATGGGTTATGGCTGTGTGCCTTTATGCCATGGGATGGCTATTGAGCACGATCAACTCACCACGTGTTGGGATATCTCATGAGATTAGGCGCAAAGTTAGGCAGCGAATATGAAGTGTTCATACATAATTTTCAAAGGATGACGTTTGGGGTGTTAAACCCATTGATAAACGATTTCCTTATGAATGCTTGTGTGATAAATGAGTATGTGTTATGTGGTGTCTAGCATGTAGTTGTCGAGTAAAATCCATATATTGGTTTCTCACTCTTGCATGTTTTATTTGTGGTTTCTCTACTTGTGCATATATCTTTATGTTTGAGATTAGATGGAGCAGGATATGCCTCTCGGCACATTTGAGGATCCGATCGATCACGTTTGATCGAGCTCGGTTTGGTGGTGCACGGGAGATAAACCACGGGGCACTCGGCGCCCCTATCATGGTCCCGATGAGAAGTAATTAGCATGGTAGAGGAAGGACCGCAGCAAAGGACGCATGTTGTGGAGACTGTTGAGGTATCTCTACCTCCGGTATGGCTATACTTGCAATACTTGGTTGAGCACGGGTTACTTGATTTGCCACCTCAGCCGAATCCGCTTCCGATAGCAGGACCAGCAATGCCTCCTGTTGAGGTAGTTTTAGATGAGGTCGAGGAGGACCCAGATGAGTACGTTGAGGACGATCTTGAGTTCCACCCTCCTGCTGTTGATGATGAGGATTCTTCTGACGAGGGAGCGGGAGCAGAGGTATCTTCATCAGATACATCTGTTGTAGGTGGGGTTGATCATCATGATCTCCCCAATGGTTTTCATTAGCTTGACCAGCTATAGGTATAGTTCTGGAGTAGTGAGTCTTGTCAGTTTTTGATCTGGCTACTGAGAGCCATGAGTTTTTGGTATGGTTCTGGACCACTCGTTACTTATATATATATATATATATATATATATATATATATATATATATATATATATATATATATATATATATATGTGTGTGTGTGTGTGTTTGTGTGTGTGTGTGTGTGTGTGTGTGTGTGTGTGTCTTTCTTTACTTTACTTATTTTAACGAAGAATAGCCTATACTTATGAGGGCTCTTTTGTTATCTCCTATTAGAGGTAGGGTGTATTTAAAAGATGATGCATATATATAGATATACATATACGTTTGTTTATGTTCACGATGGTTCGATGTTTTAAAAAAAAATCAGCACTCTTTTCGTAAAGAGACATTTACTTTAAAGTATATTTTCCGAAAGTAACCAGCAATCAATAATTTAATTTTCCGCTTTTGGGTAACTATGTGATGACCCTGGAAGGGGTGTCGCACATGACAATCATGGCTTTTCATCCCATGCATCCTTCCTTTGTTAACATCGACACATCTTGCTAAGTTGGAAGAATAACCGTCTGGCATCCTAAGTTACATTTATCCGGTGACAAATGGTCCTTGCTTCATCGACGGTTAAAGTGTAACTAGCTTTCAGTTTTAACATCTTCCCATTAGCCTGCGACTGTAGCTCCAACTCTGGTCGCCTACAGTACAAAGCTAAGTCCATTCTTGCCTTCTCATCGTCCTTGGTTTTCCCGCTCACATTCATGACAGTGTTTAATATGTTATCAAAAAAGTTCTTCTCTATGTGCATAACATCGAGATTGTGTCTCAACAAATTATCTTTCCAATATGGGAGGTCCCAAAAAGTACTTCTTTTTGTCCAGTTATGGCCCTCCCCATATATCCTTGTAATTTGGACACACGACCATTGCCAGTGACTTTTGGTAGTTCTCTTACTCTACTCCAAATCTCTTCCGGTTTGAACCTAGGCGGCGGTGCATCTTTTTCAACTTCCCCCTTTTTGAAGACATTCTTATTCCGTCTAAATGAATGATCCATTTCCAAGAACATACGATGCGAGCCAAACCAAGAACTTTTCCCCCCGTGTTTCAAGGTAAAGGCCTTTGTATACTCCATGCAATGTGGACATGCCAATTTACCATGACTCCCCCAACCAGACAACATACCATAAGCAAGGAAGTCATTAATGGTCCATATCAAAGCTGCCTCCATTATAAAATTTTCCTTCCTTGCGATATCGTATATCAACACGTCGCTCCACAACCTCTTCAAATCATCAATCAAAGGTTGTAAATAAACATCAATACCAGCCTTCGGACTGGATGGTCCCGGTATGAGACACGTCAAAAACATATAAGGTTTTGACATGCACATATTAGGAGGAAGATTGTATGGAGTAACAATTACGGGTCAACAAGAATATGGTGAAGCCGACGCTTGGATATACGGGGTAAAACCATCGGAGCTTAAACCAAGTCGTACATTACGTGGATCCGAAGCAAAATCAGTATGTACTCGGTCAAAGTGCTTCCATAGTTCGCCATCGGATGGATGCCGTAAGACGTCTGAAGTTCTTTTGTTCTCAAAGTGCCATGTCATTTTTCCTGCAGTTTGCATTGATGCGAACATTCTCTGTAGCCTTGGAACTATTGACAAATAGAACATTGCCTTTACGGGAATTGGTTTGTTATTACTTGTCCCAAACTTGGGAGGGCAATACCTCGGAGCTTAAAAAAATTTGCATTTGACCAAAGTTCCATCATTTATGCCGAATTCATTGTCGTAATACAACATGCGTCCATTAATGCAACAATCAATCCTCTTGACTTCCAATCCCAGCTTCGACACTAACCTCTTTGCACCATAATAATTCTTTGGTACAACTCCTTTTATAGGTGTCACGTCCTGAAGCATTTTAAAAAAAAATCCAAACACTTTTCAGGAATATTCCAATTGGACTTGCAAGCTAAAAGCCTCACACAAAGCGATAATTTAGAGTCTGAGGCCCCTTCAAACAATGGCTTTTTGCGCTCTTAGTTAAAAGATTATAAAATCTTTGTGCTTCCTCATTCGGAAGATCTTTGATGTTATCGTAATCGTGCGCCTCGTTTACCCCGAGAGCATCACACACCATCACCTGCATTGACACAAACTGTTCCCCACCTCCCATATATGCATGACTGCTTGAGGCACCCGTGCAATTCTCGTCAACCCCTAAATCAACATGTGGCACGTCTTCACCATGGAGAGTCCAAATCCAGTAATTTTCCTGGAACCCATTCATATACAAGTCAGTCTTCACAAGGTCTTCACTCTTAATCTTTCGACATCGGCATTTAGCACACGGACATCTAATTTGGTTTCCATCATCGATGAAACACTTTTGTCGATTTGCTTGGGTAACAAACTCTTCAACCCCATCTACGAAAGTTCGTTTCAAACCCCTTCTTTTCGAATATAACCTATCATACACCCAACTACGATTCGAAGGATAACAGTCCATCTTCTGCATATTAATAAAAAATCCAGATAAATTTTAACATTAAATTTCAACATGTCCACTAAAATAAAAATCCAGGCTTTGGTCAAATATTATATAAAATAAAAATTAACCTTACTTCACAATTTTACACTTTGTAATTGAAGGCATAATGATGAAACAGCCATAGCCCACCTAATTTGATACATAAAATCAGATTAGCTACAATTGTAGAGTCTAAGATAGATAATATAAAGTGCCTGGCTTTAACTAGTGCGCTTACAAACCATCCAACTACGATCCATAACTAGATAGGTTCTGTAGATATACAAAACATATATCCAATATAAGGACAATACGGGAGATTGAAAACTAGTTTTTGAAATCCCGTCAACCATGTATATCTTATTTGACTAACTGACTAAAACAAAATTTCCACGGTAATCTCACATCATTCTTCTCATCAAGCAGGTAACAACACATATTAGGACTATTGCTATATCTATTACTATAACCACTCAACCATATGAATCGATCAAGAGAGCATGATATAAACAAGCAAGACGTTTAAAAATTGTTTCAAATTTACACCATTTTCAGGTTTCTTAAGACAGAAAAGAAATAAGCAGATGAAGATAAATTAACAAAACAGAATTGCAATGAGAAATATATTGTTGATGTCACATGCTACAAGCAACTCTAAATTTCTTCCCATTTTGAAATAGGTCATGATAGCAGAAGAAAAACAAGAGAAAACACAAAACCCACGACCAGAAATAGAGACATTCCAAACAACTCAAACTCACAGTTTCAAGTTTCAACTACAGAGACTACAGTTTCAACATACACTCAAAACCAAAAATACAAAAAGGTGCCCTCAAGACTCACGAGAAAAAGGTGCTTGCGTGGTGGTGGGGAGGGGAGCTCAGTGGTGGCCAACGTTCGATGTGGTTCTCCGAGAGCATAGGGACAAGGAGAGTTAGGTGCGCGGGAAGGGGAAATAGAGATGTCAAGTCATTGCAAAGAATGAGCGGGAAAGACAGAGTTAGGGTTAAGAGTGTACCTCGCGGTGGTGGCGAAGAAGCCCTCGTGGTGGTTACGGTGGAGAGGAGCTCGCGATTAGGGCAGAGTGAGAGTGAGAGTGAAGCGTGATGAAAAGAGAAGAACATAGGCGTACGGAGCCGAAGTGAAGAAGCGCACGGGTGTAAACGTTATAATCAAAAATAAAACAACGATTTACGTCGGTTGTTTAATACAAGCCGACGTTATAAGTCATTTTTAACGTCAGTTGTCTTAAACAACTGACGTTAAAAGTGTTAATAATTCTTGCAAATCACTTTTAACGTCAGTTCATTACACAACTGACGCAAATAGTGATTTAATATTTACAAAACTGCCACCGCCTCATTTTTAACGTCAAACATATGGTCAAGCGACGTAAAAGCGTTCCGTATATTACATTATTTTCACTAGTAGAGTTGAGTGTGATATGGAGACAAGTGACATAAATTAAAATGTTTTTGATGACTATGTAGTTGCAAACTAAATTCCACAAGTTAACCAACTTAGACAAATCAACATGAGACAATCCAAACCCGCTCTTGCTTCCATTGAACTGATTCTCATCTTGAAAATTCTCTGCTAACTCTTTTCATTTATGCATTATCAGTGACACTGTCAAATTAGCATGAGCGACTCCCATGCACCCAGACAATCAATTATGATATTTTTCAACCTAGACAAACCAACATTTGACTTTTAACACATATGGTGGTGTCTAAAACTTTTTCTAAAATGAATGTTTTTATTTGTATTCACTCTTAATTTTATAATATAAAGTATATTGAAATTTCAACACACTAAAATATTTAAAAGTATATATTTGTGGGAATTGTTACAATACACCCACTAATTTTTAGGAAGGGGTACTTTAGCAATATGCTACTTTTTATTTGGACGAAAACATCCAATTTCTCTTTGTGAAAATAACTTAAAGCACTAGATAGTTATGTAATTTATATTTAATTTTTTAAAAAAACAAATTTACTGATTTTATTTTCTCTTCAGGCTGCTAATCTGTGTTCCCAAATTTCTTTTCTCTTTGTCAAGGCTGTTGCAGTGTAGAAGGGGGTGTCGCTGTCTTTGATAGCACAACAGTAGTGGCGCATGATGTCGAAGGCGAATTCGCAGTGGCTCACGATGTCGAAGGATGGTGGCTTGCTGTGTTTCTATTGTCGATGGAACTCCAATTGGAGTTTTTCCTAACATTTTCTTCGATTTCAATTTCTTAAAAGACACAAGAACAAAATTTTCTTCAATTTCATAGTATCGGTTTTGCCTAACATTGTCTCTGGAGTTTAAATATCTAACAAACCAACCATAATGACCCTCTACCGTGACACCCTCTACCCCACATACATATATAAGCGATAAAAAGGTAAAATAAATATAAAAACATGCATCATTTATTTAATAAGCCAAAAACAAGGGGTAGAGAATACCACATTATAACAAGTCTCAAATGCGGAAATAAAAGAAACATAACATGAAAACAAAACCCAACCCCTGATGTCACATACAGAGCTGATACAACCAAATCCGGAAAATATCCTCAGATAAAAAAAATGAACTAACTAACAAAGATACATGCCACAAACACAAAGCATAGAAACAGGGGGTAAGAAACATATGTACGAATATAATGGCAAGGAAGCAGTTAGCAAGACGAGCATGCATCACAACAAACATGTTATCACAGCAACAACATATAACATAAACAATCATTCTCATTATATAAAGATATATGTTATGCGATGCAGTGCTACTCCACTACTCCCTTATGCGCTTGGATCCATTCTACCTCAGGAAGTCAACTTCGGAGTTACATATCTACATTGGCCAATAAGCACCAATGCCAGGGCAATCCACCAAACCTTGGGTGGACCCCTAGGATAGTCGGCGCATCTTACTCTCGGATGCGCACGGCCCGGGGGGGGGGGGGGATTCACCTAACTCTCGGACGACCTCCCCTATGTTGAACATCCCCCACTAGCATCTTCGATGCGTGAATGCATGATCAACACAACACACGATCACAACCACCACCTCCGCTTGGGCCACTAAGCTACCCAAGTTTTATCACCATCAACACCTCGACCACTCAGCTATTGAGGATTAATGTTATATTTTCATCGTTTAATCTTTTAACACTCTGACCATTCTGCACCAGAGATTACCACCTCGACCACTCGACTATCGAGACCCCCTTGGCCACTAGGCTACCAAGGTACAATATCATATTTAATTAACATTCTGGCCATTAACCACCAGAGATTACCACCTTGACCATCATGCATCAAGGCCCCCTTAGCCACTTGGCTACCAAGGTACAACGTCTTATCACTTGTCTTTTGCCTTCATGTTCGTTTGGTGTCTTATTAGATTATTTAAGACGTTTGGGGTGAAACACCTCTTGTTATGATTTCTGCGTTCTGTACAGGGAAGCATGAGCGTGCTTCCCCCCTCAACACGGGTGTGTTGTACCATCAGTCAAGCACGACCGTGCTGACTATTGAGCACAGGCGTGCTTGAGCAGCATGCCCTTTTTGAAATTTGGAATGGAGCACGGGCGTGCTCCTTATTAAGCACGGGCATGCTCCCTGGAGCATAGCCGTTTATAAACCCTTTGCCAAATCATTTGGGATAAAAATACGGATTAAACCTATTGGCTTTTACTAAGTCTTTGACCATTAATTTCATTGTTTTTGGCTTAATCTTCATGTCTTGCAAAAAGGGGAATTAATCCTTTAATTCAGTTTCATTTAATTATCCCTAAACAATCATGGATCAATCCCTAGGGTCCTCGACTAAACCTTTTGGCATAAACCTTGCCTCTCAGTACTATCGTTCAGTTTTATGAGCAAAAGGGGAAAAACCTCCCTTAACAACATTAACAGTTTTTCATCGTTTTAGCATTAACGCGTTCCCAATGAACAACTAACAACCAAAACATCATGATTTCATCATGTTCATCACAACGACATATTATTAAACACATTAACATCATCATCATAATAACCAGTTTAAACATACCAAACATAAACACTTAAACATCACGATATCAAACAGGCATATATAAACATGTTATCAAATAGATAAGCATATATACATTTAACCAAACATCAGGGTCATGGGTAACCCTTCGTCTTATGCTACCCCAAGCCTATATACTCATACCATTCCTTCTCCCCATACCTGGTATGAAGATTCCTCCTTTAAGATGACGAAGACTCTAAAGCGATTCCCTCTAACGGCTCGACGAACGTCCCAAGCCTTGGCCAACACAAAAGAGGTTAACCAATTAATTCTCAATTCATGAAAAGAAAAAGGAATTAAGAAGAGCGGAGAACTTTTTCCTTTAGATTGGAACTTAACGCGTGATCTTACTCTCCCAAACACGAACGGAACACCAACAAACGATTGGGTTCAAAAAGGAAGGAAGGGGGAGCCTTCCGTCATACTTAGGGTTGCCTAAAGTACCAAAGTGAGGGTTTAACTCGTAACCCTCATTTGTCTGAAGCATATATATAAACTCTGACACGAGCACGGGCGTGCTCCTTCTAAGCACAGGGTTGTGCTCAAGTTAGCACGATCGGACAAAAAGACCGTCAATGAGTGCATTGAGCACGGCCGTGCTCTCCACTAAGCATAGCTGTGTTTGTGGGCTAGACAACCACAAAGCACGCGTCTTGAGCACAGGCATGCTGATACATGAGCACGCTAGTGCATTCATCGAGAAATGGATTTTCAGCTCAAAATCCTACTTAACCCTTTCTAGTCATTCCTAAGCACACTTCTAACAAACAAACATGCAAGCAAGCATAAAGAAAGCGCTTAACGAAAAACGGGGTGTTACATCTACTACCGCATACAAACTTGTGAAGACATTTCTCAAACATCATCTTTGGATAACTTAACTTTTTTGTTAGAAGAATCCTTTTGCTTAACATTCTCTGGGGCAGGGACGGAGGCATGTATACATTGGGAGGGGCCTTGGCCCCCCTAATTATTTTTCATTTAATTTATATATATATATATATATATATATATATATATATATATATATATATATATATATTAAAACTACTATCTTTTAATTCTAAAATCACTAATAGGCTTGAAACTATTTTAAATTTATGTCATTGATTGGAAAAAATTAGAAAAGCAGATGTATATCCAGGGACGGACCTAGGTGGAAGACTGCTTTGGGGGCAGCTGCCCCCACCAAGTATATATTTTTAATTAAATCTCGGATAAATTTTTTTGTTGCGCCCACTAAAAAAATTATATTGCCCCCATTACTTGACAATCTTACTCTAAATAACACTAAAAGTGTTGTCCCCATATTGCTCTATAACCATACTTTACATTATACCTTTTATTTTTTTTAGTACAACGAATTGATCACATACATATAGAAATATTTTTTATAGTGTTAAAAATGAAGAAATATACATCAATCTCAAAGTATGAAGACACTTGGAGGAGAGCAATTATAACTTATAGAAATTGGAGTGTCTTCAATTTTACTGGTATATCGTGATATAGTTTTTGTAATCTCCAATTTCTAGCTTAATAATAATGATGTCATTATTTTACCATTGAGGCATTTATACAATTTTTTATAAAAAAATTTATAATATAATTGCCCTCACTAGTCAAAATTTATGGATCCGTCCCTGTGTATATCCTCTTGTGTATAGAGTGATAATTTTTATTGTGACACTTCCCGTTTCTACAACTACTACATATCGATCTTTTTTAGATATGAATATAGTGAAGACTACGCAATAAGTTGAAAGATGAAATTTTCACTGACTGTCTGCTAATATACATTGCAAAGAAAATTGCATAAAAGTTTAGTGTATATTCAATTATAGATGATTTTTTTGATACGTAGAAAAGATTGTATCTTAAAATATTAATATTATATTTAATGTTTTGGAACATATAATTATAAATAGGTATATTTATTGGATGTACCTAATTTTTATTTTGCCCCCTCTATCATTTTTATTTTGCTCCGTCCCTGCTCTGGGATAGTGTCTTACATGATCTTTCGGGATGAAAAATCAAAGTCTGAAACAGATACATCTTTGCATTCTGGATGATCTTTTAGAAATGCTGCTATCTCGATCATTGCGGATTCTCGGTGTTTTCTCAGAAGTTTTGAATTGTGATGTGGTAATTTATTCACAGTTTTTTTCTCAGTGTAGTGCGGTTAAGCTATAGAGAATAGTAATAGAGAAGAAATAAACTAGACAATGACAAAGTAAAAAAGATGATTTGCACTAAAAAAAATAGGAAACACACACATATATATGATTAAAATGATGACGAATGAGCTATGCGGGACTTGGAGCGACATGAGTATAACCCTTACATTTCGAGACATCCCATGTTCTGAGAGTATTTTTGTACACACTCTCCTACCTAATAGACCTAACACACTTTCACTAGGTCAACCTCTTTAGGTTATATATATATATATATAATTGGTATATACTGATAGTGTAAAACTTTTTTACACTGTCAGCCAATCAGAAATTGACACGTCATTAAAAATGTTTGACTCTTATCATAACTATCTTAAAAATCAATTTCATGATTTGTGATTGATTGTCAGTATAAAAATATTTATTGTGACAGTTTATACAAATTAAACTATATACTTATTTTTTTCAACTTAAAAACAAATTGAGTAATGTTCACATGGTTCTATACATGATAACCATTAAACATCCTTTATGACCCTTTAAATCCATCCCTAATTAACTCCGTGATCCAAAGCAACACCCACTCCCCTAGAAATCCAGAGGAATATTCCTGACCAAAATTAGACCACCGGTCTTAACTTTCAAAATCAATTCATTGTTTTTTAAACTTTCTCAAGACTACCCACGCCACTCTTGAAGATCCTGTGTCAATGTTGTTCGAAGTATTTGTTCGAATTACAATTTAAATTGACAAATGCTAACTAATAAAAAATAGGCGAATGCTAACCCGTCCTAACTTTAAGGAAATTGGTTAAAGAGATAAAGATAAAAGTTATGTATTCCTCCCAACTTAAATATAAGTAAAATTAACTAATTTTATACTTATTAAAGAAGTTGGTTGATTTAGTTTAATTATCTTGATTTATGTAAAAAATGAGTTATAATTGCTAAAGTACCATTCAATTGTCTTGGGAGTGTGCAATGCTCTTGAAAAAGTAAAAGAAGAGTTAGTTGGATTTTGCTTATATTTGAATCCACAAAATATAGGTACATTTTTGCTTATAATTGAGTCCAGATGGAGTATTAAGTAGGGGTATTCATCAACCGATCCAAATCGATTCAAACAGCAAAAACCGAACCGCAAAAACAGAACCGAAAACTGAAAACACCGAAAACCGAAAACACCGTAATTTTTTATTGGATTGGATCAGATTTTGGATCCTATAGTGAAATCCAATCCAATCCAATCCAAACCAATCTATTATATACATATACTATTATTTTTGAAATTATAGTATTACTCAAACTTAAACATTATTCTTCATACTTTTATGTCCCTCATTCTCTTTAATATTTTTGTCGGAATGACATATATAAGACTATTTAGAATAAATATTAATGTCTTGAAGTTATATTTTACTAAAAGTTTTGATGCATAGTATATATATATATATATATATATATATATATATATATATATATATATATATATTTGATTGAGTAATAATGAAAAATAGGAAAACAATTAAGTAAATTTGAAAAATAATTAGCTACAATTTATTTGTAGCCGATTCAAGGAAAAAAAAAATAGGATAAGTGGGAGTAGATATAGAGAATTAATATAAAAAATGTGTTAAAAAATATCAATAATTTTTTTCTTCTCAAACTCCCAAATTAAAATGAAGATTATCTTTTATCCACTATTAAATAAGTAGAAATAACACTTGACATTAGAAAAAAAATAAAGTAGGACAAAAACGGAATTATCCAATCCAATCCAAACCGCATTTGATTGAATTGGATTGGATCAGATCTTTTTAAGGAAGCAAACCGATCCAATCCAAACCGCACAATGTTTTCATCATTGGATCAGATGACTTTTTAGCTCAAAACCGATCCAATCCAATCCGCGAGCACCCCTAGTATTAAGTATTGCTATTAGATTTTGGGCCTAATTCAATCCCAAAAGTTAGCTCATAAGGTGATGATTGTCCACTAATTATAAGTTCTTATTATATACTATCTCTAGTCAATATGAGACTTGGGTTTTTCCTAATACACCCCCTCACGCGTGCTAAGCACTGTTAGGCTTACTGCGTTAATAATATGGTGGGTGGGCTAACAATAGATATATGATAGCTCTGATACCATATTAAATTTTGGGTTTAATTCAATCCCAAAAGTTAGTTCATAAGATGAGGATTACCCACTAATTATAAACTCTTATTAGACATTATCTGTAATCAATATGAGACTTGAATTTTTTCCAATAATTACTTATTCAATTTTTTCAATGTTTAAAAAGTTAATACAAAATTTCTATTCCATAACTAATGCCCTTCCGGTTAGGCACAGTCTAAAAAAATTTGGAGAATGCTAACGACATTGAAAAAAAATTCTGATAAAGTTTGGCCCATGTATTTACCTTCAATTCTGTATTTTTTATTTAAGAAAATTGCAAATGGCCCACATAGAAACTTAATAAGCGATGCTTCTACAAGCATCCATTTATATTTTTATATATATATATATATATATATATAGAGAGAGAGAGGGGTAAACGTTAATAATTAGTATAAGTATGTTATATTAGTGGGGGAAGTTGAGTTCATAACCTTCTTATCACTCCAATTTTTGTGTTCCTATTTTAAATCACCTTGATCACTTTATAATTCCGTATGAACACTCATTCTTGATAAACACCTTTTCTAAAATTTGCTCAAACCATAGGTGCTTATAAGCACCGATTCTTAGTAAACATCAACATCATTATAAATAGGGGTGGCAAAATGATTCATTTGTCCACCATCCATCCAGTCCATCCATGAGAAAATCCATCCAATCCATCTATTTATAAAAAAATAATATAAATGGATTGGATGGATTTGATTATTTTTTTAGTGGATGGTTTATGATTCATCCAATATTTTTTAAAATCCATTGGACCAGCAATAAAAAATGTAATGGATCAACTTGTATCCATTCCAAAACCAATTTATTTTTTTTCATATTATTTTTCACCAAATAAAAAAAACCTCCATTTGTAACCCAAAAAAAAAACACTCCATCTAATTTTCTCTTCCGTTCCCTATTATTTTTTCTTCACTATTTTTTATTTTATTTATCTGCTTTTTTTTGTTACATTAAGTATTAACTAATTAATTGTTCTCAAGCACCAGTTGTAGTCCACGTTATCACGTACGTTTTCTTTTTTCGTTGCCTTTTTTTTCCTGAGAAACTTAAAAAAAAGTATTAACTAATTGAAAGCACAGAAAGTCGTAACAAGTTTCGTAAAACAATGTCATGGAACGTTGTGGCAAAACAACGTATGTAGATACACATAATCAATAACTCCTATATAATAATAGAAAAATAGTCGTGATATAAAATAGTCGTGAAGAGAGAGTAAAGATAGAGAGAGTAGAAAAAAAAGGAGAGAGAGAAAGGGTAGAGAGGAAGAAAGAGGAGTGCGAGGGTAAGATAGAGATAATATTTTAATTTTTTCTACAAATTATTTTATTTTTAAAAATATTTTATGGATAGATAAAAGAGATATAAAATTATTTAATTTCTTAAAATAAATTTTAGTGGATGGATTGGATATCCATCCATGAAAAGTTGTTAATGGATGGATCGGATGGATTTTATTTAATGGATCATGGATGGATTGGATTTTTTTTAATGAATTTTTAATGGATTATAATGGATTAATGAATTGTTTTTAATCCATCCATTAAGATCCGAATAAAAATTTATCCTATCCATCTATTTGCCATCCTTAATTATAAACACCATCGGAGATGGTATTAGGATGTTGTTTAAGAAATAAAAAAAATTCAATGCGAGTAAATAATGTATTTAATTTATAGAATTATGTTATACTTACTTTTTGAATATAAATTTTCTTTTCTAGAAGTTGGGAGTTAGTCCGAGGCTGCGAGCTGCACACGCAAAAATAATTTAGTCAATCTTAGCCATTAAATGACAAACTTGTCCAGTGACCATATGATTCCGTATAGAGAAAAGTTTTGAACAACAAAATTAGGAGATCATTGTAACCCTTTATTTTTTATGGTATATTTCTAAAATATATGTATATAAGAGTATAAAAAATATTCTCACTAATCTTTATTATAAGTAAAAAGGTTTCAAAGTTTTTGGTCTAATATATATGTAAATTTTGTTTTTCAATTACTCATTTAATGATATTATTCACAAAATACCATTCATTTAATATAAATTTCAATCACTCATTTAATAAATATTGAAGTTTTAGATGAAAGGTAATTTAGGCAACAAATCTAATTTTTTATATGAATTAATGAGATTAATTAACCTCCTTAATATATATATTTTATTTAATTTTTGCTTATAATAGAAACCGGAGGGAGTAACGGAGAAATAGAGAAAAATATACATACGATGTCACATATTCAAATTTGATATTCAAGTACCATAACTTATTTGTTTATTGATCAAAAAATAAAAACGATTCTGTATCACAATTAAGAGAAATGCCTTTTATACATCAAAATGAGACACCATTTGATGTTCCTTTTATTTTTTGGAGGTATTTTTGAGAAGTATGTATATAAAGAAAATTAAAAATATGTGAGAGATAAAGATAAATATATATAATATCATATATGATATTCAAAATTTGTGTTCAAATATCATAACTCTCTATGAAGAACGATCCTGCTGATTAGAGATTGATTAAAGAACAAATATATAGACAATTTTCATTGAAAGACGTATCTTTTTTATATATTGTATACATTTTTTCTTATGATCATTAAAAAAGAGCAACACCTACTTCCCTTGTGTAGAAATCAAGAAGAATGTTATTGAAATATTCCTAACAAGACCTGACCTCAACGGATCCAAAACCATAAGTTTTCCATCCTGATCATTAGAATTCTGAGGGGATGCGTTACATGGACACAAACAAATTCTCATAGAAATGTCCGAGATTACATGGAAAATTAAGTGGAAAATCCACATTACACTGGGAGATATCTACAATGCACATAAAATGTTCCCTTGAATCTACTCTCACTATCACCATATTTAAATTCTAGCAAATTTTGCTCCTTCTAACACACTACGTAGAAAGCAAAGGAATCACAATCACTTGACCCATAAGAAGGAAAAAAAAAAGGGAGAGACGAGTGTGATATGGAGACAAGTGACATAACTTAAAATGTTATGCAAAACAAAACTAAACTAAACCTCAATAGTCTTTCCACAACTTAACCAAATTAGACAAAGCAACACGTGAAGATCCACCTTCTGCTCTTGCTTCCATAGAACTTATTTTCATCTTAAAAATCCTCTGCCTAATTTCTTTTCCTTTCTCCGAGTCCATGAGCTCCTTAACTCGGTCCCCTAACTCGGTTGCACTCACGAACCCATCTTTGCATTTTTTCAGTTCCAAACCCACCTTCATTTCCTGCACCAAAACCACCTTGTTCAACTTCTGCTCTGCGTACAGAGGCCACGCCACCATAGGCACTCCTTCACAAACAGCCTCCAACACCGAGTTCCACCCACAGTGAGTCACGAACCCACCAACCGAGTCGTGACTCAGTATAGCAGCTTGTGGGGCCCAGTTCCTCACCACCATTCCCTTCTCCTTCGTTCTCTCCAAGAACCCTTTTGGCAACAACTCATCCAAACTCGATTCTTCATCCGAATCATCGCTTCTCACAACCCACAAGAACCTTTGTTCACTCCTCTCCAACCCAATAGCTATCTCCTTCAACTGAGTCTTCGAGAACATTCCAAGGCTTCCGAAACTCAGCAACACCACGCTCTGACTCGGTTGCGAGTCAAGCCAACTCAAACACCCGTTTCGATCTTCTCCTCCGCCACATGTTTCTGAAATCACAGGTCCCACACAGAACATTGGAGGCATGGAACTTAAGGACCCATCGTTTAACGTTTTGATAGCTCTTCCTTCAATTGCATCAAACGTGTTTATGATAACACCATCACTCTCCTTCATACGTGCTGCTATGTCAAGGAACACTTTGTAAATGTGGCTCTCACGATCCTGCGCAGGTTCTGGCAAATCTTCTGTGTAAATTCTAGGTAACCCCGGGAATCGAAGATGCATGTGAAGGTCTTTGATAGATTTTGTTGTGTTTTCGTGAATGGTTGGAATGTGATGCATCACTGCAAGAGAAGAAGCTCCTGAAGTGTAGTAAAAGTAAGTGGGGATTTCAAGGGTTGTGGTGGCTTGTGTGGCAGTGTAGTTCATGAAATCTATGACAATGCCTTTGAGATTTGAGGTTTTGGAAATGGAATGAAGGACGTTATGGACATTTTGGTTGCTTTGGCGGCAGAGTTCGAGGGAGATTGCCTGAGGTGGGAGTGTGGAGGGGAGTGGTATGGAGGGGAGGCGGTGGAAGGTGATGGAGGGTACGGCGGTGGAGACGGCGGCGGTGTACTGTACGGTGGCGTATTGGTTGTTGTTGTTAGGTGGGGTTAGGATAAGAATAGTGATGGAAAGGGAAGGGTTTTGGGTTAATATGAGTTTGCCTAACTCAACCATGGAGAGTAAGTGGCCTCTCCCCATAGCAGGGTATAGGACTATTGTGTCCTTCATGATCATTATGATTTATGAAGGTGAAGGTTTTCTTAGAGGAAAAGAGATGAACTCTGATGAAGTTGTAAGTGAGAGGCTTAGCTCTATTTAAGGGCATATTCTGTACTAGGCTATGTGATGATATTTATTAGAATAATGGATCGTAATAATTAAGTTATTAAAATTAAGATTTTGTTATTAGACTTCAGTGTGACCACGTATGGCTTTGTGTCCATTAACAATTTATATTTAATTCTGTGTTCTAGAATTGTCATCACGAAGGTGGACCCCTGTTTTGTGTGGTAGTTTTTGTGATTTTCGTGTTAGAAAATGACTCACGTGGAGTAGGTCTGCTGCTGCCTCCATAAATTAATGAGGGCTGCTGATTTGGCACACTCGACATCATATGATACTAATAATGTATCGTTACTGTAGAAGTATTTTTTTTTTAATTTTGATTTTTTTTAAAAAATAAAAAATTTATTTTTAAAAAAACTCATTCATCAGATAATGAATTGAATTCATCAAATATTGTACATGATTCATCAGATATTTGCACATACTTAATCAAAAAATTTATTTATCAAAAAAACCTATTCACCAGATAATGAACTGAATTCACCATATATTTATACCTGATTCACCAGATATTTGCACATACTCATTCACCAGATAATGAACTGAATTCACCATATATTTATACCCGATTCACCAGATATTTACAAATACTTAACCAAAAAAATTTATTTCTCAAAAAAACACATTCACTGGATATTTAAACATACTTAACCAAAAAAATTATTTATAAAAAAAAACACATTCACCAGATAATAAACTGAATTCACCAGATATTTATACCCGATTCACCATATATTTGTACATACTTAACCAAAAAATTTATTTCTCAAAAAAAAAAACCTATTCACCAGATAATGAACTGAATTCACCAGATATTTATACCGGATTCACCATATATTTGCACATACTTAACCAAAAAAATTATTTCTCAAAAAAACCCATTCACCAGATAATGAACTGAATTCATCAGATATGTGTACCCGATTCACCAGATATTTACACATACTTAATAAAAAAACTATTTATAAACAAAATCTAAAAAAAAGGAGTCGCTACAGTGCCGCATAATGCTGCTATAGTGCACTGTGCGGCACTGTTCATACGGTGTTAACCGTATGATGTCCGCAAAACTGTGTTCGTTTAGCAAAATTCTAAATTAATATATACAAGTCCGTTATTTTCGCGGACTAACCCGAATCGGTCCGTTTGCATGCGGTCCGGTGCGGTGCAGGCCAACCCGCCTACCCAGCTTTTAGGGACGCGAACAAAACATAAGACTCGACCTCATGAGCAAAACTACATAATTAATTCTATTTATTGCCTCGAACTGCCCCGAAGGTTGGCCTAAGGGTTAGCGGTACGGGTGAGCATGGGACGGGTTGTGACGAGTTTTGATTGTCCCTTATCCGATCCTAAATATTCATAGGGTCAATTATTTTAACCTGAATCCGTCTTTAGACCCGAATGAATCCAATCATATGCGATTTGGTTTAAGACCCAGCCTAAATGAAATGAGACCGGGTTGATCCGAAGTTAAATATATTCTTTGCAAACTACATTTCTGTGTGTGAGAATTTTTTTTTATAAGCCAAAATATCAACAAAAGATGCTACCTAAAAGTCACCAATTGATCTCGTGTCACCAAATAGATCCCAAAATTGGATGTTACAAAATATCAAAAAATAAATCCTTTTGTTGGATGCTTCCTTGATGCTCGTGTTACCAAATCACATTGTCAAAAATATGATACTTTCATCAAACAAGATTATTTCAATATTACAAAAAGCCATAAAATATATCAAACGTGAAATGTAAGTTAGTGAGGGATCAAAATAAAAGTAAATTTTATTATATAGGACGGGTTGGGTAACCCGAATATCAACCCGGACCCGTCTCTGACCCGACACCCGATCACTAAATGGGACGTGAGTTCGTCATTTCTCTTCTGCGGGCTAGGGTCAGACCCGACCGAACACTATGGATGGGGACGAGTTTTAAGACCGGATTGGGTTTTGCACACCCCTAATTAACGGGCTGGTGCACATAAATAAAAATTGAAAATTTGATATAATTAATGAATTTTATAAAACTTTGTAGTAATAAATATCTGTCGCGACCGTCCCACCCGGGAGCCGCGAAAAGAAGGAAAAAACAGAGGAGTCGCCACTAAAATTTTTTTTATTGGGAAAATCTTAGAAAACCCAATAATTTAAAGGTAAACTGGTCTAAAAAAAGAGAGAGAGATGATTTGAGTCCGGGAGTCGGTTACGCGTAGGGAAGGTGTTAGCACCCTACATCGTCCGTTTAAAAAACGATACCTCAAGTTAATTGTGCAAAAATTTTAGTAACTTTTAAAATATTTATTTTACCCCAAAAATTATTTACAAGAAAGAATTTTTTTTATTTTTTAATATTTTGTATTTATTTATTGGTTTTGTATTTTAAAAATTATTGTTGATAAAACCTAAATGAGGTTGAACATCGCACATAAGTCCACAGAGCAACCTCAAATCTAAGGGACTGAACATGGCACCGTGTCCATAGAGCATCCCTAAAAAAGACAAGTTTAATTATTTTGATTAATTATTTTAACATAAAAAGGGACACAATAAAAGAAAAATTTAGTTTTGGCTTGACAAGATGATTTATCTTGCTCCTACGTATTCCCGGGTGCGATGGAAACTCAAAGTCACGTAGTTCTTTTAGAAAATGTTTGATTGGTTGGTTGATTTTATTTTTTTGGAAAAATATTTGTTTTTTTGTTTTAAAAAAATATAATTATTTCACAATAAATTCAACCTTGCACGGGATCTAAGATAGCAGTGTTATACGATAAACCCATACAATTTATACGACACTTGAGGATGAATATTCATACATCAACGTCGTAGATTGTTGCATGAATTCAAAAGACATTTTATAAAATTAGATCGGATAAAATTGGTAAAAGGTGTAAATTGAAAACATTTTATTACTTTTATAAAAGATAATTCTCACTTTTGCATAGGGTTAAAGATAGTCAAGCTATACGGTGAACCCTTACAATTCATATGACACTTGAGGATGAAAATTCATACATCAACATCATAGATTGTTACGTGAACTCAAAAGATATATATATATATATATATATATAATGATTTTTAGGAAAAGTTTTTATTTAAAATATGAATGGAAAATATTTACAAAATTTTTTGTTTTCTTTTATTCAAATTTTTCTAGAGACAAAATGAAATATGGTACACATTTTAAGCCCACATCCATGACTCCAAGTAACTTCAGCTTATTTTTATTTTCAAAAACATTTTTTTAAATAAAAGAAGAAATGGCCCAGTAAGCCAACAAAGTAGACAAAAAACTTACTGATCCTAAGCCCACAAGCCAAAACAGACCAATAGCTAAAAAATAAAACAAACCCATAACCCCATGAGAAGCTCAACTAAATGAAACCCAAACATATAAACCAACATAACATAATAATTCAATAACAATAAAAAAACAAAAGAAAAGAAACAGACTTAGAAGCTAGAAGCTTCTGAGTTTTCACGATACCCACAAGCCAACAGAGGGGGAGACGATGGCTGAACCAGGAAGGCCAGACGGCGGTGAGTTCTAGCAGCACGACGACGGAGCAGGGGTTGTGAGCGGCATTGTGTGGACGTGGAGCGCGCGACGGCTTGTGTGGAGCAAATCGGATAGTGAAACGGAGGGCGGCATTCATGGCGGCGGCGCTGAATGGCTGTAGAGGATGGTTCGGTTCGGATCTAGATGGAGGTGACGGCGGAGGAAGGAATGCAGATCTAGTGGTGCAAGGTGATGCGGCAGGGGCTTACGTGGTGGCACACGACGGTGACGCTCCGGAGCTCGCAGTGCATCTCGTGGCGGGGCGGTCCTGTGGTTGCTGAGGCATCGGAGATGGGCTCCTCGTTGAGACGAGATCTGGATCGGGAGAGAGGCGAGGCGCGACGGTGACGCGACTACGATGGTGGTCACAAAGGATAGGGACAGAGGCAACCTTGTTTCTTCTTTTTTCAGTTTTTGTTTGCTGTGTTGTTTAAATTTGTTCATTTGATTTGGAAAGGGATGGAGGATTATGAATTGAAAATGGAAGATGATGGGTTCTGAGTAGTTGAAGAAGAAGATGATGGCTAGCTTGAAGAAGGATGATGATTCAACGAAGAATAGGAATGGTAGAGGACCCCCCCCCCCCCCCTGTTCTGATGCTCTCCCCTTTTAAACTCATTTTCTTGCAAAACTACAAGAGCATAACCCAATGTTGTACAATGGAGAGTCATTTTCATACTTCCATTCTCATTAGTCCCGAATTTGTTATTTCATCTGGTATGCTGCAAATTTCTTTTAGTATCTTTTCCTTGGTTCATGTTTGACTCTGGTTGACAGAAGGTAGCAGTGTTACTTCATCCAATATTTCCTTCTTGATGCTTAAACTTTAAAAATCATTTTTTGGTACAGATACCCAAGTCTGCCATTGCTTTCTTTGCTTCTGAGATGTATTAAAACTTTGCCTTTTTGCATTTGTTTGTATGTTGACGTTGCACTCTTTTCTTTAATAATTTTTTTATTTTAACAAAAGAGGGCAGCCACCCTTTTTTTTAAGGATGATGTAAGGGGATTGGGCTAAAAGAACATGGGCTAAGGACAATGATTTCTCTTTTTACAATTCTTGGGTCCTTTGTATTTTTGTTGTTTTTTTTATTTTAAATTTTAATCAAGTAAAATAAAGTAAAACATAGCATCCGGATAAAATTGGATATTCATAATATCAAAATGTGAAATAAAAATGTTTGTGTCAAACATGTAACTACTAACCAGGGACGTATTGCAATTATAATTAGGGACGTATTGTTTTATTTAAAATGTGAAATAAATCAGATCCAACCAAAACGAGCTTTAGGGAGCCAGGTCTTGGGGATGTAGCAATGAACTAGCATAGTAGGAGTATTGGAATGAGCCGTGGTATTTGGACACGGTTTTTACGACATCGTATGCGACACCTCTACAGTGACATACATGTTGTGAACCGTTGGATCTATGATTCATGTTGATCTGTCCATAAATTTAATTTATTAATTATGATTTTTATCAAATCTATTTTTCTTCCGTATTCTTTGCAATCACAATATTCACGGTGATATTCCATGTGTTTATTACATGTATCAGTGGCTTCATCTTTTAATTCTTGTATTAGTCTTTTTAATTCATCTTGATTTGTTAAATCAAGCATACTTAATTTGTGAACAAACTTTTCTATATTTTGAGGATTCATTAGTACTTAGCTCTGATACCAAAATGCATCAGTGAGTGCCCATACACTCGTGGCTGCAAACAGTACCTCAAAGCATATTTTACTAACAGTCCTCTCGGAACTGCAAACTCTCTGGTGACTAACCAGGAGCCCCCATAAGCCAAGAGTCAAAGCTTCGCCACAGATCACAATACGAGAACGCTTACTAAGGGTCGAACGTTTATAGTCTTCTTCAATATGCTTTGATACCAAAATGCATCAGTGAGTGCCCATACACCCGTGGCTGCAAACAGTACCTCAAAGCATATTTTACTAACAGTCCTCTCGGAACTGCAAACACTCTGGTGACTAACCATGAGCCCCCATAAGCCAAGAGCCAAAGCTTCGCCATAGATCACAATGCGAGAACGCTTACTAAGGGTCGAAAGTTTATAGTCTTCTTCCATATGCTTTGATACCAAAATGGTATCACCCTATTAATTCCAATAATTTTCATTATTATTATCATTATTTGCGGAAAATTAATCATCTAATAAGTCTCAATCTTCATATATGTCAGAATCAGATAATCTATCATATTCAAAAGCCAGTCCTATTTCTTCCATAAAATTCCATTCTATGTCTAAAGAAATAACTACAAGATAATAATCTTCTTGTCTAAATTGAGCTTTTATTTTTTCAATTATTAATTGTTTACAATCAGTAGGTAAATTCATTATCAGTACACTTATTATTTCATTTTCAGTTTGATCATCAAATTCGGAATATATTTCCATTGATTATTCGACGTCACTATCTTCAAAGAGTGGTGCAGTTAGCCTAAAATAATTGGATGATGGTTGCATCATTTTTTCTATCTTTTCTATTTTTTCTATTATTTGTCTTTTATATTTTTCTCTTTTATTTCTCAGATTAATGAGTTCTTTTTCTTTTTCCATAATATATTTTTCTATTTGTTTTTTATTTTTATCTTCTTTATCTTTTTTAAGATGATTATCATAGATGTTCATGAATTCTTTCATATTCCTTTTATCTTGATTTATTTTATTATAAGATTTTTCATAAATATTTCTTAGTTTCTTTTCTTTATTCATATCCTATTCCTTAAATATTGTGCTAAATCTCTTACTTGGTTTGATAATTTATTTATATTTTCGTCTTCCTTATTATTTTCTGTTTCAGGAAAAGTAATTGGTTTAGGGATTTGTCTAAAACTTAGTGATTTTGGATTTCTTATAGAAATTCCTAGTTCAGTTAATTCATTTCTTTTAGGATAGTAGATTTTTCCTATTTCTTCAAAAAGTCTTGATATATCTATTCTATCATTATTTCTGAAGGTAATACTATGATGAGAATTTGTTAGTGCATAATTGACACAGTAAGTAATTGAGAAGATTTTGTCTCCCGGTCTCATTAAATCATTTCTTAAGAATCTATGTTCCATAGTTAATGATTGATCTAATCTTTGAGTATCTAATGGTATTCCAATATTTGGATGTATTTCAAATTTTAGCTTAACATAAGCTAAATTTCCTTCGATTACTCCTAGTACTTTATCTTTAGCATATGTTATTCTATCATCTTTTAAAACTAATTCTATAGGTGAATCTATTCCTTCTTGAAAAGTTGCTTTAATTAAAACTTGTGTAGATCCTATATGAATATAACCAATCTTCTTTCTATGTGCTTCTTTCTTTAAATTTCTTTTTAGATCTATTAATTTCTTTTTGTTTAATAATTGGATACAAGTGTTACCTTGTGTTTCTGATATATCTATTGGGGTTTCATTAATTATCTTTCCATAGTATATTATATTTTCTTTTTGATTAAATCGTTTCATTATTCCTCCTAGTTTCTTCATGTTTGCATCTTTAGCCAAATTTAAATCTTCTTTATGAATTTTTTGAAATAGTTTTGGATCTATTAGAATGCTTCCTTCATAATTTCCATCTTCTTCAGTAATTTGTATATGTTCGACATCAATGTTATCAATCTTTTCTCTTTCTATTTCAGACATGATTAATTTCTAGTAAGAACTGAATGAAATTGAATAGGTGATGAGTCATACCTGATTTGGTGTTCTTTGAAATTATTTCTGGGTTCTTTGGTCCACCGCTGCTTCCGTTTAGTCAAGTTGGGATTTGATTACAACGAGTAGTTGAAAGTAATGAAAGTAATGAAGTAGAGATATATATGAAAGTAGTGTTTATTTATGATCAGTAGTGAAAGTACATAGAACTATTTTGAATCCACTCTCAAGGATTCGAACTAGCAAAGCTAGAAAACTTCTCAAATAGAAGAGAGGTGAGAAATGAAAATCTCTGCTTTGCCTCAGCATAAGAGGGCTTATTTATACACTTGAGAGGGCTAGGTAATTTACAAGAAAGTCCCTTCATTATTACAATCTATCAGACTTTTAATAATTCATGATGACGTCAGTGCTTACGTCATTCATCTATTATTGCTTCGTCTGAATCCTTATCTTCTTGCCGACAGTCCTTTTTCGTCACGCACCTTTCGTACGCGTGGTTCCCATTCTCTTTAATCATTGAGCACAATAAGTCGAGTACAGCTGACTGATAGTTCATAGAAAGTCCTTGAAGCGTGTAAAAGGGTAATTCGAAGTTTGTCAGTATTGCCAAGTCCTTTTCTCTGATCAATTTTCCACTAGTCTTGCTTAAAAGCCAAGTATGTGGTCCTTTGTATAGTGCTTTGATGAAGGAATCTTTTCCAATAATTTGACATTGAGTAAAAATACTTGCTAGTTGATTAGCTAGTATTGTAGTTATTTTTTCTTCATCATAGTCCTCGCCAGTTGGTTCATCTCTCATTGAAAAGCTGTTATTGCTTACTCCAATGAAGATTAAGTTCTTGGGTGGTTGCTTAGTAGTGAAGTCCGGATAAGTTGAATAGAACTTTAAAAAGATAGTTCTATCCTTCGCAACATTTCTTCTATAATTCTGGACGGCTTCTTTGAGATTATATGGGAACATGCTGATTTCTTCTAAGTCTTTGCTTAAGTAGAGACATTCAATAAGTCCAAATTGGAACATATTAAATGTAAGAATCGATGATGCTCCTGGATTAATTATGGCTTTAACACCGAAAATGTTTCGGTTTACCATGTAAAAACAATTAATTTTTTCCTTTTCAGACCAGTTGGTCAATCTTTTCAAATTTTCATGAAATTTTTCTTTGGAAAATTGAATCTGCAGTTCATGGTCTTTCCTGGCAGTAATTAGGTAGTCATCAATGGAAGAAGGAATTCTTCCAAGTATTTTTAATGAAGTCTTTGGTTCTGGTGGAATTCTTATTGTTTCGGAGAAAGTTCTTGGGCCAAGATAAACTTCTTTGCCCTTGTCATGTTTTTCTTGATAGTCTATCAAAGTTTTTTCAGCTTCTTCCTTGGTGCGAAATCCTTTGTGATGAACTCCTGAGAGTCCAATGCAATGAGGGGCTGCTTTGTGCCATTCATCATAAATACCTGGGTGTGGTCCATTAAAGATGGCGTACCACTTGTCTTTAGTATTCTCCTGTATTTGTTGTTTTATATTCTTCATAGGATCTTCTTTGATAGATTTTCTTTTTACTTGTAATTGGAATTCCGGTACTTCAATGTTTGCCTTGATCAAGTCTAGCTCCATTATTTTTTGTTTCTCCAGCATCCTTTGTAATTGAATCTGCTTCTTTATATCTTAAATTGTTTGCTGCTCCATTCTCTTGATAATATATCTACAAGAACATTTTTATCTCCTTTAATGTGGGAGATTGAGTAATTATATTCGGCAAGCTTCATTTGCCATCTAATCAGTCGGCCTTGTTTGTAAGTTCCTTTATGGTTTAAGTTCTTAAAACCTGCAACATAAGTAGAATTGGTTCGGACAATAAAGTCCTTATCCAGTATATAAATCCGATGTTTTTCTAACATACGGATCAATGCCAGTGTTTCCTTTTCATGAGTAGGATAATTAATTTCACTGTCTGAAAAAGTTCCAGACATGTATCGACACAGTAATTCATTTTTGTATCCAGGGGGTTTTGCTTTCATAACATGCACCTCCCCAGCAGTCATTTGAGGCATCAGTCTCAATAATTATTATATCATCATCCGATGGATGATAAAGCTCAGGAAGATCCTGGCATAAGTCTTTCATTTTTATAATAAGTCTCTCGTCTTCATTTGAAATATATGTTAATAGTCCAAGAAATCTTTGTAAATCCTTTTTATCCTTTAATTTCGTTGGAAAGTTCTGAAGTTTTTCTAATACATGTTGCTGCATTATTATTTTTCCTTTTTCGATTTTTAATCCTAAATAATTAATTCTATTTTGAGCTAAAACAACCTTTTTCTTATTCAAGACTATTCCATGTTCATAACATTTATTGAGAACTAATTCTATCTTTTTAAAATGATCATCTAATCCTTTATTAGAAAAGATTAGTATATCATCTATATAAATAAGACAAAAGTCTTTGAATTCTTTGAGAATTGAATCTATTCTTCGTTGGAAGATTCCCGGTGATTGTTTTAATCCCATTGGGAGTACATTCCATTCATACTGTCATTGAGGACAACTAAATGTTGTTAAAGCTTTTGATTCTTCAGTCAATCTAATTTGATAAAATCCCGATTTGCAATCAAAAGTGCTAAACCAATCCATATTCCTAATTCTTTCAATAATTAAGTCTTTTCTTGGGAGAAAATAGGCATCTCCTTCCATGACATCATTAATTTGTTTATAATTAATTACCATTCTTCTTTTTCCTCTTTTTATTTCATTATGGTTTTCTACATAAAAAGCTGGTGCAGAATGTTTACTATTTGATGGTCTAATTAATCCTTTTTTACACATTTCTTCAATGTCTTTTGAAAATTCATCTCTATCTATTTTTGTATAAATCATTGGTTTACATTTTACTTCTTTCGTTGGGTCTTTTAATTTTAATTCAATTAATTCAGTATTCTTGTTAATTTTTGGATCTAAAGGGTTTTCACTACAAACCTTGTCCAAAAGTTCTTCTATATGGGCTGGAATTATTCTATTTGGTTCTAAATTTATTAGTACGTGACGAATTTTTGTACAAATTAAACTAATAATCTCACCACGTTTCAGCTGTTGAAACTTTGATGAATAAGTACATGCAGAAAAATGAATAACTGGAATTTTTATGATTTCACGTTTTTTGTTTTTGATAAATATATGGTGTTTTAAGAGTAATATATTTCAGATATTGGCAAAATGGTGCATATAATCTTAAGAAATTATTTCCAATAATTATATCTATTCCGGTTTCCTGTTTACGTATTGTGGGTATTATAAATATTTTTTCTTGTATGAGTAAAGTAATTCTTTTTGCTATCCAATACAGAGGATGTATCGATCCATCTGCAATTTGTATTTTTAGTGGCTTTTCCAATCTTTCCCATTTATCAAAAAGGGCTTCTGTTGCAAGGCAAAAACTTGCTCCAGTATCTATATATGTTTCTGTTTCCTTATTACTTCCTTCCACAAGTATTTTTATATAAGTATTATTCAGATTCTCTTTCTTCTGAAGATAATTCATCTTCTGTATATTCATATATACTTATTTCTGAATTACTTAATTATTCTTCTAATGGTTCAAGTTCATATATCTGGAAAACTTGTTTTATTAATTTTGATTTCTTTTTAAAATCTTTATCTTTTCTTTGAGGGCATTCGTTAGCATAATGTCATTCAATATTACATATCCAACAACACACATTTCTTTTTTCCGTTTGGGCAATATTTTCTTGGTATTGATTTCTTTCTTCTAAAATATTTTATCTTATTATTTTTATAATAAGTTTTCTTCCTTGGGTAAGTTTTTCTTAAGTTTGGTTTTTTATAGTATTTTCATTTTCTTCTTATTATTTTGTCACAACCATATTTTCCTGGTTTTTCTATTTCTGGGATGTCACAACAAATGACAGTACTTCCTCTATTCAATTGTCTAATTGTTTCTCTATTCAAACATTATTCTCTAAGTTCTTGGTATAGAAGTTTAATAACTTCTCCTAAAGTATTTGTTGTTTCTTCAGGTCTTGCTTCCCAAAGTCTACTAATTTTTGAATTTAATGGATATGGTAATTTATCTATAAAAATATATTTATATATTTCTTTAGTTTCTTCATCCAATTGATAATAGTATTTTTGATATTACAGATGAAACTCTCAATCTGGCACATATCACATATTTGCATTCTATTTAAATGTGATTTAGCATTTTCAAGTAGAGTTTTATTTGCTTTTTCTTTATGTTCTATCATATTATAACCTAAGAATTCTTGATGAATTAGTGTCATTATTAATTTAACATAATTCATATTATTGTCTACCATTCTTCCATAATTAGTCCAGTCTTGGTCTTTAATTCTTGTTAAGAATTTTTGTACATTTCCTGATGTTTTAAAAGTTACAAAATTCTTGGTTTCTATAAAATTTAGTTGTCTAAATCTTTCATCAGTCAAGATTATTAATATTATTTCATTGGTCCCTTTTAATAATACATCTTCTTTATTCCTTATATAATCAAGGTCTAAAATATTTCCTGTATTATTATATCGAGGTTTAAATTCTTCTTGGACTTTTGTCCATTTATTATTATTTTTTCTTGCGTATCCTTTATTATACATAGTTTCTTCTTCATATCTATCTCAAGCTCCGTCGGGTGTATATTTATATTCTTCCCATTTTCTCTTAGGGCTTTTTCCACTATATTCCCCTTTTTCTGTTCTTATATGGTTTTCTTCAGATTCTGAAGATGAACTATAATTTAAAATTATTTCTTCGTTTTCATCGTTTTCTATATCTTTTTTATTGATCTTTTCAATTTTGTGTATTTTATTATTTTCTTCTTCGACAATTTTTAGTTGCTCTAGTAATTGTTGTATTTCTTCTAAATCATTTGATTTTCTTAGTGTCTCCATATATTCATCCTTTATCCTCTCCATGCGGATACAGGTGTAGGTATTCTTGATGAATCTTGGTCTAGTTCTTGCTTAACTATTATTTTATCTAAATTCTTTGTTTCCAGAATTTCTTCTAATTCCTTTTTTGTTATACATTTATTATTTTCTTTATATTTTAAAAGGTTTTCTAGTTGTTCTAGAATAATTTTTATTCTAATAATATCTTCATTTTCATTTATTTATTTTCCTCTGCTAAAATTATATAATGTTTCTCTAATGTCTTTTATTTCATTTTGTCCTTTTTGTGTTCTATTGCAAGTATAAATTGCAATTTTTTCTGTATTTTCTATTAATTGAATAATATTTTTATTTATTTCTTTCAAAAGTCTTTCTAATTCTTTGAATCCAGATTCTATTTCTTCGGATAGTCCCATTATTCTATGTAATTTTCTAATTCTTGTTTTAATCTTTTTATTCTTTTTCTAACTAATTCTTGTTGGTAAATAAGATAATTATTTTGTTTTAATTCATAGTTGTCATGCTCTAATATTTCTAAGTATTTTCTTAGCTCGTAAATAGCTTGTTTTATTATTAATACTCTATTTGTCATTAAAATAATATTTTGCTACAGTGGTATATGATGTATGTGTCAAATTTTTATGATCAATTTAGCATTTCTATGTTGGAATAGCAGTAGCACGTAGGCTTATTTAACTGTTGTAAATTTTAGTGAGTGAAATTGAAAGGTCAATTGAGTGAAGGCTGAAGTGAGCTGCACCTGGAACGTGTATTTCATGGGAAGGTTCTATGTAATCAAATTTTATTGAGACAATAATAGAATTGTCAGTTCAAGTGTTCAGTATAAATATTTTTAAAAAATTCAAAAAATAAGCAGGCTAGCGGGTCAGTTCGTGAATCCGCGGATCATAATCCATTTACCCATGGGTTAATTGGGTCAATCCGTTTAGGCCCACATTTAAATAGATTGAGTATGTCTGGGTTCTAACCCATACAGATTGCGGGTTAAATAGAGCGATCCATGACCTTGATCCATTTACCCAGCTCTAGTTCCTATAGGATAAATGCTTGAGTTATATTACAATTTTTTGTTGTGTATATTATTTGATGAACAATAGACATACAAGAAAAATTTACTTAAATACATTTGTTAATATATAATAATTTATATTATTATATTAAATAAGAAATATATATAATATACAATATTATGTTATATAATAATATATGATATAATAGTATATACATTACAGACATAAGTAAATAAATACTTTTATGCTGTCTTATCCCTTATTTTTATGCAAATCAAATATACCTATAAAACGAAAAAGTAAATGTGTATTCATTCTAATTAAATTGGATGGACTTTTAGTTTTACTTTGTTCTTTTACAATTTTGGTCACTTAAAAGAAACTTTATCGTTAAATATCAACTATTTATCATCTACCTGTTATTTTTTCAAGGCAAAAATAATTTAATGATTGTTATAAAGTATGTAAAAAGAGTGTAAGAAATATATAAAAAAAATGTGAGAAACAAATAGTGTAAAAATATCATTGTTGTTTTATCTAAGAAAAATATTTTTTTTTCTCACAACCCTTTTTTAATCTACTTTATAATTATAATATCTACTTTTACCTTAGAAACATCAACCTCAAATAATCAATAACTAAATTTCTTTTACCCGTGCATCGTACGGGTTTAATAATTTAGTGTGTAATATATAAATATAAATAAGTTAATATGATCAAAATTTTTAAGTTATAAAAAATAATTTCTTAACATTATTTTTTTATATGTGATACTCTTCCCACTATCAACTATTATTGTTTTTTTATTAGTAGTCAAAAGTTTTGTAAAATTACATTAATTAAAAAAAATATAAAACAATGATTACTTTAATTACATTATAACAAATATCAAAATTATAATCATATATTAATATAGTTGAACGACGTTATTTAGTTGGATCTTATTCAAACTTTTCATAAGTGAATTGATCTCTTAAGTATATTTAAAAACTCAATAAAAAATATAAGTATCTCTAAAATTATTTAATAAAATTAATCCAGACTATGAAGTTATTTTTATTAACTATGTTATTTGAAAATTTTTTAACCAAATAAAAAATGATTATTTAAAATACTTCAAATAAAATATGATCAACAACGTTGTGATAGTTATTATTATTTTTTTTTATCAAAGCCAAACTATGATAATTCATTCAAAATAATGTCATCAATACAACTTGGAGCAATGTAAAAATTACATGAGCTAACATATAAAACAGATGTCCTTGCTAGAGAATGAGCAACTTTGTTTGCTTGCCTCATAATAAACTTAGTTGAGTAGTTTGAAGAAGTTGAGATAAGCCTTTTGCAATGCTTCACAATGATGCCAAAATCTGTAAGATTTTCCTTCTTTGATGTGAGCTCATCCACCACACCTTTACTATCCACCTCAAATTGAACATTGTTGAGACCCAAGTCTTTGATCCATTGAACAGCAAACAACAATCCCATGGCTTCACCCACCTTCACCTCCAGATTTGTGTCAACCCACAAAGTCTTTGCTTGGACAAAATTCCCTTCATGATCACAGAAACAAATACCAAAGCCAGATAAGTTTATATCCTCAAAAAAAACCTCATCAACATTGCATTTCAAGAAACCAACAGGAGGGAGAGACCATCTTACCACATCATGCACACGGTTCTGGTTCTCCGAACCAGCTCTAGACTTGCGGGTAGCTTTCCAGCTTGGTAGCATGTCCTTGGCGCAATTTAGGACCTGCATGGCATTCATATTTTCATCATTCCAAACTTTTTGGTTCCTAGATATACCCCATAAAATCCTTACAAAAAACACTCTCCTATCCTGGTCAAGCACTAACCAAGGAAAATAGCTAAAAAAAATTATTCACCTGGTTGACCAAAGGATCTATGATATGCCAATGTGATAGTTATTCTTAGCGATCCAATTAGTGATATTTCTCGATCATCTTTTATTTTTTTTATTTTAATAAAGTATTTTCTCTAATTTTGTTATTGTGATTTTTTTTACTATTTTCCCTATATTTTATTATTATTGATAGTAATCTTTATAGTAAAGTTTTATCACCCATTATTTAATTACTAATTTAAATTTTATTTTATTATTATATTTCAATGAATAATTTACCTTGCTTGGATTCATCTCCTCTCGTTTTATATTTTTATTTACTATTTCAAACATCTATGCTGTAAGTTATATTTTTATCTATTTATTTATATAATTTTATCTATTTTTTGAAATAATAACTTTTCTATTCAGTTTCATCTCTTTTTGTATTATAAATTATTTCAAATGATAAAGTTCTTTGTTAACTTTTAACTTTTACTATTTTACTATTATTTTAATTTTGGTTTAATTACTCTGTAGGTCCCTATATTTTTAAAATTTATAATTAGGTCCCTGAATGATTATTTCATTTGTAATTAGGTCCCTATACTAAAAAAATTGTAATTGGGTCCTCAAACTTTTATAAAGTTTTCAATTGGGTTCCTGAACTAAAAAAATTTCAATTGAGTCCCTGAACTTATATAGAATTTTTAATGGAGTCCCTAAATTATAAAATTCGTTTAGTGATATGTAGAATTGGAAGGAATATAGCTGATTTCATCCAAGCTGACTATTTAAGAGTAGTTTGGGTGGAAGATGAACCTTGAGACATTGTCACAATAAAATGTAGCAAGATGTAACAAGATGAAGTGAGATGTAGTAAGTTGCAAGTGAGGAAACTATTTTGGACGAAATTATTTCAAGGAAGGGATATACAACCGTAAAACATAGATCGGGAAAGGAATGAACTATTTGTTCAGATGGAGGAAAAGCAATCACAGGTCAAGTTTTGGTTTTCTGACTCAACATTTTGGTCTCTTGCAACCCTAAATACAAATTTGGGGGAATTCCAAGTCACGTTTAACATCAGCAGACCTAAAGACCTCTTCACGGAACCCTATCCCATGGACTCAATTGAAAATTTTATATAAGTACAGGGACCCAATTGAAAACTTTATAAAAGTTTGAGGACCCAATTATAAATTTTTTTAATATAGGGACCTAATTACAAATGAAATAATAGTTCATAGACCTAATTACAAATTTTAAAAGTATAGGGACCTATTTGAAAATTTCCCAAAAGTATAGGGACCTAATTAAACCTTTAATTTTTAAGTTTCTTGTTCCATATTTATAATCATTTCCAAAATTGAAATTTTTTTGTTGAGGTTTACCTTATATCAATTATTATTATTTTAAATTATAATTTTTGCCCTACATGACCATTTTTTGTTATTTTATTATTATTTGCTATCGTTTCTCGTCGATTTTGATATTTTCCATTATTTTATAATTATGTTAACTTTTTCTAATCAGTTTATATTTTAATATTTTATTGTTAATATAAATGGTGAGATATTTTTGTTTGTCAGTGTTTTTCTCCGTCACTTATTTCTTACGGTTTATATTATATTATTTTATAATTATTTTAAGGATTTAATTGGTATATATTAATAGTATAAAATTTTCTACACTATCAATCAATCAGAAATTATCACATCATTATAATTGCTAGGTTGTTATCTAACCAGTTTAAAAATCATCAATATCTTAATTTCTGATGATTTGTCAGTATAAAAATATTTACACTGAAGTACATACAAACTAAACTATTATTTTAAATGATTATATATATATATATATATATATTATAATATTAGTATCTTTTTTTAATCATAAAAAGTGAATGAAATTGAGACGCGTGCGGCACTTAACATCAACAGTAAAATGAACTATGGATAGCACATTAATTTATTATAAGAAGTGTGTAGTGCATTGTACCCAAAAAATATATAAAATAGTAGTGCACTGTGTAGCAGCAGTCGGCAGATTTAATTATCGTATATAGATTATGTAGTACACATAACTGTGGGAAGATTGTCATTGTCATATTTCAATCACACTTTACTCCATGATAAATATACCAACGGATCAGAATAATCGATCGTTTTTTAAGTTTTTTTTTATTAAAATAAATATTCATTGATTTAAATTGATAAAATATACATAAAAAAAATATGAATTTTAAAATTGAAAAAGATGAATGTGCGAACAAACTCACAACATTCAGATTAAGATCGGAATATTGATTGAATATGTAATGGATTGAAGTTGATCTGACCAATTTGAACCAAACGAACACGACCGGAAAACAAAACGATGCCGCAACAAGACGACGAATAAAACACCGTCACACACAGACGACGAAAATACAGAAAAACACTACAGAAAAATCAGATCTAAATGAAAAAATCACGTACTTAGATAAAATGAGATAAAAAACGATCTAGAGGGTGATTCCAAGTCAAAAAATGATCTAAAACCATTCCTTTCTTATAAATGAGGAAGAAGAAAAAGATGATCAGTGGGAAGATTAAGATAGAGAGATTTAAGTTATTAAAATAAGATTAATTTTATTACCAGAGGCAGACTCGCGGGTATGTAACGATTACGGTAGATGCTTTTGTCGGTTTGTCCTTTACCATATATATTTAATTCTGTGTATCGAGTTGTCATTAGATTAGATGTTAGTGGCATCTATGATGAGGGAGCAATAATTGCTCACTCATGAATGGATATGATGTAGCAGGTAAAATAGTTAATTTTTATAAAAAAAATAATTTTAAAATTCTACTTTTATACTTCTTCACCACCATTCAGCAGTCGCCACCACCCTATTACCCCACCCTCTGCCACACCAATTCTAGTTCTATTTACAAATTCCCGGATCATCCATTTTTTTTTGCCCCATTTTCTCTCCCTCTAATTTCAGCCGCCAGCATCTTTTTTGGTTTCCATTTTTTGGTTTCTCTCCCCACTCTTTTTTAATTCATTCATCCAAATTCCCGGTTAATTATGTTTAATATTGTTATACAACAACAACAACCAAGCCTTATCCTATTAGATGAGGTCATGTCATAATTGAATCATGGTTAAATCATTGCCTCCAAATCTTTCTTAATAGTTTTGGTTGATCCACTCTCCTCTAATCCAAAGTCTCCTTTTAAGTCGAGATTCAACCATCTTTTCTACAATAGGTGCTACCCCAACTCTCTCTCTAATGCTATCATTCCTAATCCTATCACGTCTAGTTTTTCCGCTCATCCAGCACAACATTCTCATGTTTAATATTGTTATATTTTATATAAAATTAATATAAGTATACTATCCATAAACATGAGTGATGATGCTACCACATTACTTCCGAGGAAAATTGGAAAATTGTAAACTATTGAAATGGCTGAAAACTGGTAACAAAAAAGTGGAAAATTGGAAATGAGGGTCCAGAGAAAGAAGTTTCAACTTTACGTTAAGCTATTACTCTAACCATTGGAATGGTCAACTTTCTATTAAGCTAGCATTTTTGTATCATAATTCCGCTCAATTAAGGGATCTGCAACTGGTTTCCGGGAAACAAATTAAATTAAGATTTTGCAACCCAAATTTTATTCTAGACATGAATCACGACCGATCAGATTCTCTCTCTCTCTCTCTGTTTTTTTTTTACTTCGTGGAAGCACTTAATATTTTTTTTTGTAAAAGCCTTGTATTTAATTACTTTCTGTTATCAGTTTTTTAATTGTTAAATGGTATAGATTGTTACTTATTTTGAGTTTAATTTTGATATGTTGTTGGTGTAATTTGTTTTAGATTGCCAATCAACAAGACGATTCATAAGGTGGTCAAGTCAAGGTGGTTTGGACGGGGAGTTAAGGAATAAAGTGATAAGGATGTTGAGGGTTCAAACCCCATCCACAAACAAAATACTAACATTAACATACTAATATTTGTCTATAAAAAAAAGAATGTCAATCAATCACAAATCATCGTATTTTGATATTTTTACATTATTAATCAATCACAAATTATTTTATATATGACTTTTAAGATAATTATTATAAGAGTCAAATATTTTTAATAACGTGACAAACCATAATTGATTGACAATAATTTTTTTTGACGGACATTGCATAACAATTAGACAGTTTAATCTCTATGCATGATCAGTATAAATGATTTTTATATTGATATTCGAAAATATATGACAAATCAACATGATTGTTATTTCTTTTTTTTATTCGATGAAGTAAAAACACAAAAGTCAAAATGTAAGTGGATGTTAGTGTACAAAAATTTAAGCTAAGAGTACATAATGCTTTAATCCAAACATTAATTTCATTTTTAATTCACACCTATAAATAAATAAGTTTACGCATTACAGTAACATTATATAAAATCCCAACTACATCTTTTACTCAATTGGGCCACACTCATAATGGGCTGGTACACATTTTGTCTTTCACTCCATCTTTGTTGGACTATGTTTGGATTGGTGAAATAGAGGAGTGATATTAGAGTGTGTTTGGAAATGCTGGAAAAAAAGATAATGCTGATTATCTGTAATCATAATAATCGATTATAATCAGAATCTATTTTTATTTGGGTATGTTTGCTGAAAAACGATAATAAGATAATATATTTCGTTTGGGTGTTGCAAAAATAACCACTTTTACATAATAAATTACGAAAAATTGAATGAAAATATTTGTTTATATTAATAACATTTGAAGTTTTTTAACATTATAACTTGTTTATTTTTTTATATATTGTCATCAATTTTTTTTTCTATTTATAAAATATAGAATAAGATTTGTAACATATTTTTATGACAATGAAAAACATAAAAATATATATATATATATATATATATATATATATATATATATATATATATATATATATATTTTTAGATTAAGAAATTCACAATTGTTAATCATTTGTCAGCTGGCTGTGTAAGGTACTCACTGCAAGAATTAGTCTTTGAATGTTGATTCAAATTTTTTAAAAGGCGGAGTTCCAAAATCATTCGGGAACACATGCACTTTGTGCTCATTGAACTTGTTTAATAATAGCTTTAGTGAAGAGCTTCCAGTGATAATCCATCACTTGAATGGATGTGCTAGATACTCATTGCAAGAGTTATATCTAAGCAGGAATCAAATCAATGGCACACTCCCTGACCTCTCAATATTCCCATCTTTAAAAATATTATATCTTGATCAAAATACGCTAAATGAGAAGGTGTTAACGTGGTTTTTTGGTTGTGTTCAAAATTCCTTCGTGATAAATAATTATATATCAAACAAGTATGAGACCTATAAGTTATGCGATAATCTCGTCAAAATAAGTATGTGAATTGTCTGCCAAGTACGAATTTGACAATGAAGCCAAATTAGAAATTACTAGTAAAGATTTAGTATCAAAACAAATATGCAAATTTATAAAAAAGATACAAAGTGTTGTCAATAATGAATTTTGACAATAAAACGACTTTATTTTAAAAGGTAAGTTTGAAATTTAAAAGAAGAAAGTAGTTTCTATTGTAGAAGATAACTTCCTAGTTGCATTAAGTTTGTAATGAGAAAAAAACAAGAATTTGAAAGTAAAGTTAAGTAAAATAGGATCTAAGTAATACCATTCACGAAAGGTAAATGAAAATAAGAACATAAACGAAATATTAAGGAATAATGGAGAACAAGTAAAGAACTTTGAAGGATAAAACCAGTATTGTACTGAGTTGTAATATTGAATTGAATTGAAATGAGAAGGGTGGAGGGAGTACTTGAATTAATCCATCAATCTGCTGTGTGATCGAGATATGTAGGATGTGTATCAAGTAACCGACCGACCCTGGTTACAATGAGTTTACTACTATTTATAGAAAAATACAATAACTTCCTAGTAGTAACTTCCTATCTAAATGACTGCCACATGTCTTTGACAGTTCTTTTAGATTCTAAACCTAACTACTTGTCAAAACAGTTCCAATAATTTCTCAATGTCTTGAACTGCTCCGTGTCAACTAACTTGTCTTTGACGGAATTAACCGCTTGACAACTTATTTTAACTACTTTGTCGACCTTGAGACTTGATCATTTTTTCTTTTCCACCTTATTGGCGATTCTTTCATGAATATTGTCTGAAAAACCATTCGTCAGTCAATATGCACATCTTCTTGCCAACTAAGTATCTTCAATACTTTAGAAAAATAATAGTTTTAACTTCACTCCCTTTATTAACCTGTCAAAAATATTCATATCAAGAATTTGAAATTCTTCCATCAACAACAGAAGGTTCCTGAAAATATTAGATTTCCACCAAAGCTAGAGACTTTGCTATTGAATTCAAACTCTTTGGGAGGCGTGATCAGTGACTCCCACTATGCTAAAATGTCTAAGTTTAAGTTCTTGGACTTGTCTAACAACTCACTAGCTTTGTCATTTAGCCATAATTGGGTTCCATCTTTTCAATTGGGTCCCAAATGGTTGCACACACAGGTTAACTTCGTGGAGATTGATATTTCTAACGCTCAAATTTCGGATACCATTCCAGAGTGGTTTTGGTCCCTACCAACAAAGCTAGTCTCGATGAACATTTCATACAACAATCTCAATGGTATAATTCCAAATGTTCCATTAAGGCTTACTGAATACCCATCAATAACTCTAGCTGCGAATCTATTTGAAGGCCCAATTCCACTATTTCTACAAAAAGCCGTGTCTCTTGATTTGTCCAAAATTAAATTTTCAGATGCCTTTTTATTTTTATGTGCCAATGATAGAGCTGAAATATTGATCCAATTAGATCTTTCAAATAATTATTTATCTGGACAAATTCCTGATTGTTGGAGCAATTTCAAATCATTAGGCTATCTCGATTTGACTAACAAAAATTTGTATGGGCAAATTCCTCCCTCTATGGGATCGATTCTTGAACTCGAAGCATTGGTTTTGAGAAACAATGGGGCTTAATTGGGGAGCTCTCTTTCTCATTGAGGAATTGCACCAAGTTAGTAATGCTAGATGTGGGAGAAAATAAATTATGAGGGCCAGTTCCTTCTTGGATTGGGAGCAGTTTAGAACAGTTACGAATGTGTTAACGCTGGTTTTTGGTTGGTGTCCAAAATCCCTTTGTTACAAATAATTAAAGAATCAAACGAGTGTGGGGCGAACGAGTTATGCGGTAATCTCGTCAGGATGTGTGTATGTGTGTCCGCCAAGTATGAATTTGACAAATTAGTCAAATCTAGTAAATACTGGCAAGGACTTGGTATTACAATAAGAGTGTAACTGTTTTATGTTTTGAAAGTACATTTCTAATTTGAAAAGAAAAGTCAGTTTCTCAAACGAAAGATGCTTTCTAACTGCATAACTTTTTGAAAAGGGAATAATTTAAAAATGGAAATAACAATAATTTAAAAAGTAATTTGTAAAAGCGTGATTAAATGATTACTAAATGCAATAAAATAAAAGAACTTGAATAAAGAGCATGAAAGGAATACTGAAAGTAATGAAGGACATGTAAAGAACTTGAAAATCAGTATTAAAGAACTTTAAAGAACTTTAAAGAATAAAAACAATATTGTACTGGTAATAATACTGAATTGAATTAAAAATGAAAAGGATGGAGGAAATACTTGAGTGTAATCCGTCAATCTGCTGTGTGATCGAGATATGTAGGATATGTATCAAGTAAGTGTTGACGAATCTGGGCAAGTATACCCAGTCGTGCAAGTAATACGGTGGTGAGACCGTTTATCGTTCCCACGAGGACTGTGACAAGTACTAGCACGTACCGAATCAATTACTATCTAAGCGGATATTTGGGTTGAAGGGAGCTCGATAGTAAATACCAAGCCCAAATAAGACTTAAATCTAAAACAAACAAAATAAAGAGAAAAGTTCTTTGAGAATTTCTGTCGAACACTTGGGAGGCGAGTTATAAGAATTCTTCGAATATATGAAATAACTAATAAACAGTTTCTACTTCAATTATGACAATCAATCCACTAAACTACTGAAGCCTCGATTCCTCGGATGACAAGAGCCTAAATCCACTAATAGACCCTAATTCCTTAGGTGGCCTAGATTAATGAATTTGCATGATGATTAGGGATTACGCGATTGCTAATAAGCCTAGTTCCATTCCTAGATACAAGGTTTACTAGGTGATAAATTTCAGTTCCGGTTCTAATACGAATTTTCCAATTGCATATCAAAACACTAATCGAGTCATGGGGGTGCTAGCCACAACAAGCATTAAGCATAGAAAATCAATCACTCGTAAAGAAGTAAAAACTGTATTACAAGATTGACAGTGCGCCGCTCGAGCGACGCGACGCGTGCGCGATTCCGACAAGTGTACCGGACTGTCGCCAAGTAATAAAAGATATCGATCCCACAGAGACTGTGTTTTCGAATCGCAATCAATTCTCAAATCGAGTAAATCTGGACTGTGTAAAAAGGGGATTTTTATATTTTGAAAAGGGTTTTATGAATTTGAATTAAGAGATAAGCAAACAGAATCAAATAAAACAGAAAACAAATCTTTTTTTGGTTTTTTAGATCTAAATGGTTCCTAGGGATTTAGGTTACCAACAAGATCGTTTACGTTGCTAAGTCGATTACCCTTGTTAATTAGAAAAATTGCCTTGAAGGCGAGTTTATCCTCTAATAGCTTAAGCTCCCTCTCGGGTTACAAAAACCGTGCCCAATTGACCCAACCCCTACTCTCGTGGTAGTCGATCTCAGATTGGACCCTTTGCGTTTCGTGACAACTCGTTGATCCTCGAGGGACGGCTTCTAACTCTCGTGATTTCAGTCCCAAGTCTGACTCTATAGATCCGACACCTAAGTTCACCGCTAGGTTCCTCCTTAGAATGTCTAAGTCATGCAAATAAACCTAAGTTCACCGCTAGGTTCCTCCTTAGATCATCCACTTCTCGCAAATAAGCAGCCGCCGAATTTTACGAGTGAAAAACACTAGAAATCCTAAGTTCACCGCTAGGTTCCTCCTTAGGATGTCTACGTACCGCAAATAAGCGGTCACCGAATTTACGAGTGATTAAAACACTAGAAATCAGATCTAAAGCAAATCGAAATTAACAAAGATATTACATCATGATAAGCCTCTGGCTCATCTAGTTTTATGACTAGTATGACCGTGGTTTTGTGCCAATTATATCTCGTTTTCACCCAATTTAGGCTTGATTGTCCTCAAGCAAGGTTTTGAGTCCCTTAAGTAGTTTTAGGGTTATTTAGTCAGTTTTTGAGTCAAATAAAGCACTTATGACTATTTCATGTTTTCAGGTTGACTTAGAGTCCAAGGAATGAAGGAAACAATGAAAATTGCAATCTGGAAACACTCGCCACGCGAACAGATACTCGCCCCGCGAGAGTGAGGACCAGCCAGTGCCAGAAAAGTCATGTTCTCTGCCTCGCCCCGCGAGCTATTGCTCGCCTCGCGAGCCTGAAGTCAGCAAGCATTACGGTCATCCCGTGACACCCATCACGGGCGTGAAGAGAAACCCCTGGAAGACAGAGACCATCACGGCCTGGCCGTGATGAAGGTCATGGCCATGACAGATAAGCACCCGAAGACAGAGATCATCACGGCCTAGCCGTGAGAGGCATCACGGCTGTGACAACCCAGGTTTTGAAGACTCACCTCGCGAGAGTTACACTCACCTCGCGAGAATACAAATTCAAGAAGGCGCCATTTTAATATTCGCCTCGCGAGAATGCGCAGTTTCTGAAAGTTATAAATAGCTGTTTAGGGCAGAACAGAATTATCTTTGGCTAATCCTTGTTTTCGAATTTCTCTGGTTGTATTGCGTTTTTGATGGAGAACTAATCTCCCTAGGTTGATCTGCTGTAATCGGCTTCCGCCAACACTTGAGGTCTTGTAATTCCTGATTTAATTCTCTTCTCTCTTTCAATGCTATTCGTTATTCTCTGTTTGCTTAATTCAGTTTGTATCGAATTAGTGTTGATTTATTTTCGATGATTTTATATTCCTAAACTAAATCGCGTTTGCTTAATTCGCGTGCGTTCAATTCGTGTTTGCTTAATTCACGAAGGGCTTCATCCGTTTGCTTAATTCGGAATTAGGAATATATGTCCCGTAGCGTCGGTTTCGCTTGTTAATCGATGCTACAATCGAAAAGGGATTAGACTCTGCTTAGGGCATGGAATTACATGAACCGATGATAGTGGGAAACGAAACAGCAGATTGATCGTCTTAGTCTTATTTGATAATCACGTAATTTGCTCTGTTTTTATGCTCTGTTTTCATTCTGTTTCCAATCAATTTCAAACCAAACACCCCCCAAGAAAACTGATTTTCTGCGATAATAGCACTACAAGAGTCCTTGTGATACGATACCCGAGTTGTCGCACACTAAACTACATTTTTACTAACCGCTCATCTTTTGACGCGTGCGCGACAGCGCGTCAAATTGGCGCCGTTGCCGGGGAACTCTTGTTGTTATTAACAGAAAAAAAAAATAATAAAAAAAAAATAATAATTCATTGCTGAATTAGTTATGGCTGCTTTGTCTGGTTATGAATCTTAGTACTGCCATGGATAATTACATGCAAGGTTATATGCCTTATGTTGATTATGAGCCACCACCATGCATATATTATCCTAACTTTGCTGAAGGCTATGAGTCTAGTAGTGGTTTTGGCATGATTGGAGTAAATGAAGTCCAACCCAGCCTGGATGAGTTAGCTTCTCTGATGCAACAACATATGACAGAATTTCAAGCAAATCTTCAACGAATGACAGAACAAAGTCTTGAAAGCCATCGGAGAGGAGAAGCTGAGTCTCAGAAGTTGGCCATTCTAATTGATCAAATTGTCGCCAACTCTGTTTGACCGCTAACTCCACACCCCTTGAAGAACATACTGATTCACAAGTTATTCTTGACAATACCTCCGAGGATGATTTTGATAATACTTGTTGATGAACTGTGTGTTGAATCCCCGATTCTAATGCATGTGCTGATTGTATCGACACTGCTTTGTGTATAGAATGTTATGCAGGTTTATTCTTTTCAAGAAACGTAGAAAATGAGGATCAGGAGGATCAGGAGGACATTTGCTTCACCATGCTTGAGGATGATGAAGAACCTTTGGAAGTAGATGATTCAATTAAATCAAATGCATGTGTTGAGAGTGATGGGGTGGATGAATTGAGTGCTGAATTTCCAGACATTCAGACCTTTACTGATTCAGTTTATTGTGATATATGTATTGACTCTACTAACACTAACCTTTGTGTGGTGTGTGCTGAAATTTCTGCATGTATAGCAGGTGATAAATTTGTTAGTGCAGTGAATGAAGAAAATGCAGAAGTTGAAGCAAGACAGGAGACACCAGGTGTCCTATTTGCCACCTCCCCCGAGAAGCCACCGGTGATGGAGTTTGAGCCTTTGGATTTTGCACCATGGCCAGTTCAAGGGGTTGAACCCCAATTTTATTGGGGAGACTTTGTTGAGAAGAAGGTCATCTGTGACCCAAGAGGGAGTGAGAAGTCTGCCGCACTGGGCAGAGTTACCATAATTATCAAGCGCTCACTCCCATATCAAGGCTGCAAATTAGGGAAGCATGGAACAAGCTTCAGTCCGTTGGCTACCACGTGGGACTTATGCTACAGACAGTGGGATCCTGGTGGAACCGCCTCAATGAGTTTTCTTAACCCTTTCTCCTTGTTAATTTTCTTTTCCTTGCTTTATTTCTGTTTTTTTTTCAATAAAGCTCCTGAATAATTTGAGAAGCTCAGGAGTTGTGTTTGAGTCTTGTGTTGGCAAGTTTTGCTGGAATTTGATTGATTTTGCATAAATGAATTGCATGTTTATTGTTGACTGATTCCCCCTAGTTTTGAAAATTTGAAAAATTGGTCCCCATGTAATTGAAAACTGATCTTTGAGATTTTGTTGTGAGAGCATGATTTATGATAAGTTTGGGGTGATAAGGTGCACACACTAGGGATAGAATCTCGGTCAAACAATTTGCATAAATGTCCGGGGTGAGGATTTGAGCCTCCAACATGTTTTTGATTGTGTGAATCACTTTCAAGTTGCACTTTCCCGAATTTGCTTGAATCTCTTCATGGTTTGCATGTCTATGTGTTTGCATCAAATGATTAAGGCAATTTTCTTTGAAATTAACTACTTGGCCTAAATTGAACCAGTCCCTAATGCATGTTCCCTAGTTAGCCCCTTTGAGCCTAATTAGCCTATTGTTTCATGATGACCTTATGTTATGAGTCTGAATCTGGAAAAACCATGTTAACCCGATCTTAGGATTAGGAGAGCATGGAAGCTTAGCAAGAGAATGGTTGCAAGAAACTAAGTTTGGGGTGGCTACAGGGATATGATGTGTTGTTGGGGATTGAGAAAAAGAAAAAATAAAGGTTGGAGCCAAAGGGCAAAAATAAATCTTTAAAAAAAAAATGCAAAATGTCAAGAAGGGTATTAGAAGAAAAGGACTGTAGCCACCCAAGGCAAAAAGAAGAATAAGAATAGGAACTTGAGTAGGGAATTCAATGTGTAAACAGCTTCATGCTCTCTTAGTTCCTAGGGACTTCAGCCCAGTACCTTTGTATATCCTTCCCTTAGCCAGGCCCCATTACAACCTTGAAAGACCTTTTGATGTTGCATGCATGTTCTCCGTGGGAACCATTTTGAGATGAAAATCAAATTCATGGGAAGTGCTCTTAAAAGTGAAACTGAGTGAAATGTTGTCAGCCTAGACAAACTGAGAGATTGAGTGAACACTAAACCCTTTTGTGAGGAAGGCGATTGTTTGAATTTGGTGATCTCCCTCTTGTGTGTAACTTAGATCCCCTACTTAGATTAATGATTGTTTGATTGATGAAATTCTCAGATGTTCAGAATAAATGATTGTGGGGATTACATTGTTGAAAAGGGGGGAACATTGAAGGAAAATTGTTTTGATGAATTGCTTGAAATTTGTGCGGAATTGGTTGAAATCCTTCTAGCTTGCCAAGTCTAGAGTCGTTTTGAGTTTTAGTTTGCTTGGGGACAAGCAAAGTTCAAGTTTGGGGTATTTTGATAAGCCTCTGGCTCATCTAGTTTTATGACTAGTATGACCGTGGTTTTGTGCCAATTATATCTCGTTTTCACCCAATTTAGGCTTGATTGTCCTCAAGCAAGGTTTTGAGTCCCTTAAGTAGTTTTAGGGTTATTTAGTCAGTTTTTGAGTCAAATAAAGCACTTATGACTATTTCATGTTTTCAGGTTGACTTAGAGTCCAAGGAATGAAGGAAACAATGGAAATTGCAATCTGGAAACACTCGCCACGCGAACAGATACTCGCCCCGCGAGAGTGAGGACCAGCCAGTGCCAGAAAAGTCATGTTCTCTGCCTCGCCCCGCGAGCTATTGCTCGCCTCGCGAGCCTGAAGTCAGCAAGCATTACGGTCATCCCGTGACACCCATCACGGGCGTGAAGAGAAACCCCTGGAAGACAGAGACCATCACGGCCTGGCCGTGATGAAGGTCACGGCCATGACAGATAAGCACCCGAAGACAGAGATCATCACGGCCTAGCCGTGAGAGGCATCACGACTGTGACAACCCAGGTTTTGAAGACTCGCCTCGCGAGAGTTACACTCGCCTCGCGAGAATACAAATTCAAGAAGGCGCCATTTTAATATTCGCCTCGCGAGAGGCCACTCGCCTCGCGAGAATGCGCAGTTTCTGAAAGTTATAAATAGCTGTTTAGGGCAGAACATAATTATCTTTGGCTAATCATTGTTTTCGAATTTCTCTGGTTGTATTGCGTTTTTGATGGAGAACTAATCTCCCTAGGTTGATCTGCTGTAATCGGCTTCCGCCAACACTTGAGGTCTTGTAATTCCTGATTTAATTCTCTTCTCTCTTTCAATGCTATTCGTTATTCTCTGTTTTCTTAATTCAGTTTGTATCGAATTAGTGTTGATTTATTTTCGATGATTTTATATTCCTAAACTTAATCGCGTTTGCTTAATTCGCGTGCGTTCAATTCGTGTTTGCTTAATTCACGAAGGGCTTCATCCGTTTGCTTAATTCGGAATTAGGAATATATGTCCCGTAGCGTCGGTTTCGCTTGTTAATCGATGCTGCAATCGAAAAGGGATTAGACTCTTCTTAGGGCATGGAATTACATGAACCGATGATAGTGGGAAACGAAACAGCAGATTGATCGTCTTAGTCTTATTTGATAATCACGTAATTTGCTCTGTTTTTATGCTCTGTTTTCATTCTGTTTCCAGTCAATTTCAAACCAAACACCCCCCAAGAAAACTGATTTTCTGCGATAATAGCACTACAAGAGTCCTTGTGATACGATACCCGAGTTGTCGCACACTAAACTACATTTTTACTAACCGCTCATCTTTTGACGCGTGCGCGACAGCGCGTCACATCAAATTCAACATCATAAACGAATCTCGGGCATAGCCCCGATCCCTAGAAACTAAGCTACTACTCAAGCCTTGCCAGGGAGATGACAAGCTTGGTTGACAACATCATGCAAAATACAAAATCAGAGAAGAGAAAAGGAAGAAGAAGATGGATCCTAAAATGTAGCCTAAGTCTATGTGTGTTGTCTCTATTGTATCAGATGTCTCTTTTTCTGCCTCTGCCTGGTCCTTATTTATAGATGTGGGAAGTTAGAATCCCAATCTAACTCAAATTCTGATCCAATTCGGTTTCTTCAGGTCCAAGTAATGCGCGTCACGGCCGTGATGGCCATCACGGCCAGGCCGTGACGACTTCTGTTTCTGGCAATTCTGGTGAAACTCAGGCTCTCGCGAGGCGAGCCCATTTTCGCGTCGTGAGTCTTTTTTTTGTGGCCCGTGATCTGAATCACGGCTGGGCCATGATGGATTCTGACTTGTGGGGGTTTTAGGTCACGGCCGTGATGGCTATCACGGCCAGGCCGTGACAGACTCTGACTTCAGCCTTTCTTCTTTTTCAGTTTTGCTCGATCAGGGCCGTGATGGGCATCACGGTTAGGCCGTGATGGGCTCTGTTTGGCTCATTTTCTTCACTTTTCAAGCCCTATTTTCATCCAAACTCCATCATGGTTGATCTTGAGCATTTCACCCTTGATTTCTGCAAAACAACACCACACAAACCGCCTTATCCGTTCCAAAGAAAAATTAACCAAAAATCAAATTAAAAATGCCTAAACTACATGAAAATGCATGCAAAATGATAGACAAAGATGATGTGAAATCACACTCATCAAAGATCAAATCAGATACATGGAGAATTCAGAAAGAGCTACACCTAACCCCAACAATGGAGGTTTAGCTACTCATGATCATAGCAAAAACCAAAGAAATATAGATGAAAAAGAGGAGCAACTCCATGGAATCCTTGTGCAGCTGCCCCTGGTTCAGAGAGAGTCTTTAGGGTTTCAAAAACTGTTTTTCTCTGTTCTGCCCGTGCCTCTTTATAGATCAGGATTCGCATCACGACCGTGATGGCCATCACGGTCTAGCCGTGACGCTTTCTGCCTTTGCGCGCTTTCAAATATTGGAGCATCACGGCCGTGATTCTCATCACGGGCAGGCCGTGATAGCTTCTGCCTTCACCAAATGATCTGCCACGACCGTGATGGGCCTCACGGCATGGCCGTGACAGATTCTGCCAAGAGGGGGTCTGGCTCCATTTAAATGTCACGACCATGATGGGTATTACGGCTAGGCCGTGACAGATTCTGACTTTTGCCTTCTTTCTTCTCAATTATTGCTCGATCACGGTCGTGATGGGCATCACGGCCAGGCCGTGATGGGCTCTGCTTGGGTCATTTTCTTCACTTTTCAGGCTTTGTCTTCATCCAAGCTCCACCATGACTAATTTTGAGCATTTTTCCTTAAATTCCTGGAAAACAACACCAAGAAACCACCTTACCCGTTCCAAGGTAAAAACTAATAAAATCGAATCAAATATGCCTAAACTATATGAAAAATGCATGCAGAAATGTACAAGAATTATGATGTGAAATCACACTATCAAATCACCCCAAGCTTATTCAATTGCTTGTCCTCAAGCAATCACTAAGGCCAAAAGATATAGACAATCAGATCACGGATAGTGAACCAAGAACCCGAGTACATAATCCAAGTAACAGGCATCTCAAATAATTCAGCAAGAGACAATCAATTTCAGGTCCAATTAGAGGCTTAGGTTTCTTAGACTCATATTTTCACCGATTAGGGCACTCTTTCTCACCTGAAGATCACCCCAAGCTTGTTCATTTGCTCGGCTCTCTTTCTCACCTTACTCAAGTGTTAGGGATATAGGACAATTTGCTCCATTTCCCTCAAGGAATGAATTCTACCATAGGCTTGACTATCAACCAAATCTCTACTTTATTAATGAAAACAATTAAGAATCAAGAGGTATTTCGCTTTGGATGTAACGTGTCCATGAGATTTATCGTTAGGTGGGGAAATCAAGAAAAGGACATTTCAAAAGTCTACACAAAACATTAAGCATTGCAAATCAGGACACCTTCTAAAATACCCTTTTGGGTTTCGATTCACTTTCGCCACCTTTCTTTCTTTCTTTTCATTTTATTTCTCATTTCTTTTTGTCATCCCCTTCTCTATATATTTTTCTTTTTCTTTTGTTTTTCTTTTGCTTGGAGAAGGGGAGATTTTTCAACTCAAGAGAAATATTTTTCTGATTCTTTCATCCCAAACATTTTTCAACTACCTTTTTACCCTTTTTGTAATACTTTAGAAGGTATCCTATCAAGCATCATACATCCACATATTTCATGGTACCAAGAAAAGTATTTTATTCTTTCAGGCTCAAAATTGGGCAACTAAGGGGTAGCATTTAGTCATTCAAAGCTCGAAGGCCAGAAAAATACCTAGTACCTCAATAATTTTCAAAAATGTTTTCAAAAATTTTTAAGATTCAAAATGGTTTCAAGTCAAGTTCTAGAGAAATACAGTCCAAGAGGAATAACACTCTAACACAAGGAATGGGGTAGATTTAGTGAGTACCCCTTGAGTACCCCTTTTTGGCTCAAAATCTCACATTTTAGTAGTTCAAAAATCAGTGAGAAACACAAATCTATAGAACCACATGCTAATTATCAACTGTCACAGATCATCTCAAGCATTTTCATTTGCACCCTTATCACAAGAATAAAAATTTTGGGCTCAAGAATTCACTATCACAATTAATTTGGCACTCAGTTCTCACAATTGGATGCGTAGTCTAAGCAAGGGGGGATCTAATCATGCGATCATGCAAAACTATCTTGCAAAACTATATGAATGCAATATGAACAATGCAAAATACCCCCACCCGAAGCTTAAGAACTTACATTGTCCCCAATGTAAATAATCAAGTTGGAGAGAGGAAAGAAAAATTGGAACGACTTATCGAGGCGGTAGCGGGTGCTGGTTCACATGCAGTGGTCGGAAGGAATTGCATGAAAATTGGGTCACGGCGTAGTGATGCTTATCACGGGCGGCCGTGATGCATTCCGGTCCATAGGAGTAGCATCGTCACGGTCGTGACCTGTATCACGTCTAGGCCGTGATGCTCTCTGATCTTCAGGGTCTTCTCATCACGCCCGTGATGGGGTTCACGGCTGGGCCGTGATCCTTTCTGGTCTTCATGATTAGCTTATCACGGTCGTGACCAGTGTCACGGCCTGGGCGTGATGGTTGCTGCCTTTGCTCTTTTACCTGTCTTCTTGCTGTCCCTTCTTTCTTTCCCTGAAATCACTTGGCAAATCTCAATTTATTATTTTTCCTCTTGATCTTCTCAAATTATTCAAGAGTTTAAAAGTCAAAAAACAAAGTAAAAAGGAAAAGGGAAAGAAAACTTTGGTTGCCTCCCAATAAGCGTTTCTTTAACGTCACTAGCTTGACGGGTAGGTGACCTCAAGGATCATGAAGTCGCACAGCTGAGATCAATCTCTCGATGTCACCACCCAAGTAGGCCTTAAGTCTTTGGCCATTGACTTTGAAGGTCCTTTTTGAAGCAGGATCCTCCACTTCCACAGCTCCATGAGGTGAGACTTCCTTGACAATGAACGGTCCCGACCACTTAGACTTCAACTTGCCCGGAAACAATCTCAGCCGGGAATTGAATAGTAAAACTTGCTGTCTCGGCCGAAATCTTTTCATCACGATCTTCTTGTCGTGGTAGGTCTTGACTCGCTGCTTATAAATGGCTGCATTCTCATATGCATTAAGGCGCATCTCCTCTAATTCATGCAGCTGATTGACCCTTTTCTCACCCGCCCGAGTGGCATCAAAATTCAAGAACTCAGTGCCCAAAACACTCGATGCTCCAACTCTACGGGTAGATGACATGCCTTCCCATAAACCATCTGGAAGGGGATAACCCCCACAGAAGTTTTCAGTGCAGTCCGGTAGGCCCACAAGGCATCGTCAAGCTTCCTTGCCCAATCTTTTCTTGAACTGGCCACGGTCTTTTCCAGAATTCTCTTAATCTCTCGGTTAGAAACCTCCGCTTACCCATTTGTTTGCGGATGATAGGGAGATGCCACCTTGTGCCTCACATCATACTTGGCCAACACATTTCTCAGTTGTGAGTTGCAAAAGTGAGATCCCCCATCACTTATAAGAACCCTTGGGACACCGAACCGGGCAAAGATGTTCTTCTTGATGAATTTAATCACTGTCTGGGCATCATTCTGTGGTGTTGCAATGGCCTCCACCCATTTGGAAACATAGTCCACCGCCACCAAGATATATTGATTAGAAAATGAAGGTGGAAGTGGACCCATAAAGTCTATGCCCCAGTAGTCAAATACCTCAACCTCCAATATATTCTGCAGTGGCATCTCATCTCTCTTTGAAATGTTCCCGGTCCTTTGGCACTTGTCACAGCTCTTCACATGGTTGTAAGAGTCCTTGAAGATTGAGGACCAAAAGAACCCAGATAGGAGGACCTTTGCGACCGTCCTATCACCATTGTAATGTCCACCATATAGGGAGTTATGGCAATGCCACATAATACTCCTTACTTCCTTTTGGCTCACACACCTCCTCCATAAGCCATCCGGTCCAACCTTGAACAAAAATGGGTCAACCCACATGAAATGGTTGGCATCCCGGAAGAACTTTTTCCTTTGTTGCCACGTGAGGTGCTCTGGGACAATGTTGGCTGCCTTGAAGTTTGCCATGTCGGGAAACCATGGTCTTTCATGCACCAGAAATAAGGCCTCATCCGGGAACACATCCCGAGTGTCTTTTTCTTTAGCAGCCGCCTCCTCATTCACTAACCGAGACAAGTGGTCAGCCACCACATTCTCGCTGCCCTTTTTGTCCTTGATGACTAAATCAAACTCCTGCAACAATAAAATCCACATTATGAGTCTTGGTTTAGAATCTAACTTAGTCAACAAATATTTAATTGCAGTATGATCAGTAAAAATAGTGACTTGTGACCCAATTAAGTAGGAACGAAATTTTTCCAGTGCAAACACTATGGCTAGCAACTCTTTTTCAGTTGTTGCATAATTTACTTGGTTCTCATTGAGAACCTTGCTAGAATAGTGAATGGCATGGAAAAATTTGTCCCTCCGCTGTCCCAAAACTGCCCCAACTGCGTAGTCACTGGCATCACACATTAATTCAAATGGTGACTCCCAGTTGGGTGCAACAAGAATGGGCGCAGTGATCAACTTGTCTTTCAAAATTTGAAAAGAGTTAAGACAAGCAGTGTCAAACAGAAATGGAGTGTCCTTGTTCAAAAGGCTACACAACGGCTTGGATATCTTTGAAAAGTCCTTGATGAACAACCGGTAAAAGACTGCATGCCCAAGAAAACTCCTCACACCCTTGACATTCACTGGTGGAGGTAATTTCTCAATCACTTCAATCTTGGATTTATCCACTTCGATCCCCTTTGCTGAAATTTTGTGTCCAAGCACAATGCCTTCCTGCACCATAAAATGACACTTCTCCCAATTTAAGACTAAATTGGTGTCCATGCACCTCTTTAACACAGCAGCAAGGTTAGACAAACAGTTATCATAAGAGGAACCGAAAACAGAAAAATCATCCATGAAAATCTCAATGGATTTTTCTACCATATCAGAAAAATGGAAAGCATGCACCTTTGAAATGCGCGGCAGCGCATTGCAAAGACCGAAAGGCATTTTCCGATAGGCAAAAACTCCAAACGGGCATGTGAAAGCAGTTTTCTCTTGGTCTTTCGGGTTAACCGCAATTTGGTTATAACCCGAATAACCATCCAAGAAACAATAGTAAGCTTGTCCGGCCAACCTCTCCAACATCTGGTCCATGAATGGAAGTGGGAAGTGATCCTTCCTAGTAGCTTGATTTAGCTTCTGGTAATCTATACACATTCGCCAACCGGTGACCGTTCTAGTTGGTATCAACTCATTCTTCTCGTTGTGCACGACGGTCATGCCACCCTTCTTTGGAACCACTTGTACCGGACTCACCCAAGCACTATCGGAAATCGGATAGATCATTCCAGCTTCAAGGAGTTTCAGCACCTCCTTCTTCACCACTTCTTTCATTGTAGGATTGAGCCTCCTCTGCGGTTGGACCACCGGTTTAAATTCAGCCTCCATCATGATCTTGTGCATACAAATTGTGGGGCTAATACCTTTCAAATCTGAGATGGACCATCCAATAGCTGTCTTATGCTCTCGAAGCACTCTCACAAGTTTCTCCTCTTCTAATTTGGACAGTACATTGCTCACTATCACAGGGTCTTCATCATTCTCACCAAGAAAGACATACTTCAAGTGGGGAGGTAGAGGTTTAAGCTCCAACTCGAGCTTCTCTTAGACTTCATCCTTCTTGATCTCTTCTTTCTTAGTGTTCACAGCAAGTTGCTTGGGTTGAGCTTCCAAATCACACAAACAGTCTTCTAATTCCTTCTCCTCTTCTTCATCAAGATTTTCAATAGACTTCACAATTACCTTCTCAAGAGTAGAGGAATGGTGCTGCTGTGCAAAGACTTCGTTGGCCACTATATCCACAATATCCATGCGGAAGCAATTCTCTTCATCACTCGGGTGATGCATGGCTTCAAACACATTGAAAGTAACCTCTTCATCTTGCACTCTGAGTCGGAGCTGTCCCTTTTGTACGTCTATTAAAGCGCGTCCGGTTGCAAGAAAGGGTCTCCCCAATATAAGTGGAACTTCTGCATCCTCCTCCATGTCTAATATCACAAAATCTACTGGGAAGATAAACTTGTCCACTTTAACCAAGACGTCTTCCAGAATACCATAAGGACGCTTGATTGATCTATCATCTAGTTACAATGCCATCCTTGTTGGTTTCACCTCACCACCTCCAAGCTTGTTCAAAATTGAAAGCGGCATCAAATTGATACTCGATCCCAAGTCACATAAGGCCTTCCCGATAGCAACACTCCCAATAGTACAAGGGATTGTAAAACTACCGGGATTTTTAAGATTTGGAGGTAGTTTCCTCTGAAGTATCGCACTACACTCCTCTGTCAAGGCAACAATCTCACCTTCTTTGAATTTTGTTTTCTTCGTGAGCAGCTCCTTCATGAACTTTGCATAGGTTGGCATCTTCTCTAGTGCTTCAGCAAAGGGTATATTAATCTGTAATCTCTTGAAAATGTCAAGAAATTTGGCAAACTGTTCTTCCTTCTCCCTTTTCTTGCTCAAATGAGGATACGACAACTTCACATAAGAGGGGATCTCTTGAGGCTTGTTTCCATCTTTCAAAATCTGACTTTTACTCCTCCTCAAGATTGAATTCTCATCCACTAGCTTCTCCTTCTTGTCTTTTTCACTGTCTTTTACTTCCTCATCTACTACAACCTCTTTGCCTTTTTCTTCTTTTTTATCAGCACTCAACTCTGTTTTTTCATCAATTTTCTGATTTTTCACCAAAGGCCCACCACTCTCTTCCTCAAGACTCTTACCACTCCTCAACACAATAGCCTTGCAATGCTCTTTAGGATTAGTTTGATTATTACCTGAAAACTGCTGCTAGATTGCTCTGCTAGTTGCTTTGCAATCTGTCCAACTTGAACCTCCAAGTTCTTTATAGAAGCATCAGTGTTTTTCTGGTTTGACATGGACATTTGCATGAACTGATTGAGGGTGTTCTCCAAGATAGAAGTCTGGTCTTGAGGCGGTGGTGTGGGTTGCTTGCTTGTCCGGCATCTTGTTTCCAACCAAAACTCGGTTGATTCCTCCACCCTTGGTTGTAGTTGTTGGAGTATTGGTTGTTACCTTGCCGCCCATAGTTCCCAATATAATTAGCTTCCTCATGGGAACTAGGCGGTGCCTCACATCTTCCATTATCATGATCTCCTCCACAAAAATCACATCGCATTACCTGCTGAGGTGGCATGGTTGTCCCTTGAACAGTTTGGAGTTGTTGTGGGAGTTGAGCTAGTTGCTTGGTAATGGACTCCAGTTGTTGTGTCATGAGCTTATTCTGAGCCAAAAGTGCAGTTTGTGAATCTAACTCCAACACTCCCCTTTTTGATGTGGGACCCCGATCATGATGCATCAAATAGTCATTAGATGCCATAGCTTCTATCAAAACCAATGCTTCCTCTGCTGTCTTTGTATTCATGGAACCTCCAGCTGAGGCATCCAACATATACCTGGTTGACGGCCTCAATCCATTACAGAATGTTTGCATTAGGGTATGATCATCAAACCCATGGTTTGGACATCTTCGGAGCAATTCCTTGAACCTTTCCCAGGCGTCATGAAGAGTCTCACCTTCTTGTTGAGCAAAGCTTATGATGTCACCCCTTGTCTTGACAAATCTTGAGGTGGGGAAGAACCGTGCCAGAAATTTTGCCTCTAAGTCATCCCATGTAGTGATGCTCCCCCTTGGTTGAGATTGGAGCCAAGCCTTGGCCCTATCTTTTAAAGAGAAGGGAAACGCCCTTAGGCGGATTGCATCCTCAAAGGGACCATTGTGCTTCATCGTATCACATATCTCAATGAAGTTGGAGATATGACTATTAGGATCTTCCTTTTCTAACCCGGCAAATTGATTTTGTGCAACCAAATTCAAGAGAGCTGACTTGATTTCAAAATTGTTGCAGTTAATTGGGGGCCTCACTATGCTAGTGACATACCGATTGACATTTGTATTGCCGTAGTCCCCAAGTGTCCTCTGTGGTGGAGCACCTTCACCATCGTCTGCCATTCTGAGTCTTTCTTGATGAACTTGAGAGGTGGAAGTCTCTTGTTCTTCTTCCTGCTGTTCTAACAGTTTCTGCTCTCTTGCTTGCCTTCGATTCGTCCTAGCTGTTCTTTCAATTTCAGGATCGTGGAGGAGTTGGTCAGCTGGGATAGTACCTCGCATATACAAACAGTCTAGCAAACAAGAGTGTTAGCAATAAATGTCAGCACACAAACAGCAAACACACCAGAAAAATGACAGCAAAACAAAACAGAAAATTATGACAAAACAAATTATAACAGAAAATTTTTTGCTTAAATTAGTAACCGAAATGGATATGCTAATATTGAAACGCAGTCCCCGGCAACGGCACCAAAAACTTGTTGACGAATCTGGGCAAGTATACCCAGTCGTGCAAGTAATACGGTGGTGAGACCATTTATCGTTCCCACGAGGACTGTGACAAGTACTAGCATGTACCGAATCAATTACTATCTAAGCGGATATTTGGATTGAAGGGAGCTCGATAGTAAATACCAAGGCCAAATAAGACTTAAATCTAAAACAAACAAAATAAAGAGAAAAGTTCTTTGAGAATTTCTGTCGAACACTTGGGAGGCAGTTATAAGAATTCTTCAAATATATGAAATATGTTGGGATTAGGTTCACTAAACTTCATCCCCATGCAATGAAATGACTAATAAACAGTTTCTACTTCAATTATGACAATCAATCCACTAAACTACTCAAGCCCCGATTCCTCGGATGACAAGAGCCTAAATCCACTAATAGACCCTAATTCCTTAAGTGACCTAGATTAATGAATTTGCATGATGATTAGGGATTACGCGATTGCTAATAAGCCTAGTTCCATTCCTAGATACAAGGTTTACTAGGTGATAAATTTCAGTTCCGGTTCTAATACAAATTTTCCAATTGCATATCAAAACACTAATCGAGTCATGGGGGTGCTAGCCACAACAAGCATTAAGCATAGAAAATCAATCACTCATAAAGAAGTAAAAACTGTATTACAAGATCAAATCAGATACATGGAGAATTCAGAAAGAGCTACACCTAACCCCAACAATGGAGGTTTAGCTACTCATGATCATAGCCAAAACCAAAGAAATATAGATGAAAAGGAGGAGGAATTCCATGGAATCCTTGTGCAGCTGCCCCTGGTTCAGAGAGAGTCTTTAGGGTTTCAAAAACTGTTTTTCTCTGTTCTGCCCGTGCCTCTATATAGATCAGGATTCGCGTCACGGCCGTGATGTCTATCACGGCCTAGTCGTGACGCTTTCTGCCTTGGCGCGCTTTCAAATATTGGAGCATCACGGTCGTGATTCTCATCACGGGCAGGCCGTGATAGCTTCTGCCTTCACCAAATGATGCCTCACGGCTTGGTCGTGACAGATTCTGCCAAGAGGGGGTCTGGCTCCATTAACATGTCACGGCTGTGATGGGTATTACGGCTAGGCCGTGACAGATTCTGACTTTTGCCTTCTTTCTTCTCAATTATTGCTCGATCACGGCCGTGATGGGCTCTGCTTGGGTCATTTTCTTCACTTTTCAGGCTCTAGCTCCACCATGGCTAATTTTGAGCATTTGTCCTTAAATTCCTGCAAAACAACACCAAGAAACCATCTTACCCGTTCCAAGGTAAAAACTAATGAAATCGAATCAAATATGCCTAAACTATATGAAAAATGCATGCAGAAATGTACAAGAATTATGATGTGAAATCACACTATCAAATCACCCCAAGCTTATTCAATTGCTTGTCCTCAAGCAATCACTAATGTCAAAAGATATAGACAATCAGATCACGGATAGTGAACCAAGAACCCGAGTACATAATCCAAGTAACAGGCATCTCAAATAATTCAGCAAGAGACAATCAGTTTCAAGTCCAATTAGAGGCTTAGGTTTCTTAGACTCATATTTTCACCGATTAGGGCACTCTTTCTCACCTGAAGATCACTCCAAGCTCGTTCATTTGCTAGGCTCTCTTTCTCACCTCACTCAAGTGTTAGGGATATAAGACAATTCGCTCCATTTCCCTCAAGGAATGAATTCTACCATAGGCTTGACTATCAACCAAATATCTACTTTATTAATGAAAACAATTAAGAATCAAGAGGTATTTCGCTTTGGATGTAACGTGGCCATGGGATTTATCGTTAGGTGGGGAAATCAAGAAAAGGACATTTCAAAAGGCTACACAAAACATTAAGCATTGTAAATCAGAACACCTTCTAAAATACCCTTTTGGCTTTCGATTCACTTTCGCCACCTTTCTTTCTTTCTTTTCATTTTATTTCTCATTTCTTTTTGTCACCCCCTTCTCTATATATTTTTCTTTTTCTTTTGTTTTTCTTTTGCTTGGAGAAGGGGAGATTTTTCAACTCAAGAGAAATATTTTTCTGATTCTTTCATCCCAAACTTTTTTCAACTACCTTTTTACCCTTTTTGTAATACTTTAGAAGGTATCCTATCAAGCATCATTCATCCACATATTTCAAGGTACCAAGAAAAGTATTTTATTCTTTCAGGCTCAAAATTGGGCAACTAAGGGGTAGCATTTAGTCATTCAAAGCTCAGAAGGCCAGAAAAATACCTAGTGCCTCAATCATTTTCAAAAATGTTTTCAAAAATTTTTAAGCTTCAAAACGGTTTCAAGCCAAGTTCTAGAGAAATACAGTCCAAGAGGAATAACACTCTAACACAAGGAATGGGGTAGATTTAGTGAGTACCCATTTTTGGCTCAAAATCTCACATTTAAGTAGTTCAAAAATCAGTGAGAAACACAAATCTATAGAACCACATGCTAATTATCAACTGTCACAGATCATCTCAAGCATTTTCATTTGCAGCCTTATCACAAGAATAAAAATTTTGGGTTCAAGAATTCACTATCACAATTAATTTGGCACTCAGTTCTCACAATTGGATTCGTAGTTTAAGCAAGGGGGGATATAATCACGCGATCATGCAAAACTATCATGCAAAACTATATGAATTCAATATGAACAATGAAAAAATACCCCTACCCCAAGCTTAAGAACTTACATTGTCCCCAATGTAAATAATCAAGTTGGAGAGAGGAATGAAAAATTGGAAAGACTTACCGAGGCGGTAGCGGGTGCTGGTTCACATGCCTAGTCAGAAGGAATTGCATGAAAATTGGGTCACGGCAGTGATGCTTATCACGGGCAGGCCGTGATGCATTCTGGTCCATAGGAGTAGCCTGTCACGGTCGTGACCTGTATCACGGCTAGGCCGTGATGCTCTCTGATCTTTAGGGTCTTCTCATCACGCCCGTGATGGGGATCACGACTGGGCCGTGATCCTTTCTGGTCTTCATGATTAGCTTATCACGGCCATGACCAGTGTCACGGCCTGGGCGTGATGGTTGCTGCCTTTGCTCTTTTACTTGTCTTCTTGCTCTCCCTTTCTTCTTTCCCTGAAATCACTTGGCAAATCTCAATTTATTATTTTTCCTCTTGATCTTCTCAAATTATTCAAGAGTTTAAAAGTCAAAAACAAAAGGAAAAAGGAAAAGGGAAAGAAAACTTGGGTTGCCTCCCAATAAGCGCTTCTTTAATGTCACTAGCTTGACGGGTAGGTGACCTCAAGGATCATGAAGGCACACAACTGAGATCAATCTCTCGATGTCACCACCCAAGTAGGCCTTAAGTCTTTGGCCATTGACTTTGAAGGTCCTTTTTGAAGCAGGATCCTCCACTTCCACAGCTCCATGAGGTGAGACGTCCTTGACAATGAACGGTCCCGACCACTTAGACTTCAACTTGTCCGGAAACAATCTCAGTCGGGAATTGAATAGTAAAACTTGATGTCCCGACCGAAATGTGTTCATCATGATCTTCTTGTCGTGGTAGGTCTTGACTCGCTGCTTGTAAATCGCTTCATTCTCATATGCATTAAGGCGCATCTCCTCTAATTCATGCAGCTGATTGACCCTTTTCTCACCCGCCCGAGTGGCATCAAAATTCAAGAACTTCAGTGCCCAAAACGCTCGATGCTCCAACTCTACAGGTAGATGACATGCCTTCCCATAAACCATCTGGAACGGGGATAACCCCACATAAGTTTTCAGTGCAGTCCGGTAGGCCCACAAGGCATCGTCAAGCTTCCTTGCCAAATCTTTTCTTGAACTGGCCACGTTCTTTTCCAGAATTCTCTTAATCTCTCGGTTAGAAACCTCCGCTTGCCCATTTGTTTGCGGATGATAGGGAGATGCCACCTTGTGCCTCACATCATACTTGTCCAACACATTTCTCAGTTGTGAGTTGCAAAAGTGAGATCCCCCATCACTTATAAGAACCCTTGGGTCACCGAACCGGGCAAAGATGTTCTTCTTGATGAATTTAATCACTGTCTGGGCATCATTCTGTGGTGTTGCAATGGCCTCCACCCATTTGGAAACATAGTCCACCGCCACCAAGATATATTGATTAGAGAATGAAGGTGGAAGTGGACCCATAAAGTCTATGCCCCAACAGTCAAATATCTCAACCTCCAATATATTCTGCAGTGGCATCTCATCCCTCTTTGAAATGTTCCCGGTTCTTTGGCACTTGTCACAACTCTTCACATGGTTGTAAGAGTCCTTGAAGATTGAGGGCCAAAAGAACCCAGATTGGAGGACCTTTGCGGCTGTCCTATCCCCATTGTAATGTCCACCATATAGGGAGTTATGGCAATGCCACAGAATACTTCTTACTTCCTTTTGGCTCACACACCTCCTCCATAAGCCATCCGGTCCAACCTTGAACAAAAATGGGTCGTCCCACATGAAATGGTTGGCATCCCGGAAGAACTTTTTCCTTTGATGCCACGTGAGGTGCTGCGGGACAATGTTGGCTGCCTTGAAGTTTGCCATGTCGTAAAGCCATGGTCTTTCATTCACCAGAAATAAGGCCTCATCCGGGAACTCATCCCGAATGTCTTTTTCTTTAGCAGCCGCCTCCTCATTCACTAACCGAGACAAGTGGTCAGCCACCACATTCTCGCTGCCCTTTTTGTCCTTGATGAATAAATCAAACTCCTGCAACAATAGAATCCACATTATGAGTCTTGGTTTAGAATCTAACTTAGTCAACAAATATTTAATTGCAGGATGATCAGTAAAAACAGTGACTTGTGACCCAATTAAGTAGGAACAAAATTTTTCCAGTGCAAACACTATGGCTAGCAACTCTTTTTCAGTTGTTGCATAATTTACTTGGTTCTCATTGAGAACCTTGCTAGCATAGTGAATGGCATGGAAAAATTTATCCCTCCGCTGTCACAAAACTGCTCCAACTGCGTAGTCACTGGCATCACACATTAATTCAAATGGTGACTCCCAGTTGGGTGCAACAAGAATGGGCGGTGATCAACTTGTTTTTCAAAATTTGAAAAGAGTTAAGACAAGCAGTATCAAACAGAAATGGAGTGTCCTTGTTCAAAAGGCTACACAATGTCTTGGCTATCTATGAAAAGTCCTTTATGAACCGTCGGTAAAAGCCTGCATGCCCAAGAAAACTCCTCACACCCTTGACATTCACTGGTGGAGGTAGTTTCTCAATCACTTCAATCTTGGATTTATCCACTTCGATCCCCTTTGCTGAAATTTTGTGCCCAAGCACAATGCCTTCCTGCACCATAAAATGACACTTCTCCCAATTTAAGACTAAATTGGTGTCCATGCACCTCTTTAACACAGCAGCAAGGTTAGACAAACAATTATCATAAGAGGAACCGAAAACAAAAAAATCATCCATGAAAATCTCAATGGATTTTTCTACCATATCAGAAAAAATGGAAAGCATGCACCTTTGAAATGTCGCAGGCGCATTGCAAAGACCGAAAGGCATCTTCCGATAGGCAAAAACTCCAAACGGGCATGTGAAAGCAATTTTCTATTGGTCTTCCGGGTTAACGGCAATTTGGTTATAACTCGAATAATCATCCAAGAAACAATAGTAAGCTTGTCCGGCCAACCTCTCCTACATCTGGTCCATGAATGAAAGTGGGAAGTGATCCTTCCTAGAAGCTTGATTTAGCTTCCGGTAATCTATACACATTCGCCAACCAGTGACCGTTCTAGTTGGGATCAACTCATTCTTCTCGTTGTGCACGACGGTCATGCCACCCTTCTTTGGAACCACTTGTACCGGACTCACCCAAGCACTATCGAAAATCGGATAGATCATTCCAGCTTCAAGGAGTTTCAGTACCTCCTTCTTCACCACTTCTTTCATTGTAGGATTGAGCCTCCTCTGCGGTTGGACCACCGGTTTAAATTCAGCCTCCATCATGATCTTGTGCATACAAATTGTGGGGCTAATACCTTTCAAATTTGAGATGGACCATCCAATAGCTGTCTTATGCTCTCGAAGCACTCTCACAAGTTTCTCCTCTTCTAATTTGGACAGTACATTGCTCACTATCACAGGGTCTTCATCATTCTCACCAAGAAAGACATACTTCAAGTGGGGAGGTAGAGGTTTAAGCTCCAACTCGAGATTCTCTTGGACTTCATCCTTCTTGAGCTCTTCTTTCTTAGTGTTCACAGCAAGTTGCTTGGGTTGAGCCTCCAAATCACACAAACAGTCTTCAAATTCCTTCTCCTCTTCTTCATCAAGAATTTCAATAGACTTCACAATTACCTTCTCAAGAGTAGAGGAATGGTGCTTCCGTGCAAAGACTTCGTTGGCCACTATATCCACAATATCCATACGGAAGCAATTCTCTTCATCACTCGGGCGATGCATGGCTTCAAACACATTGAAAGTAACCTCTTCATATTGCACTCTGAGTCGGAGCTGGCCCTTTTGTACGTCTATTAAAGCGCGTCCGGTTGCAAGAAAGGGTCTCCCCAATATAAGTGGAACTTATGCATCCTTCTCCATGTCTAATATCACAAAATCTGCTGGGAAAATAAACTTGTCCACTTTAACCAAGACGTCTTCCAGAATACCATAAGGACGCTTGAGAAAGAGAGCCGAGAAAATGAACAAGCTTGGGGTGATCTTCAGGTGAGAAAGAGTGCCCTAATCGGTGAAAATATGAGTCTAAGAAACCTAAGCCTCTAATTGGACTTGAAACTGATTGTCTCTTGATGAATTATTTGAGATGCCTGTTACTTGGATTATGTACTTGTTGAGTCACCATCAAATGTACCGGGTTTTCGCATGTAATAAAATAATAACGGTAAGAATTTACCGAGGTCGAACACAAGGATTGGGCTACAAATTCGACTAATTCGCGAGAAGTTCGATACGTTTGGTCAAGTAACAGAAAGTGGTTGAGATTGGAGAGAAAATAGGATTGCAATCAAATTAACAAATCAATTAAGCTAAGGTATTAAAATCAGAAATTAAATATCTAAGGTCACAAATCCATCTACCCAATCATACATAGTACCCAAGTGATGATGTTTTCCTCCCTAAGTTCAATTACAATGTCAACCAGGACCCCCAAATTCTCCTAAATCCATTGTCATGCTCAATAGGACGTATTCAATGATTGAGTTAATTACTTACTAGGTCTCATAACCCTAATCATCAAACTCTATTAAATCTGGTTCCTATAAGGTTGCAGCGATCTCCTATTCACTCTCGTGCAATATTCGATCGATGATCCCAATTCAAGTTCTAAAACGCAAATTGCCTCATAAGCCTCAACACGTTTAACTAGTCAATCACGCATGCATATGATCAATGCAATATAATCAGAATTGGAAAACACAAATTGAGAAAAGGGAGAGAAACATACATCACATCGAATACTACACCGTCATGGGTGGTTTCATTGATCCCTTAGACGAGGGGATTAGCTCCTCGTGCCCATAACAACACACAAGCAATCGGAAATAATCACCATAGTAAAATAAGAAAAGAAAAAGGGAGACGCAGCTCCATAAAACAAGGAATTCGGCACAAAACGCTACTAAACAGTGGAGAACCAAAAGCTCCCTAATTCTACCCTAAAACAGCAATATATAGGATTCAGAATCTGACCGTACTCACGAGGCGAGCAGCCTCTCGTGACGCGAATATTAAAAATGGCGCGCTTTCAAATAGGACTCTCGCGAGGCGAGAGTATGTTTCGCGTGGCGAGGCTTCAAATCCTAGTCTGTCACAGCCGTTACCTTCATCACGGCTAGGCCGTGATGGTCTCTGTCCTCCAGGGTCTTCATTATTCGCGAGGCGAGACAGAAATGATGACTGTTGCTGCTCAGCTGGTCTTCAGGCTCGCGAGGCGAGCTCCCTCTCGCGGGGCGAGTAGCTCTAGAATGGCAATTTCCACTGTTTTCTTCATTTTCCTTGACTCTAGGAGCTTCACTTCTAACCTGAAACATAAAAAGAAACAAAAAGCGTAATTCTACTCCAAATAGACTAAAAACTACTAAAAATACATAAACCGAGTCAAAGTCTAACTTAGGAACAAAACAAGGCCAAATTTGGGCGAAAACAAGATTGAACTCGAATAATTAGCACATAAACCACAGTCTTACTAGTTATAAAACTAGATAAGCCAGAGGCTTATCAAACACCCCAAACTTAAACCTTGCTTGTCCCCAAGCAAGCTAAACTAAAAAAGACTCAAGACTTGGCAAGCTTAAAGGATCTAATCAATTTCGCACAAATTTCATGCAATCTAGACAAAACAGTTTTTCTTCAATGATTTCCCCCCTTGCATCAATGTAATCCCCACATTCATTTACTTTAAACAATTGAGAACTTCATCATTCATGCAATCATTAATCTAAGTTGAGGATCAAAGTCACACACAAAAGGGAGATCACCAATTTCATACAATTGCCTTCCTCACAAGGGTATGTAAAATTTCACTCATTCGCTCAAATTCATCTAGGCTATCAACTTTTCACTCAATTTCACATATCAATAGCACTTCCCATGAATTTGATTTTTATCTCAAAAATAGTTCCCACGAAAACATGCATGCAACATCAAAAGGTCTTTTAAAGGTTGTAATGGGGCCTGACTAAGGGTAGGATATTCAAGGATACTAGGCTTAAGTCCCTAGGAACTAAGAGAGCATGAGCATTTGACACATTGAATCTCCACTCAATTCCTTTTTTCATTTTTTCTTTTTGCCTTGGGTTACTACAACCCTTCCCTTGCTAAGCTTTTTGTTTTGACCCTTTTCTTTTGGTAATCTTTTTTTCTTTTCTTCCTTTTTTTTCTTTTTGCCTTGGGTTTCAACCTTTATTTTTTCTTTTTCTCAACCCATAACAACATATCAAACCTTGTAGCCACCCCAAACTTAGTTTCTTACGACCCTTCTCTTGCTCAGTCTCCATGCTCTCCTAATCCTAAGATTGGGTTAACATGGTTTTTCCAGATTTTGGCTTATAAAATAAGGTCATCAAGAAACAATAGGCTAATTAGGCTCAATGTGGCTAACTAGGGAACATGCATTAGGGATGGTTCTTTTTAGGACAAGTAGCTATTTCAAAGAAAATTGCCTAAATCATTTGATGCAACACATAAACATGCAAACCATAAAGAGATTCAAGCAAATTCGGGAAAGTGCAACTTAAAAGTGATTCACACAATCAAAAACAAAGTTGGAGGGTCAAATCCTCACCTGGACATTTTGCAAATTGTTTGACCGAGATACAATTCCTAGTGTGTACACCCCCTCACCCCAAACTTGTCATAAATCAAGCAATCACAATAAAATTCTCAAAGTTCAGTTTTCAATTTTTCACATGGGGATCAATTTACGATTTTCAGAACCTAGGGGGAAATCATCAATGGTCAAAATAATTCATGCAATCAATCTATGCTAAACTCCAAATGGTCATCTTTGGTTTTGGACTTGACGACCACGTCATCAATATATACTTCTATAAATTTTCCAATAACATCATGGAAAATTGTATTCATCGCTCGTTGATAGGTGGCCCCTGTATTCTTTAAACCGAAAGGCATGAGAATCCATTCATATGTCCCAATCGCTCCTGGACATTTGAAGGCAGTCTTTGACACATCTTCTTCAGCTATAAAGATTTGATTATAACCTGGTTGTTCGAATGAACTTTGCTTTAAGCAGTCTTTGTACTCCCTCTTTGATTTTATGCACCACCTCTGGAGCAAACCTTCTACTTGCCTGCTTAACAGGATTGCAATCCTCCCTAAGTGGAGACCGGTGTTCGACAAGATCTCTGCTTAAACCAGGCATTTCATCGTAGTCCCATACAAAGCAATCTTTGTACTCTGCTATTAATCCGACAAGTTTTTGTTTGTAATCCTCTGGCGGAAAAGCACTGATAAAAATGGGCCTTCTCTTTTCTTCAGTCCCTAAATTTATTTCTTCCAGAGGATCTTCTACTTCCACGTTTTGCTTGGCTTCGGCTCCTTTCTCAAAACCCAAAGGGCCGTCGTCAATTATACAATCCATCAACACACTCTCTAGAGTGCGTACTTCTCCGTCGGCCAGATAGGCCGACAATCTTCTCAAGTGGGTTTCAAGGCTCATCGCCAGATTCTGGCCGAGTCTTGTCGGCCTCGTCCTTTATCTTAACTCCAAATTGGCTGAGAAGACTTGCTTCCAACGTGTCCTTGTCGATGACCCCTTCATTGGCAGTTATAGGCCTGGCGTTTGGTGAATATACCCTGAAATCAACATGTGATTGCTGAGCATAGCAAGCACTGTCATCTGCCTCCACGATTTCTACCCGATCTTGTTCATTCCATAAAATCACCTTTTGATGCACTGTTGACGGAACCGCTCCTACAGCGTGAATCCAATCCCTGCTAAGTAATATGTTGTAGCTTGACTTGACTGGAATTATTACGAATAGTGTCATCCTTTCGACGGTACCAACCTGTATGTTTAACAAAACAACGCCATCTGACGGAGAAGTTTTGCCACTGAAGTCAGTGACAACCATATATCCACCTTAATTAAATCCACCGATTCTTCCCTAACTTTTTGAACATTGCTCTTGGCATTAGGTTCACAGCAGCTCCTCCGTCAATTAAAACCCTGTTGGTAGGTCTTCCATATATTATGGCCTTCACATGGAAAGGTCTCAGATGGTTTCTCTGTTCATCGGTGGGCTTCTCTAGCGGAGCTACATTGTCGAATACGGTAACCAAGTTCTCCTGAACACACATCCAAAGAATCGCCTGGGTCCGTTGCATTGTTGATGGCATCATCATCGTCGTCAGAGAGATCGAGCTCAAAATATCCCTCGTATTCTGCTGGAATGAATGAAATCAACCCAATATTCATTCTCATCCTAGGCTCTAGTATAACTTCATTGTCTGGATCCTCATCCAAGAACTCACCTCCAACCATTCTGCCATGATTTCTTCTCAAATCACTCTCGTCATCTGATCCTGACCTATCTGACAGAGGTCGGGCTATCCCTGAGCCACAATTATATAATGCCTCTATGATGTCGGCCCAATCTTCATTTTGGCCGTCCGTGTCCATGGCTCCGCTGACGTTCATATCATCATTCGGATCATTCAATGCTTCTATGACAGCATCGAATGACAGTTCTTCTTTGGTTAAATCGCACTCAAGCCTGAACGTTGTCAATTTTTGTTTTTCTATTCTGGCCTCAAACTTTTTTTCGAGTCCTGCTACTTTTTCCAATTCTGTCAGCCCGACAGGACATTTGCCAGTGGGTTTTACTGGTGAGGATGCCTGGCCTGAAACCTTCTTCTTTTCTATGAAAACCTACGATGTAGGCTTATTCTGCCTAGCTTGATTACTGGGTCCCTTCACATCAGCTTCCATGGGATGGTTCACTATTACGCATTTCATTTTGGCATCCGTTCTTGTCGGCTTTGTTGTAAGCTATAGCAACCAAGCAACCAGTATCACGCTAAGGCATCTCTTTTATGATGACACCTCCTTGCCTGGCAAGCTTCTTCTTATGAGCCTGTCGGGGCCTCTGTAGCCTCCTCTTTTGGCTCTTAGAGATGGCCAATTGGTTCGAGGGTCCTGACAGACCAGGCCCTGTCATTTGGGCATTTTGAGCCAATTGGCCCCTTCGGTAATTCTCATTCCAAAAAGGTGGACCACGATCACTGAACTTGTTTTTGCTAGTCCATGTCTGCTTTTGCAATTCTGGATATCGTGTCATGGACGAATTCTTCACCCATTGATCCACCATTACGTTGGATGGGGGTGTTATGGTCTTGACAGGATTAAATCTGCCACCGACAGAGTTATCTCCTGCTGATCCTCTGATTGGCTCTTTAAGCCAACCTCCAGTGCAGTGATGTCCGGGTCTTGACTGGTGCATATGTTGCTGACGGCTATTTGCCAGTCTATTTACAACAGATGCAGCACTCCTGTGTACACTGTTAGATCCATCATGGCTACTTGAGTGTGACAACCTGCTCTTGTTGCCACCATTACGAGGCTCATTTTTGCCTCGTGGTTGATACGATGGTGGTTTCCGTCCTCTGGCTTTCTTGGCGGCTACTTCATCATAAAATACTTCACATCTTGGGCAAACTTTAATTATGCCGTCAGATTTCTTGCGTGCCATGTAGTCGACAAGTGGTTCTCCTGGTTTCGGATAAATATCGAATGGATCTGACAAATCCATCTGGATATTCTGTCCAGCCGTGATGTTGACCATGCCTACTCCCATAGGGACTTGGCGGTCTGCCTTGTTAGCTTCAGGACCAAAGGGTTCTATGTCAATCTTCATTTCTGGTTTCTTGTCTGAAAACTTCAATCTCCCGTCTGTCAAACCTTTCTGAATGATATCCCTGAAATGCATACAATCATTTGTCACATGACCAAAAGTATTATGATACTTACAGTACTTCTGATCTTTAATCTCATGGGCTTTCAAAAGCCTATGATCATCTGACAATTTTAATTGCTTATCTTTAAGTAATATGTCAAATATTTGATCGGCCTTGGTCACATCAAATGTATACACTTTCCTATTAATGAAAGGGATTCTTTCTTTGGCCCTCGCAGGCTTCAAAGCTTGGCATATATAAGGTGGACCATTTTTTAATTCGACACAATCTACCTCATATTCCTCAGAATCGTTACTATCTTCGTCGAATTCATTGCATCCGACAAAGTTAATCTTCTCTTTTTTGAGGAATCTTTTTTGCTTGAAAACCTTTTTAGCTTTTAATTGTTCAATTTGATGGACCTTATCCCCTAACTGGGCAAGATCTATCAGATGTTGGTTGACCAATTTCTTTCTAATATAGTAATCTAGACCTCCGGCAGCAATTTTTATTATTTCTGCCTCTGGGATAGGGGTGAAACACCGACTCCTCATTTGATGGAATCGAGCAAGGTAGTCATCAACAGATTCGTTATTCATTCTTTTAATTCCAAATAAATCTGTCAACCCTATTTTCAAGTCACCCCTGAAGAATTGGTCATGAAAACTTCTTTCTAATTGATTCCAAGAGTGGATAGAATTAGGCCTTAGGGTTGAAAACCAAGAAAAAGCATTCTTAGTTAACGAACTAGGGAAGAACTTCATTTTTAATCCTTCCTCTAAAGCCAAGTCTCCCAACTTGATGGTATATCGGGTAATCTACTCGATTGTTGATTCTCCTGAGAATTTTGACAACTTGGGTATTTTATATCCTCGAGGCATTTCTGCCTGTTGGACCCAATCAGGAAATGCCGATGCAAAAAATGGTTGATTGGCATAACCTATGTTAAAGCCAAACCTATTTAATGCTTGTTCGACAACTTGATTGACGTTTTGATTTAGAACGTTTTGACGAAATGCTCCAAAAGCACCCTGGTTTATGACCAAATCTTCGTCTTCCTCTGGTCCTAGAATATGTACATTTCCACGTCTCAAAGGGATCCTACGATGGGGCTGTTACCGCTCGTCATCCTGTTCAAATCCGTCAAGTTGTATAACTCGTGGTTGTTCAACCTGTGGTTGATTATTCCTATTGACATTTGCATTGAGATTTCTATTAGTATTTTGGTTATCACCTGGGGTTACAACACCCAAGGCTCTATTTAACCTCCGTATCTCATTTGCCAATGCCAAACATGCATTGTTCGTGCTTTCCATTAATGGCGTAATCACTGTACTCATTTGTTGAGTAAATGTATTCACCATGTCATGGTTACTAGAATCAATCTGTTGTCGGACATTGGCTAATGTAGCCTCCGACAGACCAACAATACTTTGTGGGAGTTGTCTCGGTGGGGATATATATGGCCTTTCTACTGGTTGCTCTTGTCGAGAATGGGTTATTATCATTGACCCTGTTATCCCATTCGCATGACTGGGAATTTGCCCCTTGATCGATGGCCCCGTCTGGCCCGGATGTATAAGCAGCCATCGTCATTCCATTTGGATATGATATGTATGCAAATGGGGTATTTGGATTAACGGCTGTCGACCCATATGGCATCCCATACAAAGGTTGTGAGAGAGGCTGTGTAGCCCCTCTTGGGTTTGAATTCACAACACTTCGTGGAGACAATCCGGTAGTTGGTGGATTTATTTGTTGTAAGACTAGTGAAGTTGGTGACGGGAGTGTTCCTTGGCCAACTTCATCAAATCTATTGACAACTTGAGCGTAGGAAACGCCTCTTCTTGCACTGAAACCATTAGTGCCATTTACCTCTGCATTATTAGCATTATCCCCGGTTGCAGGAATATTGTCAACTGGTGCAATAGCATCCACTGTTGACACAACGGCGTTAGTGCTCACTATGCCTGCATCACTTGCACTACTCATATTCACAGAGTTTTGGGAAATGGATGATATTTGAACCACCTTTCCGTTCCGTAAACGCATACAAATAAATTTGTATGTCAAATTCGTGACACTGTACGAGTTACTCTAAACTCGTCCCATTGGGCGTGCCAATTTGTTAACGCTGGTTTTTGGTTGGTGTCCAAAATCCCTTTGTTACAAATAATTAAAGAATCAAACGAGTGTGGGGCGAACGAGTTATGCGGTAATCTCGTCAGGATATGTGTATGTGTGTCTGCCAAGTATGAATTTGACAAATTAGTCAAATCTAGTAAATACTGGCAAGGACTTGGTATTACAATAAGAGTGTAACTGTTTTATGTTTTGAAAGTACATTTCTAATTTGAAAAGAAAAGTCAGTTTCTCAAACGAAAGATACTTTCTAACTGCACAACTTTTTGAAAAGGGAATAATTTAAAAATGGAAATAACAATAATTTAAAATTAATTTGTAAAAGCGTGATTAAATGATTACTAAATGCAATAAAATAAAAGAACTTGAATAAAGAGCATGAAAGGAATACTGAAAGTAATAAAGGATATGTGAAGAACTTGAAAATCAGTATTAAAGAACGAATAAAGAACTTTAAAGAATAAAAATAGTATTGTACTGGTAATAATACTGAATTGAATTAAAAATGAAAAGGATGGAGGAAATACTTGAGTGTAATCCGTCAATCTACTGTGTGATCGAGATATGTAGGATATGTATCAAGTAACCTCCTCTATTACATTGTGATTACTAGTATTTATAGGCAAATAAAATAATTACCTAGAGACAACTTCCTATCTATAAGACTCCCACATGTCTTTGGCAGTTTTCTATATTTTATACTTAAACTGTCTATCAAACACTTCCAATTACCGTTCAATTCCTTGAACCGCTCCATGTCAACTTGCTTGTTGTCAATGGTCTGACTGCTTGACGGCTTATCTTGCTGATACCTTGTCACCTTGAAGACTTAGCCATTTTCACACTTCTATACGTTTGACAACTCTTAACACTTTTCAAAATGCTGGGTTGTCAATTTATCCTTTCTGTCGGCTAGTATTTTCTTGTCAACTAAGTATAATACTTTAGAAAATATCAGTCATTATTCTGGTTCCTTCGTCAGCCAGTCAAATGTGTCCGTCAATAATCAGAAATTTTACCCTTGACAGATGTGTCCCACGTCTTGCTTTTCGACGGCCTTATTTGTCTGTGCCAACTGAAGAACTTCTTGTCAATTTCCCATTTGTCAATTCTTCTGAATTTTGACCTTCTCCATAGCGATATGTTATATCTTTTGACAATTCTTCCTTCAATTCTTCCGTCATCCTGTCATAATTATTTATGTCAAGAATTTAAAATTCTTCTATTAACAGAATGTTAAGCTTGCGAAGGAATCATTTCTTTGGAAGTACTTTACCATTGTCACTTTGTTATCTAACAAGCATTAACCTCTTGGATCTCTCATCAAACAATCTAAAGGGGGACGAATTCCCAAATGTTTCAAGAATTTCTCAGCAATGACTAAAGATGAAGAAACATTTCAATCCTAGTCAAACGTTCTTGGCGACATGCTTATTTCAGGTTCTTGAATAATTTAACGGACACTATTTATGTCATGATAGCAATGAAAGTTGCCAAGTACAAGTCAATGGCTTGCAGGTACTATTTTTTAGCTCTACCATCCGTACTTGCTTTTTTACTTTTCACATAGATATCAGTCGTAAAGCTTAGTTTACAAAACTGTGAGATGCAGCAACTTGCTTTCCTATGATTATGTTATTTATAAATGTCTAGTAACTTTGCTATAATGATGTTATTGATATTTGTCCAATAACTGAAACTAAATAAAATAGTGGCTAACACACTGTTTTTTCTATTTATTGGTTTTCTTGAGGTTTTAATTTACCCATGTTATAAATATATGGAAAGCAAAAATTTTATTCTCTGAACTAGAATAATGAAAATTGGAGCAAATTATCTATTGGAGAATCTGGAAAATATCCATAATTTTATTCTCTTTGATTCTATTTGATTTTATCTTTATTTTATATTTATTATTTTGATTTTATTTTGTTTTATTTCCATCCTTAATTATAGGAAAATATTTGATTTGATTTGTTTTGTCTTTATTGTAATCTCTCTATAAAAGAGACTCGTACTATGAATGAAATCACAACAATTATTCCATTTTCTTCTATATGGTATCAACAACTTTAGGTTAGAGTTCTTTTCTCCCCTCCATGGCGGCACACCCAAACTCATGGAAGCACACCCACTAGTGCAAAATATACTTTTTACATCGGGGTTTTAACATCGGTTTTAAAAAAACCAATGTGAAAAAGGAGGCGGTGGCATTGTTGAAATTAAATTGAAATTTTTTAACATCGGTTTTATATTAAACCGATGTTATAAAGGTTTTAACATCGGTCTTTTTAAAATCGATGTTGAAAATTGAACCAAAAATAAAAAAATTAAAAATTGCATACTATAACACATCGGTTTTGTGATAACCGATGTGGAAATGTGTATGTTTTAACATCGGTTTTATAAAAACCGATGTGGAAAAACGAATAAAAAAATTAAGGAAATAAATAATATAACTTTTAACATCGGTTGTCAAATAACCGATGTGTAAAACATTATAACATCGGTTTTTTTTAATCGATGTGTATTGTTATCTGTCATTTTTAATTCCCTCTTCCTCCTTTTCATTTTCGCGCTGCTATATAAGAGACCTTTTCATCTGTCCTTTTCATCTGCATGCCTGTGAGCTCACTTTCCCTCCTTTTCGTTTTGATTTCTTTGAATATTTGCGCTTGATTCTTTGATTTCACTCATCGCTGCCACCATTCACTCCTCGAAAGGGTTCTTCAACCCTAGCTTACACCAACAAGCGGCGGCCGGAAAGTCCGACCTCTAACCCTAGCTTATCTTGGTTCTTGTGCACTCGCAACTTAAGGAGACCCACCACTCGTTCGTGCTTCCACGAAGAGGACCAGTTACTCACGAACCACTACTCCCGGTCTCTTAGCATCTCACAACTCTGGTATGTTCTCTCTGCTGAAAATATTGTCTAGGCTCTGTCATGAGTGTGTTAGTGCCTTGTTGTGACCCCTTTGATGAAGTTTGTGTCTTGAGTCCTTGTTCTGTGTATACTTGTGTTGTTCTGTGTGTGAAGTGTTATAAAGTGTGAATCTGTGTCTAATCCACCATAGTGGAAATGGCTCCAAGACTGGATTTTTCCAATTGGTGGACAAAGGATACACAGAAAGGAACACCAGTGGTGGTATCACGAGTCACGGCCGTGATGATGCATCACGTCTAGACCGTGACTAATTACGCCTTGGAGGTTGGTTCACTTTGGTTGGTGCATCACGGCCCGTGATCACCATCACGGCTAGGCCGTGATCGGTTCCGCTTTGTGAAGGTATGGTTTAGTTGGCATGTCACGGCCGTGATGGACATCACGAGCTGGCCGTGACCAGTTCGACTTTTCCATTCTTTCTTTTCAGCTCTACTCGATCACGTAGTGATGGCTGTCACTCGCAACAGGCCGTGATGGGCTCTGTTTGGCTCATTTTCTTCACTTTTCAAGCCCCATCTTCATGCAAGCTACATAATTAGTAAAGCCTTAGTTTCCCATTTGAGATACAATACTAATGAGCACACGTGTACGTGCTTAATGTACCGCTCATTGTGTTGGATCTTGAATTGTCCAAAGTTGGACGATTTGGGAAAAAACTTTTTCTTAATTCAGTTAAAATAGTTATTCATTGATTCTAATGTTATATACTTGATGAAAGTTCGGATTGATACATTTTCTTTCGTTCTCCGGGTGCATACTTTATCGTGGTGGATGTCATCGCGTTCTAGTAGTTTACGTCGGAGACCGAAGGGAAATGCTACCGAAATTTTGTCGAGGATGAGCATGAGAGTTAAGGACTAATTGTTAACCGAATGTTGAAAAAGTTTCTTCTCGAATGGGATAGGGCCATACCCCGTCATAAGAAGTGGTTGATGAATATGTTGGACTAAGTACGAAGTTATTGGTTTAGTCATGGATCGCGGTTGGATGAATGTTAGACGAACAAGTGATGAGTATGAGAATGGAGTGGAAGATTTTCTACAGTTTGCAAAAACAAATGCTCCTAATAGTGGTAACGGAAGGTTTTATTGTCCTTGTGTTAACTGTTTGAATGAGAGACGACTAAAAGATGAGGAGATACGTGATCATCTTATTTGTGAGGGGATTTGCAAGAGTTATAATACATGGATATGTCATGGTGAATCGTTAGACAGGCCGAGGGTGTCAGATAGAGAGGAAGTTGATGATGTGGAAATGGACGATGGACTAGAGGACATGATCTGTGATGTTGGGCAAGAGTCTTTTCGGCGCACACATGTGTGTGATACTTTGTACAGTGATGCAGAAGTGGCTTTGTATCCGGGGTGCACTAATTTCACACGGTTGTTAGTGGTGTTAAGAGTGTAGTTGCACCATCAATGACTTTCCAGCATACGGGAACCTGTGTGGGTATAGTGTTAAGGGGCATAAAGCATGTCCAATATGTGAAGAAGGCACATGTAACCATCAACTGCAGCATGGAAGGAAGATAGTTTACCTTGGGCATCGGAGATTTCTCCAACGTAATCATCCTTATCGTAGATTGAGAAAAGCTTTCAATGGACTTTCGGAGAATGAAATTGCTCCGGTGGCCTTGACTGGAGAGCAAGTTTATGAAAGGGTGAACAACACTAATGTTATCTATGGGAAGACCCAGAAGAAGTCTACCGAGAAGAAAATATGGAAGAAGAGGTCGATCTTCTTTGATCTTCCATACTGGTGCAAGCTTGATGTAAGACATTGTATTGATGTGATGCATGTGGAGAAAATGTGTGTGACAGTTTAATCGGAACGCTTCTCAACATTCAAGGCAAGACAAAGGATTGTGTGAATGCTCGTCTGGATCTAGTTACGATGGGTATACAAGAGCAGTTAGCTCCACTTAAAGTGGGGGATAAGAAGACTTATTTGCCCCCAGCATGTCATACTTTATAAAAAAAAGTGAAAAGAAGTTTCTGTGAATGTCTACGGGGAGTCAAAGTGCCATAGGGTTACTCTTCAAATATCAAAAGACTTGTCTCAATGAAAGATCTCAAATTAGTTGGCTTAAAGTGTCATGATTGTCATGTCTTGATGCAACAACTACTACCGGTGGCCATTCGTGACATATTGCCTAAAAAAGTCAGACATGCCATTACTAGGTTATGCTTATTCTTCAATGCTATATGTAGCAAGGTCATTGACACTAAAAAGTTGGATGACTTGGAAAATGAGGCAGCCATTATCTTGTGCCAATTGGAGATGTATTTTCCACCTTAATTTTTTGATATCATGGTTCATTTGATTGTTCATCTAGTGAGGGAGATTAGATTGTGCAGCCCCGTTTATTTAAGGTGGATGTACCCGGTTGAGCGATACATGAAGATCTTGAAAGGATATATGAAGAATCCACACCGTCCCGAAGCATCTATTGTTGAAAGGTATGTTGTAGAAGAAGCTATTGAGTTTTGTACAGACTACATGTCAGAAGCGGAACCTGTAGGACTTCCGAAGTCTCATCACGAAGGAAGATATGATGGTAAGGGTACACGAGGTATCACTGTTAAGAGCATGGATCGGGAGGAAGTGCTTCAAGCACAGTTGTATATATTGAATAACACTGATGAGGTTGAACCATACTTATGTGAGCACAAAAGCATCATCAATAAAACTTACCCTAGAATGAATGAAAAATGGTGTTTGAACAAGCATAACAAGACTTTCTTGAACTGGTTTAAAGAAAAAATTGCAAAGGATGGTATTGCTTCTGATACATTAAAATGGCTAGCACAGGGGCCTAACTTTGATGTCATATGCTGGAGTGGGTACGATATCAATAAGTTTTCCTTTTATACAAAGTCCCAGGATGACAAAAGTACTATGCAAAACAGTGGGGTTATGGTCGTCGCTGAAGTCTAGAGTACCTGTTTTTAAATGTCAGTGGGTCGACAGTAACAATGGTGTGCAAACCGGTGAGTTAGGATTCAAATTGGTGGACCTTAATAAGGTAGGTAATAAAGAAGAGCCTTTCATCATGGCATCCCAAGCAAAACAAGTGTTTTATATCTGTGATCCTTCTAACAAAAGGTGTTCAGTGGTTCTCCAGGGAAAAAACATGTATAATGGTAGTGAGGGAAATCAAGATTCAACTCTTGATATTTCTGATACTCCTTTTTTCTCAACATGAGTGCCTAATTTCAATGAGGAAAATGAAGTGGATGATGTACATGCTACTCGTAATGATCACCAAGAAGGGTTATGGGAGAACTTTACTAATTGACCACAAAGTAAGTTTAGTATAAGTTATGTTTAAAGGCATATTATATGTTTACGTTGATATTTATAAGTTATGTTTACGTACGTTGATCGATATTTATAAGTTATGTCCATGTACAACTGCATGTCTAGGCTCTGTCATGAGTTTGTTAGTGCCTTGTTGTGACCCCTTTGATAAAGTTTGTGTGTTGAGTCCTTGTTCTGTGTATACTTGTGTTGTTCTGTGTGTGAAGTGTTATAAAGTGTGAATCTGTGCCTAGACATGCACACAACTTCACATGATCGATATTTATAAGTTATGTTTGATATTTATCCTGACATACTAATAAGTTTTTTTTTGTTTAAACAGGTATACACGACTGATCATGAGGATATCCCTCCTTCATGCAGCGGGTCGGAGACCCCGTCTACGGGTAGAAAGGGTAGACGTGCCACACGAATGAGGAATTTGACTGCCAACCGTGGTTCAAATCAAAGGATAAGAATAGACTTTGATAACAACCTCAATCCTATTGGGCCAATGGCAGAGCAGTTTAACAGTTTTGTGGCGACCCTTGCTAGGAGCAGATATGGGAGAGTATTCTGGTATCTATACTTTTACGTCCTGTTTGTCTGTATCTACTTTATTTTGATCTTACTAATATCATACAGTAATTCATTGATTCTTTTGGTCTTAATGTAGCTTACCTTTGACAAACCGGATACGACGGTTATGAAGAAGCGTTTGCTAAAGTATGCTGGTGAGCATTGGAGGGCTTTTAAGGTGTACCCGTTTCTTGACCAGGCGACGTGGGATCGCTTTGTTCAGAGACGACATGATCCCGACTTTCAGGTTAACTTATTTGATTTGTCTCTAAATTTATGTAATTTCATTAATTTTATTTACTTATGTAATTTACTTGTCTTCTATTTATAACAGAAGAAGAGGAAAAAGGGGCAAGAAAACCAAAGCAAGAATGTCTACCCCCATGTCATGTCTCATGGGGGATATAAAAAGCTTGGTCAGATAATGGTGGAAGAGGAAAAGAAAGCACGTCAGGAAGCAGCATCTCAGGCGGATCCTAACGCTGAAAATCATCCAGAGGTTGTTGATCCACCTCCACCCCCACGTCATCGTAAATGGAAGAGGGTCCGACAAAGAAAAACGGGACAATATACATCTGAGGAGGCCCGCCAAGTAGCTGAGAAGATTGTAAGTATAGTTTGAATTGTAATTGTCATTTTAAGATTGTTACCGAATTGTAATGTAACCTGATATTTTATATGTGATAGGATGCCTTGGACGAGCAGGTAACCCAAGGAACCTTTGTTCCTAGAGGACGCGATGATATCTTAGCTGCTGCCATCGGTAAACCAGACCACCCGGGCCATGTCATTGGTGTTGTATGGGGCGTCGGCATTCGCCAATACCATGGTTCATCTTCACACCAATGCCACAGGGATGTTGATGCAGATAGAGCACGACTAAAACAGGAGATTGCAGCTGAGCTTAGACATGAGATGGCCGAGCAGTTTGCCCAGCAGATGGCAATATTGACTTCTATGTCCCAGCAGATGACGGCCGGTGTCCAACCCTCTGTCCATGTGAGCACTAAGGGCTCATGTGATCCTCCTCATCAGCCTGAAAATGATGATGATGGTGATGATGATGATGATGATGATGATGACGACCCTGATAGGTGTGAGCTGTATGTTGATGATCATCATGATCACCGTTTAGTGGCATTGGGGAGGGCACATAATAAGTTAGGTAATACCATACACCATCGTTTATTACCGGATGATCATCTGAGGGTCGTTGTTGAGATTATTCGAGATGCTGATGCTCGAGTCCCTGTGCCCACTGAGGAGGTTCAAACAGTGGGTCACGCCCCCAGTAACTTCATCCTCTGGCCAAGAAGACTGGTCAGCTTTCTTGTTGCATCTGAGGTATTCAGTAAGTTGTGTTTTTCTATATACATAGTTGAAATAATTTATTATTGTTTAAAGATAATGCTTTATTTTTATTCGTTATAGGATGTTGGAAATGGTATTCTGCCTAAAAGGTCGGATCCAGGAAGACCAGAGATGTCTGCTCCTGCCAAGGTATTCATTTGACCATTTAATTAATTACTAATGAAATAACTTAATTATCTGTGATTACTAATATATATCTTTGTTGTTAAGGGGATCGACAAAGGGGCACCTGGTGATGTTTTTAAACTTCTGGCTATACAGGTTGTCACCATGGAGAATGACGCAGCTCTGGTAAGGTTGAAACATGATGCCAGTCCAGGTGATGAACTGTATATCCCAAAGAAGGAACTTATGGAGATCGTACTCAATAAAGAAATGGCTAGTTCTGCACACCTATCCTTATGATGCACGTAAGTACATTTTATTTATAAGTTAAGTAATTAATTTTTAAATACTATGATAATTAACATGTTTTTTCAATATATTAGGTATCTGCATCGTATGTTAGTTGATCAGGGTAACCTCGCCCTTTATGGGTTCATTGACCCCATGTTCATTCGGGGTGATGTTCTCCTAGCATCGATGACCCGGTCACCATCATACATGATATACTAGCCCAAGACGATCATCAATTCTACCTTGCGCCTTATCTCAATAAGTAAGTACCGGTTATTTAATTATAACTATATATGACTTAGTCACTAATTGTTTCGCAAATACAGCCAGCATTGGCAACTGTTGATCTTGTACCCTAGGATGAACGTCGTGGTCTTCTTCTGCTCAATTGGAAATAAGCCGGCGAATGAACTGAAGACGATCATCGAAACATAAGCATTAAAATACTTTATAATCAGTAATGCAGTTGTTTTAATTATCTGAAATCTATTAGATATACTTTAATTAATGTTTATTTTGTCATGATAGTTCTATTAATGCAAACCACATGTTACGTGGTCAAAGGCGTCGCACTATCAGATGGATTATTCCTAGCGTAAGATATTTATTAGTTCAAATGCATCAAATGCAATGGGTATAATTATTGATTTCTATTTAATTCCTCATATTATATTTGGGTTTCATTTGTACGTAGTCACGTATTCAACGTGGATCATGTGAATGTGGATACTATGTGAAGCAGTGGATGTTGGAAATTATCTCCTCCAGGATCACTGAAAGATGGCACGAGGTAAATGTTAATTGATAACAATTAGAATTAACAGTTATAGATTCGTTATATGTTTTTTGTTAGTTTATTACTTAAAAGATATAATCTTTTGTCCAATTAAACTTGAAGATATTTAACAATCCAACTCCATTATCTGATTCCGACATCAACAACATAAGGAGACGTTGGGCAACTTTCTTTCTTGAAGTGTACCAACCATAGTTTGTATATATATGTGTGTGTGTGTGTCTGTGTGTAGTTAGTTTAAAAACTTATCATGTACTAGCTATAGTGTACTTTTGACTGATCATATGTATTTTGATATGAAATCTATAATATATCATGTAACTTTTTGGTTTCTAATTATCTTTGTTGTCTGAATGTAAATGACCGTACTAATGTATTATTCATAATAAATTCAGTATCTATATATTAATTGTGTTTTTGTTGTACAAAAGTGATTGTTGAGAATATTTAGAGTATGTTATTCTGGTATTGATCTGCATTATTACTGAAACAGGGGAAATGAATGATAGAAATGTAAATAACAGTTTTTTAAAAAAATTGGACTTTCCACATCGGTTTTATAAAAACCGATTTGTAAAGTCTAATTTCCACATCGGTTTTCAAAAACCGATGTGGAAAGTGATATTTCCAATAGTTTACCAATTGACAAATGAACTTTCCACATCGGTTTATTTTAAAACCGCTGTTAAAAATGTACTTTAAACATCGATTTTAAAACCGATGTGAAAAGTGGCAATAAACCACATCGGTCTTTTCAACATCAGTTTGAAAACCAATGTGAAAAGCCAAAAATAACCGATGTAGAATCCTTTTTCTGCACTAGTGACCCTTACAGGCGCTGTTGAAGACACTATACAAACTTCTTGAGTCTCAAACTCCTTCCTGCTCCATATCCCAGAAAGGTAACTTTGTTAAAACTGCCCTTCTTAGTGTCAACCATACTTGGATTGTTGATTCAGGTGCTACTGAAAATTAAAATTGCAGATGACTCTCTATCAACCATTGCAGGGAAAGGGTCCATTATCCTGTCTCCAACAATAACTCTCCAAGATGTCCTTCATGTCCCAAATTTGTCATGTAATCTTTTATTGGTCAGTAAATTAGCCCGGGATAAAAACTGTCAAACTAATTTCTTTCCTTCTCATTGTGTGTTTCAGGATTTGAACTCGGGGAGGATGATTGGCAATGCTAAGGAGAATGGAGGACTCTATTACTTTGATGATGGACTTGGATCAAAACAACAATCCCAACCAATAGGTTCATGCTTTGAATCTAGTTTTATTTCTGATAACAATAATGATATTTTGTTATGGCATTTAAGATTAGGTCACCCGAGTTTTAGGTACCTAAAATATTTATTTTCAAAGTTGTTTTGTAAGAAAGACCCTTTTATTTCATTGTGAAACTTGCGAATTTGCAAAACACCATCACTCTTTTTTTCCTATGCAATCTTATAAGCCAACAAAACCATTTTCTATTATTCACAGTGATGTTTGTGGTCCTAATAAGACAAGTACACTCTCCAATAAAAAATGGTTCATTACTTTTATCGATGATCACACTAGACTTTGTTGGGTGTACTTGTTAAAGGAAAAATCTGAGGCTGGCCAAGCTGTAAGAAATTTCTTTAAAATGGTGCAGATCAATTCCAAACAAATATTCAAGTCTTCAGAAGTGATAATGGAAAGGAATATTTTAATATGATTTTGGGGAATTTCTTTTTTGAAAATAGGGTTATGCATCAAAGTTCTTGTGCTAATACACCCCAACAGAATGGGATTGCGGAGAGAAAGAATAGACATCTCCTAGAGGTGGATAGAGCCTAACTCTTCGAAACAAAATTTCCAAAATACTTGTGGGGTGAAGCTGTTTTAACTGCAGCATATTTGATCAATCGTATGCCGTCCAAAGTTTTACAATTTCAAACTCCCATTCATATTTTTAAAGAGTGTTTCCCTATGGCTTATCTTTCAGCCAATTTACCTTTGAAGATATTTGGTTCTACTGTGTTTGTTCATGAACGTAAGCATCTTGGGAATCTAGCACCACGTGCTATAAAATGTGTTTTTATTGGACACTCTCCAACCCAGAAGGGGTACAAGTGTTTTGATCCAAAATCAAAAAGAATTTTGTAACAATGGATGCCACTTTCTTTGAAAAACAACCTTTTTTTAAGGACATTCATCTTCGGGGGGGAATTCACATGAAGATTCTTTTGAAACCATTACTTTATCTGAAAATTCACATAATTCTGAGACTTATACTACTGCACCAATAACAAATGACCAAGATTCATTATCTGGACCTACTCCCATCATGAGTAAGGCTCCTGTGGAACCTGGGTCTACATCTCTAAATCAAAACTCTGACAAACAATCCTTGGAAATTGATAATAATGAAGAACTAATCGAAATGCCACAACATGATGATTCTTGTGAAGAAGAAATTGACAGGTTCAAGGATGGTGACCGAAGGTGTGGAAAATTCTTTGTTTCAAAAAACCATAAGAAAAGGAATGAAGAATCAACTCTCCAGCACGGTCATGAATCCGAACCGAGGGAAAATCCAATCAGTCAACCTGATACAGGTAAGTCCCCGTCTGAACCTAATTGTCACAATGAATCAGTTGAGTTAGACATCCCCATAGCGCTTAGAAAAGGTATTAGATCTTGTACAAAGCATCCTTGGTCTAAATTTATGTCATATTCAAATTTGTCTTCCTCTTTTGCTGCATTTACCTCACAGTTGTCTAGTACAGAAGTTCCAAAAATGTACGGGAAGCTCTAAAAATTCCAAAGTGGAAGGAAGCTGTTCTTGAGGAGATGAGAGCTCTTGAGAAGAACAACACTTGGAGTGTTATGACCTTACCAGCTGGAAAAAACATAGTGGGTTGCAAATAATTCAGATGGATCCATAGAAAGGTACAAGGCACGCTTGGTGGTCAAGGGATTCACTCAGACTTATGGCATAGACTACTCGAAAACTTTTGCTCCTATGGCCAACTTAGATTGGCCTTTGCACCAACTGTATGTGAAGAATCCATTCCTTAATGGTGACCTAGAAGAAGAGGTATACATGGATGGGCCTCCTGGATTTGAAGAAAAATTTGGGTCAAATGTGTGTAAATTGAAGAAGTCTCTCTATGGGCTCAAACAGTCCCCGAGAGCATAGTTCGAAAGATTCACCCAGTCCATGAAGAAACAGGGATACAGTCAAGGACAAGCCGATCACATGCTATTCACAAAATTTTCTTCTGATAGAAAGATTGTTGCACTAATTGTCTATGTTGATGACATTGTTCTTTCTAGGAATGATGTGATAGAGATGGGAAGGTTGAAGAAAAATTTGGCAGCAGAATTTGAGGTCAAGGATTTGGGAGCATTGAGATATTTTCTTGGCATGGAGGTTGTTGGATCAAAACAGGGAATTGTGGTTTCCCAACGAAAGTACAATATGGACCTTTTAAAGAAACTGGAATGAGAGTTTGCAGACCAGTCGATACCCCCATGGACCCAAATGTGAAACTTTGGGAGAAAGGAGATGTTCCTATTGATATTGGGAGATATCAAAGATTAGTTGGCAAGTTAATCTACCTGTCTCATACCAAACCTAATATTGCCTTTTCTGTAAGTGTTGTAAGCCAGTTTATGCACTCCCCATATGAAGAACATCTTGAGGCAGTCTACAGATTTTGAGGTACTTGAAGAGCAATCCTGGGAAACGATTGTACTTTAGAAAAAACCAGTGAGAGGAATGTTGAAATCTTTACTAATGCAGACTGGGCAGGATCAGTCACCGACAGAAAATCAACTTCAGGATATTGTACCTATGTGTGGGGGAAATCTAGTAACTTGGAGAAGCAAGAAACAAGGTGTGGTTGCTAGAAGTAGTGCTGAGGCTGAATTTAGAGCAATGGCCCAAGGAATTTGCGAAGGGTTGTGGATCTATAGAGTCTTGGAGGAACTCAAGATGAAGGTTGATCTTCCATTGAAGCTGTACTGTGACAACAAAGCAGCAATAGGCATAGCTCACAATTCCGTCCAGCATGACGTAACCAAACACATTGAGATTGATCGCTACTTCATAAAATAAAAATTAGATGCTGGCATTATCTGTCTTCCTTTTGTGACTTCCAACCAACAAACAGCTGATATTTTGACCAAGAGTCTAGCAAGACCAAATTTTGAGCACTTGATAAGCAAGTTGGGCATGATAGATATATATGCACCAACTTGAGGGGATGTTGGAGAATCAGGAAAATATCCCTGATTTTATCCTCTTTGATTCTATTTGATTTTATCTTTATTTTATCTTTATTATGTTGATTTTATTTTGTTTTATTTCCTTCCTTAATTATAGGAAGAGATTTGGTTTGATTTGTTTTGCCTTTATTGTAATCTCTGTGTGAAAGAGACTCGTACTATGAATGAAATCACAACAATTATTCCATTGCCTTCTATATTATCCTTTATGCTTTTGCTTTCCAATGATGCACAAATAGACTATTGAGAGGCAACATTTTGGTGTGTGTGTTTTTATTAGATGGTGTAAGAAGGCAGTAACTGAAACCAATGTCACTAGCCGCAGATGAATTGTATTTAGGTATGAGATCTGAGGGCTCTACATTTCTCTTTTAAGGCCATATAAGTTGTTTCAAAATTTGTTTTAACCTCTTCTTGTAAAGAATTAAATGTGTCTATACTCTATACTCCGATTAGGCTCTAATTGTGATTTGTAGCTTTCCTACCTCAGACTTTGGGGATTTGCCAATCTTTGATATGTGCCCACATATGAACTACCCTTTAACAGAAGTGGAACTTGCAAATTCTTATGTGTTGACCTTAGAATGTTGAGAGCTTCCCCTCATTCTAAATTTTTAATAAAAAAGTTAGCTTATTTTTACTTATTTTGAGATAGCCTGGTAATAAGTATATAGCAACAAACATTCATTTTTTTGTTTGTTTGACAAAAGCAACAAACATTCATATTCTTCTTTTTATCTTCCTCTCATTTCTACTCAATGTCGAAATTAATTGTTTTTCCCATTTCCATTATAACATTTCGTCCTTAGTCCATCTTTGTTCTATGGGCGATCGATTTTGACTAGTTTTATTAGCATAACCCAAAGTAAATCTTATTATTTTTCACCCTTACAGCTATTTTCCAGTCTCAAGTTGTCTTTTAAAAGCACTAAAACAGAATTTTTTGTAATTAACTTCGAGATTGAGGGATTTTCATGTGAGAAACTAGGGCAAAACTTCATGCGTGTTTTAGTACATGGCAAATTTTCGGTTGGATGTTGGTGTTTCTTTATCTTCATCGATTTTTTTTTATTTGAATATGGCTATGGATGCCTTGATAGCTATGCTTTTGCACTCTGCCATTCTTGTATTGGACAGCTTTGACTTCAGAAAATCGACCTTGATACTTATGAGTAGAATGTTAAAGCTTGTTGTAGTTGCAAAAGTTATTAGTTAAAATTATTATTTATGTTGAATGATACTATGTGATATATGTTGAAAGTAATGTTTTATTAATACTATGTTGAATATTTTTTTAAAGCTAATACTGAATTTTATTAATGATATACTTGATAATTGTTATTCTTATTATTTATAATTTTTGGGATATATTCATACAGAATTACTGTTTTTATTTTGAGCAGCTCAACCAGATTTTCATTACATCCACCAAATTTGAGAGACTCGCTCTATGTCTTTTCTTAATTTTCAGCCTCTTGACGACCCCAACCTCCTGCGACCAACATTTGAACTTGTGAATTCTTGGGCAATGCAAGTTTTTTCTGGACAGTATAGTGGAAGATAAGGGGCTGTGTTTTTCCTTTGAATTCTTAGGTCTTGTATGTTTTGATTGTTAAGAACAGAACTGTCATGTACTTCTGTTATGGTTGGTTGGAGCTGTATTTATGTATTGATTAGAGTCATGAACTTATTTAAGGAGACTGCATTAGAGATGAGTTATGGTGAAACATAATGAGATGCTGTGGATTATCTGTCAACATCAAGTCACCTTGGACATTTTTCTGCATTCCATATTCGCTCTAAATTTTGTCCCTCAACATAGTTAAGACCCAACATAGTGCGGCTAACTTCATTTAACATAGTATACTATATGAAAAAAGGTTAAAAGCTACCTTGAATTCAGTAACAAGATTTGGTACAAACACTATTAAGAAAGGGTTTTAAGTCATAAACAAATAATGTTTAGTGTAGAATTGTAAGGTGCATAAAGCAATAAGGTAACAACCTACTAGAATTATAGTCTAAGTATATATGTAGAAAATAAGGTAACAGCCTACTAGAATTATAGTGTAAGTATATATGTAGAAAATAAAGTTAGATCAACTATAATTAAATGATAAAATTGTAAAAATATGAGATGATTTAGGTAGAGGAAGGTATGAGAAACATTATTCCAAATAAAAAATACAGTTGTTTGGACAACTATCTCGTCAAAGTATATTTGATGAAAGTAAGATGAAGCCAAAGTGCAGAGTGCAATGTGACCCAGGTAGGGCAGAGACACAGTGATGCACTCACAGCTCAAATCAATAAGCAGTTACTTAAGAAATTTGGTTATTCAATTGTTTCTTAATCTAATAGCTTGCACACATAAAAGTAATTGGATTATATCCTATCTATTTATAACTAGATTTAGGTTAATATTTAGTGGTTAAATCATTTGAATATTTGGTTTAATTTTAATCCAAGAAAATATGTTGATAATTAGATAATTAACTTCTCATCGGGAATGAATTCTCCTAATCCCTTTTTAATTGATAAGAAAATTGGACAATACTTCCTCCGGATTCGATTATAAACAAAAAAGTATATATATTTTTTCGAGTCAAATATAAGTAAAATCCAACTAACTCAACTCTATTTAATGTAAATATTTCAAAAATCAAGAAAATTAACTCATCAAACCAATTCTCCCTTTACTTTTTCAAGAGCATTGTATATTCCCAAGATAATTAGAAGGTAGCTTAATAATTATAACTTATTTTTTTTACATAAATCAAGATAATTAAACTAAATTAACTAACTTTCTTAATAACTGAAATTAATTATTATTTTTTTATAATTGAGTCCGGTAGTATATCGGAAGCAGTGGACAATGAAGATTGGGTCTTTCACACTTGCTTGGAAACTTCTGAACAAAAGGTAGAAAAGAGGAAAAAGAGAAATGAAGAAAAGAAGAGGAAAAGTTGAAAAAGAAAATCTGTAGAAAAAGAGAGAAATGCAGATAGTCATTACCTTTTTTTCTCACACGCTTCCGGAGTGGGGGCGCGCATATTCTGTTGAAGAGGTCAAAGTCTTTAACTTCGAATGATAAGAAGGGTCCATGTCTTTTGTTACCAAAGATTTGACTTGTTAGTTAGGGTTTGGGTGGTCTTGCACTCTTCCATAAAAAACCCGAGAAATGCAGATAGAAAATGCCTGCAGACAACCAGAAGACTTAAGGAACGACTAGCAAGAATCAAAAGAAGAATTATAAACTAATCAGGTACAATTTGGATTCTCCCATGCATTATGCGAAATTGCACATAGAAGATCTTAATTTAACAACATTATCTCTTAAGAACCCACCCTCATTTCATTGAATTCAGTATATTTTCAAATTATTAATTAAGCTAGTTTAGACAATCAACCTATTAATAGACATAAAATATGCTCGATTTGTTTTTAGAACAAGTCAAAGTAACAATTTCCATGCAGATGAAGTAAACAATTACTTATGTCCTCTTGTTAAGGTAGATTTTTGGTTTCTGACCAAAATTCCTTCGTGACAAATAATTAGAGATCAAACCAGTGTGAGACTTACGAGTTATGCGATAATCTCGACAGGAATGTGTTATTTTGAAGGCAATGTCTGCCAAGTACAAATTTGACAAATTAATCAAATCTAGTAATATACTGGCAAAGACTTAATGCTATGATAAGTTTATGAGTTTGAAAATGGTATTTAAGATTATCGTCAATAAGGAAACTTGACAATGAAACTGTATGCTTAAGAGATGAAAGTAGTTCCTATTGTAGAAAATAACTTTTTAATTGAATCAGTTTATAACGATCTAGAAACAAAAGTCTTGAAAAGAGAGGATAAGCAAAATAAAATTTAAGAACAAAAATTCAAAAGAAGGGTTGAAGAAAATAAGATCTAAACAATACTACTTGCGGAAAGTAAAAGAACTTGAATGAATAACTTGAAAGAAATACTGGAAATAATGAGGAACAAGTAAAGAACTTGAAGAACACAACCAGTATTGCACTGAGTTTTCATATTGAATTGAAATAAGATGGGTGGAGGGAATACTTGAATTTTATCTGTCAATCTGCTGTGTGATCGAGATGTGTAGAATGTGTATCAAGTAACCGACCATTATTATATTGTGATTACTAGTATTTATAGGCAAATAAAATAACTACCTAGAAATAACTCCCTATCTAAATGACTACTACATGTCTTTGGCAGTTTTCTTAAGTTTTATACTTAAACTGTTTTGTCAAGCAATTCCACTAACTGCTCAATGTCTTGAACCGCTCCGTGTCAATTTGCTTATCTTCGACGGTTTGAACTGCTTGACAACTTGTATTGGTACTCATCGTAGGATTGGAGACTTAACCGATTTCTTCACTTTTCTATTTCTCTTGATGACTCTTCCTTCTACCAAGTCTTCCTTTATTATTTTGTCAGGAATTTGATTGTCGAATCTTTTCCTCTGTCGAACTGTATTTTCTTGTCAAACCAAATATCTTCAATACTTAGAAAATTGTGATTACCTCCTCAATCCCTTCATCATCCTATCAAGAAAGCATCTGTCAGAAATCCAAAATTTCTTCCTTAACAGATGCCCCCCAAGTTTTACTTTTCGACGGCTTTGTCCGAAAGAATAGTAAAATTTGAATTTTCAAATCCTTAACAGGTTTTTAATCCTGGGTTTAACCTCAGTAATTAAATCTTATCAACTTAATCATATCCCTACTTAATAGGGATAATCATAACGTTGCAGTCGTCTTGGAATTCGAACCACCAACTCCCACTTTCTTTAAATTTTCACCACATCATCGTATAATTTCTTATTATTTCTTTTGATCTTTTTCTCCCTCTCTCTGCGAAATCCTCTCTTCTTCACAAAGAACCCTTCATCTTCGCCATTTCGTTTGACTTCCGTGGTAACTTCTTCAAAAACTTCAACTTCAGTACCCCAAACCTCGATTGTTGCTCCTAGGCCAGTAATTCAAGATCCAATCTTGGACGAATCAGAATTATGGCAGGAATCTAAGGTAATTTACCTTGTTCATGATCCTTCCATTTTTCTGAACCCATCTGCTACGTTCTTGGATCCTCTTGTTGCCCAGAACGAAATCCCTGAGGATTTACGTGGTTCTTTTCCTTGTAATAGTCTGGATGAAACTATCTTAGCTTCATTGACTTCACTCCCTATCCATGCATTTAAAAAGAGCAATAGGATTTTTAGAATGCCCCCTGCTACTCGTTTTGATGGCTATATTATTGGATTGACCGAGTTCAAGCAGAATAACGTAATGTGTAGGAAGAGGCTGGAATCTTTGAGTTTATCCAGCTTTCCCGCCATCTCAAACTAGTAGATTTTTCTCTGATAGGGGCGTCGGTCTTTTTCTGGAACAGAACCACTAACAATTTCCATTTCTCATATGGAATGATGGGTAAGACCCTATTTGGCTATTACTGGTGTTCGTCCAGATGGCCCTGCTATGCACTCTAGTGTCGAAGTCAAAAAACAAATCGATGTCTATGTCCCAAAATGTTCTTTCTCCAAATACATAACAGATTTTAGAGGCAGAGATCAAGAACCCGTGACAGACACTGAGCATGTAGCATTTTTATTTCTTTGGCTATGTGCTTACGTCTTCTGTAGCAAATCTGCTACTTTAATTGCTTCTTATGTCCCTCTTGCCAATCTTCTCTCTACCGGTAAGAGAGTAGCATTAGGTCAATGTGTTTTGGCCAACCTCTACGACAGTATGACCATGTGGGTTGACACTGTCAGATCTAGGAAAAAGAAAACCAACATAGGAGGTCTTCTTTGGCTTCTCCAATTGTGGTTACATGCTGTCTTAGAGTGTCGATTCTCTTATAAAACCCTTGTGGACTTGTCGGTTGATACTTATGGCTCTTTCCTTTGCTACGTTTCTGCTGAATCTTTGTCGAGAGATGAGACTGCTAATTTCAAATTCTACTTCAAAATTTTCCTTTCTATTTCGTCCACCTCTTAAAAAATCAATTTCACTCCTTTTGTTGACCGAAAGTATGGTCCAGAGTGGTTTACCAACTTGAGCACTACTATATCTAAATCCAATGAATCAATTTGGGCCAATTTTCTCTGTCAAAGGGTCATTTTTGTCGATGGTCTGGTTTTAAAGCCCATCGAATCTATCTCCATTTGCCCAACGTATGATGATGTTATGGTCGTCAGTGTCAAAGATAAAGCTCACGGGACCTTTTTACATCTTGTCCAGTTTTCTATCTTTCAGGAGCAACTCAAAGCTTTCTTGACTGGTGGAATGATTATTATTCCAATTGTCATCCAAGTCTAAAAGTTTGCTTGAGTCGAATTGAGGACAATGCTGGTAATGGTGATGATTCTTCTATGCAGGAACAGGATCCAGCATCAAAAAATCAAGGTGAACTTCGGAAAGAAATTCGAGCTTTCGAGAAATTTTACAAAATCAAGTGGAATCCCATGAGGCCGTATGATATGGTTTGTCATGTCAATGGTGCTTTTGCTAAAGCCAAAAGGAAGCATGATAATAGGGAAGCTGAAAGGCTTGCCAACTATCGGGAAATTCCAAACATGACCAAGGAATATTTTGACAGCTTAAAGGCTCCCTTTCTTGACCCTGTGCCTATTCCTTGTGCTCCTTTTGGCATAACTGATTCACATCCAGGGAAGCCGACGAAGGGAGGTAACTTCATTTTTCTAGAAAGTGTAAGTGGTTATGTTGATCCTTTAGAAAAACCAAATCCAGTTACCTTCGCTCGTCAGTTTCTTCAACTAGATAATGACTTTTTATACCTTTCACGCATGTTAACTTATAACCCAGGTACTTATCTATCAAGTACGTATATAGGTTTCTTTTCTCCTTTGCTGACAGTCAACTTATTCGTGTTTTCATTGATAGTTGTCCCTCTTGACAAACCTCTACCTGGAAAATCCAAGGCGGGCGTGTCAGCAGAAGAAGTCTTTAACGATAACAACGATGATGATGACGATGACTTGATCCCAGTGAAGGGCAGGACTGATAAGAAAGGATCACGATCGATGGCTCTAATTCTACCATACATACTCAGCCAACTTCTATTGAACTTCCAACACAACAAAAAAGGAGGGCTATTGGTATTGGTTCGGTGGGTGTCAACTTAATGAATATGTTTTCCAAAATCGGGCACAATTTACATAATGGGCATGATGTAGAAAATCCCTGCAATTTACCATCTTCCTCTTCAAACCGTAATATTTGCACTGAGACATACCATTCAGAAGATGAAAAACAAAGTCATTCAGATGTCGATGTTTATGAAACTGAAGGTAAGAGAAAACATGAACCATGTAATTGCTTTGCTGCAAATCTGATATTCTTTATACTAATCGGTCAACCAAACTTGATCTTCTTTTGTCACAGGGATGAGTTCTGATATTAGCTCAAGTTCAGACGAAGAGGAGTTCAATGCCAACATCAATCCAGTAGAAGCTTCCAATCTTATTCAAGGTACTTTAAAATAATTTATAACATTGAAAGATATTGGCTATCATCTATTAATTATTGAATCCTTCCTTATTCACTAGTGCTGAAAAAGGATTCCACATAGGTTATTTTTGGCTTTTCACATCGGTTTTCAAACTGATGTTGAAAAGACCGATGTGGTTTATTTCCACTTTTCACATCGGTTTTCAAACCGATGTTTAAAGTACATTTTTAACAGCGGTTTTTACATTAACCGATGTGGAAAGTTCATTTATCAATTGGTAACCTATTGGAAATATCACTTTCCACTAACATACGATGGGGTCAATGAACCCATAAAAGGCGAGGTTACCCTGATCAACTAACATACGATGCAGATACCTAATATATTGAAAAAACATGTTAATTTTCATAGTATTTAAAAATTAATTACTTAACTTATAAATAAAATGTACTTACGTGCACCATAACGATAGGTGTGCAGAACTAGCCATTTCTTTATTGAGTACAATCTCCATAAGTTCCTTCTTTGGGATATACAGTTCATCACCTGGACTGGCATTATGTTCCAATCTTACCAAGGCCGCGTCATTCTCCATGGTGACAACCTGTATAGCCAGAAGTTTAGAAACATCACCATGGCCAGGTGCCCCTTTGTCGATCCCTTAAACAACAAAGATATATTAGTAATCATAGATAATTAAGTTATTTAATTCGTAATTAACTAAATGGTCAAATGAATACCTTGGCAGGAGCAGACATCTCTGGTCTTCCTGGATCCGACCTTTTAGGCACAATATCATTTGCAACATCCTATAACGAATAAAAATAAAGCATTATCTTTAAACAATAATAAATTATTTCAACTATGAATATAGAAAAACACAACTAACTGAATACCTCAGATGCAACTAGAAAGCTGACCAATCTTCTTGGCCAGAGGATGAAGTTACCGGGGGCCTGACCCACTGTTTGAACCTCCTCAGTGGGCATAGGGACTCGAGCATCAGCATCTCGAATAATCTCAACAATGACCCTCATCCGATCATCCGGTAATAAACGATGGTGTATGGTATTACCTAAGTTATTATGTGCCCTCCCCAATGCCACTAAGCGGCGATCATGATGATCATCAACATACAGCTCACACCTATCAGGGTCGTCATCATCATCATCATCATCATCATCACCATCATCATCATTTTCAGGCTGATGAGGAGGATCACATGAGCCCTTAGTGCTCACATGGACAGAGGATGGGCAGAAGGTTGGACACCGGCTGTCATCTGCTGGGACATAGAAGTCAATATTGCCATATGCTGGGCAAACTGCTCGGCTGGGCAAACTGCTCGGCCATCTCCTGTCTAAGCTCAGCTGCAATCTCCTGTTTTAGCCGTGCTCTATCTGCATCAACATCCCTGTGGCATTGGTGTGAAGATGAACCATGGTATTGGCGAATGCCGACGTCCCATCCAACACCAATGACATGGCCCGGGTGGTCTAGTTTACCGATGGCAGCAGCTAAGATATCATCGCGTCCTCTAGGAACAAAGGTTCCTTGGGTTACCTGCTCGTCCAAGGCATCCTATCACATATAAAATATCAGGTCACATTACAATTCGGTAACAATCTTAAAATGACAATTACAATTCAAACTATACTTACAATCTTCTCAGCTACGTGGCGGACCTCCTCAGATGTATATTGTCCCGTTTTTCTTTATCGGCCCTCTTCTGTTTACGATGGCGTGGGGGTGGAGGTGGATCAACAACCTCTAGACAATTTTCAGTGTTAGGATCCGCCTGAGATGCTGCTTCCTGACGTGCTTTCTTTTCCTCTTCCACCATTATCTGACCAAGCTTTTTATATCCCCCACGAGACATGACATGGGGGTAGACATTCTTGCTTTGGTTTTTCTGCCCCTTTTTCCTCTTCTCCTGTTATAAATAGAAGACAATTAAATTACATAAGTAAATAAAATTATTGAAATTACATAAATTTAGAGACAAATCAAATAAGTTAACCTGAAAGATGAGATCATGTCATCTCTGAACAAAGCGATCCCACGTCGCCTGGTCAAGAAACGGGTACACCTCAAGTGGGTTCTTTTTACTTGTTGGATTGAATACATAGTATTTGCCCAGGTCGGCCTTAAAAGCCCTCCAACGCTCACCAGCATACTTTAGCAAACGCTTCTTCATAACGTACGTATCCGGTATGTCAAAGGTCAGCTACATTAAGACCAAAAGAATAAACGAATTACTGTATGATATTATTAAGATTTAAATAAAGTAGATATAGACAAACACATGACGTAAAAGTATATATACCAGAATACTCTCCCATATCTGATCCTTCACGTCCGCCGGTACATCTTTCCAAATATCAATGAGTATACTAGGCCTGCTTCTAGCAAGGGTCGCCACAAAACTGTTAAACTGCTCTACCATTGGCCCAATAGGATTGAGGTTATTATCAAAGTCTATTCTTATCCTTTGATTTGAACCACGGTTGGCAGTCAAATTCCTCATTCGTGTGGCACATCTACCCTTTCTACCCGTAGACGGGGTCTCCGCCTCGCTGCATGAAGGAGGGATATCCTCACGATCAGCCATGTATACCTGTTTAAACAAAAAAAAACTTGTTAGTATGTCAGGATAAATATCAAACATAACTTATAAATATCGATCAACGTACGTAAACATAACTTATAAATATCAACGTAAACATATAATATGCCTTTAAACATAACTCAAACTAAACTTACTTTGTGGTCAATTAGTAAAGTTCTCCCATAACCCTTCTTGGTGATCATTATGATTAGCATGTACGTCATCCACTTCATTTTCCTCATTGAAATTAGGCACTCGTGTTGAGAAAGAAGGAGTATCAGAAATATCAAGAGTTGAATATTGATTTCCCTCACTACCATTATACAAGTTTTTTTCTTGGAGAACCACTGACCACCTTTTGTTAGAAGGATCACGGATATAAAACACTTGTTTTGCCTGGGATGCCATGATGAAAGGCTCCTCTTTATTACCTACCTTATTAAGGTCCACCAATTTGAATCCTAACTCATCGGTTTGCACACCATTGTTACTGTCGACCCACTGACATTTAAAAACAGGTACTCTAAACTCCGTGTAATCAACCTCCCATATCTCTTCAATGATTCCAAAGTGTGAAACGGATGCCATAACATGGATTTTATCTTTCGAACTAGAGAAATGCATGGACTCAGCGACGACCATAACCCCACTGTTTTGCATAGTACTTTTGTCATCCTGGGACTTTGAATAGAAGGAAAACTTATTGATATCGTACCCACTCTAGCATATGACATCAAAGTTAGGCCCCTGTGCTAGCCATTTTAATGTATCAGAACCAATACCATCCTTTGCAATTTTTTCTTTAAACCAGTTCAAGAAAGTCTTGTTATGTTTGTTCAAACCCCATTTTTCATTCATTCTAGGTAAAGTTTCATTGATGATGCTTTTATGCTCACATAAGTATGGTTCAACATCATCAGTGTTATTCAATATATACAAATGTGCTTGAAGCACTTCCTCCCGATCCATGCTCTTAACAGTGATACCTCGTGTACCCATACCATCATATCTTCCTTTGTGACGAGACTTCGGAAGCCCTACAGGTTCCGCTTCTGACATGTAGTCTTTACAAAACTCAATAGCTTCTTCTGCAACATACCTTTCAACAATAGATGCTTCGGGACGGTGTGGATTTTTCATATATCCTTTCAAGATCTTCATGTATCGCTCAACCGGGTACATCTACCTTAAATAAACGGGGCCGTATAATCTAATCTCCCTCACTAGATGAACAATCAAATGAACCATGATGTCAAAAAATGAAGGTGGAAAATACATCTCCAATTGGCACAATATAATGGCTGCCTCATTTTCCAAGTCATCCAACTTTTTAGTGTCAATGACCTTGCTACATATAGCATTGAAGAATAAGCATAACCTAGTAATGGCATATCTGACTTTTTTAGGCAATATGTCACGAATGGCCACCGGTAGTAGTTGTTGCATCAAGACATGACAATCATGAGACTTTAAGCCAACTAATTTGAGAACTTTCATTGAGACAAGTCTTTTGATATTTGAAGAGTAACCCTGTGGCACTTTGACTCCCCGTAGACATTCACAAACTTCTTTTCTCTTTTTTTTGATAAAGTATGACATGCTGGGGGCAAATAAGTCTTCTTATCCCCCACTTTAAGTGGAGCTAACTGCTCTCGTATACCCATCGCAACTAGATCCAGACGAGCATTCACACCATCCTTTGTCTTGCCTTGAATGTTGAGAAGCGTTCCGATTAAACTATCACACACATTTTTCTCCACATGCATCACATCAATACAATGTCTTACATCAAGCTTGCACCAGTATGGAAGATCAAAGAAGATCGACCTCTTCTTCCATATTTTCTTCTCGGTAGCCTTCTTCCGGGTCTTCCCGTAGATAACATTAGTGTTGTTCACCCTTTCATAAACTTTCTCTCCAGTCAAGGCCATCGGAGCAATTTCATTCTCCGGAAGTCCATTGAAAGATTTTCTCAATCTACGATAAGGATGGTTACGTCGGAGAAATCTCTGATGCCCAAGGTAAACCATCTTCCTTCCATGTTGCAGTTAATGGTAACATGTGCCTTCTTCACATATTGGACATGCTTTATGCCCCTTAACACTATACCCACACAGGTTCCTGTATGCTGGAAAGTCATTGATGGTGCAAAATAACATGGCACACAATCTGAATGTCTCATGGCAATACCCGTCGATCACATCAACGCCTTCATCCCACAACATTCTTAAGTCTTCAATCAAGGGACTCAGATAAACATCAATATCATTTCCTGGCTGTTTAGGACCCGAAATCATCATACTTAACAAAATGTATTTGCGCTTCATGCACAACCATGGAGACAGGTTGTAAATTACCAGGAGAACAGGCCATGAACTATGAATACTACTTAAGTTTCCATATGGATTCATTCCATCGGTAGCAAGTCCAAGCCTGAGGTTTCTGGGCTCATTGCCGAAATCCGGAAACAAGCTATCAATTCTTTTCCATTGCAAAGAATCGACGGGATGGCGAAGCTGTCCATCACACTTCCTCTCATCTGCATGCTATCTAATGTTCTTTGCGTCATTTACATTAGCAAACAATCGCTTGAACAACGGAATCACGGGAAGATACCATAACACCTTCACAGGAGGACCTTTGGTGACCACATCACAACTAGAATCACCATCCTTCACTTTGTAGCGTGATACCCCACACCTGGGGCACTCGTGCATCTCTTCAAACTCTTTCCTGTACAATATGCAATCATTGGGGCAAGCGTGTATTTTCTTATACTCCATACCCATCGGACACAATATCTTCTTCGCCTCATAGTTTCGAGATGGCAATGTGTTACCTTCTGGAAGCATGTCTTTCAACAACTCAAGCAATTCGGTAAAGCTTTTTTATCGCTCCACCCATTTCTCGCCTTCACATTGAACAATCTTAACATCGCTGACAACCGTGTGAAATTAGTGCGCCCCGGATACAAAGCCACTTCCGCATCACTGCACAAAGTATCATACACATGTGCGCGCCGAAAAGACTCTTGCCTAACATCATGGATCATGTCCTCTAGTCCATCGTCCATTTCCACATCATCAACTTCCTCTCTATCCGACACCCTCGGCCTGTCTAACGATTCACCATGACATATCCATGTTGTATAACTCTTGCAAATCCCCTCACAAATAAGATGATCACGTATCTTCTCAGCTTCTAGTCATCTCTCATTCAAACTGTTAACACAAGGACAATAAAACCTTCCGTTACCACTATCAGGAGCATTTGTTTTTGCAAACTGTAGAAAATCTTCCACTCCATTCTCATACTCATCACCTGTCCATCTAGCATTCATCCAACCGCGATCCATGACTAAACCAATAACTTTGTACTTAGTCCAACATATTCATCAACCACTTCTTATGACAGGGTATGGCCCTATCCCATTCGAGAAGAAACTTTTTCAACATTCGGTTAACAGTTAGTCCTTAACTCTCATGCTCATACTCGACAAAATTTCGGCAGCATTTCCCTTCGGTCTCCGACGTACACGACTTGAACGCGATGACATCCACCACGATAAAGTATGCACCCGGAGAACGAAAGGAAATGTATCAATCCGAACTTTCCTCAAGTATATAACATTAGAATCAATGAATAACTATTTTAACTGAATTAAGAAAAAGTTTTTTCCCAAACTGTCCAACTTTGGACAATTCAAGATCCAACACAATGAGCGGTACATTAAGCACGTACACGTGTGCTCATTAGTATTGCATCTCAAACGGGAAACTAAGGCTTTACTAATTATTATGGGCATATTCTCGGATCAAATAAATTTTCAAGCAAATACATTAAAACTCCAATGAAAGCTTTTCAGCCAAAACGTACCTTCTGAGAGACAACCCGAGTTGTTATTGTGCAAAGACAGCAGAGAAGTGAACAAAGCAGAGGCAGTAGCACTATGCAACGGAGTCAAAGACACTTGTACACCTGCCAACTAAAAACTCTTCCTTGAGTTAATCATTCTAGAATTGAGAGAATTCTGTAAATAGTCATTGAAACTTCAATAGGCAAAATACAAGATAGCAAAGCTGAAGAGATCTACAACTTAATGGTTTGTTGGTTGATTAATTGTAAACTGCAGAAAATTTCTCCAACCCATTTTCTTTTTTTTAGATAACTAGTGTAACAATTTTCCCGGCATAGATAGCACCTACAACCCCCACGTAATGAGAATAAGGTATTAAGGCTTTGTTGTGGTTGTAGATAGCTCCTAATTACAATGGCAAAGGTGACAGGCAAAAATAAATAAAATAACACACTACCTATGAAGGAATGCCTTGCTTGTCAAAAGTTGTTTGGTGATACACTTGTAAGTTGTAACTAAATTTCTGAGTAACTGAATGAAACTCACTAGGAACCCTATGACTACTCCTCAAATCAGATCCGCAGTCCAGGAAAATAACACCTGTCAATTTCTTGTTCTACAAATAGAGTAAGAAAGTTGGTCAGCGTCAATGATTGGTAGAAATGCTAAATGTTAGAAATGCTTAAAAATGAATCATATAGGATATGTATGAAGAACTCCGTCAGTAATTCAGTATATAGGTCAATGGCCAAAAAGATCTAACTACTAGAAATTTTATTTAGACGAGCATTAGACATTTTTTACACTTGACAAGAAGATGCATGCTGATTATCTAATTTTCATGTTATAAAGTGAAATCCGTGCTTCTTGTCACTTAACACTAGAATTTGGAGCACAGAGATTTCATCAAAGTTTGCTGGCTTTTCGGTTGATTATGAGAATGATATAAGAGAAAATCAAACTGAAATTAATGCAAGGATGGAATGTAGCTACTATTTTGGTAATGATATAAACCCTTGATAATGTAATCTCTCAATTTAAGATTTATAATATCATGCCAAAGTTATCAGGGAACAGAGGTTTAGACATTAGGATGGTGAGGAATGATGCTACAACTGAACAAACACAAGTTACAGAACCAGCGACAGAAGACAAGTATACTAAAGTAGACAAATAAGCTTTGCAATTAATGCTGCAAATTATGTCTGTGGTCCTTGCTCAAGTTGAAATCCAAGGTTCCAAAACAATCAATCCTTGCCCAAACAACGTTGTCTTAGATTCCGTTAGAAAATTATCATCCATACACATAAGTACGGGTATCAAGTCTAATGATAACTCATTGTTTAAATAAGATTACTTCATATTCTATTGATTGAGATGACAAAAAGAACTAAGAAAATGAAATTTAACTTGGGACTTTTGTCAAACATTTAATCTACAACATAGGAAGCACTGCACTGTAAGGCAAATAACACTGAAGCTTATCATGGTAAATATTCTGAGACTAAGAATAGAGAGGGAAAAAAAGGACCATATCAAGCTACGCACATTCCCAACAGATTTAAAGGCTATAGACCAACACTGCTGCTACACCAAATTGGTGGCCATGATTTCTCCAACAAGAAGTATAATGACTGATATAACTAGAATTCTGTAAATACCTTTCACGCCTTGAGAGACAGAGATGGGAGGGAGAAGCGGAAGCAGAAGCGGAGGCAGAAGCGGAGACCGGCGAGCAGCAGGGAGAGACAGAGATGGGAGGCCGCGGCGAAGTAGTAGGGACAAAGCATAGAGCAGTGATAGAGATGGGGAAGCAGTGACAAAGGAATGAAAAACAAAGGAATGGAAGACGACGCGAAGAGATGGAGGGAATGAAAATAGAAACATAGGGTTTTGTCAAATATTACACATCGGTTTACTAAAAACCGATGTGGTTAGTGATATTTCACATCGGTTTCCATATAACCGATGTAGAAACTTACAATTTATTTTAAAATTTCATTTTTTTTAATTTATTACATCGGTTAAATGAAAACCGATGTGTAATCTTATGGCTGATTAAAAAATTTTTGGTTTTGTTTTCCTTTTCCACATCGGTTTTCCAAAACCGATGTCTAATCTTATGTCTGATAATTTTTTTTTGTTTCACTTTTCCACATCGGTTTTATTTAAAACCCATGTTAAATATTTTTATCATATCGGTTTTTACTTTAACCGATGTTAAAATATTTCAGTTTAATTTCAAAAATGCCACCGCCTCCTATTTCACATCGGTTTTGTTAAAACCGATGTTAAAAACCTGATGTTAAATGTATATTTTGCACTAGGAGCTGTGTTTATGGATTGATGAGAGTCATGAACTTATTTAAGGAGACTGCATTAGAGATGAGTTATGGTGAAACATAATGAGATGCTCTGGATTATCTGTCAACATCAAGTCACCTTGGACATTTTTCTGCATTCCATGTTCGCTCTAAATTTTGTCGCTCAACATAGTTAAGACCCAACATAGTGCGGCTAACTTCATTTAGCATAGTATACTACATGAAAAAAGGTTAAAAGCTACCTTGAATTCAGTAACAAGATTTGGTACAAACACTATTAAGAAAGGGTTTTAAGTCATAAACAAATAATGTTTAGTGTAGAATTGTAAGGTGCATAAAGCAATAAGGTAACAACCTACTAGAATTATAGTCTAAGTATATATGTAGAAAATAAGGTAACAGCCTACTAGAATTATAGTGTAAGTATATATGTAAAAATAAAGTTAGATCAACTATAATTAAATGATAAAATTGTAAGAATATGAGATGATTTAGGTAGAGGAAGGTATGAGTAACATTATTCCAAATAAAAAATACAGTTGTTTGGACAACTATCTCGTCAAAGTATATTTGATGAAAGTAAGATGAAGCCAAAGTGCAGAGTGCAATGCGACCCAGGTAGGGCAGAGACACAGTGATGCACTCAGAGCTTAAATTAATAAGCAGTTACTTAAGAAATTTGGTTATTCAATTGTTTCTTAATCTAATAGCTTGCACACATAAAAGTAATTGGATTATATCCTATCTATTTATAACTAGATTTAGGTTTATTTATTTATTTTTCAATATATTTAGTGGTTAAATCATTTGGATGTTTGGTTTAATTTTAATCCAAGAAAATATGTTGATAATTAGATAATTAACTTCTCATTGGGAATGAATTCTCCTAATCCCTTTTTAATTGATAAGAAAATTGGATAATACTCTCTCTAGACTCGATTATAAGAAAAAAAAAGTAAAATTCAACTAACTCAACTCTATTTAATGTAAGTATTCCAAAAATCAAAAAAATTAACTAACCAAATCAATTCTCTTTTTATTTTTTCAAGAGCATTGTACACTCCAGAGACAATTAAAAAGTAGTTTAATAATTATAATTCTTTTTTTTACATAAATCAAGATAATTAAACGAAATTAACTAACTTTTTAAATAAATATAAAATTAGTTATTTTTTAATTATAATTGAGTTAGGAGATAGTATAAAGCAGTTGACAACGAAGATTGGGTCTTTCACACTCGCTTGGAAACTTCTGAACAAAAGGTAGAGGGGTAGAAAAGAGGAAAACGAGAAATGAAGAAAAGAAGAGGAAAAGTTGAAAAAGAAAATCTGTAGAAAAAGAGACAGATGCAGATAGTCATTACCTTTTTTTCTCACACGCTTCCGTAGTGGGGGCGCGCATATTCTGTTGAAGAGGTCAAAGTCTTTAACTTCGAATGATCAGAAGGGTCCATGTCTTTTGCTACCAAAGATTTGACTTGTTAGTTATGGTTTGGGTGGTCTTGCACTCTTCCATAAAAAACCCGAGAAATGCAGATAGAAAATGCCTGCAGACAACCAGAAGACTTAAGGAACGACTTGCAAGAATCAAAAGAAGAATTATAAACTAATCAGGTACAATTTGGATTCTCCCATGCATGATGCGAAATTGCACATGGAAGATCTTAATTTAACATTATCTCTTAAGAACCCACCCTCATTTCATCGAATTCAGTATATTTTCAAATTATTAATTAAGCTAGTTTAGACAATCAACCTATTAATAGACATAAAATATGCTCGATTTGTTTTCAGAACAAGTCAAAGTAACAATTTCCATGCAGATGAAGTAAACAATTACTTATGTCCTCTCTTGTTAACATTGATTTTTGGTTTCTGACCAAAATTTCTTCGTGACAAATAATTAGAGATCAAACGAGTGTGGAACCTACGAGTTATGCGGTAATCTTGATAGGAATGTGTTATTTTGAAGGTAATGTCTGCCAAGTACAAATTTGACGAATTAGTCAAATCTAGTAATATACTGGCAAAGACTTAATGCTATGATAAGTTTATGAGTTTGAAAATGGTGTTTAAGATTATCGTCAATAAAGAAACTTGACAATGAAACTGCATGTATTTAAAAGAGGAATAGAAAAGGGAACTTTAAAATTTAAGAGATGAAAGTAGTTCCTATTGTAGAAAATAACTTCTTAATTGAACTCAGTTTATAACGGTCAAGAAACAAAAGTGTTGAAAAGAGAGGTTAAGTAAAGTAAAATTTAAGAACAAAAATTCAAAAGAAGGGTTGAAGAAAATAAGATCTAAACAATACTATTTGCGGAAAGTAAAAGAACTTAGATGAATAACTAGAAAGAAATACTGGAAATAATGAAGAACAAGTAAAGAACTTGAAGAACACGACTAGTATTGCACTGAGTTTTCATATTGAATTGTGATCGAGATGTGTAGGATGTGTATCAAGTAACCGACCCTTATTACATTGTGATTACTAGTATTTATAGGCAAATAAAATAACTACCTAGAAATAACTCCCTATCTAAATAACTGCTACATGTCTTTGGCAGTTCTCTTAAGTTTTATACTTAAACTGTTTTGTCAAGCAATCCCACTAACTGCTCAATATCTTGAACCGCTCCGTGTCAATTTGCTTATCTTCGATGGTTTGAACTACTTGACAACTTGTATTGGCATCTTTCGTCGGATTGGAGACTTAACCAATTTCTTCACTTTTCTATTTCTCTTGACGACTCTTCCTTCGACTAAGTCTTCCTTTATTATTTTATCAGGAATTTGATTGTCGAATCTTTTCCTCTGTCGAACTGTATTTTCTTGTCAAACCAAATATCTTCAATACTTAGAAAATTTTGATTACCTCCTCAATCCATTCATCATCCTATCAAGAAAACATCTATCAGAAATCCAAAATTTCATCCTTAACAGATGCCCCCAAGTTTTGATTTTCGACGGCTGTGTCCGAAAGAATAGCAACATTTGAATTTTCAAATCCTTAACAGGTTTTTAATTCTAGGTTTAACCTCAGTAATTAAATCTTACCAACTTAATCATATCCCTACTTAATAGGGATAATCATAACGTTGCAGCCGTCTTGGAATTCGAACCACCAACTCTCACTTTCTTTAAATTTTCACCACATCATCGTCTAATTTCATCTTATTTCTTTTTATCTTTCTCTCTCTCTCTGCTAAAATCCTCTCTTTTCACAAAGAACCCTCCTCTTCGTCATTTCATTTGACTTCCATGGCAACTTCTTCAAAAACTTCAACTTCAGTTCCCCAAACCTCAATTGCTGCTCCTAAGGCAGTAATTCAAGATCCAATCTTGGACGAATCAGAATTATGGTAGGAATCTAAGGTAATTTACCCTGTTCATGATCCTTCCCTTTCTATGAACCCACCTGCTGCGTTCTTGGGTCCTCTTGTTGCCCAGAACGAAATCCCTGAGGATTTGCGTGGTTCTTTTCCTTGTAATAGTCTAGATGAAACTATCTTAGCTTGATTAACTTCACTCCCTATCCATGCATATAAAAAGAGTAATAGGATTTTCAGAATGCCCCCTGCTACTCGTTTTGATGGTTATATTAGTTGGCTTGACCGAGTTCAAGCCAAAAAACGTAATGTGTGGGAAGAGGCTGGAATCTTTGAGTTTATTCAGCTTTCCCGCCATCTCAAACTAGTAGATTTTTCTCTAATAGGGGAGTCGATCTTTTTCTGGAACATAACCACTAACAATTTCCATTTCTCATATGGAATGATGGGTCCGACCCTATTTGACATGTCGGCTATTACGACTCTTCGTCCAGATGGCCTTGCTATGAACTCTAGTGTCGAAGTCAAAAAAACAAATCGATGTCTATGTCCCAAAATGTTCTTTCTCCAAATACATAACAGATTTTAGAGGCGAAGATCAAGAACCTGTGACAGACACTAAGCATGTAGCCTTTTTATTTCTTTGGCTATGTGCTTACGTCTTCTGTAGCAAGTCTGATACTTTAATTGATTCTTATGTCCCTCTTGCCAATCTTCTCTCTACCGGCAAGAGAGTAGCATTAGGTCGATGTGTTTTGCCCAACCTCTATGACAGTATGAGCATGTGGGTTGACACTGTCAGATCTAGGAAAAAGAAAACCAACATAGGAGGTCCTCTTTGGCTTCTCCAATTGTGGTTACATGCTATCTTAGAGCGTCGATTCTCTTATAAAGCCCATGTGGACTTGTCGGTTGACACTTATGGCTCTTATCTTTGCTACGTTTCTGCTGAATCTTTGTGGAGAAATGATACTGCTAATTTCAAATTCTACTTCAAAATTTTCCATTTTCTTTCGTCCACCTCTTAAAAAATCAATTTCACTCCTTTTGTTGACCGAAAGTATGGTCCAGAGTGGTTTACCAACCCGAGAACTACTATATATAAATCCAATGAATCAATTTGGGTCAATTTTCTTTGTCAAATGGTCATTTTTGTCGATGGTCCTGGTTTTAAAACCCATCGAATCTATCTCCATTTACCCAATACTACTGCTTGTCAGTTTGGTTTCTGTCAATCCATTCATGTCCCTTATTCATCGAATCCAGATGAGCATTTTATCAATGCCAAGGCCCCAACGTATGATAATGTTATGGCCATCAGTGACGAAGATAAAGCTCGCAGGACCTTTTTACAGCTTGTCCCATTTTCTATCTTTCATGGAGCAACTCAAAGCTTTCTTGACTGGTGGAATGATTATTATTCCAATTGTCATCCAAGTCTAAAAGTTTGCTTGAGTCGAATTGAGGACACTGCTGGTAATGGTGATGATTCTTCTATGCAAGAACAGGATCCATCATAAAAAACTCAAGGTGAACTTCGGAAAGAAATTCAAGCTTTCGAGAAATTTTACAAAATCAAGTGGAATCCCATGAGGCCATATGATATGATTCGTCATGTCAATGATGCTTTAGCTAAAGCCAAAAGGAAGCATGATAATAGGGAAGCTGAAAGGCTTGCCAACTTTCTGGAAATTCCAAATATGACCAAGGAATATTTTGACAGCTTAAAGGCTCCATTTCCTGACCCTGTGCTTATTCCTTGTGCTCCTTTTGGCATAGCTGATTCACTCCCAGGGAAGCCAACGAAGGGAGGTAACTTCATTTTTCTAGAAAGTGTAAGTGCTTATGTTGATCCTTTAGAAAAACCAAATCCAGTTACCTTCGCTCGTCGGTTTCTTCAACCAGATGACGACTTTTTATACCTTTCTCGCATGTTAACTTATAACCCATGTACTTATCTGTCAAGTACGTATATAGGTTTCTTTTCTCCTTTCTTGACAAATCAACTTATTCGTGTTTTCATTGATAATTGTCCCTCTTGACAAACCTCTACCTGGAAAATCCAAGGCGGACGTATCAATAGAAGAAGTCTCTGACGATAACAACGATGATGATGACGATGACTTGATCCCTGTGAAGGGCAGGACTGATAAGAAAGGATCACGATCGACCAAAGTTCCTGTCCCTAAAACCAAAATGACTACAGGGACCATGAAGAGAAAAGGAAAAGCTCCAGTCTCTGGTTCTCCTTCCAAGAGATCAAGATCTGTCAAGAGTTCTTCTATCTCAGCAGACTCTGATGCTGTCAAGGTTTCAACCCATCCCAAAAACACCATTGTTGGTTCATCCAACAATTCTCCTTCCGATCAGTCCAAGGTAAAGTTTTAACCCTCATGACCGGTTTGTCGGATTAAACAGATTTATCATAATCTCTAAATTTCTCTTTCATTTTGACAGAAAAAGAAAACGTCCAATCTATCGAAGAAACACAGGAAGTAGGCAGGGATATTGATTTGGTGTCTTCTGACTCCAATATGGTATATTTTTCATCATCCTGTCATTTTCCATATATATTACATTTGTGTCTCACCCTGTCCCTTTTATTAGGAAAAAACTTCCCGAGGTGAGGACTTAATGACCATCCGGGAAATTGTCAGCAAAACTGTCGAACCAACAAATCCTCCTGATCCAGAGGTATAAGACAATTTGTTTGCCATCTCCCTTTATTTAATTATTCTAATTCCTATTCATTGATTTTCTTACCTTTACAGGTTGAATAAAATTTAGAGCACTTGTCTCATGAGGGTGAAGTTCTGACAAAAGATTCTTTAGACCCTAAATCCACTCAGGACCTGCCCCCCACTTCTCAACAGCCTGAACCGACTTTTCAGTCTCCAACTCCTACGGCTAACGAGTCAGCTGAAGCTGTTGTCATGATCGAGATTCCAAATGAAGATATTGATATGGAGGCCTTACTGACTGAAACAATTCCTGTCGTCCTTCCTCCGCCTCCAATTAGGCCTCCAACTACTAAGTCTCCCAAACCCAAACCAGCTCTTCATTTCAACACTCGGATCAACATGCTGGATGAAGTCAGTCCGAAAGAATCAACTTTTTCTGCCAACTCTTCATCAACTCAACATGACTCTAGTGACTCTTGAGTTATCAATCTTATGCATGATCTGAGAGCTCTTCTCGACAACTCCTTCAGTACTCTTTGCTCTGATGTTAACGTCCGACAAGAATTGTCAAGACTGATTAAAGAAATTACTCCCCTTCATTCCAATCTTCCTTTGTATAGCCGAACCCATTTCCTCTTAATCTACAAATTTTGGGAGCGATTCTCTGACAAATTAGAGAAGATGTCTTCTGTCATTCCTTCCTATGAAGAGAAGGAAAAGATTAAGGACAATCTTCTAGCCAACTTCCAGGATCTAGAGGCCTCCAAACAAAAAGAGCTTGATCTTATCTTGACAGGAACTCAGACTAAAGAATCCCTCCTGGACTACCGAAAAAAGTAATTGGAAGAGATTGAATTGACAGTCCGACAGTGCGCCAAGTTTGACAAGACTCTAGAGAAAAGCAGCGACAAAGTCAAGGCCATTGATGACGAATCTGTTCAACTTGGCCAATGAGCTGATGTTGGTAGTGGCTACGATCTCAAGAGGAGGGAGGGGGTGAATTGAGATATAGAAAATATTTTCAACAATTTAAAACAAATTAGAGTTTTCTTAAAGAAAATTGGTTTTCACTCAATTTTATTTCCCAAGAATCAGGTTATGTAACAAGTGATGATGTTAAGAAGAATTATAAGAAGTAACAAGTTTAACACAGATTGTAGATCAAAGATTCAAGTTAACAAGCATTCTTGTAAAACTCATTCACAACACACAAGTGCATATAACAAGTATATGGAGTTTAGAGATGAGAAGAACACGCAAACCGATTTATCCTGGTTCGGCTACCTCCTCTGGTAAGCCTACATCCAGTCCCACACCTCTGTGGTTTTCTCCACTATAATCAGCAATTACAAAATTCAAATTACAGCAACACAAGGATAACCTCCTTGCTCAAAAATTCACCAGAAAGCACACTTGCTTTTCTATACCCAAGGATCCCTTCTATCCTTGTTCAAGCCTAAGAGATACCCTCTCTTAATCACACTAATTCACAGAAAGAATTGATTAGAAGAAAGACTCTAAAAAGTCTGATTATACAAATTGAAGTTCTAAGTAATATCACACTTTTTTCAGAGATGAAGCACTTTTGGAAGCTTTTGAATCTTTCGTATTTTCAAAATCAGAATGAGTAAGATTTTTCTTTTTAAGTGTTCCTTTGATCCCTCTTCATATAGAAAACAAATTATAGTCGTGGGGATCAATTAAAACAGATTTGGATCTGATTTAACAAAATATGTTTTCTTGATTCTTGTTCTTAAAAAGAGATTCTGTTGGTTCTTGTAGAGTTTGCGTCCTTCTTGAAAATAACTGTTTCCATCTGAAAGAATGGTCGAGTCTATTTGAAGAGTAAAATAACCGCTTCCATTTGCCACGTCAGCAGACGAGAGTGCTAACACAAGGTAATTGGTCGTGCTCCAACTGGTAGACGAGCTTCATATGCCATGTCAGTGGACGGAGCTTCTCATTAAGATCTTAGTAAGTCCAAAGCGCGTAACCTTAGTAGATGAGCTCCACATTCCACTTTTAGTAGACGAGCTCTTCTTGTTACTTCAGTAGATGAGCTTTTCTTGTTACTTCAGTAGACGTGCGCTTCTGTTACTTTCAGTAGACGAGCTCCATGTGCCACATCAGCAGACGAGCGCTTCTTATTACTTTTAGTAGACGCGCTCTTCTATTACTTTCAGTAGACGAGCTCCATGTGCCACATCAGCAGACGAACGCTTCTTGTTACTTTTATTAGACACGCTCTTCTGTTACTTTCAGTAGACGAGCTTCATGTGCCACATCAGCAGACGAGCTCCATTTGGTAAATGAGCTCCATATGGTAGTTCAGTAGACGAGCTCTTATTGTTACTTCAGTGGACGCGAGCTTCTTGTTATTTTTAGTAGACGCCAGCTTTTTATCCCTTCGTTGGACGTCTTCTTGTTTTGCTTTGTTGGACGTCTTTTTCATGAGTGATCTTGCATGCAACTTAACACGTAATAAGTACATAGTCAAAATCAAAAATATTATGCAAAATACACTTTGTTTGTCATACATCAAAACATGAATGAGGGCTTAGTCTTACAGCTGAAACCGTAGTTGGCAAACTTCGTGCTCTACAGCTTGAATATGATGCCGCAGTTGCCAACAAGGCTAATCTTACCTTTGCATGGGATTAGTTGTCTCTTGACATTGGCTTAGACAAAAATTGATTTGCTGTAATTTTCTTTCTGTCTATCGAATTTTGTGATTTCGACACTTATTTTGTCATCCATTTAATGAGAATGACTCTTGGTTTACTTTCACATTTATTTAATTTTAACTGTTGGTTCCAATAAATTTCGTAACTTACTTGCATCAATTTACAATTAATTTCGCGGTAAGTTTCAAAACATTGGTAAACCCGCTACATTTAATTTCTTGTCTCTCGAGACTACTTATAAATAGCAAGGCTTACTTCTCACAACATTTGTGCCCTTAAACACTGATTTTACATAAAATGTGCTCCCATCAACGACTAACTTTTCCTTATTTTTCTTACTACCAGCCTGACCTTACAACCTTTAACTCTCAGATTCAAGGTCTTTGTCTTGATGGTCATCTTGTTAGTAAAGATGAGTAACCAACATACTGGGCACGGTAGAGATCAGCAACCAACGTAACCACTAGAGCTAACTATCGCTGCCCACCTCTGGTTAGAGTAGACTTGAAACAGAATGAGTGCATCTGTTTCCAGTTACATCATCTTCTTATCGGAGGGTGGTTATCTCTCTTGGTGTTGTCTTTACTACACCATAAGCAACCACCCCTTCTGGGTTAAATGATGGTTAGATATACTGCCAGATTTTTCTTTACACTCTGCGCACCCTCGACATATGAAGCAGATGAAACCTCATCAATTGGGAATGAAGCCTCAACAAATTAGGTTATGCTGCTACATTGTCGAAGAGTGAAGGAGAAAAGTCTGCCAATCTTATCAGAGTTTCGAACTCTTAGTTATTTTTAGGAATAAGTTATCTTTGATTGATCATTTGTACTTTTGACAAACAATGAATAATTTAGATTGACAATTTGTACTTTTGACAATGTATGGTTGTATTGCCAAGTTAGTGAATAAAATATTCTCATTTCTTTTCACTTGTTGTCAATCTTTACTTCCAGCATTGTCGGTTGATATTTCTTCAAATACTTCCATTAATTGAATTAATTCTTAGGTCCGTATTGACATCGACAAGTGCATAAGCATTTCCAGAAAATTCTTCAGAAATTTTAAACAGTCCTTCCCATTTTGGTGACCACTTACCATACTCTCGACAACTTTTATCCATAGGCAAAATGACTTTCCACACTAAGTCATCTACTTGGAATGATTTAAACTTAAGTCGATTATCGTAGAATTTTGCAATTTTTTCTTTCTTTAGAATCAAGTTTTCCAATGCAATCAACCTTTCATCGCTTAAGTCGTCCAATTCATCCAACATTGCATCCCAATATTGGTCGACAGGCAAGTCATCTTGTCTTTGAATACGAATTGATTGAAGATTGATTTCGACAGGAAATACAAGATCATGTCCATATACTAACCTGTATGGTGAGGTCCCTGTCGACTGTTTGGGTGAATTTCTATATGCCCATAGTATTTGGTCAAGAGTGTTATGTCAGTTCTTAGGTTGTCAACCCACATGCTTTTTAATAGGACCAATAATAATCTTATTTATGGCCTCAACTTGGCCATTAGCTTGTGCATAGTACGGAGTAGATGTAAGCATTTTTATATACCTGGAGTTGGCAAATTCTATGATTTTCTTTCCGGTAAAAATTGATCCTTGATCAGTTGTCAAGGTTTGCAGTATTCCAAACCGACAAACCATATGATTTTCAGTAAAGTCAATCACATCTTGTTGGGTGACTGCTTTGAGGCAAACTGTTTCTACCCACTTGGTAAAATAATCAACCCCAACCAAAATGAATTGATGTCCTTTTGATGAAGACGGGTGTACTTGGCCAATTAAATTAATAGCCCATCCTTTGAATGGCCATGGTTTGAATATAGAATGTAATTCGCTGGCCGGAACATTCTGTATGTGGCCATGTTTCTGACATTGCTCACAAGACTTGGCAAACAAAATGCAGTCCCTAAGCATAGTTGGCTAGTAATACAAACTTCGTCGGAGCACCCATTTCATTTTCTCTCCTGCTTGGTGGGCCCCACATATGCCTTCATGGACCTATGACAAAGCCAAATAAGCATCTTGCTCACTTAGGCACTTATGTAAAGTTCTGTCGGCATACCTTCTATGTAATAGTCCACCCTGCATAGTATAATTCAATGCTTTATATTTTATCTTTCTATCTGCATTCTGACTTGGGTTTTCCAAATATTTAATTATTGGTAATATCCAGTCATTAGATAGAGTTACATCATTGACCACGACATCTCTTTCTTCCAGTGGATATAATAATTCTCTAATCTCCATTAACCCTGACAAAGTCTTTTGAGATATCTTGTACCCTGAAGCCATTTGAGCTAACTCATCAGCCTCTTGATTCCGTTCTCTGGGGATATACTTGACAATTACGTCATCAAATTTTCTCATTAACTTACTTGCTATGATACAATATTTTGTCAAATTATAACTGACACATTTGTATTCTTGAGTAAGTTGTTTAATAACCAACTGGGAATCCCCAAACATCTGCACATTTCGTGCCTTCATTTCCACTAGTATCTCTAATCCGACAATCAAAGCTTCATACTCAACTTCATTGTTAGAACATGGATATTTAAGCTCAAACATGAATTTAGTAGGAGTTCCTTGTGGAGTCACGGTTAAGATTCCTACTCCACTACCTCCTTGATGCCTTAATCCATCAAAGTAAAGTTTCCAAGGTTGTAAACTGACAAAGTTTATTTCCGGCACATCCAATCCTGGATGATCTACCAAGAAGTCAAGAATTGCTGACCTTTGACAGCTTTGGTTGACACGTATTGTAAAGAATATTCCAACAAAGCAATGGTCCATTTACCAATACGCCCATTAAGGACTGGTTTTGACAACATATACTTTATTATATCAGTCTTAGAAATTACTAATACATTACAAGGCATCATATAATATTTGAGTTTGGTACATGAAAAATATAATGCTAGACATAATTTCTCTGTAGCACTATATCTTTTCTCAGCATCATTGAGAATTCTGCTTAGATAATACATGGCCCTCTCGACATTGTCATAGTCATCCTGGGCCAAGGGACGTCCTATTGAATCTTCAGATGCTGATATGTACAACTTCAACGGTCGACGAGGCATAGCAGGCATCATGATCGGTGGATTGACTAAGTAGTGCTTGACTTGGTCAAAAGCCTCTTGATAACAAGATTCCCACACAAAGCTCTGTCCCGCTTTTCACTTGACCAATGGTGCAAATACTCTTGTTCTTCCTAACAAATTGGATATAAACCTCCGCAGAAAGTTAACCTTTCCTAGGAAGGACTATAATTCTTTCTTATTTGTCGGTTCTGCGGCTTCCATAACTGCTTTGTCTTTATTTTTGTCCACCTAAATTCCTTTCTTATGAACTAAAAAGCCCAAGAATTTGGCAGCCGACACCCCGAAGCTGCATTTCTCCGGGTTCATTTTTAGATTGTGTTTCCTCATCCTTTCAAACCCTTGCTTCAGGTGCTCTAAGTGATCATCTTTAGCTTTTCATTTGACAACCATATCATCAATATACACTTCTATAAATTTCCCAATCACATCATGGAAAATAGTATTCATTGCTCGCTGGTAGGTGGCTCCTGCATTCTTTAAACCAAAAGGCATGACAATCCATTCATATGTCCCAATTGCTCCCGGACACTTGAAAGCAGTCTTTGACACATCTTCTTCGGCTATAAAGATTTGATTATAACCTTCATGGTCATCCATTCAACTTAAAATTTCATTTCCTGATGCTGAGTCGACAAGCATGTCGGCTATTGAATTGGATATTCATCTTTGGGGGTAGCTGTATTTAGATTTCTAAAATCTATGCATACCCTCATTTTGCCATTCTTTTTAATAACAGGAACTACATTAGAAAGCCAATCGACATACCTGATTGTTCGAATGAACTTTGCCTTAAGCAGTCTTTCTACTTCCTCTTTGATTTTGTGTACCACCTCTGGGGCAAATCTTCTACTTGCCTGTTTGACAGGTTTGCAATCCTCCCTAAGTGGTAACCGGTGTTCGACAAGATCCCTTCTTAAACCGGGCATTTCATCTTAGTACCATGAGAAGCAATCTTTATGCTCAGCAATTAGTCTGACAAGTCTTTGTTTGTAATCCCGTGGCAGGAAAGCACTCACAAAGATAGGCCTTTTCTTTTCTTCTGTACCTAAGTTTATTTCTTCTAGGGGATCTTCCACTTCCACATTCTGCTTAACTTTGGCTCCTTTTTTAAAACCCAAAGGGCCATCGTCAATGATACAATCTGCTAACACAATTTCTGAAGTGTGTACTTCTTTGTCGGTCAGATGGGTCGACAATCTCCTCAATTGTAATTCAAGGCTCATTGTCGGAACTTGGCAGAGATTTGTCGGTCTCTTCCTTTATCTTAACGCCAAATTGACTGAGAAGACTCGCTTCCAATGCATCCTTGTCAATGACCCCTTCGTTGGCAGTTATAGGTCTGACGTTTGGTGAATATACCTTGAAATCAACATGTAATTGCTTAGCATAGCAAGCGCTATCAGCTGCTTCTACGATCTCTACCTGATCTTGTGGATTCCATAAGATTACATTCTGAAGCACTGTTGACGGAATTGCTCCTACAACGTGAATCCAATCCCTGTCAAGTAATATGTTGTAGCTTGACTTGGCTGGAATTATCACAAACAATGTCATCCTCTCGACGATGCCAACCTGAATGTTCAACAAAATGGCGCCATCTGACGAAGAAGTCTTGCCACTGAAATCAATGACGACCATATCTGCCGGAATTAAATCCGACTGATCCTTTCCTAACTTTTTAAACATTACTCTTGGTATGAGATTCACAGCAGATCCTTTATCGATTAAAACCCTATTGGTAGGTCTTCCATCTATTACGACCTTCACATGTAATGGCCTTAAATGGTTCCTCTGCTCATCGGTTGGATTTTCCAACTGGGCCACGTTATCAAACACAGTAACCAAGTTTTCTTGGACATACGTCTAAAAATCACCTGGATCTCTATCATTGTTGACAACATCATCATCGTCGGAGAAATCAACTTCGAGATATCCCTCATATTCTGCTAGGATAAACGAAATCAATCATATCTTCATTCTCATACCTGGCTCCAGTATGACTCCATTTTCTGGATCTTCATCCAAAAACGCACCTCCAACCATTTTGCCATGATTTCTTTTAAAATCACTTTAGTCATCTGATCCAGACCTATCTGACAGCGGTCGGGCCATTCCTGCGCCACAATTATCCAATGCCTCAATGATGTCAGCCAGATCTTCATTTTGGCTATTTATGTCCATGTCTTTACCGATGTTTATATCATCATTTGGATCATTCAATGCCTCGATGACAACATCGAAAGACACTTCTTCTTTGGTTAAATCGCACTCAGGCTTGAACGTTGCCAACTGTTGTTTTTCCATTCTCGTCTCAAACTCTTTCTCGAGTCCTGTAACCCTTTCCATGTCTACGAGACCTACAGGCCATTTGCCTGTGGATCTTGTTGGTGGTAATGCCTGCTTTAAGGCATTCTTCTTCTCTACAAAAACCTGTGACATAGGCTTATTCTGCCTGGCTTGATTAATAGGCCCCATCATATCAACTTCCATGGGATGAGTTTCTATCATGCTTTTCATTTTGGCATCTCCACTCTTGTCAGCTATGTTGTCAGCCATTTCTACCAGACAACCAGTATCTTGTGAAGGTATTTCCTTTATGGTGATGCCCTCTTGCTTGGCAAGCTTCTTCTTTTGAGCCCGTCGGAGCCTCTGTAGCCTCCTCTTTTGACTCTTAGATATAGCCGGCTGACTTGACGGTCCTGACAAACCAGGTCCTGTCATCTGAGTGTTCTGAGATAATTGCCCCCTTCAGTAATCCTCATTCGAGAAGGGTGGATGTGATTGTTGAAATTATTTTTTCTAACCCATTTCTGCTTTCGTAATTCGGGATAGCAGGCCATAGCGGAATTTCTTACCCATCGATCCACCGTTACATTGGACAGGGGTTTCTTGGTCCTGACAGAATTGAAACCTCTGCCGACAGACCTATTACTCCCACTGATTCTCTGAATGGCTCTTCAAGCCAACCTCCAGTGTTGTTTTGTCTAGGTCTTGTGTGATACGTATATTTCCAATGACCACCTGTCTGCCTGTTGACAATATACGCAGCACTTTTGTATACACTCTTAGACCCAGTATGGCTATTCGAGTGTGAAAACCTTCCTTGACTATTACCCTCATGATCAGCCTCTGGCTCATCTAGTTTTATGGCTAGTATGACCAGGGTTTTGTGCTAATTATATCTCATTTTCACCCAAATTAGATTTGATTTTCTTTAAGCAAGGTTTTGAGTCGTTTGAGTGGTTTTAGGTTAATTTAGCCAGTTTTGAGTCAAATAAAGCACTTATGGCTATTTTACTGTTTTCAGGTTAAGTTAGAAGTCAAGGGAATAAAGAAACAGAAAATTCCAATCCTGGAGGTGTTCGCCCCACGAGAGTCTTCTCGCCTCGCGAACCTGAAAACCAGCTGAACAGCAAAAATGTCATCCTCTCAGTTCGCCCATGAACAACACCTCGCCTCGCGACCCTGATAGCTGACTGTTCCAGAGAAATGCAACCCGTTCTGTGTCGCCTCGCGGATCCATGTCTCGCCTCGCGAGACTGAAGACCAGAAGCCATGACTCTTCCATTCCTCGCCACGCGAGCAGTACTTCGCCCCGCGAGAAGACCAAACGTTGCAGACTCTTCATGATATTCGCCTCGCGAGTGAGGGTTTGCCTCACGAGTGGGCTCAGTTTCTGAATGCTATAAATGGCTGTTCTGGGCAGATTGGAAGAACTTTTGATTCTCCATTATTTTTTTTTACATATTTTCTGTGTGTTCGTTTTTCCATGGAGAACTAATTTTCTTAGATTAGTCTACTGTAATCGAATTCCACTACACTTGAGGTTTTGTAATTCCTGTTTTATTTGCTTTTCCCTTTTCAATACCATATTATACATTTCTGTTTGTTTAATTCAGGAGTGTATAGTGTTGTGTTGATTCATTTCGGTGATGTTATGTTCCTATATTGAATCGCGTTTGTCTAATTTGCGTGTGTTCGTTCATGTTCGTTTAGTTCATAAGGGCTTAACCCCGTTTGTTTAATTCGGGAATAGGAGCATATATCTGTAGTAGCGATTTTGTTTGTTAATTGTTGCTACAACCGAAAGGGGATTAGAATCTGCTTAGGGCTTGGAATTTACATGAACCGATGATAGTTGGGAATTCAAGAACAGTAGATTAATCGTCTTTAGATATTTGATAATCTTTTCAACTGCTCTGTTTTATTGCTCTGTTATTACTTTGTTTTCTTAATTTCATTCAAATCCAAAACCCCCCCAAAAAACTGATTTTTGTGGTAAATAACAAGTCAAGAGTCCTTGTGAGACGATATTCGAATTGTCGCTCCTAAACTACAGTTTTATAAACCGCTCGCTTTTTGGCGCGTGCGCGACAGCGCGACCAAAAATTGGCGCCGTTGCCGGGGACTCTTGTTTGTTATTTTCGCATTTTTCTTCTTTTTCTTTTATTTTCGTTTTTGTTTTGAATTGGTCTGGCTACTAGGTCTACTTGCCCTGAATTGTGTGATTTTGATCCTGAAATTGAAAGAACACTGCACACACGCCGTAGAGAAATTCGGGCTAGCACTAGTAGTGATTCTAATTCTAAAACTGTTTTTGACAATATGGGTGACCAAAGGACATTAAGACAGCTTGCTGCCCCTGATGTTAATTATAATGGCTTGTGTATTGCATATTCTGGTGCTGATACTCCCTTTGAATTAAAATCTGGTTTCATTCACTTGTTGCCAAAGTTTAGTGGTCTTGCAGGTGAGGATCCTGATAAGCCTCTGGCTTATCTAGTTTTATAACTAGATGGACTGTGGTTTTTGTGCAAATTATTCGAGTTCAATCTCGTTTTAGCCCAAATTTGGCCTTGTTTTGTTCCTAAGTAGACTTTGACTCGTTCTAGGCATTTTTAGTAGTTTTTAGTCTATTTTGAATAGAATTACGCCTTTTGTTTCTTTTTTATTGTTTCAGGTTAGAAGTGAAGCTCCAAGAGTCAAGGAAGCACTTCGAGTCAAGGAAACAGTGGAAATTTCCATTCTGAAGATACTCGCCCCGCGAGTAGATGCTCGCCTCGCGAGCCTGAAGATCAGCAAAACAGCAACAGTCATCATTTCTGGCTCGCCACGCGAGGGGATTCTCGCCTCGCGAGAGTCTGAAGACCCTAGAAGACAGAGACCATCACGGCCTAGCCGTGATGAAGGTCACGGCTGTGACAGATTAAGGTTTGAAGACTCGCCCCGCGAACACATTATCGCCTCGCGAGAATCCAAATTGGAAGAGCGCCAAAACTAATGTTCGCCTCGCGAAATATTGTTCGCCCCGCGAGCGTCCGAGAACCAGAATCCCTATTTATAGGTGTTTCAGATCAGAATTGGGAGAGCTTCTGGGCAGATCCGAATCCTAGTAGTTTTTCCACTGTAGAGTAGCGTTTAGGAAGATTTCTTTTCTCTTTGGAGCTGCGTCTCCTCTTTTTCTTTTCTTATTTCACTATGGAGGTTATGTCCGATCGTTTGTCTATGAGCATGAGGAACTAATCCCCTCGTCTGAGGGAACAATGAAGCCACCCATGGCGGTGTAGTTTCGATGTGATGTATGTCTTTCTCCTTTGTCTCAATTTATGTTTTCCAATTCTGATTTGATTGTGTTGATCATATGCTAGCGTGATTGACTAGTTAAACGTATTGAGGCTGAATGGCGATTCGCGTTTTAGAACTTGAATTGGGATCACTAATTGAATCTTGCACGACAGTGGGTAGGAGATTAGTGCAACCTTATAGGGAACACGAATTAACAGAATTTGATGATTAGGATTATGATACCTAGTAAGTAATTAATCCAATCTTCGAATACGTCCTATTGAGCACGATAGTGGATATAGGAGAATTTAGGGGTCCCGGTTGACATTGTAATTGAACCTAGGGAGGAATTCATCATCACTTGGGTATGCATGATTGGGTAGGTGGATTTGTGACCTTGGACATTTTAATTTCAGATTTTTAGTTAAATACTTTATTAGATTTGTTAACTAGATTTCGATCATATTAATCTCTCTCTCTCCACCACTTTCCTCACTTGACCAACTTATCGGATTTCTTGCGAATTGGTTGAATTGGTAGCCCAATCCTTGTGTTCGACCTCGGTAAATTCTTACCGTGTTATTTTATTACTTGCGACGACCCGATACACTTGACAGTGACATCATCAGATCCACACAAGCATTTGAAGGAATTCCAGGTTGTCTGCTCCACAACCTTGAGATCAGAGGGAGTAACTGAGGATCACATCAAGCTGAAAGCTTTTCCGTTCTCACTCCAGGGCGCTGCAAAGGATTGACTGTTATATCTTGAGCCAAACTCTATTACCACCTGGAACGATTTGAAGAAGCTCTTCTTAGAGAAATATTTTCCTGCCTCCAGAGCTGCATCAATCAGGAAGGAAATATGTGGCATCAGACAAGGAAATGAGTCATTGGCTGAATATTGGGAGAGATTCAAGCATTTGGTATCCAGTTGCCCTCAGCATCAGATTTCTGAGCAACTTCTTATCCAGTATTTTTATGAAGGGTTACTGCCGATGGATAGAAATATTTTGGATGCTGCTAGTGGGGGAGCACTTGTTGATAAGACTCCAGCTGCTGCCAAGCAATTAATTGAAAATATGTCACTGAACTCCCAGCATTTTACAACCAGGAGAATTTCTGTTGAGACAAGAGGTGTGCATGAGGTCCATAGTTCTTCTTCCAACCAGGACCGTGATGATAGAATTGATAGGCTCACTTCTTTGGTGGAGAAATTGGCAATGGATAAGGTTCAGTCGGCGATGTTGTGTGGCATGTGCAACTCTCCTGAGCACCCGTTTGATGCATGCCCCATTCCGAAGGAAGGGTCAGTTACTGAGATGTCTCAAGCTTATACAGTCCATCCTTACAATCAAGGTAACAGTCAGAACCGGTACAACACTCCTAACCTCTCCACAAATAGGTACCACCCCAATTGGAGGAATCATCCTAACCTTCAGTATGGGAACTCATCCCAACAACAACCGATGGCAGCACCACAGAATCCTCCTCAAGTGACCACTTCTGCACCTTCCGAACCTTCCCTAGAGGACATGTTCAAGCAAATGACTTCACAAATGACTGCACAAATGACTACATTTTTCCAGCAGCAATTTGGACAGTTCCAAGCCTCACAGGCACAGTTTCAGCAGCGAACAGATGCTAGCATTCACAATTTGCAGACACAGTTTGGTCAATCTCAGCAGCGAACGGATGCCAGCATTCAAAATTTAGAGACACAGGTTGGACAGCTTGCCACATCCATAAATAACATACAGCAAGCTCAAAGATCAAGTCAACTGCCTGCACAAACAGTGATAAATTCCAATGCATCCAATCCTAATGTGAGTGCCATTTCTCTGAGATCCAGAGGAGTTGTTGAGGCAGCCTCTGGAAAAGATGAAGAAACTGTTAAGGTACCTCCTGAGCCTTCAGTTGATGTTGAAGCTGAGAAAGTGTACATACCACCGATCCCCTTCCCACACAGAGTGCAGAAAAATAAGAAGATTGGTGAGGAAGACAAGGAGAGGGAAATTCTATATGTGTTCAGAAAGGTGGCGGTGAATATTCCCCTTCTAGATGTGATCAAGCAGGTTCCTAAGTATGCTAAATTTCTGAAGGATCTATGCACCAACAAGAGAAGGTTGAAGAGTAATGAGAGAATTAATTTGGGAAGAAATGTTTCAGCTCTTATCCAGTCTAAGCCTGCACCAGAAAGAGTTACTGTTTCAGCCTCCACTCAGGCACTACCACAGAAGTGCAAGGATCCGAGCACTTTTACTATTCCATGCACTATTGGGGATAGAAAATTTGAAAATTGCATGTTGGATTTGGGAGCCTCCATAAATGTCATGCCCACCTCTATTTTCAATAACCTTGATCTTGGTCCCTTGCAGTATACAGGTCTCACTATCTAGTTGGCCAACGGGACAGATGCCGCCCCATGGGAGTGGTAAAAGATGTCTTTGGTACAAGTTGATAAGTAGATTTTCCCTGCTGACTTCTACATCCTAGACATGGCAGGAGAGACAAATTCAAGTAGATCACCAATAATCTTGAGCAGACCATTCATGAAGACAGCTAAGACTAAGATTGATGTTAATGATGGGACCATGTCTATGGAGTTTGGTGATATTGTGGCAAAGTTCAACATCTTTGATGCTATGAAACATCCATTGGAGGAGCACTCTGTTTTCCAATTAGAGTTGCTTTCTGAGATTATTGAGGACACCCATGAGGACCTTGTTTCTGATTTTCCATTTATTTCTCGGCTTTGATGATATATATTCATGTCTTGACTGTCATCGACACTAACCCGTGTGTTGTTTGTGCTTGAGTTTCTTGATTCAACTTTGCGGGGTGATAGTGAAAGTGAAGTCATGCATTCAGCCGAAGTTCTTGACATCATGGCTACTCCAAATGTACCATCCATTGAGCAGCCACCCTCCCTAGAGCTCAAGCCACTTCCTGGGAACCTGAAGTATGCTTACCTGGAGACGAATGAAAAACTTCCAGTCATTATTTCCTCCAGCCTTGACTCCGACCAAGAAGCAAAACTATTGGAGGTTCTGAAGAAGCACAAGAAGGCGATTGGGTGGACCTTGGCTGACATCCCAGGAATTAGCCCCTCCAGATGTATGCATAGAATTCTGTTGGAGGATGGGGCTAAACCAGTTAGACAGGCCCAAAGGCGGCTCAATCCATTGATTCTGGATGTGGTGAAGAAAGAGGTGACTAAACTTCTACAGGCAGGTATTATATACCCCATCTCTGATAGTACTTGGGTAAGCCCAGTGCAAGTTGTACCCAAGAAGTCCAACCTCACTGTGGTAAGAAATGATAATAATTAGCTTGTACCCACTAGAGTCCAGAATAGCTGGCGAGTCTGTATAGATTATAGGAAGTTGAACCAGGCCACCAGAAAGGATCACTTTCCTTTGCCGTTCATAGATCAGATGCTGGAACGGCTGGCTGGTAAATCTCATTACTGTTTTCTTGATGGCTTTTTGGTACTTCCCGGATCCATATTGCCCCAGAGGATCAGGAAAAGACCACTTTCACGTGCCCCTTCGGCACGTTTGCCTATAGGAGGATGCCATTTGGCCTTTGTAATGCTCCTGGCACTTTCCAAAGATGCATGCTTAGCATTTTTACTGAATTTATTGAAAATTGTATAGAGGTGTTCATGGATGACTTCACTGTATATGGCTCCTCATTTGATGCATGTTTGCATAGTTTGAGTTTGATTCTAGAAAGATGCATTGAGACTGATCTGGTTTTGAACTATGAAAAATGTCACTTTATGGTAGAACGGGGGATTGTTTTGGGTCATGTTATTTCTAAAGAGGGTATTTCAGTAGATCCTGCAAAAATTGATGTGATTTCAACATTGCCTTACCGATCTTGCGTTTGCGAGATCCGTTCTTTTCTTGGCCATGCAGGTTTCTACAGGCGCTTCATTAAGGACTTCATCAAGATAGCTCTGCCACTGTCAAACTTGCTGAAGAATGATGCCATGTTCCATTTTGATGATAACTGCAAGAAGGCATTTGACTACCTGAAAAGAGCATTGACTTCTACCCCCGTCATCCAGCCCCCTGACTGGACACTCCCTTTTGAACTCATGTGTGATGCTTCTACTTTTGCTGTGGGAGCGGTTCTAGCACAAAGGGTGGGCAAGGATGCCCATGTCATTCATTATGCTTCTAGGACATTAGATGCTGCACAATCAAATTACACCACCACTGAGAAGGAACTGCTAGCTGTTGTGTTTGCACTTGATAAATTTAGGTCATATTTGCTAGGTTCAAAGGTTATTGTTTTCACTGACCATGCAGCTCTGAAGTACCTGTTAAAGAAACCAGAAGCGAAGCCAAGACTGATTCAGTGGATGCTTTTGCTCCAAGAGTTCAATGTGGAGATAAAAGACAGGAGTGGAGCTAAAAATTTGGTAGCCGATCACTTGAGCCGAATAGCAAGGGATGAGGATCCTTCTCCCATCCAAGATGATTTTCCTGATGAGCGACTTCTACATCTGTATGGGGTAACACCTTAGTTTGCTGACATTGTTAACTTTCTTGTTGCTGGTGTTGTTCCTGCAGGTACAAGTAGATCCAAGTTCCACAAGCTCAAGAGTGATTCAAAGTACTGTGTGGGATGATCCGTACCTTTGGAAGTTTTGCAGTGATCAGGTGATTCGGAGGTGTGTCCCCGATGATGAGACAGAGTCCATCTTGCACTTTTCTCATGCCTCTCAAGTAGGGGGACACTTTGGACCACAGGACGGTGAGGAAAGTCCTAGATTCTGGGTTCTACTGGCCCACAATTTTTAGAGATGCCTATGAGGTCTACAGGAATTGCAAGGAATGTCAAACAGCAGGCCCTGCCATCACTCGTAGGAGTGAGATGCCTCAGCAGCCCATGCTTTTTTGTGAGGTTTTTGATGTGTGGGAATCGACTTTATGGGTCCTTTCCCTGCATCTTTTGGTTTTGTATATATTCTTTTGGCTGTTGACTATGTTTCAAAGTGGGTGGAAGCAATCCCCACTAGGACTAACGATGCTAAAGTTGTTTCAAAATTTGTTAGGTCCAACATTTTTTGCAGGTTTGGCATACCTCGGGCTATTATCAGTGACCAGGGCACTCACTTCTGCAACCGCACCATGGAAGCCTTACTCAGGAAATATGGAGTTGTGCATAGAGTTTCCACTGCTTATCATCCCCAGACCAATGGCCAGGCTGAGATATCAAATAGGGAGATCAAGCAGATTTTAGAGAAAATGGTGCGGTCGAATAGGAAGGACTGGAGCCGCCGTCTGGAAGACGCACTGTGGGCTCAGAGGACCGCTTTCAAGACGCCAATAGGGATGTCCTCCTTTAGGCTTGTATTTGGTAAGACATGTCACCTCCCTGTGGAAGTTGAGCACCGTGCATATTGGGCAGTCAAGTGCTGTAACTAAGAATTGAAGAAAGCTGGTATTGAAAGGAAACTCCAGTTGCAGCAGCTTAAGGAGCTTAGGCTAGAAGCCTATGAAAGCTTCAGGATTTATAAAGAGAAAACAAAATATTTTCATGATAGGATGATTACTAGGAAAAAAATTTCTGTGGGCCAGCAAGTCTTACTATTTAACTCCCGCCTGAAGATGATGGCTGGGAAACTTAGGTCCAAGTGGATTGGCCCATTTGTTATTACTCATGTTTTTCCTTATGGTGCAGTAGAGATTATAGATGCAGGTTGGTCGCGCTGTCGCGCACGCGCCAAAAAGCGAGCAATTTGTAAAAATGTAGTTTAGGGCGACAACTCGGATATCGTCTCACAAGTACTCTTAGGTTGTTGTTATTAACACAAAATCAGTTTTGGGGGGGTTTTGGATTTGGAATTGAATAAAGAAAACAAAGCAGAAAGACAATGTAAACTAAACAATTACCAAATAAGCTAAAGCGATTAACCTACTGTTATCGGGTTCCCACTATCATCGGTTCATATAATTCCAAGCCCTAAGCGGATTCTACTCTCTTTTCGATTGTAACATCAATTAACAAGCGAAACCAATGCTACGAGACATATGTTCCTATTCCCGAATTAAGCAAACGGGGTGAAGCACTCATGAACTAAGCGAACATGAACGAACACACGCGAATTAAGCAAACGCGATTAAGTATAGGAACATAACATCATCGAAACAAATCAACACAAATTCTATACACTCCTGAATTAAGCAAACAGAAATATATAAAACAAGTATTGAAAGAGAATAGCATAAAGTTCAGAAATTACAAAACCTCAAGCGTAAATGGAACCCAATCGCAGTAGATTAATCGAAGGAGACTAGCTCTCCATTACAAACATAAACCTACACCTAATTTCGTAGCAGCCTATGAAAAGAAAAGAAGAAGATAAGATAAGATCCCTCGGTTCTGCCCTAAACAGACTATAAATACAGATTCTGGGTTGCGGTCGCTTGCGAAGCAAAATAGGTTTCGCGAGGCTAATCTTATGAACAGTCGCTCTTTCGCGAGGTGAAACAGGTTTCGTGAGGCGAGCCAGAGAGGGTGACTGTTGCTGCTCGTGCTAGTCTTCGGGCTCGCGAGGCGAGCATACTCTCGCGAGGCTAATCCTCCAGAATTGCATTTTTTATTAACCTGAAAACAAGAAATAGCAGTAAGTGCTTTATTTGACTCTAAATCAACTAAATTAACATAAAACTACTTTAGAGACTCAAAATGTTGTTTGACGACAATCAAGTCTAATTTGGGTGAAAATGAGATATAATTAGCACAAAATCACGGTCATACTAGTCATAAAACTAGATGAGCCAACGGCTGATCAAAATACCCCAAACTTAAACTTTGCTTGTCCCCAAGCAAACTAAAACTCAAAAACTTAAAAAGACTCAAGACTTGGCAAGATTAAGAGATTCAATCAACTTTGCACAGAATTCATGCAATACAACAAAACAATTTTCTTCAATGTCCCCCCCCCCCCCCCCCCCCTTCAAACAAAGCAATCCCCACAATCATTTATTCTGAACATTTGAGAATTTCATCATTCAAACAATCAGTAATCTAAGCAAGGGATCCAAGTCACACACAAGAGGGAGATCACCAAATTCAAACAATCGCCTTCCTCACAAGGGAGTTTAGTGTTTCACTCAATCGCTCAATTTTTGTCTAGGTTATCAACATTTCACTCAATTCACCTTTCAGAAGCACTTCCCATGAATTTGATTTTCATCTCAAAATGGTTCCCACAGAAAACATGCATGCAACATCAAAAGGTCTTTTATGGTTGTAATCGGGCCTGGCTAAGGGTAGGATATACAAAGGTACTGGGTTTAAGTCCCTAGGAACTAAGAGAACATGAAACACTTCAAAACATTGAAATTCCACTAGAGTTCCTTTTCTCATTTTTCTTTATGCTTTGGGTGACTACAGCCATTTCTTCTAATACTTTTATTTTTATCATTTTTACACTTTTTTTTTCTCTTTTTTTTTCTTCTTTTTTTTCTTCTTTTTTTTTCTTCTTTTTTCTTTTTTTTTTTTGGCTCCAACCTTTTTATTATATTTTTTTTTCTTTTTCTCAATCCCAGAATGACATGTCACAACCTTGTAGCCACCCCAAACTTAGTTTCTTGCAACCAATCTCTTACTAAGATTCCATGCTCTCCTAATCCTAAGATCGGGTTAACATGGTTTTTTTTTCAGATTTTAGCTTGTAACATAGGGTTATCAAGAATTAACAGGCTAATCAGGCTCAAAGGGGCTAACTAGGAAACATGCATTAGGGATGATTATTTTAGTCAAGTAGATATTTACAAAGAAAATGCCTAAATCATCTAAAGCAAACACATAAACATGCAAACCAAAAAGAGATTCAAGCAAATTCGGGAAAGTGCAACTTAAAAGTGTTTCTCACAATTAAAAACATGTTGGAGGCTCAAATCCTCACCTGGACATTTTTGCAAATTGTTTGACCGAGATTCTATCCCTAGTGTGTGCATCCCTTCACCCCAAACTTATCATAAATCATGTCATCACAACAAAATATCTCAAAGTTCAGGAACCAAATTTTTCAAATGGGGATCAAATTTTCAATTTTCAATTCCTAGGGGAAATAGTCAACAATTAACATGCAATCCATCTATGCAAATTCAATCAAAATCCAATCAAGCTTGCCAACACAAGACTCAACACAACTCCTGAGCTTCTCAAATTATTCAAGAGCTAAAAGAAAACAAAACAAAAACAAAATAAAGCAAGCATAATTAAAAAGGAAAAAGGATTTAGAGAAAACTCATTGGAGATGGTTCCACCAGGATCCCATTGTCTGTGATACAGTGGCCACGGAATGCTCAAAGTACGATATGATCCTCCCGGATCCCATGGCCTACAACATAAGTATGAGAGCGAGCGCTTGATAATCATGGTAACTCCGCCAAGTGCGGCGGACTTCTCACTCCCTATCAGGTCACAATTGACCTCTTTCTCAACTTTGTCCATAAAGTCCTCCCAATAAAAGTGGGGTTCAGCCTCTTGGACTGGCCATGGTGAAAAATCCAAAGGCTTGAACTCCATTGCTGGTTGTTCCACAGGGGGAGGTGGCAAACAGGTAGCTGGGGTCTCCGGTGTTGCTTCAGTTTCTGTACGATCTTCATCCATTGCTTTACCAGATTCATCACCTGTTAAACCTGCAGAAATCTCAACACACACCACAGAAAGGTTAGAGTTAGTACAATCAGTAAATATAGTACAAGAAACTGAATCAGTAAAGGTCTGAATGTCTGGAAGTGGCTTGAGCTCTAAGGAGGGTGGCTGCTCAGTGGATGGTGTAATTGGAGTATCCATGATGTCAAGAACTTCGGCTGAACAAACAGCTTCACTCACACTATCACCCTGCAAAATAGAGTCAAGAAACTTAGCACAAACAACACACGGGTTAGTGTCAGTACAGTCAGTACATGTAGTACTAGAAACTGAATTAGTAAAGGTCTGATTGTCTGGACTTTCTGCACACATTTCATCCATCCCATCACTTTCAACACATGCATCTACTTCCAAAGGTTCTTCATCATTCTCAGGCATGGTGAAGCAGATGTCCTCCTGATCCTCAATTTCTATGTTTCCTGGCTGAACATGTCCCTCAACCTCATATGTCTCATGTTCCATATAGATGTTTTGCTCTTCATACCTTTCAAAACATGCTACACAAGAAGCAAATTCTTTACAATCAGCACATGCAGTATAATAGATAGAATCAGGGGAAGAGTGAATATCTGGAGATTCAACACACAGTTCATCAACAGAAGTATTATCAAAATCATCCTCAGAGGGAGCATTATCAAGAACAACTGTTTGTGACTCTGTATGTTCTTCAAGGGGATGTGGAGTTTGCAGTGCAGCCGAGGTGGAAACGATGTAAGCATTTTGAGTGGCAAAATCCTGACAACTTGCCTCCATCCTCTGTTGAAATTCAAGATTACTTGCTTCCATCCTCTGTTGGAATTCAAGATTTTGTTCTGCCATCCGTCGATTTTTCTCGGCCATCCGTTGCACCAATTCTTCCAGACTGAGCTGGTGTAGTGTAGGGTCAGGCTGATATTGGTGGCTTATTGCCATTTGATGCACCAAAGAAGCTATCTCATCCAAAACACCTTGTCCTCCACTATGTTGGCTAGAATACTCATTCATTCCAATCATTTCAAAACCGCTGCTAAACTCATAACTTCCAGCAAAGTTAGGATAATATATGCATGATGGTGGCCTATCAAAGTTAGGATAATATATGCATGGTTCATAATCAACATTAGGCATAAAATCTTGCATATAACTATCCATGGAAAGCACTAAGATTCACAACCAGACAAAGCAGCCAAAACTAATTCAGTAATGCAATTTTTTTTAACTGTTAATAACAACAAGAGTCCCCGGCAACGGCGCCAATTTTTGGTCGCGCTGTCGCGCACACGCCAAAAAGCGAGCGGTTTGTAAAAATGTAGTTTAGGGCGACAACTCGGATATCGTCTCACAAGGACTCTTAAGTTGTTGTTATTAACACAAAAATCAGTTTTGGGGGGTTTTGGATTTGGAATTGAATAAAGAAAACAAAGCAGAAAGACAATGTAAACTAAACAATTACCAAATAAGCTAAAGCGATTAACCTACTGTTATCGGGTTCCCACTATCATCGGTTCATATAATTCCAAGCCCTAAGCGGATTCTACTCTCTTTTCGATTGTAACATCAATTAACAAGCGAAAACAATGCTACGAGACATATGTTCCTATTCCCAAATTAAGCAAACGGGGTGAAGCACTCATGAACTAAGCGAACATGAACGAACACACTCGAATTAAGCAAACGCGATTAAGTATAGGAACATAACATCATCGAAACAAATCAACACAAATTCTATACACTCCTGAATTAAGCAAATAGAAATATATAAAACAAGTATTGAAAGAGAATAGCATAAAGTTCAGAAATTACAAAACCTCAAGCGTAAATGGAACCCAATCGCAGTAGATTAATCAAAGGAGACTAGCTCTCCATTACAAACATAAACCTACACCTAATTTCGTAGCCGCCTATGAAAAGAAAAGAAGAAGATAAGATAAGATCCCTCGGTTCTACCCTAAACAGACTATAAATACAGATTCTGGGTTGCGGTCGCTCGCGAGGCGAAACAGGTTTCGCGAGGCTAATCTTATGAACAGTCGCTCTTTCGCGAGGAGAAACAGGTTTCGTGAGGCGAGCCAGAGAGGGTGACTGTTGCTGCTCGCGCTGGTCTTCGGGCTCGCGAGGCGAGCATACTCTCGCGAGGCTAATCCTCCAGAATTGCATTTTTTATTAACCTGAAAACAAGAAATAGCAGTAAGTGCTTTATTTGACTCTAAATCAACTAAATTAACATAAAACTACTTTAGAGACTCAAAATGTTGCTTGACGACAATCAAGTCTAATTTGAGTGAAAATGAGATATAATTAGCACAAAACCATGGTCATACTAGTCATAAAACTAGATGAGCCAGCGGCTGATCACAGGTAGCAACAAGTCCTTCAAGGTTAATGGGCAGAGGCTAAAGCCATTCCATGGTGTGGTTGCTGGTGTTCCTGACGATGCTATTGTTGAGGAGCTCTCCTTGGAAGCTCCCACCTACACTGACACTTGATCAGGGAGTACCCTTTCCTTTCCCTCACTCTGATTTTATAGTTATGTTGTTTCATTGGGGACAATGTATGTTTTAAGTGTGGGGGAGGGAACTAATTGTAGCTTTGTTTTGTGTTTGGTTGGTCTTGTGTTTGAATAAATTGTGTAAGTCTTTGGTCGGTGAGCTTGATTAGTTTTGATTGATTTTGCACAGATTGATTGCATGATTTATGTGATGATTCCCCCTAGGTTGAATTTTTTTTTTGAAAAGTGATCCCCATGTGATTGAGAACTGAACTTTGAGATTTTGTTGTGATGGCATGATTTATGATAAGTTTGGGGTGAAGGGAAACACACACTAGGGATCGAATCTCAGTCAAACAATTTGCACGAATGTCCAGGTGTAGATTTGAGCCTCCAGCATGTTTTTAACTGTGTGAAATCACTTTTGGATTGCACTTTCCTGAATTTACTTGAGTCTCTTTATGGTTTTCATGTTTATGTGTTTGCTTCAAATGATTTAGGCATTTTCTTTGTAAATAACTACTTAGCCTAAAATAACCATCCCTAATGCATGTTCCCTAGTTAGCCCCTTTGAGCCTAATTAGCCTGTTAATTCTTGATAACCTTATGTTATGAGCCTAAAATCTGGAAAAAAAAAACCATGTTAACCCGATCTTAGGATTAGGAGAGCATGAAATCTTAGCAAGAGATTGGTTGCAAGAAACTAATTTTGGGGTGGCTACAAGGATATGATGTGTTGTTTGGGATTGAGAAAAAGAAAAAAAAAATAATAAAAAGGTTGGAGCCAAAGGCAAGAAAAAAAGAGGAAAAAAGGAAAGTGTAAAAATGTAAAAAAAAAAATATTAGAAGAAATGGTTGTAGTCACCCAAGGCAAAGGAAAAATGAAAAAAGGAACTTGAGTGGAAATTCAAAGTGTAAAAATCGCATGCTCTCTTAGTTCCTTGGGACTTAAGCCTAGTACCTTTGTATATCCTACCCTTAGCCAGGCCCCATTACAACCATAAAAGACCTTTTGATGTTGCATGCATGTTTTCTGTGGGAATCATTTTGAGATGAAAATCAAATTCATGGGAAGTGCTTTTAAAAGTGAAACTGAGTGAAATGTTGTTAGCCTAGACAAAGACTGAGCGGATGAGTGAAACACTAAATGCCCTTGTGAGGAAGGCAGTTGTTTGAATTTGGTGATCTCCCTCTTGTGTGTAACTTGGATCCCTTGCTTAGATTAATGATTGCTTGAATGATGAAATTCTCAATGTTCAAAATAAATGAATGGGGGATTACTTTGGTTGAAAGGGGGGAAACATTGAAGGAAAATCATTTTGATGAAATTGCTTGAAATTTGTGCAAAGTTGATTAAATCTCTTAAGCTTGCCATGTCCTGAGTCTTGTTGATTTTTGAGTTGTAGTTTGCTTGGGGACAAGCAAAGTTTAAGTTTGAGGTATTTTGATAAGCCTCTGGCTCATCTAGTTTTATGGCTAGTATGACCAGTGTTTTGTGCTAATTATATCTCATTTTCACCCAAACTAGATTTGATTGTCTTTAAGCAAGGTTTTGAGTCGTTTGAGTAGTTTTAGGTTAATTTAGCCAGTTTTGAGTCAAATAAAGCACTTATGGCTATTTTACTGTTTTCAGGTTAAGTTAGAAGTCAAGGGAATAAAGAAACAGAGAAAATTCCAATCCTGGAGGTGTTCGCCCCGCGAGAGTCTTCTCGCCTCGCGAACCTGAAAGCCGCCTGAAAAGCAAAAATGTCATCCTCTCTCGGTTCGCCCCGCGAACAACACCTCGCCTCGCGACCACCGAGCTGACGATGTTCCATAGAAATGCAACCCGTTACGTGTCGCCTCGCGGATCCATGTCTCGCCTCGCGAGACCGAAGACCAAGCCATGACTCTTCCATTCCTCGCCACGCGAGCAAGATTACTCGCCCGCGAGAAGACCAAACGTTGCGAGACTCTTCATGATATTCGCCTTGCGAGTGAGGGTTCGCCTCGCGAGTGGGCTCGATGCCGAATGCTATAAATGGGCAGTTCGGGCAGATTGGAAGAACTTTTGATTCTCCATTGTTTTTTTTACATATTTTCTGTGTGTTCGTTTTTCCATGGAGAACTAATTTTCTTAGATTAGTCTACTGTAATCGAATTCCACTACACTTGAGGTTTTTGTAATTCCTGTTTTATTTGCTTTTCCCTTTTCAATACCATATTATACATTTCTGTTTGTTTAATTCAGGAGTGTATAGTGTTGTGTTGATTCATTTCGGTGATGTTATGTTCCTATATTGAATCGCGTTTGTTTAATTCGCGTGTGTTCGTTCATGTTCGTTTAGTTCATGAGGGCTTAACCCCGTTTGTTTAATTCGGGAATAGGAACATATATCTGTAGTAGCGATTTCGTTTGTTAATTGTTGCTACAACCGAAAGGGGATTAGAATCTGCTTAGGGCTTGGAATTTACATGAACCGATGCTAGTTGGGAATTCAAGAACATTAGATTAATCGTCTTTATCTATTTGATAATCTTTTCAACTGCTTTGTTTTATTGCTCTGTTATTACTTTGTTTTCTTTATTTCATTCAAATCCAAAACCCCCCCAAAAACTGATTTTTGTGGTAAATAGCAAGTCAAGAGTCCTTGTGAGACGATATCCGAGTTGTCGCTCCTAAACTACAGTTTTATAAACCGCTCGCTTTTTGGCGCGTGCGCGACAGCGCGACCACCTCACGAGACTCAGTTCTGTCTTGTGGGTGATATGATGGCGTTTGCTGCCCCCTAGCCGTCTTGGTGACGGCATCGTCATAGAATTCTTCACATCTTGGGCAAACTTTGAAGATACCACCAGATTTTTTGCGTATCATGAAGTTGACAAGCGGTTCCCCTGGCTTCGGATAGATATCAAATGAATCCATCAGGTCCATCTGGATATTCTATCCAGCTCTTATATTGACCATGCCTATTCCCATACGGACTTGGAGATCAGTTTTGTTAACTTCAGGGCCGAATGGTTCTGTGTCAATCTTCATGTCTGGTTTCTTGTCTGAAAACTTTAGTCTTCATATTACAAACCTTTCTGAATGATGTCCCTGAAATGCATACAGTCATTAGTTACATGACCAAAAGTATTATGAAGCTTACAATACTTCCGATCTTTTATTTCATGGGCTTTCAATAGCCTATGATCATCTGACAATTTTAACTGCTTATCTTTAAGAAATATGTCAAATATTTGGTCAGCTTTGGTCACGTCAAACGTATACACTTTCTTGTTGACAAAAGGAATCCTTTCTCTGGCCCTTGCGGGCCTCAAGACTTGACATGTATAAGGGGGACCAGTTTTCAATTCAACATAGTCTACTTCATATTCTTCTTAATTATCGCCCTCTTCGTCGGAATCACTACATCCGACAAAATTAATCTTTTCTCTTTTGAGGAATTTCCTCTGCTTGAAAACCTTTTCGGCCTTCAGTTGTTCAATTTGTCGGACTTTGTCACCCAACCGGGCAAGATCAATAAGGTGTTGGTTGACCTATTTCTTCCTAATATAATAATCTAATCCCCCGGCAGCAATCTTTACTATCGCTGCCTCAAGGATAGGGGTGAAGCAATGACTCCTCATCTGACGGAATCGGGTAAGGTAATCATCGACAGACTCGTTATTCATTCTTTTAATACCGAATAAGTCTGTCAACCCAATTTTTAAATCACCCCTAAAGAATTGATCATGAAAGCTCCTCTCTAATTGATTCCAGGAATGTATAGAATTAGGTCTTAAAGTTTAAAACCAAGAAAAAAGCATTCTTAATTAATGAACTAGGAAAAAAGTTCATTTTTAGTCCCTCCTCTAAAGCCAAATTTCCTAATTCGACCGTGTTCGACGGTTGATTCTCCACTTTCCCCGAGAATTTTGACAATTTGGGTATTTTGTATCCTCGAGGCATTTCTGCCTGTTGGACCCAGTTAGAAAATGTCGATGCAAAAAATGGCTGATTGGCATAACCTATGTTAAAACCAAACCTATTCAATTCTTGTTCGACAACTTGGTTAATATTTAGGTTTTGAACATTTTGATGAAGCGCTCCAAGAGCATCTTGGTTTATGACAAAGTCTTCGTCTTCCTCTGGCTGTAGAATGTGTACATTTCCACGTCTCAAAGGGACTCGACGATGGGGTTGTGACTGCTCGTCATCTTGTTCGGATCCATCAAGTTGGATAACTTGTGGTTATTCAACCTGTGGTTGATTATTCTGACCATGGTTGACATTCCTATTGACATTTCTATTGGGATTTCTATCGGCATTTTGGTTGTCGTCTGGGGCCAACACACCCAAGGCTCTATTTAACCTACGTATCTCATTTGCCAATGTCATGCATGCATTATTTGTGTTTTCCATTAATGGCGTAATCACTGCACCCATTTACTGAGTAAATGTATTCACCATTTCAAAGTTACTAGAATCAATTTGTTGTCGAACATTGGCTAATGTTGCTTCTGACGAACCAACAATATTTTGTGGGGGTTGTCTAAGTGGGGAAACTTGTTGCCTTACTACTGGACGCTCTTGTCGAGTATGGGTCATCACCATTGACCCGGTTATCCCATTCGTTTGACTGGGGATTTGGCCCCCAGTCGACGATCCTGCCTGTCCAGATGTGTGGGCGGCCGTCGTTACTCTATTTGGATATGGTATGTATGCAAATGGGGTATTTGGGTTGACAGTGGTTGAACCATAAGGCATTCCATACAAAGGTTGTGGCAGAGGTTGCGTAGTCCCTCTTAGGTTTGAATTCAAAACACTTCGTGGAGACAATCCAGTATTTGGCGGATTTATTTGTTGTAAAACTGGGGAAGTTGGAGACGGGAGTGTTCCTTGACCAACTTCGTCAAATCTATTGACAACTTGAGCGTAGGAAACGCCTCTTCTCGCCACTAAACTATTAGTGCTACTATTTCCTGCGTTAATAGCGTTAGCCATGGTTGCAGGAATATTGTCAACTGGCGCAACAGTGGTTACCGGATTAGCATCCACCGTTGACACAACGGCGTTAGTGCTTACTACGCCTGCATTACTTGCACTACTCATATTCACAGAGTTTTGGGAATTAGATGACGTTCGAATCACTCTCCCACTGTGTAGACGCATACAATAAATTTGTATGTCAGAATTTATGACACTGTACGAGTTACTCTAAACTCGTCCCACCGGGCGTGCCAATTTGTTAACGTTGATTTTTGGTTTCTGACCAAAAATCCTTTGTGACAAATAATTAGAGATCAAACAAGTGTGGGACCTACGAGTTATGCGGTAATCTCAACAAGAATGTGTTATTTTGAAGGTAATGTCCGCCAAGTACAAATTTGACAAATTAGTCAAATCTAGTAATATACTGGCAAAGACTTAATGCTATGATAAGTTTATGAGTTTGAAAATGGTGTTTAAGATTATCGTCAATAAGGAAACTTGACAATGAAACTGCATGCATTTAAAAGAGGAATAGAAAAGGGAACTTTAAAATTGAAGAGATGAAAGTAGTTCCTATTGTAGAAAATAACTTCTTAATTGAACTCAGTTTATAACGATCAAGAAACAAAAGTGTTGAAAAGAGAGGTTAAGTAAAGTAAAATTTAAGAACAAAAATTCAAAAGAAGGGTTGAAGAAAATAAGATCTAAACAATACTACTTGCGGAAAGTAAAAGAACTTAGATGAATAACTTGAAAGAAATACTGGAAATAATGAAGAACAAGTAAAGAACTTGATGAACACAACCAGTATTGCACCGAGTTTTCATATTGAATTGAAATAAGATGGGTGGAGGGAATACTTGAATGTTATCCGTCAATCTACTGTGTGATCGAGATGTGTAGGATGTGTATCAAGTAACCGACCCTTATTATATTGTGATTACTAGTATTTATAGACAAATAAAATAACTACCTAGAAATAACTCTCTATCTAAATGACCGCTACATGTTTTTGGCAGTTAAGTTTTATACTTAAACTGTTTTGTCAAGCAATCCCACTAACTGCTCAATGTCTTGAACCGCTCCGTGTCAATTTGCTTATCTTCGACGGTTTGAACTGCTTGACAACTTGTATTGGTATCTTTTGTCGGATTGGAAACTTAACCAATTTCTTCACTTTTCTATTTCTCTTGACGACTCTTCCTTCGACTAAGTCTTCCTTTATTATTTTGTCAGGAATTTGATTGTCGAATCTTTTCCTCTGTCAAACTGTATTTTCTTGTCAAACCAAATATCTTCAATACTTAGAAAATTTTGATTACCTCATCAATCCCTTCATCATCCTATCAAGAAAACATCTATTAGAAATACAAAATTTCATCCTTAACACCTCTACATTCCACTGAAATTACTACAGCAACAAATTGTTTATTATTTTGGTCTATTCTATCCAAGATTTACAAAACCGAACCGGCCATCGAACCGGTGAAGGCAGCTGTTCGAGGTTCAATGGTCCAACCGAGGTTGAACCGTGATTGAACAGGTTATAATTAAATAATATTATTTTAATTTTTAATATAATATTTATAACAATATTAAACAAAAAAACAACATAACAACTAAAATTATTAAGCACAAATTTTTTTATTTTGAAATTAAACTAAATAAATATAAAAATATATGTTAAAATCATCTTCATAGGGAAAACCAACCCAAAATCTACAACCAGTCCACATATGTTATAAAACAAAAGAATTGGATTTTGACTAGGATGACCCAAATCCTTTTATACTATTTTTTTTTTAGGAAACCGGTTCAGGCTGGTCAACTACCGGTTATGATCGATTTTGAACCGGTTCAGTACAGGGACGGTTTTCCCTGTAAACTGGACCGGCCAAGATCACGGTTCCCGGTTAATCCGATCGGGGCCGATTTTGAAAACCTTGATTCTATCATGAATATAGAAATGGAAACAAGGTGATCAACGTCGCTCAATAGTAGTTACGTGGAAAAAAAAATACTAATACTGTAACACAATTGTCAGATGCAGAAAGGCATTGGATACATTTGAGTGGGTCCTCTACTTAGAATATTGTCTTCCATCACTTAACTGTGTATAAATATATGGCTACTGGCTTATACTAAATCAGTAACACTTACAAGTTACCAATAATCAATCTAATTTTGTTTATTTTCATCACTTGTGATGACCATAACCATAATGATGAATCCAGTTTGTTTCAAATTCATTCAAGCCATGTTTATCGTGTTGTTAATGTTGCATGTGGACCTTGTTTGTGCAGAAGAAGTTAGGTGCATAGAGAGGGAAAGGCAAGCACTCCTTCACTTCAAGGCTAGCCTTATGGATGACTATGGCATGCTATCATCATGGGGGGCTGAAGAGGACAAGCGTGATTGCTGCCAATGGAAGGGAGTTGGCTGTAGCAACCTAACTAGCAGCATAGAAATACTTGACATTGGACAGTGTTATTTGAGAGGTAAGATCCATGCCTCATTAATGGAGTTGCAACACTTAAAGTATTTGAACCTCAGTCTTAATTATTTTTCTCAAGATACCCGTATCCCCGATTTCTTTGGTTCTCTGAGCAATTTGAGATACCTTGATCTGTCATATTCTGATTTTGACATAAAAATTCCAAGTCAATTTGGTTCTCTTTCACACTTGCAATACTTAAATCTTAGAGGAAATAGTCTAGAAGGTTCAATCCCCTATCAACTCGGAAATCTTTCCAAGTTGCAGTATCTTGATCTGAGTTGGAATGGTTTAGAAGGAACATTACCATCTCATCTAGGAAATCTCTCCAAGTTGCAGTATCTTGATCTCAGCAACAATGATTTGGAAGGAACAATACCATCTCAACTCGGGAAGCTTTCAAGCTTGCAGAAGCTTCTTCTTGGATACAATTCAGCTCTCAAATTTGAGAATGGGAATCAAATTGGTGGTCAGTGGTTGTCCAATCTCACTAATTTAGTCCATCTTGACTTGAGTGGGACATCTAATCTTATCAATTCTCATAGCTTGCTACAAACGATTGGTAAGCTACCAAAACTAACAGAGCTAATGCTATCTGATTGTAGCCTTTCAGATGATTTTCTCCTTTCATTGAGCCTTTCCAAATTCAAATTTTCTACTTCTCTTGATGTCCTTGATCTCTCTCGGAACACCTTCAAGTCATCCATTATATTCCAGTGGGTGTCGAATGTCAGCTCCAACCTTGTTGAGCTTGACCTTAGCCATAACCTCTTGGAAGGTCACATATCAAATGATTTTGGCCTTGCCATGACTTCTCTGTGGCGACTTGACCTGTCCTATAACAGAATCAAGGGTGGGGTTATGGAATTCTTCATGAATATATGTACCTTAGGTTCCTTAATTATGGAAGAAAATAATTTGATTGAAGACCTTTCCACAATTGTTAATCATTTGTCAGCTGGCTGTGTAAGATACTCATTGCGAGAATTGGATCTAAGCAATAATCAAATCACTGGCATATTACCCAACCTTTCAATATTCCCGTCTTTGAAAACATTAGATCTTGGGGGAAATCAACTAAAAGGGCAAATACCAGAAACCATCAGATTGCCATCTCAGTTTGAGTCTTTGAATGTTGATTCAAATTTCTTGAAAGGTGGAGTTCCAAAATCATTCGGGGACACGTGTACTTTTCGCTCATTGACGTTGTCTAACAACAATTTGAGTGAAGAGCTTCCAGTTATAATCCATCACTTGTCTGGATGTGCTAGTTACTCACTACAAGAATTATACCTAAGCAGGAACCAAATCAATGGCACACTGCCCGACCTCTCAATGTTCTCATCTCTAAAAGTGTTAAAAGTTGATCAAAATAGGCTAAATGGGACGGTTCCTGAAAATATTCCATTTCCAGCTCATATAGAGACCTTGCTATTGAATTCAAACTCTTTGAAAGGCGTATTCAGCGACTCCCACTTTGCTAATATGTCTAAGTTAAAGGTCTTGGACTTATCTGACAACTCATTGAATTTGGCATTTAGCCAAAATTGGGTACCTTCTTTTCAATTGGAGACCGTACGATTGAGATCTTGCAAGTTAGGTCCAGTTTTCCCCAAATGGTTGCAGACACAAATTAACTTCATGCATCTTGATATTTCTAATGCTGGAATTTCAGATATTGTTCCAGAGTGGTTTTGGGCCCTACCCAAAATGCTTGACTCGATGAACATTTCATACAACAATCTCAGAGGTACAATTCCAAATGTTCCATTAAGATTTGCTAAGAACCCTTCCATAACTCTAGCTGCGAATCAATTTGAAGGCCCAATTCCACCATTTTTAGGAAATGCTGACTCCCTTGATTTGTCCGAAAATAAATTTTCAGATGCTTTTCTATTTTTATGTGCCAATGATACAGCTGAAAGATTAGGTCAATTAGATCTTTCAAATAATCGTTTATCTGGGCAGATTCCTGATTGTTGGAGCAATTTCAAATTATTAGGCTATCTAGATTTGGGTAACAATAATTTGTCTGGCCAAGTTCCTACCTCTTTGGGATCAACTCTTGAACTTCAAGCGTTGATATTGAGAAACAATAGCTTAATTGGGGAGCTCCCTTTCTCAATGAGAAATTGCACAAAGTTAATAATGCTAGATGTGGGGGAAAATAAATTATCAGGACGAGTTCCTTCTTGGATCGGGAGCAATTTAAAACAATTGCAAATGTTAAGCTTGCGAAGGAATCACTTCTCTGGAAGGTTACCATTGTCACTTTGTCATCTAACAAGTATTCACCTCTTGGATCTCTCATCAAATAACCTGAAGGGGCAAATTCTCAAATGTTTCAAGAATTTCTCTGCAATGGCTCAAGAAAGTTTCTCATCATATGCCGGTCCTCATGCTGACATTGGCAACCAAACTTCTGGAAGGTTCAGGTATTCTTATGATTTAATTACATTGCTGATGTGGAAAGGTGTAGAACATGCATTCAAGAATAATCAATTGCTTTTGAAAGGCATTGATCTCTCAAACAATCAATTAACAGAGGAAATTCCAGCAGAAATTGAGAATTTAGTTGGATTGGTTTCATTAAATTTATCAAAAAACAATTTGACAGGGGAAATTCCTTTAAACATAGGAAGGCTCCATTCACTTGAATTTCTTGATTTGTCAAGAAACCAGCTTGTTGGTTCCATTCCTTCTACTCTTACTCAAATTGATCGGCTCGCTATGTTGGATTTGTCACATAATTATCTATCCGGAGAAATTCCAACTAGCACACAATTACAAAGCTTTGATGCCTCGTGTTATGAAGATAATCTTGATCTTTGTGGGAGGCCACTTCAGAAATTGTGTAAAGAAGAGGAGTCATCACAAGAACCAAAAATCGAATTTGGCAAAGATGAAGATTCGTTCTTTGGTCTTGGATTTTACATGAGCATGGCTTTTGGATTTGTTATTGGATTTTGGGGGATCTTTGGCTCAATCTTAGTCAAGCATTCTTGGCGACATGCTTATTTCAAATTCTTGAATAATTTAACGGATAATATTTACGTCATGATAGCATTGAAAGTTGCCAAGTACAAGAGGTGACTCAAAGCCTAACTGGTAATATTTTTAAGCTCTCCCATCTATACTTGTGTTTTTCCTTTTCACATAGATAGCAATCATAAACCTTAATTTATAAAACTGTAGATACTGAAATCTGGTTGGGATTTGTGTAGTAATGTAGTATGATGCTCTGAGCAACTTGCTTTGCTATAATGATGTTATTTATATATGTCCAATAACTGAAACTAAATAAAATAGTGGCTAACACACTGTTTTTTTCTATTTATTGGTTTTTATGAGGGCTTCTATGCATATTGTAACTAATGTTTTAAATCTACGGAAAGCATACAATTTTGTACTCTGAACTAATAATGAAAATTGGAGCAAACTATCCTTTAGGCTATTGCTCCCCAATGATGCACAAATAGACTATTGAGGCGCAACAGGGTTTTGTTGATAGCCAAACCTACTCCATTGTCTCTGTTTGTGTATGTTTGCATGTGTGTTTGTATATTGGATGATGCAAGAAGGCTGTAAATGAAACCACTGTCACTAGTGGAATCTGAGGGCTCTGCATTTCTGTTTTAAGGCCATAAGTTGTTTCACCATTTGTTTTAACAACTGCTTGTAGAGAGTTAAATGTGTCTATTACTACTACTATTATTGGCTTCAAGTGTTTAATTGATCAGTGGGTAAGTGGGTTCCTTTTGTATAGCTGTGATTAGGCTCTAATTGTGAATTGTAGCTTTTCCACCTCTGTGACTTTGGGGATTTGCCAATCTTTGATATGTGCCCACTGATGAACTAGCCCTTAACAGAAGAGGAACTTGCATAATTTTACTGTGATGTCATGATCTTGAATAAGTCGTTTATGAAATGCTAATTTTATAATTAAATATTTAATAAATGCTGGATTAATGTGTTTAGATTAACTTTGATGGTAAGACTTTGATTTATTTTGTTAAACTACCTCCTATGTGTGGATGGATTAAAGTTAACACAGATGGGGCAGCAAAGGGATCACCTGGACATGCTGGAGGGGGAGCAATTTTTAGAGATAAGATTGGAGCTGTCCTTGGATGTTTTGCAGAATATTATGGTGTTACTGATTCATTTTCGGCTGAACTGTTTGCTGCTATGTCAGCCATTTATATAGCTGTGGAAAAAGGTTGGTCCAAGATCTGGATGGAATGCGATTCTACCTTGGTGGTTCAGGCTTACTCTAATCCAGATATTGTTTCTTGGAGAACTAGGACAAAGTGGATGAATTGTGTTAAATTAGCCTCAACTTTAGATTTTAGAATTTCTCATGTGTGTAGGGAAGGAAACCATTGTGTTGATAAGTCAGCCACTTTTGGAGCTACTTCAAAATGTTATACTTGTTAGATTTAAGTAGTTTGTCATGGGTCAGGTTATTGTCCCCCCATGTTTTTGTTTTGTTTTCTTTATTTTTTCAATAATATTTGGGCATGCTGCAAATGATTGGTAGTGGCTTTGGTGCCAACCTAATTGGGATGATTGCCTCTACAGTGATTTTTTGCATGCCTTTTGCTTAAAAAAAATCTTGAATCTCTTTTTTTTTTATATATAATTAAAAAATTTCAACTTTTTATAATCAGCTAACTATTTTTTTTTTTATAAAATGATTTTTTCAGAATCATAAATTAAAAAATTACATGGAACATAATGACCTTGGTTCAATTTATAGGAACCTTCTTGGTAAGCAATATGTAATCTAACTACAAATTCTTGTATGCCCTGATCTTATAATGTTGAGAGCTTCTCTTCACACTAAATTTTTAATAAAAATATTAGGTTATTTTTACTTATTTTGAGATTGCCTGATAATAAGTGTATAGCAACAAACATTCATGTTCTTCTTTTCCGTGAATATTCATACAGAATTTGAGCAGCTCAACCAGATTTTCACTACATTCACCAAGTCTGAGAGACTCACTCTCTGCCTTTTCTTAATTTTCAGCCTCTTAACGACCCCAACCTCCTGTGACCAGATATTGAACTTGAGAGTTCTCGGACAATGCAAGTATTTTCTGGACATCAAGTTTGAAGATAAGGGGCTATGTTTTTCCTGTCAATTCTTTGGTGTTGTATGTTTTGATTGTTTAAACCTGTCATGTACTTCTCTTATGGTTGCTTGGAGCTGTATTTATGGATTGGTTAGAGTCATGAACTTATTTAATGTGACTGCAATAGAGATGAGTTATGGTGAAATATAAATCACCACTTATATTATCAATATTTTGCTCTTTAAGTTCTCATAATTATAACTGTGGTTTATCAAGACTTATTGAGTTAAACATAACGAGATATATTTTACTGACAAAAGATTGTCAATGGATTATCTGTCAACATTAAGTCACCAAGAATCAGATACAATCTGGAAGTTATTTTTCATTATTATGCCAATCTCATAATTGATGGAGCAGTAACTTTTACATCAGTGATAATTCAGCTCCTACCTTGGACATTTTTTTCTATTCCATATTTTACTTTATAAGCAAAACATATATTGATAAGAGTAGAATAGATAGAAACACTAGAGAAAGAAAAGACAAGCCTACTCCACAATTTTCCTTGAGCCATAAAGTCATTTGTAATACCAAATTATGGCAAGAACCAGAAGCGCATAATAGTAGCCATCAACAGTTAAAGACAAACCGCATGGCAGAAGAGCTAACCAGCATTGATGCATAAACCTGTTCCACAAACTAAAGAACAGGCCAGAAGTAAGCTATCAATAGTAATAGAATATATGGTTAGTGAGTTGGTTAAGGGTTAGTTACATATCATTAGTCTAATATAGCATATAAATAAGACACCAATGTACACAATTAAGTATCTTTTTCAATATGATTACTCATGAGAAACTCTTCTCACTTGCAAGCTTTCATGCTTCTAAGAACTACTTTTCCTATGAAGTTAATCTTCATCTCTTTGATCCCGTGGTTGGTAACATGGTATCAAAGCGATACCGTGCTTCCACCGCAGACGAGAGTGACAAATATTATGGCTACTCTGATTCGGAGGAGGAAGTTTTAGAGGAGGAAGAAGCAAGCCTCACCTCTGTTCTTGAATCTGGATTCTTGGAGTTTGGAAGTTTCCACTCCAACACTGTTCCGATCAAGCCATTGAAGCCAATCAAGCTATAGATCAGAGGTCCGGCGATCAAGTTTGGAGAAATCACATGTACCTTCTCAGACAACAGTGATGTTGCACCACCGTTCTTGGATCCTCAATCCGCCGATGTTAGCAACTCTTCAAGCGTCACCGATCTGGTGAGTCCAGAACCGGTGAGTCCATAACTGGTGACTCGTGTACCGTACGATTCTCCAATCTTCGATTGTCGCGTTATCTCCTTCTTCTTCGTCGACTCCCGCAATTTGAGTCTGGTTTCGCCATGTTTGGCTTCGGTCCATCGCATTCTTGGCCGCACCACCATTACAGTCGAGCTTTTAGCTCCCTGGTTCATCACCGGCAGGCCAAGAAAAGGGATCAATGGTCTTGACGAAGCACTGGAACGACAGATAGTGACCACCGAGTTCGTCGTCGGAAGCTGCACTTAGCTCTCCGATCTCATCGACGTCTGCACTGCTGTCTTCGATCCCGGTGGAAACCACCACCGTTCTTTGTTGGTTTCATCGCCGTGCTCAGGATTCGTCTTCGATCCAGGCATAGATCGTCCATCTTCTCCGGCTTCTTCCCTGCGACGGCGCCGCCAACAGGTTCCTCTGTTCTCCAATTCGACAACCATTGACTTCATCTTCTTCGTGCAAGATCGCAAGATTCGGTTCTACTTCAAGAAGATTTTGTTCGATCTTCACTCGGTTCTGGATTCGATTCTCCGGGGAACCAAGAACACAACCGTTGGTGGTGCTGCAAATGGAGACGACGGTTCCGGCGAGCTCCTCTGCCATGAACCTCGGCCTCATGATCCTGGCGGAGGCAGATCTTCTCGAAAGTTCCAGAAGCATGGAATGGCTGAGTCACTGAGTGGGGAGGCTGGAGTGTTGCCCTTACGCAATTTGGGCTGGGCCATTCTTCAATTCTCAATTCAGCTGCCAACTGTTGGGCCTACTCTACTGTTGGACCTACTCTTTCTTTAGCTACTGTTTGTTTGTTTGGGCTCATGTTTGTAATGGTTTCTTTTCTGTTTGGGCCTTATTTTTACTGATGCATTTTATTGTAGATTGGTCTCTTTTGTAATATAGGAAGAATTTTATTTTTCTTTTCACTTCAAGCTGCCTATGGTTACCACCATTGTCAACTTGCGGGAGGGTAATAGAATATATGGTTAGTGAGTTGGTTAGGAGTTAGTTACATATCATTAGCCTAATCTAGCATATAAATAAGACACCAATATACACAATTAAGTATCTTTTTCAATATGATTACGCATGAGAAACTCTTCTCACTTGCAAGCTTTCATGCTTCCAAGAACTACTTTTCCTATGAAGCTAATCTACATCTCTTTGATCTCGTGGTTGGTAACAAATAGCAAAACAGCAAGCTTCTCAACTCATTAGCCCTTTAACCGTACTGTCTAAAGCCTGAAGGATTTAAATTCATTCATCAAACCCTCACATTACACGACCATAAAACCAGAACTCCAGTGTCCCTCAACAAGAGGTAACAACATATACCATTTTTAAAGTGTATATAGACCAAAAATAACAATTATAAAGCAATACAAAGCAAAGTCTGGACAAACCACAAACCCCCAAAAGCCACCCCAACTGCAACCAGAAAACTAACAGAAGGAGCAACAAAAGAGAGCTAAGCTCCAAACAATGAACTCGTACTGCCAAAGCTACCCTGCCAACAACTATCTTTACAACCACCAAGTTGAGAACCAAAATATCTTGCCAAATTAACACACCAATAAGAAAATAGGCGGGAACTCTCCTTGGATTTAGCTAAATGATTCTTCCAAAAAAAGACCTTAGGGTCTGCTGGGTTTATTTCCGGTTTCCTGTTATTATTTTATGATTTCAAAGATAATTACAACAAAAATAATTACTTTCCATTCTGTTTTTTCTTGTTTCCAAATATTTGTAAAGGAAACCGTGAAAACAAACAAAAAGTTGTTTTCAATGTTTCCTATACAAATCTTTGGAAATAAGAAACAAAATGAAAACAATATGAAAATTTTATAATTATTTTTTTGTTATAATTATTGCTAAAATTTGGAAATGAAAACAGGAAATAATAAACAAACTTAACAAACCCTTGCTTTGTGGATCATGGTTTTGAATTGAGTACACTTTATATATTAAAATTGTCGAGCATGAAGATATTCTTATTGTATGTCTTTATATCTTTAAGTTGATAATCTTTTTTTCAAAGGCAATAATCAAATTTTATAATTTTTTATGATATAAATGTTGTTTTGGCTTCAACGACTCAAGATGGGGGTGAATTGAGTTTTCAAAAATTATTTCCCTCTTAAAAACTTTTCACAAAACTTTAGTTTTCAGATTTGTGGCCTCAGGATCTTTTACAAAATCAATGAAGGGTTTATATAAAATCTTGAATTGGAAGATGATGAAGATAAGATAGATTAATTCAGAAAGATAGATCACAGAATAGGTTCGGGTTCAAAACTCAATAATAACAAAATACAGAAATTGATTAAACCTTTAAAGACTAAGAACAAGTTATGCAGGTTTCAGATACAAGCATTAACAATCAAGAACAAACTTGCAGGTTTTAGTTTCAGTGTATGATGCAAGATTCAATTCAAATATTGATCCTTGAGAATAGAATTGAACACACAGTTATTATTACAGTTTACTCAAGGTTCAATACTGATTATGCAGATCAAGAACTGATATCAATTGAATACTTATAGCATCAAGATCATAGTTATATGCGCAAGACAAAAATTAAAGAGTTTAAGTTTAGAGATACCGCACAACCAAATATATCCTGGTTCAGTCACCACCACTGTGACCTACATCCAATCCTCACTCCACCTGTGGGTTTTCACATACTAACACAACAAGCTTTAGCCAGGTAGCTTGAAAAACCTTTACACCACAGAGCACTCCTTCACCTCGAGATACCACACTCTTGTGAAAAGCCTCAATGTTCTTTCTTAGGGATACCTCACCCTAATCACTCAGAGAGACTCCCTCTCTCTTTACAATCAAATAAAACGAAAACTTGATTCCTAACTCCCAATAATCAGATATACAAATTGAAGCACTTATGAGAATGAAACACTCTTTTCACAATAAGCTCAAGAAAGATGATGAATGATTTTCACAATTGATCTCTCAAATTGATTTCGTAAAACTGTGATATGTTATTGTTCTAATTTTGAAAGTGTTCCTTTGATCCCTCTTTATATAGAAAACAATTTATAGTCGTTGGGATCAATTAAAACAGATTTGGGTCTGATAACATAATCTTTTTTCTTGATTCTGGCTCTTGAAATAAAATTCTACATCGGCGTCGTCTTCAATCCTCAGGGCTCGTAGTTGATAGTAGACGAGCTCCATATGCCGCGTCATTGGACGGAGCTTCTCATTAAGGACTTAGCAAGTCCAAAGACTTGTGTGGACGAGCGCTTCTGTCACTTTAGTGGACGAGCACTTCTGTCACTTTAGTGGACGATCGCTTATATCCCTTTGGTGGACGAGCAATTTTGTCACTTTAATGGACGAGCACTTCTGTCACTTTAGTGGACGAGCACTTCTGTCACTTTAGTGGACGAGTGCTTATATCACTTTAGTGGACGAGCGCTTCTGTCACTTTAGTGGACGAGTGCTTGTGTCACTTTAGAGGACGAGTGCTTCCATCTCTTTAGTGGGCGAGCAGAATTAGAATCTTGTTCTTATTTCCAAAAAATCATTTTCATTAACGAAAACTTATTCCTTTTAATGCAGGTTATGAAAATTGATTTTCTTCATGCATATTTTCAAATGAGATATTTGTGAATAAGAGATTTCATCTCTTACAAATCATCTAAGACTTAAATCTAATTTCTCCTTCATGCATGTAGCTCTTTTGATTTCTTCAAGTTCTTCCTTGGACATTCTCCGTTAATTGCTTACTGAACTTGTTGATTACTGCTTGATACCTGTCTTTGCAATTTGACACTAAAACACTTGCACACACATTAAATTGTATTTGTCATATATCAAAATCTCTAAGTCATTGAGTCTAACAATCTCCCCCTTTTTTATTATGACAAATCTTTTAACAAATTATAAGATCAGAGTATAAGTGTAGCAGGCGCTAAGTGTTTTTGACAGATTTATATCATGGTTTCAAAGCAGAAGTATATCAAAGCAAAAAAATATTATCATAGTAGAATTTGATTTACTCCCCCTTAATCATGTAAGCTTATAAGCTCCCCCTCAACATATGCATGTATAATTTTTTATTATCCCCTTTATCTATATCATACTTTTTCCTCCCCCTTTTGGCATTATAAAAACGATAAAGAAATGAAACATTAAAAGCAATAGAGAAGGCAAGCATTTAAACATTCAAACATAGCATATAAAATTGTTCATGATAGAGGGATAGGTGTAGGGATAAATCAGAAAGAACAGAAACCATCAGCCAAAATTACAAACTAAGGCATTTTACCTTTCAAAAACTAAGTTCTAATTCCTATGAATTCCTAGAACTAGTTCTTCCTTTTTGATTTTCTTTTGTTTCTTTAGAGATTATATATATGATTGATCAATTATGCCCAATTCTCTTCTAATGAAAAAGAAGCTTTCCTTGTTCAAGGGCTTGGTAAAAATATCAGCAAGTTGTTTAGTTGTATTCACATATTCAATCTCAATTTCTCTACGTTGAATATGGTCTCTAATGAAATGATGTCTGATTTCTATGTGTTTAGTTCTAGAGTGCATTATGAGATTCTTAGTTAGGTTAATTGCACTTGTATTGTCACATTTAATAGGAACTGTTTTAGTTGCACACCATAATCAACTAATTGTTGTTTCATCCATAAAACATGTGCACAACAGCTAACAGCTGCTACATATTCAGCCTCTGTAGTGGATAAAGCCACACTAGATTGTTTCTTACTGAAATACTAATGAGTTTCCTAGTAAATGGCAAGTTCCACTAGTACTCTTTCTATCTAGTTTACAACCAGCAAAATCAGAGTCTGAATAGCTAATTAAAGTACATGTAGCTCCCTTGGGATACCATAATCCCATGTCTTTTGTTCCTAACAGATACTTAATTATCCTTTTAATTGTTGTTAAGTGGGATTCTTTTGGATTTGCTTGATACCTAGAACATATGCATACACTAAACATGATATCTGGCCTACTAGCAGTAAGATAAAGTAGTGAGCCTATCATACCTCGGAATTTAGAAACATCAACAGGTTTACCTTACTCATCCTTGTCCAGATAACAGGAGGTACTCATTGGAGTAGTCATCTCCTTAGCATTTTCCATGCCAAACTTCTTGATCAACTCATTGCAGTAGTTGGTTTGGCTGACAAAGATTCCATTTTCAGTTTGATTTATTTGCAGTCCAAGTTAAAAGTTCAGCTCACCCATCATTGAGATTTCAAACTCACTCTGCATAAGACTTGCAAACTCATTGCACAAATGCTTATTAGTGGCACCAAAAATTATATCATCCACATATATTTGTACAAGTAAAATGTTGTGTGCCTTTTTCTTAGTGAACAAAGTTGTGTCAACTTTACCTCTTTTAAATCCTTTTTCAATGAGAAAATTACTTAACCTTTCATACCAAGCTCTAGGAGTTTGCATTAAGTCATATAGTGCTTTAGACAGTTTATAAACATGGTTAGGCAATTCATTATTCTCAAAACCAGGTGGTTGACCAACATACACTTCCTCTTGTATAAATCCATTTAAGAAAGCACTCTTAACATCCATTTGATACAATTTAAATCCCATTATGCAAGCATAAGCAAGTAGCATTCTTATAGCTTCTAATCTTGCTACTGGTGCATATGTTTCATCATAATCTATGCCTTCTTCTTGGTTATACCCTTTGGCTACCAATCTAGCCTTGTTTCTTACAATTATACCATTTTCATCTAGTTTATTGCTAAAAACCCATTTTGTACCTATTAATTAATAGTTCTTGGGTTTAGGCACTAGTGTCCAAACTTGGTTTCTTTCAAACTGGTTTAACTCATCTTGCATAGCCATCATCCAATGTTCATCAATTATAGCATCATCTATGTTCTTAGGTTCTACTTGAGACACAAATGCCATATGATTACAAGCATTTCTAAGAGATTGTCTAGTAGTTACCGCCTTTGTAATTTCACCAATGATGTTATCAATTGGATGATTTCTGACAGTCCTCTATTCCTTTGGTAGGTCAGGCTGTTGTTCTGTTTGCTCCTGTTGCAGCAATTCATTCTTTCTGCTTTCATCTTCTTCATTGTCCCGTTTCTCTTCTAGGAGAGTTTTCTCAATTGAATCTACAAGATCATCAATAACAAAATCCCTTCCCAACCTTTTGGGGTTAGACTCATCAAATGTCACATGCACGGATTCCTCAATAGTTTGTGTTCTTTTTTTATATATTTTAAATGCTTTACTAGATAGAGAGTAACCTAGGAAAATTCCTTCATCAGCCTTTGCATCAAATTTTCCAATATTATTCTTTCCATTGTTAACAACAAAGCATTTGCAACCAAAAACATGAAAATATGCTATATTTGCTTTTCTTCCTTTGTAAAGCTCATAAGGGGTTTTCTTTAAGACTGGTCTTATCAAGACTCTATTTAGCATATAGCAGGCTGTATTGACAGCATCTGCCCAAAAATATTTTGGCAAGCTATAGTCGTTCAACATAGTTCTTGCTATCTCCTCTAATGATCCATTCTTCCTTTCCACTACTCCATTTTGTTGTGGAGTTCTAGGAGTAGAAAAATTATGTTGAATGCCATGCTCATCACAAAAATTTTCAAACACTTCATTTTGAGATTCTCCCCCGTGATCACTTCTTATAGAAACAATTTTTATGTCCTTTTCATTTTGCACAATTTTTGCCATTTTCTTAAATGCAGCAAATGAATCACTCTTATGAGATAGAAAATATGTCCTTGTATATCTAGAGTAATCATCTACTATTACCAATGCATACAAGTTACCACCAAAGCTTTTGGTTCTAGATGGACCAAATAAATCCATGTGTAAAATTTGCAAGGGTCTAGTTGTTGAAACAATGTTCTTTGGTTTAAAAGAGACCTTAACTTGCTTTCCTTTTTTACATGCATCACATAGTCCATCTTTCACAAATTTCAGTTTAGGCAAACCAACTACGATCTTTACAAATCAGTTTATTCAAGTGGTTCATGTGAATGTGTGCAATTCTTATATGCCAAAGCCAATTCTCTTCTTCTTTTGAAATAAGATAGCATGCAGTATTTGAAGAGATATTATCTAAAGCAAGCATATAGATGTTATCTGTCATATATCCGATTAATTTCAAATTTTCATCATGCTGATTTTCTATTAAGCAACTATTGGAATTGAATTTTACCTTGAAGCCTTTGTCATATAGTTGACTGATACTTAATAGGTTGTGTTTCAGTCCCTCAACATATAGTACATCCTCAATGATTGTTGTTGAGTTACTTCCAATGTTGCCAATGCCAAGTATCCTCCCTTTGTTATTTTCTCCATATGTAACACTTCCACTAGATTTTGGAGTGAATGTAATGAACTTGCTTCTGTCTCCTGTCATGTGCTTGGAACAGCCACTGTCAAGATACCGTTTCACATTTTTGGCTTTCCAACACACCTACAAAACAGAATCATGTTTGTGTTTTAGGTACCCAAATCTGTTTGGGTTCTTTTAAGTTAGTTGCAGCAATAATTCCTTTAGGAACCCATATATACTTAGATTTATTGTATGCTGATTTTCTGTATTGACATGGAGAAGCTGTGTGACCTTTTCTAGCACAAAAATTGCATTTAACAAATGGCGTGCTTGATGTCTTAGGTGCATCAAAAAATTTCTTGAAAGATTTCTCATGTATCTTAGGTTCATAGCCTATTCCAGCCTTATCATAAACACATTTTTGTTGTCCTAATAAAGCTTTCAAGTTATCTCTACCATTTGTGAACTTGGCTAAGTCATTTTTCAGTTTTTCAACTTCTTTAGTCAATGCACAACACTTAGAACAATTAGAGCATATAGGTGGTTCCAAAACAGTAGCCAATCTTTCTTTTACAGCACGATTTCCTGTTTTTAATTCATCTAGCTCTTTGTTTAAAACTGAAAATTTCTCTTCTAGGCATGTGATGGTTTTCTTAGACTTAATTAGCAATCTAGCAAGTGTAATGGATTCTTTATGAAGTTTTTCAAAAGCATTTTGCACCTCATCATAATTAAGAAGGTTGATAATTAGAACTTACCTCACTCTCTGAATCACTGTTATTACTGGCCATCAAGCACAAGTTTGGCTTTCTCCACTTTTTGTCCTTTGAGTCAAACTTTTATGTTTTGTCCTTCTTTTACAGTTTTGGACAGTCAAGCTTCATGTGGCCAATCTTTCCACATTCATAGCATGTGATGTTGTTGGAAGAGTTGTCACCTTTGCTAAAATTTCTCCTTTGAAAAGTGGATGACTTTCTTTTGAAGTTGCCTTTCTTCTTTAGGAACTTCTTGAATTTTTTAACTAGCATTCCCTTCTCTTCTTCAGATTCTGCCTCTTGTGCTGAATCATCATCATCACCGTCTTCTACTTCTCTGACTTGTGATTTCAGAGCCAATCCTTTTTTCTTTTTGTCAGTTTCTTCATTCTCATTCAGTCTGTTCAACTCCAATTTATGCTCTTGCAGTTTTCTAAACAATGTGACAATGGTCATTGATGAGAGGTCTCTAGATTCCGAGATTGCAGTGACTTTAGGCTGTCATTCCCTGCTCAAGCATCTCATTACTTTGTTAATTTGATCCTCATTTGATATAGCTTTTCCAAGACCAGTAAGTTGGTTGACAATGTGAGTGAATCTCTTTTGCATTTCAGTCATAGGTTCTCCTTGCTTCATTCTGAACAGCTTATACTCGTGTGTGAGGGTGTTCATTCTTGCTCTTTTGACATCTGTGGTTCCTTCATGTGTTACTTGCAATGTATCCCACATCTCCTTTGCTGATTTGCAATTTGAAACCCTGAAAAACTCATCACGGCTTAAAGCAGATTACTGAAGGGTTTTCAAAGCATATTACTGAAGGGTTGGGGGGGGGGGGGGGGGGTGGATTGAGTTTTCAAAAATTATTTCCCTCTTAAAAACTTTTCACAAAACTTTAGTTTTCAGGATCAATGAAGGGTTTATATAAAATCTTGAATTGGAAGATGATGAAGATAAGAAAGATTAATTTAGAAAGATTAATTCAGAAAGATAGATCACAGAATAGGTTCGGGTTCAAAACTCAATAATAAAAAAATACAGAAACTGATTAAACCTTTAAAGATTAAGAACAAGTTGTGCAGGTTTCAGATAAAAGCATTAACAATCAAGAACAAACTTGCCGGTTTCAGTTTCAGTGTATGATGCAAGATTCAATTCAAATATTGATCCTTGAGAATAGAATTGAATACGCAATTATTATTACAGTTTACTCAAGGTTCAATACTGATTATGCAGATCAAGAACTGATATCAATTGTATACTTAAAGCATCAAGATTATAGTTATATGCGCAAGACAGAAATTAAAGAGTTTGAGTTTAGAGATACCACACAACCAGATTTATCCTGGTTCGGTCACCACCACTGTGACCTACATCCAGTCCCCACTCCACCTGTGGGTTTTCACACACTAACACAATAAGTTTTAGCCAGGTAGCTTGAAAAACCTTTACACCACGAGCACTCCTTCACCTCGAGATACCACACTCTTGTGAAGAGCCTCAATGTTCTTCCTTAGGGATACTTCACCCTAATCACTCAGAGAGACTCCCTCTCTCTTTACAATCAAATAAAACGAAAAATTGATTCCTAACTCTCAATAGTCAGATATACAAATTGAAGCACTTATGAGAATGAAACACTCTTTTCACAATAAGCTCAAGAAAGATGATGAATGATTTTCACAATTGATCTCTCAAATTGATTTCGTAAAACTGTGATATGTTATTGTTCTAATTTTGAAAGTGTTCCTTTGATCCCTCTTTATATAGAAAACAAGTCATAGTCGTTGGGATTAATTAAAACAGATTTGGGTTTGATAACAGAATCCGTTTTCTTGATTCTGGTTCTTGAAATAAGATTCTACATCGGCGTTGTCTTCAATCCTCAGGGCTCGTAGTTGATAGTAGACGAGCTCCATATGCCGCGTCATTGGACGGAGCTTTTCATTAAAGACTTAGCAAGTCCAAAGACTTGTGTGGAGGAGCGCTTCTGTCACTTGTCTGGACGATCACTTCTATCACTTTAGTGGACGAGCACTTCTGTCACTTTAGTGGACGAGCACTTCTGTCACTTTATTGGACGAGCACTTCTGTCACTTTAGTAGATGAGCGCTTGTATCACTTCTGTGGACGAGCGCTTGTATCACTTTAGTGGACGAGCGCTTCTGTCACTTTAGTGGACGAGCGCTTCTGTCACTTTAGAGGACGAGCGCTTCCATCTCTTTAGTGGACGAGCAGAATTAGAATATTGTTCTTATTTCCAAAAAATATTTTCATTAACGAAAACTTATTTCTTTTAATGCAGGTTATGAAAATTGATTTTCTTCATGCATCTTTTCAAATGAGCTATTTGTGAATAAGAGATTTCATCTCTTACAAATCATCTAAGACTTAAATCTAATTTCTCTTTTAAGCTCTTGCCTTGATGATTCCTTAATCTTTGTCTTTGCTCTTTGATTCCTCCACACAACTCTTTTGATTTCTTCAAGTTCTTCCTTGAATATTCTCCTTTAATTGCTCACCGAACTTGTTGATTACTGTTTGATACATGTCTTTGTAATTTGACACTAAAACACTTGCACACACATTAAATTGTATTTGTCATATATCAAAATTTCCAAGTCATTGAGTCTAATAATAAATCTTTTAAAATCTAAAGCATACAATTTTTTTTGGTTATATGAATCTTTTTTAAAAAAAGGTACATTTTTAAATAGTCTTATAAAATTCAAAGACTTTTTTTTATCACAAAATAGTCCTTCAAAGTTCTAATTAAACAAACCCCGTACCTAAACCTAAAGAATAAACCCAAACTAAAATTCTCTCCAGCTTGCCTCAACATGCCTTTTCATATTTTATAATTTTTAAATACTCAACATTTCTAATGGCCATAATCATGAAACTACAAGCAGTTACTTAAGAAATTTGGTTATTCATTTCAATCATTTGTTTCTTAAACTATTAGCTTGCACACATAAAAGAAATTGATTTATATCCTATCTATTTATAACGAGATTTGATTTTGTTTTCTCAATATTTAGTGGTTAAATCACTTGGATGATTGGTTTAATTTTAATAATTTAATGGACGAAAATAGGTAGATAATTGGATAGTTAACTTCTTATTGGGAATGAATTCTTAATTCCTTTTTAATTGATAAGATAACGAGTCTTGCTAACCAATGTCCTAAGGATATTGATTAAGAAATCCAAAAATAAAGATTTCTTATTGAAAAATATAACTTTTAAGAGTTTTTCTCATATTCGTACATGAGAATAATAGAGTTTTCCTAAATTTATAATTATCATTTACTAATTTTATTCCCGAAATTTTTTTATACCTAAAAATATATTTTTAAAACTTGTAAAAAAAAAAAAAAACTTTATTCTGGTGCCAACTTTCCCGAAATACTTTTTTAAGAGTGGGAGGGAGCAAACGCTGCCTAAGAAAATATAATGGCTCGGAGGCAGGGTACTGTACCATGAAGACTGGAGTTTGGGTCTCACTTACACTTGCCAGAGTTGCTGAGAAACTTCCGAATAAAGGTACCTTTTCTTCACACGCTTCCATAACTTTGACGAGGTCCAAGGGTTTGGGTGGTGTTGCGTTCTTCCATATCCATTAGGATGGATACAAAATGCTTGCAGACAATCATAAGATTTAAGGGATGACTTGCAAGAATCAAAAGAAGAATTATAAAACTATTCAGGTAATTTTTGGTTTCTCCCATGAATTTATGCTAAATTGCACATACAAGATGTTAAAAACTCACTCTCCTTTCATTGAATTAAATATATTTTCAATTTGTTTTCAGAACATGTCAAAGTCACAATTTACATCCTGATAAAGTAAACAATTGCCAAATTGTAAATCTGTGTCATCTACATTCCACTGAAATTATTACAGCATGCACTTGTTTATTATTTTGGTCTATTCTGTCAGTATTATGGGAATGGAAACAAGGTTATCAACGTCACTCAATAGTTATGTGAAAAAAATAATACTAACACTAACACAATTGTGAGATGCAGAAAGACATTGGATACATTTGAGTGGGTCCTCTAATTATAAAGTTGTCTTGTCTTCCATTATTCAGCTGTATATAAATATATGTCTATTGGCAATACTCATCCAGTAAGCATTGAGTTACCAACAATCTATCTAATTTTGTTTATTTCATCACTTGTGATGACCATAATCATAATGACGAATCCAGTTTGTTTCAAATTCATTCAGGCCATGTTTATCGTGCTGTTAATGTTGCCTGTGGACCTTGTTTCTGCAGAAGAAGTTAGGTGCATAGAGAGGGAGAGGCAAGCACTCCTTCATTTCAAGTCTAGCCTTGTGGATGAGTATGGCATGCTGTCTTCGTGGGGGACTGAAGAGGATAAGTGTGATTGCTGCCAGAAGGGAGTTGGCTGTAGCAACCAAACTAGCCATATAGAAATACTCAACATTGGAAACTGTGGTTTGAGCGGTAAGATTCATGCCTCGTTAATGGAGTTGCATCACTTGAAAGTATTTGAACCTCAGTTTTAATTATTTTGATCAACATACGCATATCCCATATTTCTTTGGTTCTCTTTCCCACTTGCAATACTTAAATCTTAGAGGAAATAGTCTGGAAGGTTCAATCCCTTATCAACTCGGAAATCTCTCCAAGTTGCAGTATCTTGATCTCAGCACGAATGGTTTAGAAGGAACATTGCCGTCTCATCTCGGAAGTCTCTCCAAGTTGCAGTATCTTGATCTCAGCTACAATGATTTAGAAGGAACAATACCATCTCAACTTGGGAAGCTTTCAAGCTTGCAAAAGCTTCTTCTTGGATACAATTCAGCGCTCAAATTTGAGAATGGGAATCACATTGGAGGTCAGTGGTTGTCCAATCTCACTAGTTTAGTCCATCTTGACTTGGGTGGGACATCTAATCTTATAAACTCTCATAGCTTGCTACAAACGATTGGTAAGCTACCAAAACTAACAAAACTAATGCTATATGATTGTAGCCTTTCAGATGATTTTCTCCTTTCATTGAGCCTTTCCAAATTCAAATTTTCTACTTCTCTTAATGTCCTTGATCTCTCTTGGAACACCTTCAAGTCATCCATTGTATTCCAGTGGGTGTCGAATGTCAGCTCCAACCTTGTTGAGCTCGACCTTAGCCATAACCTCTTGGAAGGTCACATATCAAATGATTTTGGCACTGCCATGACTTCTCTGGCGACTTGACCTGTCCTATAACAGGATCAAGGATGGGTTTATGAAATCCTTAATGAATATATGTACCTTACGTCCCTTTATTATGCATCATAGTAATTTGGTTGAAGACATTTCCACAATTGTTAATCATTTGTCAGCTAGTTGTGTAAGATATTCACTGCAAGACTTGGTTCTGATTTCTGAACGATAATCAAATCTCTGGCACATTACCCGACCTTTCAATATTCCCATCATTGAAGGCATTGGACCTTTCAGTAAATCGACTAAAAGGAAAAATACATGAAACCATCACTTTTCCATCTCAATTCGAGTCTTTGAATGTTGATTCAAACTCTTTACAAGGTGGAATTCCAAAGTCATTTGGGGACACATGTACTTTGCGCTCATTGAGTTTGTCGGATAACAGTTTGAGTGAAGAGCTTCCAGCCATAATCCATTACTTGTCTGGATGTGCTAGATACTCGCTGCAAGAATTATCTCTATTCATGAATCAGATCACTGGCACACTGCCGGACCTCTCAATATTCCCATCTTTAGAAGTTATAAATCTTCAGCAAAAAAAGCTAAATGGGATGGTTCCTGAAAACACTCGATTTCCACCTCTGCTAGAGACTTTGCAATTGAGTTCAAACTCTTTGAAAGGCGTGATCAGTGACTCCCATTTTGCAAATATGTCTAGGTTAAAGTTCTTGGACTTATCTGATAACTCATTGGCTTTGACATTTAGCCAGAACTGGGTTCCATCTTTCCAATTGGAACTCATACTATTAAGATCTTGCATGTTAGGTCCAAGTTTTCCTAAATGGTTGCACTCACAAATTAACTACAAGGTGCTTGATATTTCAAATGCTCAAATTTTGGATATCGTTTCAGAGTGGTTTTGGGCCCTACCAACAATGGTAGACTTGATGAACATCTCATACAACAATCTCAGAGGTACAATTCCAAATGTTCCATTAAGGCTTATTGAGTACACTCAAATAACTCTAGCTGTGAATCAATTTGAAGGCCCAATTCCACTATTTCTACGAAATGTTGGGTACGTTCATCTATCCAAGAACAAATTTTCAGACGCTTTTTTATTTTTATGTGCCGATGATACAGTTGATAGATTGAGTCACTTAGATCTTTCAAATAATTGTTTATCTGGACAAATTCCTGATTGTTGGAGCAATTTCGAATCATTAGGCTATCTCGATTTAAGTAAAAATAATTTGTATGGGCACATTCCTCCCTCTATGGGATCTGCTCTTGAACTCCAAGCATTGATATTGAGAAACAATAGCTTAATTGGGGAGCTCCCTTTCTCATTGAGGAATTGCACCAAGTTAGTAATGCTAGATGTGGGGGAAAATAAATTATCAGGATTTGTTTCTTCTTGGATCGGCCGCAATTTACAACAGTTGCAAATGTTAAGCTTGCGAAGGAATCACTTTTTTGGAAGCTTACCATTGTCTCTTTGTTATCTAACAAGCGTTCACCTTTTGGATCTCTCATCAAACAATCTAAAGGGCCGAATTCCCAGATGTTTCAAGAATTTCTCAGCAATGACTCAAGATGAAGAAAGGTTCTCAACAGATGTTTATTCTCATTATTCGAGTGTCAATGGAAATTTGGCAAGGTATCTACGAAATGTTGGGTATGTTGATCTATCCAAGAACAAATTTTCAGAAGCTTTTTTATTTTTATGTGCCAATGATACAATTGATAGATTGAGTCACTTAGATCTTTCAAATAATTGTTTATCTGGACAAATTCCTGATTGTTGGAGCAATTTCAAATCATTAGGCTATCTCGATTTAAGTAAAAATAATTTGTATGGGCACATTCCTCCCTCTATAGGATCCGCTCTTGAACTCCAAGCATTGATATCGAGAAACAATAGCTTAATTGGGGAGCTCCCTTTCTCATTGAGGAATTGCACCAAGTTAGTAATGCTAGATGTGGGGGAAAATAAATTATCAGGATTTGTTCCTTCTTGGATCGGCAGCAATTTACAACAGTTGCAAATGTTAAGCTTGCGAAGGAATCACTTATTTGGAAGTTTACCATTGTCTCTTTGTTATCTAACAAGTGTTCACCTTTTGGATCTCTCATCAAACAATCTAAAGGGACGAATTCCCAGATGTTTCAAGAATGATGAAGAAAGGTTCTCAACAGATGTTTATTCTCATTATTCGAGTGTCAATGGAAATTTGGCAAGGTATCTACGAAATGTTGGGTACGTTGATCTACCCAAGAACAAATTTTCAGACGCTTTTTTATTATTATGTGCCAATGATATAGTTGATAGATTGAGTCACTTAGATCTTTCAAATAATTGTTTATCTGGACAAATTCCCGATTGTTGGAGCAATTTCAAATTATTAGGCTATCTCGATTTAAGTAAAAATAATTTGTATGGGCACATTCCTCCCTCTATGGGATTTGCTCTTGAACTCCAAGCATTGATATCGAGAAACAATAGCTTAATTGGGGAGCTCCCTTTCTCATTGAGGAATTGCACCAAGTTAGTAATGCTAGATGTGGGGGAAAATAAATTATCAGGATTTGTTCCTTCTTGGATTGGCAGCAATTTACAACAGTTGCAAATGTTAAGCTTGCGAAGGAATCACTTATTTGGAAGTTTACCATTGTGTCTTTGTTATCTAACAAGTGTTCACCTTTTGGATCTCTCATCAAACAATCTAAAGGGACGAATTCCCAGATGTTTCAAGAATTTCTTAGCAATGACTCAAGATGAAGAAAGGTTCTCAACAGATGTTTATTCTCATTTGTTCGAGTGTCAATGGAAATTTGGCAAGGTATCTACGAAATGTTGGGTACGTTGATCTATCCAAGAACAAATTTTCAGACGCTTTTTTTTTTTGTGTCAATGATACAGTTGATAGATTGAGTCACTTAGATCTTTCAAATAATTGTTTATCTGGACAAATTCCTAATTGTTGGAGCAATTTCAAATCATTAGGCTATCTCGATTTAAGTAAAAATAATTTGTATGGGCACATTCCTCCCTCTATGGGATCTGCTCTTGAACTCCAAGCATGGATATTGAGAAACAATAGCTTAATTGGGGAGCTCCCTTTCTCATTGAGGAATTGCACCAAGTTAGTAATGCTAGATGTGGGGGAAAATAAATTATCAGGATTTGTTCCTTCTTGGATCGGCGGCAATTTACAACAGTTGCAAATGTTAAGCTTGCGAAGGAATCACTTATTTGGAAGTTTACCATTGTCTCTTTGTTATCTAACAAGTGCTCACCTTTTGGATCTCTCGCCAAACAATCTAAAGGGACGAATTCCCAGATGTTTCAAGAATTTCTCAGCAATGACTCAAGATGAAGAAAGGTTCTCAACAGATGTTTATTCTCATTATTCGAGTGTCAATGGAAATTTGGCAAGGTATAGGTATTCTTATGATTTAATTGCATTGCTGATGTGGAAAGGTGTCGAACATGCATTCAAGAATAATAAATTGCTTTTAAAAGGCATTGATCTCTCAAACAATCAATTAACAGAGGAAATTCCAGCAGAAATTGAGAATTTAGTTGGATTGGTTTCATTAAATTTATCTAGGAACAATTTGATAGGGGAAATTCCTTTAAACATAGGAAGGCTCACTTCACTTGAATTTCTTGATTTGTCAACAAACCAGCTTGTTGGTTCAATTCCTTCTACTCTTACTCAAATTGATCGGCTCACTATGTTGGATTTGTCACATAATTATCTATCCGGAGAAATTCCAACTAGCACACAATTACACAAAGCTTTGATGTATTGTGTTATGAAGATAATCTTGATCTTTGTGGGAGGACACTTCAGAAATTGTGTAAAGAAGAGGAGTCATCACAAGAACCAATAGTCAAATTTCTCAAAGATCAAGATTCGCTCTTCGGTGTTGGATTTTACATGAGCATGGCTTTTGGATTTTTTACTGGATTTTGGGGAACTTTGGCTCAATCCTAGTCAAGCGTTCTTGGTGACATGCTTATTTCAGGTTCTTGAATAATATAATGGACAATATTTATGTCTTGATTGCAGTGCAAGTTGCCAAGTACAAGAAGTGGTTGAAAGGCTAACTGGTAAATATTTTTAGCTCTCCATCTATACTTGCTTTTTACTTTTCACATAGATAGCAGTCATAATAGTTGAGATACAGAGATCCGAGGGGGGTTTGTGTAATATGATGCTCTGATCAACTTGCTTTGCTATAGTGATGCTATTTATGGATGTCCAATAACTGAAAGTAACTATATAAATAAAATAGTGGCTAACACTGCTTTATGTATTTATTATTTTTCTTGAGGTCTTCTATGCGTTTTAATCTACCCATGTTTTAAATCTACCGAAAGCATAAAAATTTGTTCTCTGAAAATAATAAAAATTGGGGCAAACTATCCTTTATGCTATTGCTTCCCAATGATGCACAAATAGACTATTGACGGGCAGCATGGTTTTGTTCATAGCCAAACTTACACCATTCTTTCTCTCTCTGTGTAAATGAATCAACATCACTAGCCGCAGATGATTTGTATTTAGCTATGAGATCTGAGGGCTCTACATTTCTGTTTTCAGGTCATATAAGTTGTTTCACTATTTAACAGCTGGTGCTTGGAAAGAATTAAACGTGTCTGTACAATTTTTGGCATCTAGTGTTTAATTGACTTGTCGAGATTGAGTGATTTTCATGTGAGAAACTTCATGTGTGTTTTAGTACATGGATGATTTTCAGTTGATTGTTGATGTTTCTTCTTCAATTTTTTTTTTTTTAATATGACTGGATGCCTTGAGAGCTATGCTTTTACACTCTACTATTCTTGTATTGGAAATGGACAGCTTGGGCTTTAGAAAATCAACCTTGATACTTATGTTTACGATTTTATGGCTTGTTGTAGTTGCAAAGTTATTAGTTTATTAGTTATGCTTGATTCTCGTTTATTTTGTATGGGTTTTGGTTTTTGTCTCCCATGTTTTTGTTTTTTCTTTTATTAATAAATTTATGGTGACTTGTCACCTTGCTTAAAAAAAAAAGTTATTAGTTATAGTTATTATTCATGTTTGTAGCGACCGTCCCGTCCGGGCGCCGCGAAAAAAGAGATAAAAAAAAAAGAGTCGTCACTAAAATTTTTATTGGCAAAATCTTAGAAAACCCAATTATTTAAAGGTAAACTGGTCTAAAAAGAAGAGAGAGATGAGTTCGGGAGTCGATTACGAGTAGAGAAGGTGTTACCTCAAGTTAATTGTGCAAAAACATTTTAATAACCTTTTAAATATTTATTTTACCCAAAAAATCATTTACAAGAAAGAATTATTTTTAATTTTTAATATTTTAAATTTTTATTAATTTTTATATTTTTAAATTTATTGTTTATAAAAATTAAATGAGGCTGAACATGACACATAAGTCCATAGGATAACCTCAAATCTAAGGGACTGGATATGACACCGTGTCCATAGAGCATCCATAAAAATAGAAAAGTTTGATTATTTTGATTAATTATTTTAACATAAAAAGAGACACAAAAAGGGAAAATTTAGTTTTGGCTTGACAAGATGATTTATCTTGCTCCTACGTATTCCCGGGTGTGATGGGAAACTCAAAGCTACGTAGTTCTTTTGAAAATGTTTGATCTTGAAAATAATTTTGAGAAAAAGGATTTTATTTCGAAATAAATTCACTCTTGCACAGGGTCCAAGATTGCAGCAATGTTATACGATAAACCTTTACAATTCTTACATCACTTGAGGATGAAAATTCATACATCAACATCGTAGATTGTTGCGTGAATTCAAAGAAATTTTATAAAGTTCGATAAAATTTTGTTAAAAAGAGTAAATTGAAGATATTTTAATTTTTACAAAAGAAGGAAATCACTCTTGCATAGGGTTAAAGATAGCGAAGCTATACGATAAACCCTTACAATTCATACAACACTTGAGGATGAAAAATCATACATCAACATTGTAGATTGTTGCGTGAACTCAAAAGATTCTCTATTTTTATTTTTTATACCCCCCCCCCCCCCCCCCAATTTTTTTTTACCCAAATGAAACACAACATATCAGTAACTAAAAAAGAAGAAGACGAGCACATCCATCAGGCCATCAGGAACCCAAATATCCCCATAAGCCCAAATCCAAGTAAAAAAAAGCTAAAAGCAAATAAAGAAAAAAAGAAAAGGAAATATAAATAGATGATAAACCATAAGATAGAAGAAGTAGCAGAGAAGCTTCTGTGTCTCTTTACCAACCAAAACGACGCAGGGGAGGTAGAAATCAAGAACACGGTGGGGACTTGGGTGGGCGGTGGTTCGTGCGGCGGTTTCTGGGGCGAGGCACGGCGACGGGGGCTCGAGTTCGGGCTGGCGTGGGCGATGCACGTCTGTGGCGGCGAGGCGGAGGCTCTAGCAGCGTTGGTGGTGGGCTCACAGCGGCTTGCCGGTGATGGAAACGCGGATCGACGCCTGTACGTGGTGGGTGCAGATCTGGTATGGTTCATGATGGCTAGGCGGTTTGTCACGGTGAAGCAGAGGGGCGTTTCGTGAGTGGATCCGGGTCTGAGATCTGCAGTTCGTGACGGCGGCAAAGAACCGAGGTGGCGGCGCGGTAAGGTTGGATGCAGTGGTGTGGAGTTACGCGCCTGGTGGTGAAACCGAGGATCGTACGGCGGCGACGGCGGACCGAGGTAGAGCCTGGGACAGTTCTTCTTCCTCAGAGCTATGACCGGTATTCCTTCTTCTCTGCTGTTGCTCCTGTTTTGTGTTTTTGTTTTGTTTTTTTTTCTTTGTTGTTGTGGTTTGTTTTTGGAAGATGAAACAGAAAATGGAGAAGAACCGAGCAAAGAAATATTAGGTGTATTTTTTATTTATTTATTTTCATAAGATCCCCCCTTTTGGTCACTGTTGAATACCTAATTTATAGCACAAAAAAAAGAAGAAGATGACAAATCTTCTTGTTAGGCCAGCTGGTGTGGGTACAAGTAGTGGGGAGCAAATCAGCCTTTACTCCCACCACTCTGTATGGCTGGTGCAAGGGCAGGGATGGTGCCTCCCTTTTTTAGTAAAAAAGTAAAAGAAAACAAGAAAGGGGAAATAAAACAAAGTTGATCCATACTTGAAAGAGCAAAGTGAAAGCTAACTCATTTTTTCAAAAATTTTTACTTTTTATTATTATTTTTTAATTTACTCTGATGACAAATCAGATTTAGTTAGGCTTGGATAATGGTCCAACAAGTCATTTGTAACAATAAAATGAAAATGGGCTACACTAATCCTATAATGAGCCAAGGATAAAATCACTTTTTTTTTTGTTTTATTTTTATCATCATCTTTTTTTTGTTAATTTTTTTAATAAAAACAAACGGACAAAATTAGGTGTTCACAGCTGCCCTCTTTACTTGTTTCTTATTAGATAGTAGGTGTAACCGTAGTTACCCTATTATCATTATAAGAAACGAGTAAAGACATGAACTCCAATTTTGGCCGAGGTTCACTGATAAGTAAAAGGATGCATAATTAAAAGAGCTTATGGGTTGGACTGCCGATAGAAGCTCGAACAAAAAGATAAAAAGCTTGCGGAGTCGTTTGTCCGCTGAAGCTTGAAAACAAAAGGATTAAAAACTTGCGGAGTCGATTATCCACTGAAGTTTGAAAAGACAGGTAGAAAGCTTGCGGAGTCGGGCATCCGCCGAAGCTTGAATTCAAAAGATCTTATAGGGTATGATACTTGCCGGATATAGAAAGCTTGCGGAGTCGGTTGTCCGCTGAAGCCTGAAAGCAAAAGGACTAAAAGCTTGCGGAGTCGGCTATCCGTTGAACAAAAGTTTAAAAATTTGCGGAGTCGGTTATCCGCTGAAGCTTGAAAGGAAAGGTAAAAAGCTTGTGGAGTCGGTTATCCACTGAAACTTGACAGAAAAGGTAAAAAGCTTGTGGAGTCGGTTATCCACTGAAGCTTGACAAAAAATAAGAAGCATGCGGAGTTGATTATCCGCTGAAGCTTGACAAGAAATGTTAAGAGCTCACGGAGTCAGTTGTCAGCTGAAGCTTGAAAGGAAAGGTAAAAAGCTTGCGGAGTAGGGTATCCGCTGAAGCTTGACAGAAAAATAAAAATGAAAGGCATGCGGAGTCGGGTATCCGCTAAAGCCTGAAAGAAAGGATTAAAAGCTTACGGAGTCGGTTATCCGCTGAAGCTTGAAAAGAAAGGTAAAATGCTTGCGGGGTCGGTTATCCGTTGAAGCTTGAAAGAAAAGGTAAAAACTTATGATGTCTATGAGTTTACGGGGCTTTGTGCTCACAAAAGATGAACAATTGCAATGCAATGAGATAATGCATGATACCAGAAATGTCCTATATACTTGATGAAAACCTCAGATGATTTCAATGCAACACAAGGAAAGCCTGTAATACATTAATACTGTTGGTAGTGGCTATGGTCTCAAGAGAGGGGGGGGGGGGGGGTGAATTGAGATATTGAAAAGTTATTCAACAACTTAAAGTAAAACAGTGTTTCTTTTAAAGAAAATTGGTTTTCACTCAATTTTAATTCGCAAGAATTAGGTTATGGAACAAGTGATGATGACAAGAAGAATTATAATTAGTAACAACATATTTTAACACAGATTGCAGATTAAAAATTCAAGTTAACAAGTATATGGAGTTTAGGGATAAGAAGAACACGCAAACCAAGGCTACCTCCTCTGGTAAGCCTACATCCAGTCCCACACCTCTGTGGTTTTCTTCAAAATAATCAGCAATTTACACAATTCTAATTACAGCAACACAAGGATAACCTCCTTGCTTGAAAAATCTCCAGAAAGCACACTAGCTTTCTTTACCCAAGGATCCCTTCTATCCTTGTTAAACCCTAAGAGATACCCTCTCTTAGTTAGTCTAATTCACGAGAAGAATTGAGTAGAAGTAAGACTCTAAAAGCCTGATAATACAAATTGAAGTTCTAACTACTATCACACTTTTCTCAGAGATGAAGCACTTTGTTTCACAATCAGTATGAGTTGCGTTTATTGTATATGTTGTTGTTGTTGTATGTGTTGTATTGTTGATAAGTGTTCCTTTGATACTTCTTTATATAGAAGACAGATTATAGTCGTTCGGATCATTTAAGACAGATTTGGATCTGATTTAACAAAATCTGCTTTCTTGATTCCTGATCTTGAAATGAGATTCTGTTTGATCTTTGTAGAGTTTGCGTCCTTCTTGAAATATAACTGTTTCCATCTGAAAGGATAGTCATGTCTTTTTGAAGAGTAATATATCCATGTTTAATTGAAGAGAAAAATAGCCGTGTCCATTTGTCACGTCAGCAGACGGGAGTTCTAGCTCAAGGCAATTGGACGGGCTCCAATTGTTAGACGACCGTGCTAACACAAGGCAACTGGATGGGCTCCAATTTGTAGACGAGCTTTATATATCATGTAAGTGGACGGAGCTTCTAATTTAGCGTGTATCATTAGTAGACGAGCTCCAAGTTTTACTGTCAGTAGACAAGCTTTCCTTTTTACATCAGTAGACGAGCTCTCCTTTTTACATCAGTAGACGAGCTTTCCTTTTTACATCAGTAGACGAGCTCTCCAAGTGTTACATCAGTAGACGAGCTCTCCAAGTATTACTATCAGTAGACGTGTGCTTTTGTTACTTTCAGTGGACGAGCTTTCCTTTTTTTTTACATCAGTAGACGAGCTTTCCTTTTTATATCAGTAGACGCGCGCTCTTGTTACTTTCAGTGGACGAGCTCCCCTTTTTACATTAGTGGACGCGTGCTTATTTTACATCAGTGGATGCGTGCTTCTGTTACTTTCAGTGGACGCATGCTTCTTTTACATCAGTGGACGCGTGCTCCAAGTGCCACGACAGCAGACGAGATCTTCTGTTTTCTTAGTGGACGTGCTTCTTGTGCCACGTCAGCAGATGAGATCTTCTGTTTTCTTAGTGGACGCGCTTCTTGTGCTCTTTCAGTGGACGATAGTTTTTTACTTTGTTGTTCCTTTAGTGGACGCGCTTTCTTTGTTCTTTCAGTGGACGTCAGCTTTTTACTTTGTTGTACTTTAGTGGACGAGCTCTTTAGTTGTTCATTGGAATTCAGCTCTTTACTTTGTTGGACGACATTCTTGGTTCACTTCATTGGACGAGCGCTTATATTTTCCCTGTTTTGGACGAGCGCTAGTTTTGCTTTGCTGAACGAGTGATCTTGCATGCAACTTAACACGTAATGAGTGCGTAGTCAAAATTAAAAATCTTATGCAAAATACACTTTGTTTGTCCTACATCAAAACATGAATGAGGGCTTAGTCTTACAAACTCCCCCTTTTTGATTATGACAAACCTTACCATACTTAACCTTAGTTAATAAGAAATCAGAGTGCAGCTATTTAGTAAGCATGGTTCTTGAGTTATTTTAGTCCTCCCCCTGTGTCATTGATATCTTTCAAAAGATCAAGTGTTATCATATCATTATCAAAAAAAAAATCATCTTGCATTTATTACAAATTCAAGTATGTCTTTTCAAAGCAATTCATACTCAGGTATCAGAGAAGAAAAAAAATTTACATATTAGAGAATTTTTTTTTTACAGCAAATGCATGGTTCATCTTTATGGTTCATATTTCTCCCCCTTTATTAGAGAAATAAAAATTTGCATATCAGAAACCAAATTTCTCAGATGTATGGTTCATCTTTCTAGTTCATCTCAGATGTATGGTTCATCTTTCTAGTTCATCTCAGATGTATGGTTCATCCTTCTCCCCTTTGTCATTATCATAAAGAAACTATGGAGAATATTGAAATCAATCTTAAAAAAAAGCAGTTTTGCATTCATTAATAATAAAGCATTTCAGAACTTATGCAATATATCAAAACATCCACACACAAAAAAAAGTTACAGACACCTAAGGATGCTTAGCATCTTGCCCATGTCTTTCATAATTTTCAGCAACTTGTGTTGCCTTGCGTGCCATCTGTTATCAATTATTTTGAGGATCAATTATTCCAAGTTCTCTTCTTATAAAGAAGAAACTCTCCTTATTTAGTGGTTTGGTGAATATATCAGCTAATTGCTTGGTTGTATCTATATGTTCAATCACAACATCACCACTTTGAATATGATCCCTGATAAAATGATGCCTAATTTCAATATGCTTGGTTCTTGAGTGCATGATTGGGTTCTTTGTTAGATTTATTGCACTAGTGTTATCACATTTTATTGGTATATGATACAAATAAACACCATAGTCAATTAATTGTTGTTTCATCCATAGGATTTGAGCACAACAACTCCCAGCTGTAACATATTCTGCTTCAGCTGTGGATAAGGCCACGCTAGTTTGCTTTTTACTAAACCAGGACACTAGGGAATTTCCTAATAAATGGCATGTTCCACTTGTGCTCTTCATATCTAACTTGCATCCAGCAAAGTCAGAGTCGGAATATCCTATTAATGTGCAAGTGGATCCCTTGGGATACCACAGCCCCATTTCTTTTGATCCTAAGAGATACTTCATGATTCTTTTAACTGCAGTAAGATGTGATTCTTTAGGATTAGCTTGATACCTTGCACACATACACACACTAAACATTATATCTGGCCTACTTGCAGTGAGATAAAGTAAGGATCCGATAATACCTCTATACTTGGATACATCTATAGATTTACCATGTTCATCTTTGTCCAAGTAGCAAGCTGGACTCATTGGTATTGCCATTTCCTTTGTGCTTTCGATTCCAAACTTCTTTAGTAGTTCCTTGCAATACTTTGTTTGGCTTATGAAGGTTCCATCTTGGCATTGTTTAATTTGAAGTCCAAAAAAGAAAGTAAGTCTTCCCATCATGGACATTTCAAATTCACTTTGCATTAGTTCACCAAATTCCTTGCATAAAGACTCATTAGTAGCACCAAAAATAATGTCATCAACATATATTTGAACAAGTAAGATATTGTGTGCTTTTTTTTTAGTAAATAGTGTTGTATCAACTTTTCCTCTTTTAAAGCCTTTCTCTAGGAGAAAATTGCTCAACCTCTCATACTAAGCTCTAGGAGCTTGCTTGAGTCCATAGAGGGCTTTAGTCAGTTTATAGACATGATTTGGGAACTCACTATCAACAAAGCCAGGGGGTTGGCTTACATATACTTCCTCTTGTATTATTCCATTTAAAAGGTACTTTTCACATCCATTTGGTACAGTTTAAAGTTCATTATACAGGCATAGGCTAAGAGCATTCTTATGGCTTCTAATCTAGCTACGGGAGCATATGTTTCATCATAATCAATTCCTTCTTCTTGTTTATATCCCTTAGCTACTAGTATAGCCTTGTTTCCAACTATTATTCCATTCTCATCCATTTTGTTTCTAAACACCCATTTAGTTCCGATTATTTGGTTACTTTTGGGTTTTGGAACTAAATCCCAAACTTTGTTCCTTTTAAATTGATTTAACTCCTCTTGCATTGCAATCATCCAATGTTCATCATTAATAGCATCATCAACACATTTTGGTTCTATTTGAGATACAAACGCCACGGTATTGCAAATATTCCTTAAAGAGTTTCTAGTGGTTACCCCTTTGGTGATCTCACCAATGATATTGTCTATGGGATGATTCTTTGAAGCTTGCCACTCCTTAGGAAGATTTTCTTGTTGAAGTTCTGCTTGAGGTTCTTTATTGCTTTCTTCAACTTCCTTTTCTTTATTGCTCTCCTTTCCTTCATCATATTTCACTTCATCCTCAAGAGTTTCTGCATCATCAAAAATGTCCTTTCCCAACCTTTTGGGGTTAGACTCATCAAATGTTATGTGAACAGATTCCTCTATTGATAAAGTACGTTTATTAAACACTCTATATGCTTTTCTAGTTAATGAATAACCTAGGAAAATACCCTCATCAGCTTTGGGATCAAATTTCCCAAGATTATCCTTGCCATTATTTAGCACAAAACATTTACAGCCAAAGACATGAAAATGAGAAATGTTAGGTTTTATTCCCTTGTAAAGTTCATATGGAGTTTTCTTCAAAATTGGCCTTATTAGAAATTTATTCAAAACATAACATGCAGTACTTACAGCATCCGCCCAAAAATACTTTGGTAAATTAGAGTCACTTAATATGGTTCTAGCAATTTCTTCAAGTGACCTATTTTTCCTCTCAACTACTCCATTTTGCTGTGGAGTTCTAGGTGCAGAAAAATTGTGTTTTATACCATGTTCATCACAAAAGTTAGCAAACTCTTCATTTTGAAATTCTCCTCCATGGTCACTCCTAATTGAAACAATTTTCACGTCTTTCTCATTTTGAGCAACCTTAGCCATTTTCTTAAAAGCTTTAAAAGCTTCATTCTTTTGTGCTAAGAAAAAGGTCCAAGTGAATCTAGAGAAGTCATCAACAATTACAAGGGCATAGAGATTTCCACCAAAGCTTTTTGTCCTAGAAGTCCAAAAAGGTCCATGTGCAGTAATTGTAAGGGTCTGTTGAAACAGTGTTTTTAGCCTTAAATGAGGTTTTCACTTGTTTACCCTTTTGGCATGCATCATATAGGCCTTCTTTAACAAACTTTTTATTTGGTAAACCGATTACAAGTTCTTTGGAAATCAATTTATTCAAGTGATTCATATGAATTTGAGCTATTCTCCTATGGCAAAGCCAATTTTCATCTTCTTTGGAAATTAAGCAACATGCATCATTGGAAATTAAGTTGTCTATGTCTAGCATATAGATGTTATTGATTCTATTTCCAATCAATTTTATGTTATTATCATGAATAGATTCGATCATACACAAATTTGAGTTAAAGTTTACCTTGTAGCCTTTATCACATTATTGGCTTATACTCAGTAGATTGTGTTTGAGCCCTTCCACATAGAGAACATCCTCAATCTTGATTGCTGGACTTTTTCCTATTGTTCCAACACCAAGGATTCTTCCTTTGTTGTTGTCTCCATAAGTGACATTTCCTCCTTCCTTGGGAGTGAAAGATGTAAATTTTGTGATGTCTCCGGTCATGTGTTTGGAGCAGCCACTGTCCAAAAACCAGCTTGAGGTTTTGGCCTTCAAACACACCTACAAAACAAACTCTTTTATACGTTTCTTTTAGGTACCCAAATCTGGTTGGGTCCTTTGGTGTTAGTAGCAACATATGTTCCTTTTGGAACCCAAATTTGTTTAATGCCAACATGAATGTTCTTTTTAAGTCTGCAAGTAGCAGCTGTATGACTTTTCTTTAAACAATAATAGCATTTAACAAAAGGACTAGTTGAGGAAATGGGTGGAACAAAAAGCTTTTTAAAAGATTTTTCATGTACCATTGGCTTATATCCAATTCCAGCTTTGTCATACACACCCTTTTGCTGTCCTAATATGGCATTCAAGTTATCTCTATCCGAAGTAAACTTAGATAGAGTTGTATTCAGTTTTTCAACTTCCTTTTCTAGTGTAGTGCATTTGGTGCAAATTTAACTAGATGCAAGTAATTGTGAATTTTCGGTTTCTAGTTCTTTAAGCTTTATTTGTAAAGATGCAGAGTCACTACATTGTTTTGCAATGATCTTTCTAGAAGATTTAAGTTGTTTACCAATTTTAACATATTCTTCATGCAATTCATCAAAAGAATCTGGTAACTCATCACAGGTAGGAGAAGAATTATTTACCTCGGTTTCACTATCACTTTGATGATTTGCCATGAGACATAGGTTGGCTTCTTCATTTTCAGATTCGCTACTAGTGGAATCCATATCATTTTCTTCCCAAGCTATGTATGCTCTTCTAGGCTTTCTTCCTTTCTTTTCTTTGCTGCCATTCTTCTCATACTTTTCTTTCTTTTGTAGCTTTGGACATTCATTTTGTAGTGTCCAAGCTTTCCACGTTCAAAGCATTTGATTGTTGAGGAAGAGCTTTCACCTTTGTTCGTGTTCTTTTTGGTATGAAAACTGAATTACTTCTTGTTTCTATTCTTCTTGATGAATCTTTTAAATTTCCTCACAAGCAATCCCATGTCTTCTTCTTTGGATTCTTCACTTTCATCAAGGTGTTCATCTTCATCACTTTCTATTGATTCTTTGGAAATATGAGCCTTGAGTGAGAGTCATTTCATCTTTTTCTCCTTATCTTCATGATCTTTCAATCTGTTGAGTTCCAATTCATGTTCTTTCAACTTGCCAAATAGAGTAGCAATCTGCATTGTGTCAAGATCCTTTGCTTCAGCAATTGCAATAATTTTTGGCTACCATTCACGACTCAAACATCTCATAATCTTGTTAATCTTTTTCTCATCTGTGGTTGTATGTCTGAGTCCTTCTAATTAGTTCACAATGTGTGTAAACCTCTTTTGCAGATCATCTATCTCCTCACCATTCTTCATGTGAAAGAGTTCATATTCATGGACTAGTGCATTCATCCTTGCTCTTTTCACATCGTTGGTTCCTTCATGAGTGAGTTGAAGAGTATCCCACATCTGCTTTGCATTTTGCAATTGGAGACCCTGAAAAACTCATCATAATTCAAAGCAGTTGTTACAATATTCTTTGCTTTAGCATTATAACCAATTCTTCTTTTATCATCATCATTCCAGTCATCTTTCGGTTTAGTTTGTTTATTTCCCTTAGCATCAAGAATAAATGGAACATAGGGACCATTTTCAACAGAATCTAAAACATCTAAACCTCCAGCCTCAAGAAAGATAAGCATTCTTTCTTTTCAATACATGTATTGGGAGCCATTAAAGGCAGGGGGTCTAGTGAGCAAAGCCCCATCACCCAGGATATCATTTGTAGCCGTCTCTTGAAGCTGTTAAGCTTTGTAACAAGAGTTTTAGCCCTGATGCCAATTGTTGGTAGTGGCTACGGTCTCAAGAGGGGGGGGGGGGGGGGTGAATAGAGATATTGAAAACTTATTCAACAACTTCAAGTAAAACAGTGTTTCTTTTAAAGAAAATTGGTTTTCACTCAATTTTAATTCGCAAGAATTAGGTTATGGAACAAGTGATGATGACAAGAAGAATTATAAGTAGTAACAACAGATTTTAACACAGATTGCAGATTAAAAATTCAAGTTAACAAGTATATGGAGTTTAGGGATAAGAAGAACACGCAAACCGATTTATCCTGGTTCGGCTACCTCCTCTGGTAAGCCTACATCTAGTCCCACACCTTTGCGGTTTTCTTCAAAATAATCAGCAATTTACACAATTCTAATTACAGCAACACAAGGATAACCTCCTTGCTTGAAAAATCTCCAGAAAGCACACTAGCTTTCTTTACCCAAGGATCCCTTCTATCCTTGTTAAACCCTAAGAGATACCCTCTCTTAGTCAGTCTAATTCACGAGAAGAATTGAGTAGAAGTAAGACTCTAAAAGCCCGATAATACAAATTGAAGTTCTAACTACTATCACACTTTTCTCAAAGATGAAGCACTTTGTTTCACAATCAGTATGAGTTGCGTTTATTGTATATGTTGTTGTTGTTGTATGTGTTGTATTGTTGATAAGTGTTCCTTTGATCCTTCTTTATATAGAAGACAGATTATAGTCGTTCGAATCATTTAAGACAGATTTGGATCTGATTTAACAAAATCTGCTTTCTTGATTCCTGATCTTGAAATGAGATTCTGTTTGATCTTTGTAGAGTTTGCGTCCTTCTTGAAATATAACTGTTTCCATCTGAAACGATAGTCATGTCTTTTTGAAGAGTAATATATCCATGTTTAATTGAAGAGAAAAATAGCCGTGTCCATTTGTCACGTCAGCAGACGGGAGTTCTAGCTCAAGGTAATTGGATGGGCTCCAATTGTTAGACGAGCGTGCTAACACAAGGCAACTGGATGGGCTCCAATTTGTAGACGAGCTTTATATATCATGTAAGTGGACGGAGCTACTAATTTAGCGTGTATCATTAGTAGACGAGCTCCAAGTCATATTTTCATGGAGAATAAGGTCAAACACTTTGAAAGGGTATGGTTCCTTTGCAATGATTGTCCCAATGGTTGATTTTATTGTTCTTTCCCTTCTATAATGCCTCTTGTCAGTAGACCACGGTATCCTTTGTTGGGAGACCATCTTGTCCTTTACGGCCTTTTGAGACTTTCAAAGAAATTCTAAATGCTTTTGAAGACATCAATACATGTTTCACATTTCAGTATATACTTATCATGATGAATGCACACACACAATTGACAAAAGTCAAGGCAAAGGGATAAGGGTAAAAAGAATTGGGAGTCAGTGTCATTTTATTTGGACTGAAAAGGTACACAGAGCAGATATTACAATGGAGTATGGAATTGCAAAAAAAGGTTGTGGAGTGGAATCACATCTCCCCAAGTGACATCTCTTTCCATGACTAGTGTTAGTATCCCTCATACTATCTCGACTGCTTACTAATCAATATCTGAGAATGCTATCTACCCCTGTCTTCATGCATCTAGCCCACCGATTGCCCCAGTTCATCGGCTTGACGACACTTCCATTGTTTATTTTATTTTTTTGAACTCTAACTTTTGCCTAGACCGCCTTTTCAGGTTTTCAGCCTAGCGGGTTGCTCTAACTTTTGCCTAGACTGTCTTTTCAGATTTTCAGCCTAGCGAGCTTTTCTTTTTTTCATTTTTCACTTTTTTTTTTCTTTTCTTCTTCTTCTTGGGAAGTGCGTTCAAGCATAATACTTTTTGACTGCATCTGAGTTTACAGGGAGTGGAAGATCTTCCCCATCCATCCTAGTGAGAATTAAAGCTCTTCCCGAGAAGGCCTTTTTCACAAAGTAAGGTCCTTCGTAGTTCGGAGTCCACTTCCCTCGGCGATCCTTTTGGATTGGTAGAATCTTTTTAAGCACCAGGTCACCCTCCCGAAACTGTTGCGGGTGTACCTTCTTCTCATAAGCTCTCATCAACCTTCTCTGGTACAATTGACCGTGACACAATGTCCCTAATCTCTTATCTTCAATGAGGTTCAATTGGTTTAGTCGATCCTGGACCCACTCAACTTCTTCCAATTTTGCTTCTCTCAGTACTCTTAATGAGCGGATCTCTACTTCAATCGGGAGCACTGCCTCCATCCCATAAACTAAAGAATATGGTGTTGCCCCTGTCGAGGTGAATAGAGGTACGATAGCCGTGTAAAGCAAAAGATAACATCTCGTGCCAATCCTTATACGTCACCACCATCTTTTGGACAATCTTCTTGATATTTTTATTAGCGGCCTCAACTGCTCCGTTCATCTTTGAGCGATACGGGGAGGAATTGTGATGTTTTATCTTGAAGTTTTCGCACATCTCTTTCATCATCTTGTTGTTCAAGTTAGTCGCATTATCAGAGATAATCTCACTTGGCAACCCATAACGACAAATTAATTCTATTTTTACAAATTTGATCACGACATTCCTGGTCATATTGGCATATGATGCAGCCTCAACCCACTTTGTGAAATAATCAATGGCAACAAGAATGAAGCGATGCCCATTTGAGGTTTTTGGTTCGATTGGGCCCGATCACATCCATTCCCCACATTGAGAATGGCCAGGGTGCTGACATGACATTCAAGGGAGCCGGCGGTGCATGAACCTTATCAGCATATATTTGACACTTATGGCACCTCTTCGCATGATTAAAGCAATCTGCTTCCATTGTCAACCAGTATTGGCCAGCCCTCAAGATTTGTGTGTTCCAAAAGATCCTTCATGTACCTCCTCAATTATCCGTTTAGCTTCGTTTGCGTCAACGCACCTCAACAACACCATGTCATGATTTCTTTTGTACAGAATACCTCCGTCTAAATAGAAACCCATTGCAAGTATTTTTAGAGTTTTTTTGTCATTTTCTGAAGCACCCGGAGGGTATTCCCTTCTTTGGATGAAGCATTTGATGTCATGGTACCACGATTTTTGATCAGGCTCTTCCTCTATCACTTGACAATATGTAGGATGATCACGACTTTCCATTTTGATGAGTGGTAGGTTCCTCTCGTTACTTACTTTGAACATCGAGGACAAGGTAGACAGCGCGTCAGCTAATTGGTTATCTTCTCGGGGAATATGGTGAAATGTGACTTCATCAAACTGCTCAATCAGACCTTTGATGTAATCATGGTACGAGATTAACTTGGCATCTCGGGTTTCCCATTCCCCTCTTAGCTGGTGGATGACTAATGCAGAGTCCCCATATACCTCCAGTATCCTTGCCTTTGATTCTATTGTTGCCAGGATCCCGAGCGCACAAGCTTCATATTCGGCAATATTGTTTGTACAATCAAAGCAAAGCCTTGCAGTGACGGGGAAATAATCATTTTCCGGTGAGATTAGTATTGCCCTGATTCCATGCCCCAATGCATTAGAAGCTCCATCAAATAACAAAGTCCACTTTTCTTTTTCTGGTGATCGTACGTGATCAAACAAAGCCATTATATCTTCATCTGGGAAATCACATTGCATCGATCCATAATCTTCTACTGGCTGATTGGCTAGATATTCTGAGAGAGCGCTACCTTTTACTGCTTTTTGGGTGACATAGACAATGTCCTATTCTGATAGCAGGACTTGCCAGCGAGCAATTCTTCCAGTCAGAGCAGGCTTATCAAAGATATACTTGATTGGATCCATTTTGGACACCAACCAGGTAGTGTAACACAACATGTAATGCCTCAAACGGCGAGCCGCCCAAGCCAAAGCACAGCAAGGGCGTTCTAGTAGTGAATAGTTGGCTTCACAACTGGTGAACTTCTTACTTAGATAATGTTCTTTTCTTCCTGACTCATCGTGCTTCCCCAGTACACAACCCATTGATTCATCTAGCACAGTCAAATTCATGATGAGAGGTCTTCCCAGAACTGGGGGAACCAAGACTGGAGGCTCCTATAGGTATTGTTTGATCTTCTCAAAGGCTTTTTGACAATATTCATTCCAGGTTACTGGCTGATTTTTGCGTAACAATTTAAATATTGGTTCACATGTCGCGGTTAGTTGGGAGATGAACTTGGCAATGTAGTTCGATCTCCCTAAAAACCCACGAACTTCTTTTTCCGTTTGAGGTGCTGGCATATCGATGATTGCTCGAACTTTTTCATGATCAACCTCTATTCCTCTTTGACTAACAATGAACCCCAGAAGCTTGCCTGATTTCACTCCAAAAATGCATTTGGCTGGATTCAGTCGGAGCTTAAACTTTCTTCACCGCTCAAAAAGTTTCTGCAGATTATCAACATGGTCATCTTCGGATCTGGACTTGGCCATCATGTCATCTACGTAAACTTCTATCTCCTTATGCATCATGTCATGGAATAAAGCCACCATAGCCCGTTGATATGTTGGCCCAACATTTTTCAAGCCAAATGGCAAAACTTTGTAGCAAAAGGTTCCCCACAAAGTGACAAATGTAGTTTTCTCCATATCTTCTAGTGCCATCTTGATCTGATTATATCCTGAGAATCCATCCATGAAAGAGAATAATGCATTTTGGGCAGTATTATCTATAAGAATATCAATGTGAGGCATAGGAAAATCATCTTTTGGGCTAGCTCTGTTCAGATCTCGATAGTCGACACACATTCGAACCTTTCCATCTTTCTTGGGGACAGGAACGATGTTAGCAACCCATTGAGGGTACTTTACCACTTCTAGGAAACCCGCATCCAGTTGCTTCTTGACCTCCTCCTTGATATTTAAAGACATTTTCGCTTTCATCCTTCGTAGCTTCTGTTTTACTGAAGGACACTCCGGCTTTAATGGCAGTTTGTGTTCTGCTACACTAGGGTCTAATCCTGGCATGTCTTGGTACGACCATGCAAAAACATCTTTATAATCCATCAACAACCTGATCAACCTGCTTCGCTCCTTTTCTTTCAGGGAAAGACCAATCTTGACCTCTTTTTTATCATCTTTGGTTCCCAAATTGATTAGTTCACTCGGCTCTTCATGGGGTTGAATTTCCCTGGCTTCTTGTTCTACCAACCTCAATAATGCAGGAGGAACTTCCCCGTCATCATTGATGTCGTGTACTCCGGCAAGTGTACCGGATTCGTCGCCAAGTAATAAAAAGATATCGATCCCACAGAGACCGTGGTCTCAAATCACAACTAATTATCAAATCGATAAAACTGGACTATGTAAAGAAAGATTTTGAAAAGGTTTTGATTTTTTTTGAAATAAGAGATAACTTAGAAAATCAGATAAGGAATATAATCTAGTAAAACAGAAAGTAAATCAATTTGTGGTTTTTCAGATCTAAAGGGATTCCTAGAAATTGGGTTACCCACAAGATTGTTTATGTTACTAAATTGATTACCCCTTGTTAATTATCGAAATTTCTTTGAAGGCGAATTTATCCTCAAATAGTTAATGCTCCCTCTCGGGTTACAAAAACCGTGCTCAATTAAACCAACCCCTACTCTCGTGGTAGTCGAATTTAGATTGGACCCTTTACGTTTCGTGACAATTCGTTAATCCTCGAAGGACCGCTTCTAACTCTCGTGATTTAAGTCCTAAGTCTGATTCTATAGATTCGACACCTAAGTTCACCACTAGGTTCCTCCTTAGAATATCTACGACACGCAAATAAATGGCCATCGAATTTACGAGTAACTAAAACACTAGAAATCAGATCTAAAGCAAAATCGCAATTAACAAAGATAAAACATCAATTCATTACATAAAAACAGATCTCGGGCATAGCCCCAATCCCTAGAAATTAAGCTACTACTCAAGCATTGTCATGGTGATGACAAGCTTGATTAACAAAAACATGAACTACAAAATAAGAGAAGAGAAGAAGAAGAAGAAGAAGAAGAAGAAGAAGAAGAAGAAGAAGAAGAAGAAGAAGAAGAAGAATAAGGAGAAGAAGAAGAAGAAGAAGAAGAAGAATAAGGAGAAGAAGGAGAAGAAGAAGGAGGAGGAGCAGAAGAAGATGAAGGAGGAGGAGGAGGAGGAGGAGCAGGAGAGAGATCCTAGAAATTAGCCTAAGTGGTAGCAGCCCAAAAAGTCCTTTGAGTCTCTGCCTAGATGCCATATTTATAGATTAGGGAAGTTTGAATCCAAATCAAACACAAATTCAGATCAATTCAGTTTGTTCAGATCCAAATATTGCGCGTCACGGCCGTGATGGTCATCACGGCCAGGCTGTGACGGATTCTGCCTTGGAAATTCTTCACTGGTTGGTCTGTCACGACCGTGATGGTCATCATCGCCTGGCCCTGATGGCCATCACGGCCGTGATGGCCAACACGGCCTGGCCCTGACAGCTTCTGACTTTTCGTTCTTCTTTCTTTTTCAGCGCTGCTCGATCATGGCCGTGATGGGCTCTGTTTGGCTCATTTTTCTTCACTTTTCAAGCCCCATCTTCATGCAAGCTCCATCATGGTTAATCTTGAGCATTTTAATCCTTTATTCCTGCACAACAACACCACAAAACCGCCTTACCCGTTCCAAGGTAAAAATTAACCAAAATCAAATTAAAAATGCCTAAACTATATGAAAAATGCATGCAAAATGACAATAAAATATGAGGTGAAATCACACTCATCAATCATCAACAACCTCATCAGCATGATCAATAGGATAGTCAAAATTGTACGTTGAGTTACTAACAGTGTCATTTTCAAGAGAGTCACTTTTAGATCTGCATTTTGATAGTTATCAGGGAAAGATGAATGAATAAAGGTTAAAGACGGGAAACTGCATTTATTGGTGAGGAACGATGAATAAAAGCGAAAGTAAAAAAAAGGGATAAAAACATAAAGGTATTGAATGCATGCATTTAATGATAAGTCATACTGAAACGGAAACAAGTAAGCCCATTACAACAAAAATCCTAAAGCCTTGGGCAGAGCTAAAGGATAAGCATTACATAATTACTTTGAAAAAAACTCTAAGGTCTTGGGGAACTCAATGACCTCCCAATTGTTGAGCTCTGTATCCGGAGGGCATGGATACACCAGATTGACACCATGATCGGAGGGATAATCATCTTCAACAGCTGCTGCTTGGTCCAGGAATGCGAACCCTACACTTCGGAAGCTCTGTTGAATGTCACAGATGGGAACCCTTTCAGCCTCGTATTCACGATTTTCCAGCCGAGCCAACCTCTTTCTTTTCTTCTCTTCCATAACCCTCATCTTGTCGGCCTTGGTGGGTTTGTATCCCAACCCAAACCTGTCCTTATTCTCGGTGAGCGTGAGGATGTCAGCGACACCTTGGCTATTCTTCCCCAAACCGCTTTCAGGTCGGTATCCTCCTTCGAGCATAACCTTAGCCATCATAATGGACGCTTTAGATGACTGAGGTTTCAAGAGTGGAGCACCATCCCCAACATAGGTGGCATTGGCAATTTCAAGCGATTGGAAAGCGGTCTCGAGAGCTTCTTCGGCGGCTTCAATGTAAGGGGTTGTTGATGGCTTACTTACTAGAATATCCTCCTCTCCAGAAACAATTATCAACTTACTATTGACAATGAACTTCACTTTCTGGTGCAATGTGGAAGGCACAGCTCCAGACGAATGGATCCATGGTCGTCCTAGGAGACAACGATAAGTTGGTGTGATGTCCATTACTTGGAAGAGTATTTCAAAGGTGCAAGGGCCAATCTGAATGGGCAATTCAATTTCTCCCATGACTTCCCTTCGGGTGCCATCGAAAGCTCTTACAATCATTGTGCTCGGCTTCATATGAGTTCCATCGAAAGGCAACTTTGCCAGTGTTGACTTTGGCATTACATTCAAAGAAGAACCATTATCAATGAGAACCCTAGCCATGACATGATCTCGACACTTTATAGAGATGTGTAACGCCTTGTTGTGCCCTATCCCTTCAGTTGGAATTTCATCATCAGTGAAAGTGATATAATTATCAGCGACGATGTTACCCACGATGTTATCGAGCTTGTCAACTGTGATGTCATGAGAGACATGAGCTTGATTCAACACCTTCATCAGTACTCTCCCATGTGGCTCAGAATTCATCAACAAAGACAAAAGAGATATCCGAGATGGAGTTTGATTCAATTGATCCACAACCCTGTATTCGTTTTGCTTGATGAGCTTTAAGAATTCGCCGACTTCTTCATCAGATACCTCCTTTTTATTATCACCCCCTTTGGTATCCTTTTCAGCCGGTGTTCCTTCCACCTTTTCTTTCCCCTTGAGATCTTTTTCTTCCTTTTCTGTTCCCTCCCTTGGCAATACCTCTGGAGTATAAATGCGACCACTCCTAGTCATTCCACCAATTCCCGAAATGTTGGTAACCACAATGGTCCCGTTGGGAGGACTCTGTTGAACCTGCCTATCATATTTCCATGGTACCGCTTTGGTGTCCTTGTAAGGGAAAAGACCTGGGACTCGGATGACAACTGGTGTTGGCCCACTCGAAACCGGCATAGGTTCCTTCTCAGTATAGTGTATCACCACTGGCTTCGGAGCGACTTGCTCAGGAACCAGTTGAGGATTAATCACAACAGTAAAAGGAGTTATTTTAACTAGAGTTGAAGAAATTGTAGATTCAGCGACCATGTTAATGCCACACTCATTCGATTCACAACCAATTAGGATAATCTTCATATCTATTAACTGTTGCACAACCTGTCGAAATTCTGCACAGTCTCCAATCGAATGCCCCACATTCCCATTGAAGTCACACCTTATCTCTTCATCAAGAGTCTTCTCTTCAACAAATGAGGTTTGCACCAATCCATGTTTTTGCATCTCCCTTAAAATAACTCTCATGGGAGTTCTGACATCAGCCACTTGACTCTTAAGAGTAGGTTCCATAAAGCTATCAATGGCATTGACTCCCGAACCCCCATGATTTGGCATAGGACCTTGTGTCCCATTCGGAGCATCTTTCTGAAAGCTCAACCACTTAGCATCAATAAGGTCTTGTACCTTAAATTTGAAAGCCCTGCAGTTCTCAGTGGAATGACCTATTGCCCCCGCATGATACTCACATTTAGTATTTGGGTCAAACCACTTCGGATAAAGAGGTCCCAATGGTTTCAATTGGATAGGAGTCAACACAGATTTGCTTATAAGTTGATGCAGTAGCTCAGTATAGGTCATGGGTATCGGGTCGAAATGTACTGGTTTTCTTTTCGAGTTATACGGTGGTCTTGTTTGGCTGGTGTTTGGGTTTGGACCTAGGGGTTGAACAATTTGAGGTGGCATGGTAAGGGGTGTTTGAGGTTGAGAGGGGTATGATGGCCGGTAAGGAGCCATCTGTTGAGGATTTGGAAATTGTGAGGTGGCAGTGAGGTATGGCTGGTTGGCTTGGTGATATGGGGCGTATTGGGTTTGGAAGGCGGGTGTTTGGTTTGGTCTATATTGGTTTGGTTTCTTTTGTTCAAAGGTTACTGCGTGTGCTTCTCCTTTTTTCTTTTTCACAAACGGGGCTCTCTTCGGGCCGTTTATTACTGAAGTCTTAGTGATCTTGTCATTCCTCATTCCACTTTCGATTCTTTCGCCGATAATGACCATGTCAGAAAAGTTCGATGACACGCTTCCAATCATTCTATCATAGAAAGGCGACTGGAGGGTATCAATGAACATTGCCACAATTTCTTTCTCGGCCAATGGAGGCTCTACCTGAGCAGCTAATTCCCTCCATCGTTCTGCATCCTCCTTGAAAGTCTTTGTGTCTCTCTTTGCCATATTTTGGAGTTGCATCCTATCGGGAGCCATGTTAATATTGTACTTGTATTGCTTCAGGAATGCATCTGCTAGATCTTTGAAGGATCGGACGTGGGCCCGTTCGAGATGTGTGTACCAATTTGAAGCTGCCCCAGTTAAACTGTCTTGGAAGAAGTGAATCAAGATCTTATCATCTTGAGCGTATGATGCCATCTTCCTTACATACATGGTCAAATGGTTTTTGGGACAAGTGGTTCCCTGATATTTGTCGAAATCGGGTATCTTAAATTTTGGTGGAATTACATCATTTGGCACCAGGCAAAGCTCCGAGGCATCCCGAAGACCATAACTATTTACCCCTTCAATGGCCCGCAGTCTCTCCTCTAACACTTCCAACTTTCCTTTAGATTGGGAATCCCCTCCCGACTGATTCACTAGAGTTTCACAATACATATTCTGGGGAAAGGGGTATGGCATGTAGGAGGATCCGAAGTTTTGCATCATTTGAGTCCCCTGGGGTCCATAATGTAGGGTGTATTATGGATTTTTTGGATTGGCAGAAAGTGTCACCGTTGGGGTGTTACCATCTGTAGGGTTGACAGTTTGTGTTTGTGGCATTTCGACAGCATCGGTGGGGGTTTGTGTTTGAATGACATGTTCGGAGTTTTGAATGCCATCTTGTGGACTGGGGGCCGTTGGTGGCACAAATCCATGAGGCAAACCGTATGGGGGATTGTTCTGGTCAAATGAAAGATGAGTTTGGTTGCTTGGATAAATAGTGAGAGGCATCATGGCCCCTGGTTGGTTGAAGCCTTGAATAGGAATCTGAGCAAAACCGAGCGGAATGAGAGGTGTGGCCGGATGTCCTTCGTTCGAGGCTGGAGGGTTCTCCTCTGTGTTCTTTTCCTTCTGTATTGCTTGTAGGATCTCCATCAGCTTAGTCATCTGATCCTTGATTTGACTGACTTCATCCCTGATCTCTTGGACTTATTCTAGTTCATCCGCCATGGCTCTTGTCTGTGACCGAGTGCGATAAGGGTGTCTTGGAGTAATTGTTCAGAAAAGTCACACACTGTTTTAATCAAAACAAAAGTGAGAACAAAATGTTGGAAAAAAGCAAAAAAGATTTTATTAAAATCACCTTTGGAGTTTATTATTATTTTTTGAGTTAACACCTTATAACAGACAAGAGATGGTCCCTCCATCCCACACAGAGAGCATTGTGCTCATAAGATGGAATGGAGTTGACAACAAATCTAGGGGAGAAACAACTCTCCACAATAGATGTTGTCTCAAACACACTAGCAATTCTGAATTGAGACACCTCATCCTACCCTTTGCGCAGAAGGAAGAATCCTATAAGGCAAAGATGTAGTGGACCACATACTAAAGGAAGACCATGCTCCACGATAGGTGTCCTTGCAAGTCAAGTGCAAGAGTTGGAGTGCGAAGGAATCATAGAAGCAAGAACTGATTTCATTAAAAACTCCTCAAAGCAATACATAGAATTATGGAGGCAAGGACATATTTCATTAAAATCTCCTCAAAACAATACATAGATTGGGATTACATCATAATTCTCGACATTGTTACAACATTTTCATCCTAAATTCAACAGCTTAGGTCTCTTTCTTTTTAGTCCTCGAGCAAACCCTCCACACATTTGCATGAAATCATCCAACTGAGCCGGGAGACGAAGCATAGGGTCCGTACGAATTTGGTTTTCTGCCTTTTCAAAGCGTTGGACAAAATTCGGAATACAACGGCTTAGCTCCAAATTCATGCTCATATATCTTTTTTCCCATATGTCAATATCTATCCCTCGCTCCCGCGCCTCTTCTCTCCACCACTTCACGGCGGTCATTGCTTGAACCACTTGATCATGATAGTGTTTCGCTAAGGTCCACCCTAAATCGCACTACTTCTTGATTTCGACTAATAGGATATTCAGCTCTTGTACCTTTTGTACCAATTCATCAGTCATCATGTCTTGTGCACAAATTTGCTTTTGTAAGTTGCCATTGACTCCCCTTTGCCGATTAACTTCCACTTCCAATGACTTTCTCACATCCCCTTGCCGAATGACTTCTTCTTCTAACTGACGCTTTTCTTTTCTTAGTTGATGCCTCTCTGCTGTCAAGGACAATAGTTTACTTTCAAGATTCTGGATGTTAGTCATGACGCTCGGCGGGACCTTGTCTGTATTCTTCTGGACTCTTGAGGTTGTGGAGATATCTGCACACAAATATTTTAAATGTTCATTTTCCTTTGTTAACTTCTCACAACGCTTTTGACTAATGACTATTTTCAACTCGGCATCTTGCTTTTGTTGTTCCATTTCTTTCATTTGTGTTTCCAGAACTTTCAGTTGTTCTGCCATTTGAGTTACCAAAGGGGAGTAATCTTCAGCTTTCGTGCTTTCTGCAGGAATGTTGACGGGACCTTTCCTTGATTTTCTCTATGCTTCATATTCTGAGATAATGATTAGGATTGGTCGGCCCAATTGTGATTTCCCCGCCATCCTCACATCTTTCCATGCATTTCTAACTTCTTTTCCCAACAATTGGTATTCTCACCATCCTCGTATCGGAAACAGCATCCACCGAGTTGTTCTTCTCGTGGCACGGTTTGCGTCCAACAAAGTTGTCGTAAGGCTATGGCGGGTGTGTAGGATTTGCACCCTCTCGGGCCCATCAAAGGAACATTTGGATAGTCACCACAACTATAAATGATATCTTGCCCCTGTTGACCTTCGTACCATGGGTATACCCACTTAAAAGAGTCTCTTTCCACTTTGTCAAACTCGCTCTTCCATTCCTCTTCATTAAGCTGTCTTGTAGGGATGTTATGGAAGCCTCTTAGTGGATTTCAATGGTGGTTGATATAGCCTTTTGCGTACATGTGAGTCATGACCCATACATAGAGCAACTGTGCACAACATCCGAGCTTCCCCTTTGGATGTCGCTGGCATAATTCTAGAGTCAAAAGCGTTTCAGCCAATCTGCTGCAAGACGGGGTTTTCTTTCTTTCAACTGTGAAGAACACGTCCATTGCTGCTTGATCTATCATGTCTAGCGCCGATGGAAATAGAACCAACCCATATATTGCTAGTGTCAATACCCTCTCAAAGGTTTCCCAGTCTTGTCGATCCATTAGTTTCCTCAAATGATTTTCAAGAAATTTTCGGGTCAAACCTCGCGAGTTTGAGTGCCCGGTCAAATTCACTTCAATTTCAGGAAGTCCTAGTAACCTTGCTATGCTTGCAGTGGTCAAGTATTGCCCCATGCAAAAGTACACGGTGGGATTTTTCTGTATTGGCAACCTTAACAGGCAAGCATATTCTTCAATGGTGGGTGTAATGTCCATGTTTGGCAACTCGAAGCATCTGAGATGTGGGCTCCAATACCTACTTAGAGCATTCAAAGCAGTAGCTTGAACCGGTATGAAAATTAGGTCAAAATCCCTCCATACTTCTTGACGAAGCTTTTTCGATGTTCTTGAGGCAAAGATTGGCTCAACTATTTCAGATTCTCTAACGAGTTCAAAATCACCTTGAGCTCTTGGTGGCGGGCGCATTGCTCATGTGTCTGACTTTTTCCATCTCTTGTTATCAAAGATGTTATCTCTCACCTAATTATCTGTGCAAGGGAAATTTTATTTTATTAATAACATTTAGAAAGCCAAATTACTTATGCATGAGAGTGTACCAAGATGCATGAATGAATGACATATTGACGATGCATGGCCTAAAATACTACATGCACGAGCATACAATATAATAATGAGTGTAACGGGATGCACGAATGAGTGGCATGTTAAAGTGCATGTGGGATGCGTGCAGAAAATCGTTATGATGCATGAGATATAAATGTGATTATTCATGTTGCAGAAAAAGATGGATTGCGCTCCCTTTTGTCCTACATAGGTCATATCCTAAAGTTGGGACTTTTGAAGTCAAGACCCTATTTTGGTAGGCTGCTAATGACATTTTATGTGCATGACTTTCGGGACAGATCTAGACCCCTAAACATATGGTCCCCGGATTACCCTCATCTAAAGGATAAGGATCCGAATCCATGAACCTCACCACAGGGACAAATAAGTCACAATATGGTAGTCCATGTACCGGTAGCAATCCGAGCAGGAGAATCGGTGACTGTCAGGGACGCAAAAGTATCACAATAACATCACTGAAACCCCTTCTAATCTTATGGCATTCCAGGGCTCGGGTATAGAGCCAAAAAGTGTGTGAATATGTGATAGTGATGTGTGTGCTGGGAGCAAGCAAACTTGCACAAAACCTAAAAACTATCCCCAAACCTGCAAAAGAACAGCCAACATTTAAAAGAGTTTTCTACCCTAGGGTTGCAAGAATATACAAAGACATTTATAAGAACAGATAAAACTATTTATGAAATAAATAAACAAAGAAGGGTAAAACTAATATTTTCAAAGCTATTAAAAAATACACAACCAACTATGTTAGGCCTGACTCTCTACGAGTCCCCAGTGGAGTCACCAGCTGTCGCGACCGTCCCGTCCGGGCGCCGCGAAAAAAGAGATAAAAAAAATAGAATAGTCGCCACTAAATTTTTATTGGGAAAATCTTAGAAAACCGAATTATTTAAAGGTAAACTGGTTTAAAAAAGAGAGAGAGAGATGAGTCCGGGAGTCGGTTACGAGTAGGGAAGGTGTTAGCACCCCACATCGTCCGTTTAAAAAACGGTACCTCAAGTTAATTGTGCAAAAACATTTTAATAACCTTTTAAATATTTATTTTACCCCAAAAATTATTTACAAGAAAGAATTATTTTTAATTTTTAATACTTTAAATTTTTATTAATTTTTATATTTTTAAATTTATTGTTTATAAAAACTAAATGAGGTTGAACATGACACATGAGTCCACAGGGTAACCTCAAATCTAAGGGACTGAATATGGCACCGTGTCCATAGAGCATCACTAAAAATAGAAAAGTTTAATTATTTTGATTAATTATTGTAACATAAAAAGAGACACAAAAAGGGAAAATTTAGTTTTGGCTTGACAAGATGATTTATCTAGCTCCTACGTATTCCCGGGTGCGATGGGAAACTTAAAGCCACGTAGTTCTTTTGAAAATGTTTGATCTTGAAAATAATTTTGAGAAAAAGGATTTTATTTCGAAATAAATTCACTCTTGCACAGGGTCCAAGATAGCAATGCTATACGATAAACCCTTACAATTAATACATCACTTGAGGATGAAAATTCATACATCAACGTCGTAGATTGTTGCGTGAATTCAAAGAAATTTTATAAAGTTGGATAAAATTTTGTTAAAAAGAGTAAATTGAAGATATTTTAATTTTTACAAAAGCAGGAATTCACTCTTGCACAGGGTTAAAGATAGCGAAGCTATACGATAAACCCTTACAATTCATACAACACTTGAGGATGAAAAATTATACATCAACATTGTAGATTGTTGCGTGAACTCAAAAGATTCTCTCTTTTTATTTTTTATAAACCCCCCCCCCCCCCCCCCAGTTTTTTTTTTTACCCAAATGAAACACAACATATCAGTAACTAAAAAAGAAGAAGACAAGCACATCCAACAGGAACCCAAATATCCCCATAAGCCCAAATCCAACAAGTAAAAAAAAGCTAAAAGCAAATAAAGAAAAAAAGAAAAGAAAATATAAATAGATGATAAACCATAAGATAGAAGAAGTAGCAGAGAAGCTTCTGTGTCTCTTTACCAACCAAAACGACGCAGGGGAGGTAGAAATCAAGAACACGGTGGGGACTTTGGCGGACGGCGGTTCGTGCAGCGGTTTCTGGGGCGAGGCACGGCGACGGGGGCTCGAGTTCGGGCTGGCGTGGGCGGTGCACGTCTGTGGCGGCGAGGCGGAGGCTTTAGCAACGTTGGTGGTGGGCTCACGGCGGCTTGCCGGTGACGGAAACGCGGATCAACGCCTGTACGTGGTGGGTGCAAATCTGGTATGGTTCGTGATGGCTAGGCGGTTTGTCACGGCGAAGCAGAGGGCGTTTCGTGAGTGGATCCGGGTCTGATATCTGCGGTTCGTGACGGCGGCAAAGAACCGAGGTGGCGACGCAGCAAGGTTGGATGCAGTGGTGTGAAGTTACACGCCTGGTGGTGAAACCGAGGATCGTACGGAGGCGATGGCGGACCGAGGTAGAGCCTGGGACAGTTCTTCTTCCTCAGAGCTATGACCCGTATTCCTTCTTCTCTGCTGTTGCTCATGTTTTATGTTTTTGTTTTGTTTTTTTTACTTTGTTGTTGTGGTTTGTTTTTGGAAGATGAAACAGAAAATGGAGAAGAACCGAGCAATGAAATATTAGGTGTATTTTTTATTTATTTTTTTCATAAGATCCCCCCTTTTGGTCACTGTTGAATGCCTAATTTATAGCACAAAAAAAAGAAGAAGATGTCAAATCTTCTTGTTAGGCCAGCTGGTGTGGGTACAAGTAGTGGGGAGCAAATCAACCTTTACTCCCACCACTCTGTATGGCTGGTGCAAGGGCAGGGATGGTGCCTCCTTTTTTAGTAAAAAAGTAAAAGAAAATAAGAAAGGGGAAATAAAACAAAATTGATCCATACTTGAAAGTGTAAAGTGAAAGCTAACTCCTTTTTTCAAAAAATTTTACTTTTTATTATTATTATTTTTTAATTTACTCGGATGACAAATCAGATTTAGTTGGACTTGGATAATGGGCCAACAAGCCATTTGTAACAATAAAATGAAAATGGGCTACACTAATCCTATAATGAGTCAAGGATAAAATCACTTTTTTTGTTTTATTTTTATCATCATCTTTTGTTTGTTATTTTTTTTTAATAAAAACAAACGGACAAAATTAAATGTTCACAATGTTGAATGATAAATGTGCTATATGTTGAAAGTTATGTCTCTGAAATTGCTTGATGCTCGATACTTGACTGTCTGAGTATGGAAAAATCTATAATGACCCTTATTATTACTGTGTTGAATATCTTTCTAAAGCTAATTGTGAATTTTATTTATGATATAGTTGATAATTGTTATTGTTATTATGTCAAAATTTTTAGATATATTGTATGTTATTATTCTTTCCATAAATATTCATAAAGAATTTCATCTTTTAGCAGCTCAACCAGATTTTCATTAAATTCACCAAGTTTGAGAGACTCGCTCTGTCTTTTCTCAATTTTCGGTCTCTTGACGACCCCAACTTTCTGTGGCCAACATTTGAACTTGTGAATCCTCGGGCAATGCATGTTTTTTTCTGGAGAGTAAAGCTTGAAGATAAGGGACTATGTTTGTACTTTTCCTATGAATTCTTTGGTCGTGTATGTTTTGATTGTTTAAAATTGTCGTATACTTCTGTTATGGTTGCTTGAAGCTGTATTTATGGATTGATGATTAGAGTCGTGAACTTATTTAAGGAGACTGCATTTGAGATGAGTTATGGTGAAATATAAGTCACCACTTGTAGTGTTAATATCTTGCCCTTTTTTTTTTTTTTTTTTGATTTCAATATCTTGCCTTTTAAGTTCTCATGATTAGAACTTGGATTTATCAAGACTCATTGATTTAAACATGATGAGATATTTACTGACAAAATATTGTCACTGGATTTTCTGTCCACATGAAGTCACCAAGAGTCAGATACAATCTGCTAGTTATTTTTCATAATTACGCCAATCTCATAATGGAGCAATAACTTTTACAACAGTGATAATTCAACTCCTACTTTTGACATAATTTTTCTCCATTTCATAATTTTTATAGGCAAACATATATTGATAAGAGTACAATGAGTACTCTAACCCACACATAAGAACACAACCTACGAGACCTTAAGTAGTTAATGGATATAAAACTAGAGAAAGAAAAGACAAGACTACACCACAATTTTCCTTAAGCCAAAAAGTCATTTCTAACACCAAATTTTGCCTAGAACCACAAGTGTATCAGCAGTAGCCATCACTAGTTAGGATTCGGATTCTCTCCTGCAACATATCTCTCCGGCCCTCTCCAGCAGCAAATCTGAGCCCTCCATCATATCTAATGATCCCAACAAAATAAAGGATTTTAAAATGGTAAAAAGTTCAAACAAAAGTAAAAAAAAACAAAAATCCTAATCTCCTATTCTCCCCGATCCCCATCGTGGTCTTGTCGTCCCTGATTGTCATCATTGCTGCAACCAAAATCGTTGTCGTCATCCCGCCGCCGTTGACATCTCTCTCCCTTCTCCACCCTTGCTTCAGCGTCATCGCCTGTTGTGCCATTCAAGGTGAGACACCACCTGCCACCTCCTTTCTCACAGCCAGCCTCCAGGTTAGCTCCCCCTCCTCTGATGTAGAATACGTCATTTGTATCAATACCCATCATTGCACTTCCATTTCCCTTCAGCTCCTCTTGATAGAACCCTTTTTCGAGCAACGGGAAGCTCCGGAAGATTAAGGGAGAAGCTAGAAAGAAAACAAGGAAATGACTATAATTCTTCTCTACCATTTCATTGAATATTGCATGCAATATATAGCCTTTTCTGTTTCCTGATCATTCGCATATATGGCCAAGTGTACATCAGCTATTTCAACAACAAATAAAGCAAGGGAAAGGGGCAGTGCAACAAATTGGAATCTTTCTAACAAACTGGAAATAGCCTAACATATTGGTGGTGAGGTATCCTAATTGCTTAAGGGTGTTGAGGTGCCTAGCTAGCTGTCTCAAGTGACTAACTAAAATCAGAGAGACCAATGGGTGCCTTTCTAGAATGTTTGGGCCGAGTCTCATTGGGATCATTAGTAACAATGGGCTCAAATGCTTCCGGTGTCTATGATGCATATCATTACTCTGCTTGTAACGCCCTTCGTTATATTAGTAACCCAAAACAAATTGTATAAAAATCCTTTAATACATTTAATTAAAATATGTTAATCATAATAATTTTATCAATTATATAAGTCTGGAAAATGTCTCATATTAATTAAAATAGATATAAAGTATCCAAAGTCGTAATAATAAAACCATGCCTCCAAATAAAAACCCCAAGCCTCAAAATCAGGCGTCTACTAATAAACCCAACGATAAATAAATAAAAACGTCTAGCCACATACGGCTCCTTATTTAAGAAAACACTAACCAAGCTAGGAATAATAACTAAGAAAATTCGCTAGGTCTTCAATCCTCTCCAGTCCCAGTGATGTCGTCCTCGTGCTCTGAAAACAACACTTTTAATGAGATATAATCCCAGTGAATAAAAATAATCGTTTGATAAAAAGGTTCGCAAATAGTGTTGTCTTCAGCCGGCGCGGTAACCGGAAAAACAATCATGGTACCCGCTAATTTTTAAAATAATAGATATAGTAAACCTCCAAAATAATAAATATATATAAATAAAATTAAAGTCAAGCATTTAAAGTGCAAACTCATAAACTCAACAACGATCACATCTCATTGCATTTAATCACATTCACCATGCAAACTCAACACAATGCAATACAACTCCATGAACATGACTCGGTGATTCCCAGAATCACTTAACTTGACTCTTTGGTTCCCAGAACCGGTGTGAATCCTAGATCCACTAAAGGTCCATGAGCTCATATCCATACAATGGCGTCCCACTGCCTTCCCCATCCCAGATGGAGGTATCTAATAATATTCCATCCCAGATGTGAACATTTTAATCATCTGATATCCCATCCCAGATGGTGATATCTCCATCCTATTCCCAGAATAGAATGTAGAACCGTCATCCCTTCCCGAAAGGTGATAACCAACTGGCATCAATTTCATGAACACTGTAACAGATTTATAACACAACTGTCATGACAAATTAATATTGAATTTAATATGTTTATTATAATACCAATATTCTAAAGTAACCGGCTTTTAAACACAAGAATCCAAGCATGCAACGAGTGTTTCACCCGTTCGCCACTACAACAACATTATTCATATAAGGTACAAAAAGTCTAGCGTGAAATAAAGGTAGATTAGATAAGCCAAAAGGACTAATTTAGTACATAATAGCTTAAATAGAAGCACGTACAACATTGCCACACAAAAATATATTCATTGATAAAAAATCAATTATCAAAAGGTGAGATGTTTTAAGAATCTCAAAATCAAGAACCCTAACATATTTTACTATTTCAGAAAAGACAAAGTTACATGTAAAAGCATCAAATTATCTGTACCATGAAAGTGTGAGAAAAGTTATTTTTACTCACCTCTCGAAGACCTCCAATGTGCTCTAAAAATCACGTATATCGGTGATGTTCTTGAATCTGTGTTGTTACGATTGTACTGGCAAGAAAGGATGGAGCGGCCAAAATGCGAACCCCTATGGCGCTCCCTTTCTCTGATAGCTGGTTTATATATATATGGTGCGCAAAATGCGAACCCCTGCGAGCGCTCCCCTTTCTACAGTAGTTGGTTTATATATATATGATGCACAAAATGCGAACCCCTGCTGGCGCTCCCCTTTCTACAATAGCTGGTTTATATATATATATATATATATATATATATATATATATATATATATATATATATATATATATATATATATATATATGGTGCGCATTCAGGGTTTTGTTTTTTTTTTAAACTTGTGCGTGCAGCAAGTTTTTATATATATATATATATATATATATATATATATATATATATATACTAATTCTCCTTTTTTTTTCTTGTTCTATTTATTTTAATTTAATATTTCTTTTCTATTCATTGACCAATTCTAATAAATTTTATACTAATAAATTCTCACCACTAAACCTCTTAATCATATTTTATTTTTATTATATCATTATTATTTATTTACTTTATTATTATTATTATTATTTTATAACTTAATCCTTTTTTTTTTCAAATTAATTATATTAGAATTTTAGGATGTTACATTTTCTCCCCTCCTTAGAGAATTTCGTCCCCGAAATTCACCTCGCACTCACGCACTTATTTTAACATGTGACATATTCAAACGTAAAGGTTACCGTACCTTAGATAATAAAATCTGGGTATTGACGCACGATGTCCTCCTCCATCTCCCAAGTGGCTTCCTCAGGAGTCAATCCGTCCCATAACACCTTCACCAATGGGATCATCTTGTTCCTCAGTTTTTGTGCTCTTGTCAATGATCTGAATAGGTCTGGGCTTAAAGATTAAATTATCCTTCAATTGTATTGACTTAGGGACTATCACGTGTGAAATATCTGGTACGTACTTCCGGAGTTGAGACACAAGGAAGACGTCATGAAGATTCGACATATGTGGTGGAAGAGCCAATTGGTAAGCAACAGGCCCGACTCTTTTTAGGATTTGAAACGAAACCATGAAACGAGGGTTGAGCTTTTTGACTTTCATTGACCTTCCAACCCCAGTCTTGGGAGCGACTCTCAAGAATACATGTTCCTCTTCCTGAAATTCTAAAGGCTTCCTTCCCTTGTCGACATAACTCTTTTGCCTACTCTGTGCAGTGCGCATCCTTTCCCTAATGACTTTAATCCTCTTTGTGGTCTCCTGGACTAACTCTGGTCCTAACAGGGTCTTCCCACCCGCTTCACACCAACATAAAGGGGACCTACACTCCCTTCCATAAAGAGCTTCATAGGGTGCCATTCCTATGCTAGCGTGATAACTATTGTTATAAGCAAACTCTATAAGAGGTAAAAATTTATCCCAACCCCCACCTTCATCTAAAACACATGCTCTAAGCATGTCCTCAAGGGCCTGAATGGTCCTTTCCGACTGACCGTCCGTTTGGGGATGATAGGTTGTGCTAAAACTCAACTTAGAACCAAAGGACTGTTGGAAAGCTCTCCAAAATCCAGAGGTAAACCGTGGGTCTCTATCTTATACTATAGAGGTGGGTATGCCATGAAGCTTCACTATCTCCTTAATGTATAAGTCTGCTAACTTATTCAAACTATAGGTTGTCTTAATTGGCAAGAAGTGTGCAGACTTGGTCAACCTATCCATAATTACCCATATGGAATCTAAACCCAAACGAGTCCTAGGTAACCCCATCCCAAAATCCATATAAATCCTCTCCCGTTTCCATTGAGGAATTTCCAAAGGCTGCAACAAACCCGAAGGTCTCTGATGCTCTATCTTAACCTTTGGACATACTAAACACTTGGCTACAAAGCTAGCCACATCCCGTTTCATTCCTGGCCACCAATACATCTTCTTTAGATCTTGGTACATCTTGGTTTATCCCTAGATGTATGGTGAACTTCCCCTTATGTGCTTCCTCTAAAACTTTCTCTCTAAGGCTCCCCTCCTTAGGAACAACGATTTTATTCTTAAACAACACTAGTCCATCAGTAGACAACACATAATTCTCTTGATCTAAAAGAGATTGTAACTCCTGATCTAAAAGCTACTCTCACATAATCATTTCTCTAAGGTCACTTGCAAGTTTCCAACCTATTCAACTTCATGCTTAGAGCACTAAGAGGCACATTTAGATTCATGTCCACGAACCCCTCTAACATATTCATCTCTCGGACCATCGAACTAGACACATGCGAGGTTTTCCTACTGAGTGCATCAGTCACCACATTGGCTTTCCCTGGATGGTACTTCAACTCAAAATCATAGTCTTTAAGGAATTCCATTCACCTCCTTTGCCTCATATTCAATTCTTTTTGGTCAAACAAATACTTAAGGCTCTTATGATCACTAAAAACCTCAAACTTTGCACCATACAAATAGTTCCTCCAAATCTTAAGAGCAAAGAAGACTCTTTGCTAACTCAAGGTCATGAGTAGGATAATTCACCTCATGGGTCCTAAGCTGCCTAGATGCATAAGCCACTACCCTACCTTCCTGCATCAACACACAACCTAAACCATTCTTAGAAGCGTCACAATATACCACAAAACTCACTGAAGGATCTAGAATGGTTAAGACCGGTGATGACAGCAATCTTCTCTTAAGCTCCTCAAAATTCTCTTCGCATTCCTTATCCCACTCAAAAGATTTTCCTTTCCTGGTCAACTTGGTGAGAGGTAAAGCTAGTCTAGAGAACCCTTCTATGAACTTCCAATAGTAACCTGCCAGTCCCAGGAAACTCCTCACTTCCGTCACTGACCTAGGTTGCTCCCATCCAAGCACTGCATCAACCTTACTAGAGTCAACCGCTACACCTCCTTTGCCTCATATTCAATTCTTTTTGGTCAAACAAATACTTAAGGCTCTTATGATCACTAAAAACCTCAAACTTTGCACCATACAAATAGTTCCTCCAAATCTTAAGAGCAAAGACTACTGCTGCTAACTCAAGGTCATGAGTAGGATAATTCACCTCATGGGTCCTAAGCTGCATAGATGCATAAGCCACTACCCTACCTTCCTGCATCAACACACAACCTAAACCATTCTTAGAAGCGTCACAATATACCACAAAACTCACCTGAAGGATCTAGAATGGTTAAGGCAGGGTGATAATGACAATCTTCTCTTAAGCTCCTCAAAATTCTCTTCGCATTCCTTATCCCACTCAAAAGATTTTCCTTTCCTGGTCAACTTGGTGAGAGGTAAAGCTAGTCTAGAGAACCCTTCTATGAACTTCCAATAGTAACCTGCCAGTCCCAGGAAACTCCTCACCAAGTCATCGACCTAGGTTGCTCCCATCCAAGCACTGCATCAACCTTACTAGAGTCAACCGCTACACCTCCTTTGCCTCATATTCAATTCTTTTTGGTCAAACAAATACTTAAGGCTCTTATGATCACTAAAAACCTCAAACTTTGCACCATACAAATAGTTCCTCCAAATCTTAAGAGCAAAAACTACTGCTGCTAATTCTCCTTTTTTTTTCTTGTTCTATTTATTTTAATTTAATATTTCTTTTCTATTCATTGACCAATTCTAATAAATTTTATACTAATAAATTCTCACCATTAAACCTCTTAATCATATTTTATTTTTATTATATCATTATTATTTATTTACTTTATTATTATTATTTTATAACTTAATCCTTTTTTTTTTCAAATTAATTATATTAGAATTTTAGGATGTTACACCGCTCGTCCGGAACAACCGTCCTCAAGGTTGAAATCACGAAAAACTCCAACAAACACTGGCATCTTCCCAAGTGGTCTTTAATTCATGTAAACTTTGCCATTGGACAAGAGGATATCCCCTGGGATCCCTGTTTGAAATGTAGGGACCCTTTCGTACGTGAAAAGTAGCAATCTCCAAAACTTGTATCCCGATATATATGGTACTGCAGGTTGTGCAACGGCTATCTTTGCTACAAGTCAGGGGATAAGGGCTAGCATTGAGATACCATGACAGTGTAATGACATCCCTAGTGTGTTCCACAAACTCTTCTATTGGTGTGATTTGTTGCAAGCCCCTAGTAGCTCCAATTGTTTTCTCAGTTTCACCAAGTATGACTGCCTCTGCTGCTCTACTCCCTAGGCCTCCAACCATTATAGCAAATAGTGGACTCTGAGAGATAAGAGAAAGATCATAACCTGATATGGACCATGTGAAGCCTCGGGCTTGGCCTATAGGAACTAGAGTGACCTGCTGTACCAAAGCATCATGGTCCACACCTACATCTTCACAAACAATAAATGCATTTTTTCCACCAAGCTCTAGTGTAACTAGTATAACTGTTTCTGCAACGTTTCTCATTATCATTTTACCCGGGTCCCATTTCTTGGAGTGTACTGTAACAACAATAAGATGAGCACCAACTAGATCACCTGAATTTGTCACCAACTCCTGCAGCGTCCGGAAACCTATGCACCATATTGCAACGCCATCAAGGAAGTTGGAATGCAGAAAGTATTGCACTGGTTGTAAGCCCAATGATGCGCTATCCATAACGTTGAAACTGGCTTGAAGAAAAATAACATATATACTGGTTGGGAACATAGAACAATGGTTTCCTTTTGGATTAATGGGATTAATGCCAATGATAAGATGAACATAAACTTCTTGAGCAAGATATGCTAGTGGGGTACCACAACAAACTATAGGCCCTCGATTGGTAGATGTTGCAATTACAGTAGAAAGAATTGAAGGCAATTGCTCATTGATAGCAATACTCTGGAGGTGTAAGTTGTGCCAAAGCTGTGAAGGATCAAGTTGACTAAAAACACTATGGGACTCTAAGATTTCACCAAGATGGTTTAAGTTAACCTCTTGTGCATAGGTTGTGCGTTGGACATCAACATAGGACCTCAAGCAGTGTGAACAGAATGAGTGTGAACAATGCAAAGTAATCATAATCGGAACTGACTTGTCATCACAATACATGGAATAATTCTCAAGGAATCTCACGCTATTTCATGGAAATGCAACAAATTCAATAGCTACCTTGGCCAACTGCAGTTGCTGCTCGGGATCACTACGTGGTATACCCTGATGACCCATAGTACTAACAATATAAGCAAGACCACAATCCTTCACAAAAACTAGACGGGTATTGAGGGGTATTTCGGCAAACACGTGGTTGGCGTCAGAGGAGGACCAGGCTTTTACAATTGCATTTGATTCATGGGTTCCAAAATCAGAAAATACATCATTACAAAGGAGGGGAAGCACAACATTATAAGCAGCCAATAGAAGAAAAAACTCATGAGCAACTCCATTGTCATCTCTATGTGGGTCTCTCCACCAGATTGCCAACAATGTAGAATCAACAGAAATCTCAGAATAAAAATGTGATTCTCTAAACCTTGGTAATTCTGACCAACAAAAACTTAGTCCCAAACCTAATCCATTAGCATGATGAGCATAGGAAGGACAAGTTGAGAAGTCTGGTGGTTTCGGCGGCGGTGGTGGGGTTGAGTTGTCGGATTTCGTCCCTCCCTCGATGACGACCCCGTTGGACGGGTTGCCATGACTGAGACGTGATTTGAGGTGGGTGTCGATGAGGAAGGGGAGGGGCCGGAATCTGAAGACGCGAAGCTTCTGAAGCTTCCGACTCGGAGACGGCGACACACGACCAAGTTGAACCCGCCAGGATCGAAAATTAAAGTGGAGTGCGGTAGCGGCATGGCGGATCTGGTGTTCCCATTCGACTTCTCCGACGATGGCCAGGTAGCTGTAAGCGGCGCGAGCTTGGAGACTGAAGAACGACCCGGATCTGATTCGAGGAAGAGGAACGCGCAGCAAAGCCTCGAACCAGAGGTACAGATGGCGGAGGCGGCGTCCAACGGCGGCGGTTTGGTCGGCGTTTGTTTTGTCCGAACTCCTCTGATTGTGGTTTGGTCACCGTCGACGACCGTGTAACCAGCGGTGGTTGCGAGAACCGAAAAGAAACAGTAGTGGTGTCGTCGAACGTAGCCGCAATGGATTTAGAATCAGAGTCGGGGACGGAAACGAAGTTCGAATCTGCATCCAAATCTGAAGCCAGAGTCTGAGCTACTCTTGTTAACAGCAACCTGAGCTTCTCGAAGAAGGGGGTGAACATGGACGCGATGATCTGGGTTCCAACTTTGTTTGCCTCTTTGTCACCTTCTGCCATCATTGACGAATGCACATCAATGCTGTGGGAGCACGAGTTGGGCGCCTCGGTGAGAGCAAACGAGATGGTATCTGAGATTGTAGAATCGGAAGGAACAAACCCTGAACGGTCCGGGACTCGATGCGGCAGAGCCAACTCTTGGAAAACCTTGGCGACTTTGGAAAATGTTCCGTCAAAATATAGATACTCGGCCGAAGAAAGTCTGGTGGGTTTGTTTTGGAGTTAGCTTGACAGAATGTGAATTCTGCTCTTACGTATCCAAATGAGAATCAAAGCAAACGTAGTTCTGAGTGAGGGGGTTAGACCCCTATTTATAGATATTTTCAGTGCAACCGCTTGAGTAAGACGGTTACCGAGATCCTATTTATTAGGATCGGATCGTTCTTGCGGTTAGACAATTAATATGGATAAGGCTCTAAGCTATACAGAGAGATATTTGGACCAGCGAGATATTCGGCCCGATCGATTTAAATTTGGATAGCGCTGAGGCCGAGGTATCTTCATTCGTGGTCTGGTGCGGGATAGGCCCAAGTAGTTGTCCTCGGGTGTTGAGTGTATTAACAGGTCTTCGGCTTTATGGGAGTTCGGGTGAATGTCCACCTACGAGAATGAGCTAAGTCGTATTGACAATCCTCGGCCTTATATCTTCGGCCGGTACACAAGCCCCCCGAGCTCCGAGCTTAAATAAGCGAAAGAGCTGACAAGTATGAAACCGAGCTTATTCTTGACCACACACAAACTTAGGATTCACGGTTTGTCATTTCAATCAAATCTTTCCTCTTTGTCGGAGATGGCAATCATTCCACCCTAATAATACTTGCAAGACGCTTTAGGTAAGAAACCCTAGAGTTCCGCGCCCATTTAATGAGGGGAAAATCAAAAGTCGCGTCTTTGGGCTTGATGGAACGTGGGCCGTTGATCGTGTCATCAACTGCAGCTACAAATATCCCCTCCGACTCCAACTCCATTCTACCTTGCTTATCCTCCTTTGCCCTTCACCTTCGTCTTCCAAGCTTCTGTCGTCATTCCTCTGCCTGTCATTCTCCAGGTACGCTCAGTCTCCTTCTTTCCTTCGTGCTTCTGAGTTTAATTTCTGCTTACCAGATATGAGTTCGTCCATGTCCTCTGAGTCAAATACCTTGCCTCTAATTGAGCGCGAGGTTTCCCCCATTGGGGGTTCTCTTTCCGCTTCTTCTGTTCCTTCACAGAAGCAACGCGTCGGAGAGCGGAGCAGCTCCTCCTCCCGGTCGTCTTCAACTGATTCTGATTCTTCTGAGTCCGATTCTCCTAGGTCTGGCTCTCCCTCTCCCCCGGTGTCCAAACCCGCCGCTCGCAAACAACGCCTAAGGGTTCCAAAAGACCCTATTCCCGATATTACCCTTCCTGGGTATACCTGGGTTAAAGGCGAGGTTGGGACCTTTTTCTCTGACTTCCAAACTCCAGAGTCAATTGATCAACTTCGGTCCCAAATTAATATCTCGGCATCTGGAGACGAGTCCGAGTTTATTTGTTCTCCATGCTCGGGTACCGAGTGCGTCTTTCTCAGGGCTCGTCCTTCCGAGCCCCCCTTTACATACATGTACAAAACACTATTTGATAAGCTGCATGTGTCTCTTCCTTTTATCGAGTTTGAGTGTGACGTTCTAAGAACCATGAACGTCGCACCTACTCAGCTCCATCCCAACAGTTGGGCTTTTTATGAAAGCCTTTTAAATCCTATGTAAATACCTCGGGATGGAGCCCACCACTCCGAAATTTTTGTATTTTTACCAAACAAGGTTTGGTGAGAAAATGGGATGGATTTCCCTTAATGGGCTGAACCGGAGAGGACTGTTTAGTCTGTATACATGGTCGTATAAAGATTTCAAAGTCGGCTTCTTCCGAGTTCGCCCTTCGGGCTCTCACTCCTCCCACTTTTTTGACGATGATAATTGTGCCAAGTTTCCTTTATACTGGCAATCCTCCCCCACAAAATTCGTTGGCTTTGAGTACCAATCCCTTCCGGCCGAGGATAGGCGGGATAGAGACATACTAGAAAAACTTCCTCGGCCCCTCCATTGTGGACGCCTTCTGAAACTCCCCTTCTCATCTACCCCGAGAACTGACCTGAAAAGTAAGTGCTCGACTTTTGAGTTTTTGAATCTTTTTTGTATGTGTTGCTGTACTAACAACTCTTTCTTTTTGGCAGTCATTATGGGGAAATTTGACTTCTCCAAGCTTGTAAAGGCTGATGCAAAAGAGGGTCAGGGTCCCTCCTCAACTGAGAAGAAGAAGAAAAGACCTCCCCCCACCAAGGCCTCTGCGAAGGGAACTTCATCCTCCGCCCCTCAAAAAAGAAAGAGGGTAGAGGTTGTAGTTGACACCGAAGATTCTCCTCCTCCTCGCCCAAGTCCCCCACACCCTACTACTCAGGAGACAGGAACCGCGGGGCGAGAACAACCCCCTCCCTCCACCGAGCTGAAATGGTACAACACTTCTCTAAAGGCGGGGACCTCATCCCTCTGGGGTGAAGACTTCAACCCCTTCCCTTCTTTCGACTTAAACTTCCTAAAGCCCACAGATCTCCGGCTAATGAGGCAACAAGGGGCTCAATCTAGCATGGAGGCTCTCTCCACCTACTGCATCCGAGCTGCTGAAAAATTTCCTCCAGATCTTTTGGGTGGCTGTTGGGGTCATCGGATTTTACGACCATGTCATCCACGTAAACCTCCATAGTCCTTCCGATTTGTTTTTCGAATACCCTGTCCATGAGCCTTTGGTATGTAGCTCCAGCATTTTTCAGTCCAAATGGCATTACCCGGTAACAGTAATTCGAGCCTTCAGTTATGAAAGCTGTTTTCTCCTCATCTGGGGGATACATTCGGATTTGATTGTACCCCGAGTATGCATCCAAGAAACTCAAAATTCTGTATCCGAAGGCTCCATCCACCAGTCTATCAATACTCGGGAAAGGATAGGAATCCTTTGGACATGCTTTATTCAAATCCGTGTAATCAGTGCACATGCGCCACTTGCCATTTACTTTTTTGACCAGAACAACGTTGGCCAGCCAGGTAGTGTATTCTACTTCTCGAATGAAGTTGGCCTGGACCAACTTCGCTGTTTCCTCTTCCACAACCTTTCTCCTCTCCTCACCAAGTCTCCTTTTCCTTTGGGCCACTGGTTTCGCCTCGGGACAAATTACCAGTTTGTGGCACAAGAAGTCAGGGTCAATTCCCGGCATATCTGACGTGGTCCAGGCGAATAGGTCAGCGTTGCCGCGAAGCACTTCCTTTATTTTCTCTTTCAAATTCGGCTCAAGTTGACCACCGAGTTTGGTGCACTGAGCGGGCTGTGAGCCGAGCTGAAATTTTTCTAGCTCCTCAATGGGTTGTGGTCGTTGTTCCTGCATGTCCGTTCTCGGGTCCAGTTCAACAGAGTTAACATAATTCATAGACTTGTCCTTTCCCCTGTCTAGTGTTTCTGCTGGCGTAGGTTTGAGTTTGCTTACTCACAAGCTATCGAAGATAAGACTGCTCGACCATTTTACGATCGGCCCAGGACAGCAACTATATCTCCCGAGTTGGAAGGGAATTTCATCGTGAGGTGGGGAGTAGAGATCACAGCTCCTAACTCGTTCAAAGATGGTCTTCCGATCAGGATATTGTACGATGTTACTGCATTAACCAACATGTATCGACCATGATAGTCTTGGATGCTTTGCCATCCCCAAAGGTAGTCGGGGAGGTCAATGTATCCTCGTGTATCCACTTGTTCCCCCCGCAAAGGCGACGAAGCTTCATCGTCAAATGCGGTTGAATAGATTTCTCTCGGGATCCCGAAGCTTCTGAAATGTTGAATAATATAAGATATTCGCCGAGCTCCCCTGGTCGACAAGGGTTCTTTTGACCGAGAAATTAGCCAACTGCACGGTGATTACCATAGGGTCATCTTGATTAGGATCCACCCCCACGAAGTCTTTGTCAGAAAAGATAATAGGTGGGGAAATCCTCGGGGTTTCTTGGGATCACAGGGTTGACGACTCGAATAGCCCGCAGGTGCTTTCTCCGAGCTGAACTTGTTGTGCCTCCCCCTGCAAATCCACCTGAAATAGTGTTTATCACACCTCGGACCACATTATCCTCCTCTCGCCTTTCATTCTGGCCCTCTCTGGTCTCTGTTCTTTCGTTATTTTGTCGACCGCCGCCCCTTCTCGGGCTTTGGTCACCTCCTCTCCTTCTACTTCTGCCACGCACCTCGCCATTGTTGTGGTTTCTCCGAACAAAATTATTGAGATGGCCAGCTTGCACCAACTCTTCAATCTTATCTCGCAGGACCCAACACTCCTCGGTAGTATGCCCGTAATTACGATGGTACCGACAATGTTTCTGTCGGTCAGCATTTTGGGGCGTGTGGCCACGGTTGGGGAGCTGCAAAAGTTCCGCGTTGTATGCTTCCTCAAACACCCGAGCTCGGTTTGTGTTGAGGGGAGTATAGTGCTCATACTTCGGTCCCCTATGCACATGCTCGGACGGGCCTTTGAATTTCGACCTTTCACCTCCGGCCCTCCTCCTCTCTCCCTTCTCGTCTGTCAGCATCATCAGTTCTCTCCCTTTTCTTAGACTCCTCAACCTCCTCCATATTAATGAATCCCGCATCTTTTCTCCTCAATTCATCCATACTGGTTGGTGGCTTCCGAGCTAAGTGTCTGGCGAAAGGGCCAGGCCTTAACCCGGTCAAGATGGTGTGTAGTGCAACATCGGCACTGAGATTCCGGATGAGGACCGTCTCCTTACTGAATCTGGCCCTGAAATCACGCAGGGACTCATTCTTTTCTTGCCTAAAGTTTACCAACGAGGCCGAGGTTTTTTTTATGAGCCCGGCTCATGGCAAACTGAGCATTGAACTTAGTCATGAATGTGTCAAAGGAGTCAATCGTGGCGCGGTAGTTTGGGTGTACCAGGTCAACGCAGCATCCTTCAAAGTAGTTGGAAAGACTTTACACATGACAGCATCATCGTCGGTAAAGAGGTACATCTGAGTAGTGAAAGTGTCTAAGTGACGCTCCGGGTCTGAGGTGCCATCATACCTGTCAATGTTTATTGGTTTGTAGTTGGCTGGTAGGGGAGCCTCCATGATGGCGTTTGTGAAGGGATGTCTCGGCCTCCGCACGCCGGTCCTTTCATTAGGCCTATTTGCCTGAAGTGAAAGTTCAGGGGCCTGCCTAGGGAATTCCTCCTCGTCTACTCGGTCCATATGATGAGAAGCCCGGAGTTGTGGGCCTCCTTCTCTGTGCGTGTTTCTGGATCCTTCATTCTCAGCTGTCCGACGCTCTTTCTCAGGATGAGAAGAGGCGGACCTTTCTCTGCTCTGTCCCAGTTCGCGACGGCTGTTCTGCCGCCGAATCTCCTCATTCTCCCTTCTCAGCATGGCAATCTGCGCGAGAAGTTCTTGGATTATGGGGTTGTTGGTCGTCATAGCCGGGTTTATAGACCGTTCCCCATTATCTCCGTTGTTAGCATTCTCTGGCTCCTCTCTCTTGCAGTTCCCACTCCTAGTTCTCACCATTGTTTATGGTATGGGAAAGTTTTGCTTCGATTCCCACAGACGGCGCCAAATGTTCCGTCCAAATATCTCAGATGAGAGATACTCGGCCGAAGAAAGTCTAGTGGGTTTGTTTTGGAGTTAGCTTGACAGAATGTGAATTCTGCTCCTACGTATCCAAATGGGAATCGAAGCAAACGTAGTTCTGAGTGAGGGGGTTAGACCTCTATTTATAGATATTTTCAGTGCAACCGCTTGAGTAAGACGATTACCGAGATCCTATTTATTAGGATCGGATCGTTCTTGCGGTTAGACAATTGATATGGATAAGGCTCCGAGTTATACGGAGAGATATTTGGACCAGCGAGATATTCGGCCCAGTCAGTTGTGGCTGGATAGCGCGGAGGCCGAGATATCTTCATTCGTGGTCTGGTGCGGGATAGGCCCGAGTAGTTGTCCTCGTGTGTTGAGTGTATTAACAGGTCTTCGGCTTTATGGGAGTTCGGGTGAATGTCCACCTACGAGAATGAGCTCGGTCGTATTGACAATCCTCGACCTTATATCTTTGGCCGGTACAGAAACCGTTGCGGTAGGGCCTTCTTCATGGCTAGAGCTGACTGAATCAGAGGTTTGAGGGGCAAGTAGCTTTGCTTCAATTTGCTTTGCTAACTCAATGGCTTGAGAAAGATAATATGGTCGCAACAACCGCAGTTCACCGCCGATATCCTCTCGGGTAGGTAATGAAGCAGTCGAGGTGATCTCCGGTGGACATGGCGATAACATGATGAGAAATGGTTTCAAATTGAAGTTGAAAATCAGAAACCGATCCCATTTGTCGAAGTTGTCTAAGTGCATATTGGTGAATGGGATCTAACAATGGTGATTTGTAGCCATGGACGAAACTAAGGTCGGTTGATGGAGCTAGAATGGTGGTGGATGTGGAAGCAAATGGAGGAGGCATGAGGAACGAAATGAAAGCACCAAATGATAGAACCCTTTTCGAGCAAGGGAAAGCTCCAGAAGATTAAGGGAGAAACTAGAAAGAAAACAAGGAGATGACTATAATTCTTCTTTACCATTTCACTGAATATTGCTTGCAATATATAGCCTTTTCTGTTTCCTGATTATTCGCATATATGGCTAGGTGTACATCAGCTATTTCAACTACAAATAAAGCAAGGGAAAGGGGAAGTGCAACAAAGAGGAATCTTTCTAACAAACTGGAAATAGCCTAACAGATTGGTGGTGAGGTGTCCTAATTGCTTAAGGGTGTTGAGGTGCCTAGCTAGTTGTCTTAAGTGACTAACTAAAATCAGATAGACCAGTGGGTGCCTTTCTGGAATGTCTGGGCCGAGTCTCATTGGGATCATTAGTAACAATGGGCTCAATGCTTCCAGTGTCTATGATGCGTATCACCTCTCCTTTGTTATGATCTTTTCCTTATTCATCTTAATATAAAACCTTTGAAATAGGAGGTCTAACAGCCTCATCATCGCCATGAATTTGTAATAGACAGCTACATTAATCATAATTTAGAAAAAAAAATGAGCTTAACTGACACATACTATAAGAAAAATCCCATGCTAATCATATTGACTTATTCAAGCCAATACATCAAACTCAAATCACCAGTGCCACCGTAACGCTGATACTTACCATAATACCCTGAAAAATTATTGCTTTAAACCTTACACATCATAAAAAGAAAGAAAAAACTCAATGGTAAAAGATACCTCATTTCAACAGGACAAGAAAAGAATATATGGCGTATTCCATCTTGCCGTGATAGGCACAGCGGTGGCGTTGACGTTGAGTTGGAGAAGGGAGATAGGCGAGTGAAGGGAGGAAGAGACAGAGCGATGTAGTGGCAACAGGGAAGGTGGTCGTTAACGGCGGCGACTTCCAATCACGGCAGCGAGCTGGCGGTGTCGAAGGCAGTTACAATGGTGATCAGCGGTGGTGAAGAACAGGTACCACCATGGATTTTTGTTTCAGAGGATTTTCTTCTAATTTTGTTTGATTTTTTAAATTTTAAAACCTTTTATTTTTAGACCATTACATCTGATAGAGGGCTCAGATTTGCTGCTGGAGAGACATGTTGCAGGAGAGAATCTAAATTGCTAAAGGACAGGCTAGAAGTAAGCTATCAACAGCAAAATAGCAAGTTTCTCAAGTCCCAACTCATCAAGACTTTAACCGTATTGTCCACAGCTTGAAGGATTCAAATTCACTCATCAAACCCACACGATCATAAAATCGGAACTCCAATCCCTCAAGAAGAGGTAAAAACATATACCATTTCCAAAGTAGACCAAATATAACAATTACAAAGAAATGTAAAGCAAAGTCTGAACTTCAGCTGATACCAAACCACAAACCCCCGACCCCCCCGCCCCCAACAACAACTAGAAAACTAACAGGAAGAGCAACAAACAGAGTTGAGCCCGGAAAAATGAACTCATACTGTCAAAGCTACATTGCCAACATCTATCTTTACAACCACCAAGTTATGAACCAAAATATCTTGTCGGATTAACAAATCAATATGAAAATTGACGGGAACTCTCCTTGGATTTAGTAAATGTCACTTCCAAGAAAAAACCTTACTCTGTGCACCATGGTTTTGAAAGATGCTCTTCTGAATACATTTTACATATTAAATTTGTTGAGAATGAAGATATTCTTATCGTGTCTTTATATCTTAAGTTGACGACCTAATCCTCATGCAATAATCAAACATTTCGTTGTTAACATGTGCATGAGACAATTTTTTGTCCCTTGATTTGATGGGGGACAAAATTTTAGATTTTTATCTTGTTCCTCATCTCTTTTTTGTCATGTCCTTAGATCAAAGAGAGGACAAAAATTTTTGTCTAATCCAGTCCCTTAAATTTTTACAAATGAAACGCACCTTTACAATTAAACTTGCCGGGAAACTTCCGAATAAAAGGTAGAGACTCATAAAAAAGACGAAATAGAAAAACGGAAAAAAGGAAGAGAAAACATTGGGGAAAAATAAAACAGACACTCGTTACCTTTTCTTCACGCGCTTCCATAACATTGAAGAGGTCCAAGGGGATTTGGGTGGTGTTGCGCTCTTCCATATGGATTTAGATGGCTTCAAGATGCTTGCAGACAATCAGAAGATTTAACGAATGACTAAGAAGAATCATAAACTATTCAGGTACGACTCGGTTTCTCCCATGATTTATGTAAAATTACGGATACAAGATGTTAAGAACTCACCCTCGTTTCATTGAATTAAGTATACAATTTGCATCCTGATAAAGTAAACAATTACCAAATTGTAAACTTGTGTCCTTATTCCACTGAAATTATTATCGCATGAAATTCTTTATGATTTTGGTCTATTCTATCTGTAATATGGAAATGCAAACAAGGTTATCAACGTCACTCAATAGTTATGTGAAAAATGAATACTAATACTGTAACACAATCATGAGATGCAGAATGTCATTGGATACATTTGAGTGGGTCCTCTAGTTATAAAGCTGCCTTGTCTTCCATTGTTCAGCTGTCTATAAATATATGGCCAGTGACAATACTAAGGGTGCGTTTGGATAAACAACTTAATTAAGAGCTTATCACATAAGACCTTATCGCATGAGAGCTTATGCCATAAGCGCTTAAAGAAAGAAAAAGAAAGAAAGGGGCATGAGAGGATTCGAATAGTGAAAAATACGGAGAGGGTGTTTAGTGCATAAGCTCTTATGATAATTTCATAAGCTTCTCCCGGTGACTTATGAAAATAAGTCAAAACTCCTTATGGGATGGCATAAGTTATTTTTATAAGCTCTGCCAAACACACTGCATAAGAGCTTATGTCATCAGATAAGTCAAAAGGAGCTTAAATAAGCTCTTCCAAACGCCACCTAATTCAGTAATCATTAAGAGTTGCCAATAATCAATCTAATTTTGTTTATTTCATCACTTATGATGACCATAATCATAATGATGAATCTAATTTGTTTCAAATTCATTCAAGCCATCTTTATCGTGCTGTTAATGTTGCATGATGACTTTGTTTGTGCAGAAGTTAGGTGCATAGAGAGGGAGAGGCAAGCACTCCTTCACTTAAAGGCCAGCCTTGTGGATGAGTATGGCACGCTGTCATCATGGGGGGACTGAAGAGGACAAGCGTGATTGCTGCCAATGGAAGGGAGTTGGCTGTAGCAACCAGACTAGCCATATTGAAATACTCGACATTGGATACGGTCAGTTGAGAGGTAAGATCCATGTCTCTTTAATGGAGTTGCAGCACTTGAAGTATTTGAACCTCAGTTTTAATGAATTTTATCAAGATACCTATCTCCCTGATTTGGTTGGTTCCCTCAGTAATTTGAGATACCTAGATCTATCAAGGTCTACTTATGGCGTAAAAATTCCAAGTCAATTTGGTTCCCTTTCACACTTGCAATACTTAAATCTTAGTGGAAATTGGTCCGGAGGTTCCATCCCTTATCAACTCGGAAATCTATCCAAGTTTCAGTATCTTGATCTCAAGTACAATTATTTAGAAGGAACAATACCATCTCAACTCGGAAATCTCTCCAAGTTGCAGTATCTTGATCTCAGCTACAATCATTTAGAAGGAACAATACCATCTCAACTTGGGAAACATTCATGCTTGCAGAAGCTTAGTCTTGGAAACAATATAGCTCTCAAATTTGGCAATGGGAATCACATTGCAGGTCAGTGGCTGTCCAATCTCACTTGTTTAACCCATCTTGACTTGAGTAGGATACCTAATCTTAACAATTCTCATAGCTGGCTGCAAACGATTGGTAAGCTACCAAAACTGACAAATAATGCTATCTGATTGTAGCCTTTCGGATGATTCTATCCTTTCACTGAGCCCTCCCAAATTCAAATTTTCTCCTTCTCTTGATGTTCTTGATCTCTCTAGGAATACCTTCAAGTCATCCATTATATTCCAGTGGGTATCGAACGTCAGCTCCAACCTTGTTGAGCTCAACCTTAGCCAAAACCTCTTGGAGGGTCCCATATCAAATGATTTTGGCACTGCCATGACTTCTTTGAAGCAGCTTGACCTATCCTATAACATAATCAAGAGTGGGGCTATGAAATCCTTCATGAATATATGTACCTTACCTTCCTTAGATGTGGAAGGTAGTAATTTGATTGAAGACCTTTCCACAATTGTTAATCATTTGTAGGCCGGTTGTGTAAGATACTCACTGCAAGAATTGGATCTGAGCAATAATCAAATAAGTGGCACGTTTCCTGATCTTTCAAAATTCCCATCTTTGAAGATATTGGACCTTCAGAGAAATCAACTAAAAGGAAAAATACCTGAAACTATCATATTGCCATCTCAGCTCGAGTCTTTGAATGTTGATTCAAACTCCTTAGAAGGTGGAGTTCCAAAGTCATTCGGGGATACATGTACTTTGCGCTCACTGAGATTGCCTAGTAACAGTTTGAGTGAAGAGCTTGCAGTCATAATCCATCACTTGTCTGGATGTGCTAGATACTTACTACAAGAATTATATCTAAGCAGGAATCAAATCAAGGGCACTCTGCCTGACCTCTCAATATTCTCATCTTTGAAAGTGTTGTATGTTGATCAAAATAGGCTAAATGGAAAGATTCCTGAAAATATTCGATTTCTACCTCTGCTTGAGGCTCTACAATTGAATTCAAACTCTTTGAAAGGCATGATTAGTGACTCCCACTTTACCAATATGTCTAAGTTAAAGTTCTTGCAGTTATCTGATAACTCATTGGCTCTAACATTTAGCCCGAATTGGGATCCATCTTTCCAACTGCAAGCCATACTATTAAGATCTTGCAAGTTAGGTCCAGCTTTTCCCATATGGTTGCAGACGCAAATTAAGTTTATGGATATTGATATTTCTAATGCTGGAATTTCGGATATTGTTCCAGAGTGGTTTTGGGCCCTACCAACAGAGCTAGGCTCGATGAACATTTCATACAACAATCTCAGAGGTACAATTCCTAATGTTCCATTAAGGCTTGCTGAGTACACTCAAATAACTCTAGCTGCAAATCAATTTGATTGCCCGATTCCACTATTTCTACGAAATGTTGGGTCCCTTGATCTGTCCGAAAACAATTTTTCAGATGCTTTCTTATTTTTATGTGCCAATGAAACATCTAAAAGATTGATTCAATTAGATCTTTCAAACAATCGTTTATCTGGACAAATGCCTGACTGTTGGAGTAATTTCAAATCATTAGGCTATCTCGATTTGAGTAAAAATAATTTTTATGGGTAAATTCCTCTCTCTATGGGATGAGCTCTTGAAATGCAAGCATTGATATTGAGAAACAATAGCTTAACTGGGGAGCTCCCTTTCTCATTGATGAATTGCACCCAGTTAGTAATGCTTGATGCGGGGGACAATAAATTATCAGGACTTGTTCCTTCTTGGATTGGGAGCAATTTACAACAGTTGCAAATGTTAAGCTTGCCAAGGAATCACTTCTTTGGAAGTTTACCATTGTCCCTTTGTTATCTAAAAAGCATTCACCTCTTGGATCTCTCATCAAACAATTTGAAGGGACGAATCCCCAAATGTTTCAAGAATTTCTCAGCAATGACTCGAGATGAAGAAAGGTTCGCAATAGATGTTGATGCTCATTTTGTGAGTATCAATGGAAGTTCTGCGTATTCTTATCATTTGATTTTATTGCTGATGTGGAAAGGTATAGAACATACAATCAAGAATGATAAATTGCTTTTGAAAGCCATTGATCTCTCAAGCAATCAGTTAACAGCGAAAATTCCACTAGAAATTGAGAATTTAGTTGGATTGGTTTCATTGAATTTATCCAGAACAATGTTATCAAATAGCGGTCATGGCGGATTGCGGTGGCGGATTTTTGCCCAACCGCTATGGCCAATTTGTGAAGGATGGCGGCGCCATGGCGGCCATGGCGTTTTATGGCGGCTTGAAATGGCGGATTTTTAGCCTTCCGCTATGTTCCTCCATCCGCCATCAATAACATTGATCCAGAAACATTTTGTTAGGAAAAATTCTTTTAAAGATTGGAAGGCTAACATCACTTGAATTTCTCGATTTCTCAAGAAACCAGCTTGTTGGTTCAATTCCTTCTAGTCTTACTCAAATTGATCGGCTCGCTATGTTGGATTTGTCACATAATTATCTATCTGGAGAAATTCCAACTAGCACACAGTTAAAAAGCTTCGGCGTCTCGTGTTATGAAGAAAATCTTGATCTTTGTGGTAGGCCACTTCATAAATTGTGTAAAGAAGAGGGGTCATCGCAAGAACCAATAGTCAAATTTCACAAAGATGAAGATTTGCTATTCGGTCTTGGATTTTACATGAGCTTGGCTTTTGGATTTGTGACTGGATTATGGGGGGTCTTTGGCTCAATCCTACTCAAGCGTTCTTGGCGACATGCTTATTTCAAGTTCTTGAATAATTTAATTGACAGTATTTATGTCATGATAGCAGTGAAAGTTGCCAAGTACAAGAGGTGGCTCAAAGGCTAACTGGTACTATTTTTAAGCTCTCCCATCTATTCTTGCTTTTTGCTTGTAACATATTGTTAGAAAATCAGAGAAATATCTTATCATTACCTATTCATATCTTAGCATATCTTAGAGTATCCTACATAATCTCTTAGGATTTATTTCTTGTTTATATTTTATGATTTGATTCTCTATTTGATTAAGATTAGGATTCTACTTTTAGTATAATTAGGACTATTGGGTTGTCTTTTGTAAACACCATCACTACATCAAATCAATATTAGTCTTATTATTTCTTAGTTTGTTTTTCTCGTTTCCTCGTTCTCTACCTAAAACCTTCCAATTCAACATGGTATCTAGAGCCAGACAAAGGTACCATCCTTCGTGACCTGTCCCGTCAATATTCCGCTGCGGAGTTCCGATAAGTATGAAGGAACTCTAATCATCTTCTTAGCCATACCAAAAAAAAAAAAAATCATTTTCTCTCCTCCGTCGTGTTCTTTTCTGGTGCGTCCTTCTTCCCGACCTGCGTTCTTGTCCCGTTAACCGCTATCAGTTGTCGTCAGCCATCGTCTCCGTCCACTGACACCACCGCCAGACTCGCTTGCCGCCGATTTGTCCAGTCGTTCAAACAGCACCACCGTAAGCCTCCAGACGCACCCGCACGCACGTGTCCTCTGATCAGCCCGCAGCCGCAAGTGCTTCCCTTTCACCGGCTTGTGACGGCGCGTCCGGCCACTGTTCCGGCTGCCGTTTCCAGCGTTGGACTCGTCGTTCCCTGCTCTCTTTGGAACTGCGCTCACCTCCTTCATCGGACCTCTTTTGAGCAACGTCCCTGTGTGTTGTACGGTTCAGGTACCTGTGATTTCGGTTATTTGCATTTGTGTTCTGACCCATGGCTAGTAGATACTCCTAAGGACTCCGTATCATACCAGTGTGGCTTCTATTCCCACCGATGATCATTCATGTGGTAACCCCTTTCCCATGGATGAATCATATTAGTGGTGACTTTTGTTCCCACCGACGATCATTCCGGTGGTGGCTCTTTTCCCACATATGAATCATATTAGTCGTGACTTCCATTTCTGTCGATGATTGACTTATGTTGGCTATGACTCACGGTAGCCCAACTCATTGTCCCAGATGCTCTGGCCCGGCTTTTTTTCCTAGATGCACTGGCCCGTCTTTCTCCCAGATGCACTAGCCTTGGCCCCTTGTCCCAGATGCACTGCCCTTGTCTCAGTCCCGGAAGTAGTTGTCTACCTTAATTTCAAAAATTAAAAAATTTGGGTCTCCGATATTGTTGTTGAAGCTTCCAAATGCGGTTTTGAGGAGTTCGGACCTTGCTTTGTTAGATTGCTTGCAAAGAAATTTCTGTCAGGATGGTGATCATTCCAGCTATTTTGCTAAGTTATCTTTCCGGCAACTCTCTCCGGCCTCTCCAACATTCTTGAGTTGCCTTCCAACCATTATTTTCGTGGAGCTCAGTTTTTTTATTTTTTAATTTGAGGGGAAATATATTGTTTTCATGTAACAAGCTTAAAGCTTAGTAAGCTTTAGCTTGAGGGGGAGTGTTAGAAAATCAAAGAAATATCTGATAATTACCTTTTCATATCTTAGCATATCTTAGAGTATCCTAGATAATCTCTTAGGATTTATTTCTTATTTATATTTTATGATTTGATTCTCTATTTGATTAAGATTATGATTCTACTTTTAGTATAAATAGGACTATTGGGTTGTCTTTTGTAATCACATAATCATTACATCAATTCAATATCAGTCTTATTATTTCTTAATTTGTTTTTCTCTTTTCCTCATTCCCTACCTAAAACCTTCCAATTCAACACATGTAGCAGTCAGAAACCTTAGTTTGTAAAACTGAGATACTGAAATCTGAGGGGGTTTGTGTAGTATGATATTCTGAGCGATTTGCTTTGCTATAATGATGTTATTTGTATAGGCGTAATAACTGAAAGTAACCATATAAAATAGTGGCTAACACTGTTTTATCTATTTATTGTTTTTCTTGACGTATTTTGAGTTTACCAAAAGCATAAAAATTTGTTCTCTGAACTAAAATAATGAGAATTGGAGCAAACTATCCTTTATGCTATTTCTTCCCAATTATGCACAAATAGACTATTGATGGGCAACATGGTTTTGTTCATAGCCAGACCTACACCATTCTCTCTCTCTCTCTGTGTCTATATATATATATATATATATATATATATATATAATGGATGTTGTGGGAAGGCTTAAATGAATCAATGTCACTAACCATAAATGGTTTGTACTTTGTATTTAGCTATGAGATCTGAGGGCGCTACATTTCTGTTTTAAGGTCATGTAAGTTGTTTCACTATTTGTTTAACAATTGCTTGTAAAGAATTAAACGTGCCTGTACTATTTGAGTGATTTTCATGTGAGAAACTAGGGCAAAACTTTGTATTTTAGTACTTGGATGATTTTCGGTATATTGTTGATGTTTCTTCTTCATCTGTTTTTTTTAATATGCCTATGGATGCCTTAATAGCTGTGAACACCTAATTTTGTCCGGGTTTTCCCTTTTTTAATTAATATTTTGAAAAGAAAAAAAATATATAAAAACTTGCAAAAATATTAAAAATATATTGTTGTGCATATTATTGGCCTAATTTGTTTTTGCTACAAGTTTTTTGAGCCCAGCATCCAAGCCCAAGTAAACAAAAAAAATTAAATTAAAAAGAAAAATAAAAAGAAACGGGTTTCTGATTGTTAATAATGAAAAAAATTGAACTTTTATTTTGCATTCTGGTTCACATCACTCAGGTATTGTCCTTTTCATCCATTTTTAAGTATAAATCCATTTCACTTTTCTTTTGTCCTTTGGGTTTTTATGGTCTCTTTAGCAAACTGGTATCCTGCTCACCTCCTCCTCTGCTCCCAAGAAAAGCAAACTGATTTTCTCCACTGTAACAAGGCATCACTGTTGTCCTCTCCTCCCAGCTGTCATGAACTTTTTTTTGTCATCTTCTTCACTGATTTGTGCTATAAGTTTGACACACTAACACACTAAACAAGGGGGGGAACCAACCAGAAAAGGGAGGAGGAACCAACAAAAGAAAAAAAATCAAAAAAAACTCTCTCTTGCTTTTTCCTGCGTGAGAACCCCCCCCTCCCTGGACCTTTTTTTTTTCTTTTTTTCTTTTTTTTTCCTCTTTCTCTTTTTCTTCCTCCCTTTCTCACGTTCCAGGCTCTGTGTTTTTTCTCTTTTTCTTTCTTCTTCTCTCAACTTAAACCCAGACCCTTCTTCCTCCTTCACCATAAACCCATCTCCTTCTTCCTTCTTCAACCCTTCTTCCTCCTTCACCATAAACCCATCACCTTCATCCTTCCACCTTCATCTTCCTCCTCTCATTCTTCTTCTTCTTTAACTACCCAACAACAACAAACAAGAAAAAAACAGAAAAGTCACACACACTCACCTTCCTCCTTCCTCTCCCCACAACTCAGCCCATCTCCTTCTTCCTCCTCCCATAACAACCGAGCCACCTCCGGATCCGCGAAGACCACCGCGACCTCCGCCGTGTTTACGGTTCGCCACGCCACCGCGAACGGAGCTGCTCCAGCCACCACGGCCCCACCGTGTGTGCGCACCGTGCTTCGGGTGGGTCTTCTACCACGGACGCCGCCCTCACCGCGAGCACCACCCCTCCCCGCGACCACCACTTGGGAGTTGCAGATCCGCGAGCGACACCCCAGATCCGTGCCTGCCTTCCCCGCCTCCACCCTCCTTGGCCTTTTGCTCTTCTCTTGGTAAAGTAACTCCCGACCTTCCTTTTCAACGTTCATTCCCTTCTTTTATATCATATACTTAATTTTATTAGGTTATCACTTATTGGGCTGTGATGTTTGGAGTGCAGTGCAAGCATGTGATCCTTTTTATTTTGTTTTTCTAATATCTTGTTTCCATAAGATTTGGGCTTAGAGAAAGCGAAAAAAAAAAAAAAAGGAAGAAGTTTGTTCAAAAAATTAATCTTTGGGCTATGTCTCATTTGGGTTATGTGTGTTTTAATTTTTTAGATTTTAGGCTAAAGCAACAAGAACATGAAATTTTCCTAAAAATTTTCTTTATAAAAAATATCAGTTATTTTGTATAATTAAAAATCCTTTGGAAAACAAAAAAATAAAAAATCTTTTTTATAAAAAAAAAAACTTTTTAATTCACGCAACAATCTACGTCGTTGATGTATGATTTTTCATCCTCAAGTGTCGTATGAATTGTAAGGGGTTTATCGCTGTAAACTTGCTATCTTGGACTCTACGCAAAAGTGAATTTATTCTGAAATAAAATCCTTTTTAAAATAAAATAAATAAATCAAAATCTTTATCAAAAATTAAAATCAACCAACCAATCAAATATTTTCTAAAGAACTACGTGGCTTTGAGTTTCCCATCGCTTTAGGGAATACGTAGGAGCAAGATAAATCATCTTGTCGGGCCAAAACTAATTTTTCCCTTTTTTGTATCTCCTTTTTATGTCAAAATAATTAATCAAAAAATTAAACTTTTCTATTTTTAGGGATGCTCTATGGACACGGTGCCATGTTCAGTCCCTTAGATTTGAGGTTGCCCTGTGGACTCATGTGCCACGTTCAACCTCATTTAATTAATTTTCCTTTTTTTGCATCCCTTTTTATGTTAAAATAATTAATCAAAATAATTAAACTTTTCTCTTTCCAGGGATGCTCTATGGACACGGTGCCATGTTTAATCCCTTAGATTTGAGGTTGCCCTGTGGACTCATGTGACATGTTCAACCTCAGTTAGTTTTTATTAACTATAAAGTTAAAAATATAAAAAAATTTAATAAAAGTCAAAACTTAAAATTTAAAATAATTCTTTCTTGTAAATAATTTTCGGGGTAAAATAAATATTTAAAAGGTTATTAAATGTTTTTTGCATAATTAACTTGAGGTACCGTTTTTTAAACGGGCGATGTGGGGTGCTAACACCTTCCCTACTCGTAACCGACTCCCGGACTCATATCTCTCTTTTTTTTAAGACCAGTTTACCTTTAAATAATTGGGTTTTCTAAGATTTTCCCAATAAAAATTTTAGTGGCGACTCCTCTGTTTTTTATCCATCTTTCTGCGGCTCCCGGACGGGACGGTCGCGACAGCTGGCGACTCCACTGGGGACTTTTAGAGAGTCAGGCCTATCATAGTTGGTTGTGCAACTTTTTTTTAATAACTTTGAAAATATTAGTTTTACCCCTCTTTGTTTTATTTGTTTTGTAAATTTTTATATGCTTTAATATATGCCTGTGTATATTCTTGCAACCATAGGGTAGAGAATTATTATGTTGTTGGCTGTTCTTTTTGCATGTGTGATGTAGTTTTCATTTTGATAGGTTTGGAGCAGGTTTATATGCTCCCAGCACACACATCACTTACACTTATTTCACACACTTGTAGCTCTATACCCGAGCTTGTGGAAGCTTAAGAATTAGGCAGTGTGTCGATATTATCATTGAAGAGGTCTTGTACCCCCCTGATATTTGTCGATTCACCACTTAGGTTGTACCCGATATCATGGGATGGTCATATTGAGAGGGTTTATCCCTACTTGTGGCTAGACTCATGAGTCGGATCCTTATCTTTCGGGATAGGGGCAATCTGAGGATCATGGATTTTAGAAGTCTAGACCCTACCCAATTTTCACTAATAAAACAAACTTAGGGGCCAGACTGTTAAAGTCAGGACTTTAGGTGTGTCAACCCTAAACCTTAGGACAGAAATGGAGCATTTTTTTTCTTTACCTATTTTCATGTCTTTTATTTTATTTTTTGTCAAAAAAAAATCCACATTTTTTTTTTCTAAAAAGAAAAATTGATTTATACGAGTCTTTTGTTTTTTAACAAAAACAAAAACAAAAAAAAATCTTCATATTTTGTAACTCCTGCATTTCTGTAAATAAAAAAAATGGGCTTGTGTGTGTGTATATATATATATATTTATATATTTAGCTCATTCATATTTTTGTAATTCATTCATATTTTTTGTAGAAGAATAAAAAAAATGATCCATGCATTAATTAATTTTTTGAGTCAAAATGAAGAAATAAAAACAAAATCATTTTTCATGCATTGCATGCATCAATTACTTTCTGTGACAACCACATGAAGAAAAAATTAAAAGAAAAAAAATCATGTCATGCATATGGTGAAAAAAAAAAAAACTCAATCTTCTTCATGCATCTTATGCATCAATTTCATTAACCTCTTGGATAAAAAAAGAAATAAAAAATAAAAATTCATTCATCTCATTTTTTTATGCATCTCACAAGAAAATTTGATAAAGAATAAACCATTACATGCATTTCATACATCTTTGGGTCAATATAAAAACAAATCATTCATCTCATACATTTAAAAAACCGCATGTATTGCCATTGTTATAAAGAAAAAAATCTCTTTTTTCATTCGATTCTCTAGTTAAAAAAAAAACAAAACATAAAGAGTTCATTTCATGCATCTCACGCATTAGTACTTGGCTCAAAAAAAAAAAAATATCTTTTTATGCATCTCATATACTCATTTCTTCCTACGTTGAACATTTATTAAAAATAATTCATTCCATGCATTTCATGCATTGTGCTCATTTCCTGGAGAAAAGTAAACCACTGCACTTCCAATAAAAAAGAATGTCAACTAAACCTTGGATCATGAGGTGGAACTGGAGACAATATTTGCTCAAGTGGCCGAAAAATGTAGGCACAACTTTTTGCCTAATCATGGATGTTTGGATGTCAATGTGAAGGATTTTATATAGTCCTACTGGAGTCAGGTAGCACATATTCACCCTCTTATGGAGTGATCTTTGGAAAATCATGCAAAATCGGGATAATAAGGCCCTGACCGAGGAAGAAAGAAATTGTGATAAGGACAGTCCCAATCAACTATGGAGAGTTCAAGATGAAGGCTATGCTAACATCATTAGAGATTCAATCCTAGTGATTGAAAAGAGCCAATACTTTGTGATCCCCATCTTGAGAATTTCTAAGCAACCAAGGCTAGATTTGTTTATCAGGGATTTACCATGACACAATGGTTATGTTGTATTCTATCATGAGATAATTGAACCATGTTCACTTTCTTGAAGCATTAATGTAATGGATTTGCATGCGTACCTTGTCTCATCCTTTCTTTATACCTTCATCCCCACCATAATGTTTCTCTCGTCATGCTCATATATCATCTTCCCTTTTTTTTTCTTCCCCAGGTACCTTTTTGGTTTGGTTAATAAGGCCCACTTTCTTGAAAGTTCTTTGTGGACATCAATGAAGACCACATATGCCAATACCTTTTCAAAAAAAAAGAAAGAAATAATACAAATAAAAGAGGAGCAAATAAATAAAACTTGGTGAGCACCATCTTTTTGTCTCTAAAATAAAGTTTTTTTTAAAAAAAATAAACAATCATGATTTGAAATGAAGATTGGCCATTTTTTCTCTACCCTTAGCAAAATATCATCATTATCCCTTGTTACCCCTTTTGAGCCTGAAATTTTTCTTCAAAGAACCTTGGACAAGGATCACCACTAAACAAGGGGCAAGCAAGAAGGAAATGGTGATCATGAAGCATAACATTGAAAAAAAAGAATTAAAAAAAAAAAAGAAGAAGAAAAGAAGAAGAAGAATAAAAAGAAGAGAAAGAAAGAGGATAAAAAAAAAACCTCATGTAAAACAGAAAAAAAAAAGGGAAGGTTAGAGGAAAACAAATGTTCTTGGAAATCGAAAAGATCATGGATCCTTGGTCCTATTCAACCTTAAAACATTTGTTTGAGCCTTATATCCTTTTTTTCATGACCCCCAACCATTAGCCACGTTACAAGCCTCAAAAGTCCACTCTGATCAATGAATGATTGCTACTTTTTCATCAACTTCATTTTGAGACAAAAAGTTTGCGCTCTCCTAGTTTTTAATTGATTACTCCTCTTAAAAAAAATCCAAAAAAGAATGAAAAAAGAAAAAAAGAAAGCCTGTTAGACTGAAAACCCTCATGGCGAGTCTAGGCAAAAGCTCAGGCGGGATCTACATGGGGCAAAACTTTGTTTTCAAGGGCCTTATTCTAGAGCATCTCCATTATTGGATGCACTACACACTGGGGCAACATCATTCTCAAGTTTTCCATATCAAGTGCCCTACATTGGGGCAGTTTCATTCGGGAACCCTACACTTTGGGGTAAATTCATTCTCAAAGGTCTTTATCTGGGAAATTTTGTTCTTAAGCGCATACAAGCCCATTTCATTTTCACATGACTGATACTAAGGCAAAATTCTGGTAAGCAGAATCCCTTCTATCCAAAATCAAATCAAACCAAAATGGGACAATACTCTTTTGACCCCCACATCACCTCTTGCGGGTTTTACTTCAATCCTGTCCTTTTGAATACCATTTGAGTTATCAAACTTCCAACACCGAGCGAGAAGTTGCTCGAGGCCATATTGTTTTTTCTGTCATACTTTTGAATCCATGCATGTTTGTTACATGATGCTTCGTAAGGTAAACATGAGTTCAATGATACAATTCAACCGTCTAATGGTAAATATTTGATGAACAACTCGGTTAGAAGAATTCCGAATACGAGGAAGAAAGTGGCATCCTCAGTTGAAAATTCAAGCAAGAGCTTTGATCTTCATAAATAAAGGTGACAAAACTGTCCACGTCAAAAAAAAAAGGAAAAATCAAAATCAAAAAGAAAAAGAACATAAAAAGTAAACAAAAAGGCTCGCTAGACTGAAAACCTGAAAAGGCAGTCTGGGCAAAAGTTAGAGCGACCGGAAGAGGTTGAAAACTCGCAAAGAGCGACCTACGCAAAAATTAGGGTCAAATACAAACAAAGTACAAGAAGTCTCCTCAAACTGATAAACCGAGGCAGTTTAAGAGGACAAGCCATGAAAAGCTCCCAACACATGAAGGCTAGGGCAAGTCACATCCTTGAAAGATTGACCAGGCAATCTCATCCAATTGGGAAAATCATCACAAAGAAGCATATCTCAGGCAAGAAGTAAAACATCAGTTCAACAAATAAGTGACGATCGAAATCAAGGAGCATCACTCCAGCTCATCCTCAATCTCGGTTGCAATAAAAAATCTAAGGAGTCAAGGATCAAAGAGGTGTTTGCAAAAAAGAAACAAAATCAGTTTTTTTTTTTTTTTCATTGATAAAAAGCATATCATGCATCACACATTAAAAAAAAAAAAAATTTATAATCAAGGTCTGCATCACTCATCAAAAGCATCTCACGCATCAAAAAAAAAAAAAAGGATTTTCACCAACCAAATAAAAAAGTCATCTCATATCATGCATTGTCTCATCATTTCATGCATCAACAAAGTCAACATCACTTCTTGCATTTGTTCGACTTTCGCGGGCACAGGGCCCCAAAAAGTCATGACTTGTTAGCTTTAGTAGGCATACGGCCTCATAAGCTTTGCATTTGTTCGACTTTAGCGGGCACAGGGCCCAAAAGTCATGTTATTGTTAGCTTTAGTAAGCATAGGGCCTCATAAGCTTTGTTTTGTTCGACTTTCACGGGCACAGGGCCCCAAAAGTCATGTTAGCTTTAGTAGGCATAGGGCCTCATAAGCTTTGTTTTGTTCGACTTTCGCGGGCACAGGGCCCCAAAAGTCATGTTACTGTTAGCTTTAGCAGGCATAGGGCCTCATAAGCTTTGTTTTGTTCGACTTTAGCGGGCACAGGGCCCAAAAGTCATGTTATTGTTAGCTTTAGTAGGCATAGGGCCTCATAAGCTTTGTTTTGTTCGACTTTTGCGGGCACAGGGCCCAAAAGTCATGTTATTAACTTTAGCAGGCATAGGGCCCATAAGCTTTGTCTTGTCAGCTTTAGCAGGCATAGGGCCTCTTAAGTTTTGTTTTGTTGTAGTTTGGCTTTAGTGGGCACAGGGCCCCAAAAGTCATGTCTTGTCAGCTTTAGCAGGCATAGGGCCTCTTAAGTTTTGTTTTGTTGTAGTTTGGCTTTACCGGGCACAGGACCCCAAAAGTCATGTCTTGTTAGCTTTAGCAGGCATAGGGCCTCGTAAGCTTCGTTTTGTTTAGCTTTAACGGGAAGAGGGCTCATAAGCTATACCTTTATTGGCTCCTATAGGCATAAGACCACACAAGTTTTTTATCTTTCAGTTCGAGCTTCTAACGGGCAATCCACCCCGTAGGCTCTTTTATCTTTCAGTTCGAGCTTCTCACGGGCAATCCACCCCGTAAGCTCTTTTATATTTATGCTAGAGCTTCTGACGGGCAATCCACCCCGTAAGCTCTTTTATCTTTCAGTTTGAGCTTCTCACGGGCAATCCACCCCGTAAGCTCTTTTATCTTTATGCTCGAGCTTCTGACGGGCAATCCACCCCATAGGCTCTTTTATCTTTCAGTTTGAGCTTCTCACGGGCAATCCACCCCGTAAGCTCTTTTATCTTTATGCTCGAGCTTCTGACGGGCAATCCACCCCATAGGCTCTTTTATCTTTCAGTTAGAGCTTCTCACGGGCAATCCACCCCGTAAGCTCTTTTATCTTTATGCTCGAGCTTCTGACGGGCAATCCACCCCGTAGGCTCTTTTATCTTTCAGTTCGAGCTTCTGACGGGCAATCCACCCCGTAAGCTCTTTTATCTTTCAGTTTGAGCTTCTCACGGGCAATCCACCCCGTAAGCTCTTTTATCTTTATGCTCGAGCTTCTGACGGGCAATCCACCCCGTAGGCTCTTTTATCTTTCAGTCCGAGCTTCTCACGGGCAATCCACCCCGTAAGCTCTTTTATCTTTCAGTTCGAGCTTCTGACGGGCAATCCACCCCGTAAGCTCTTCTATCTTTCAGTTCGAGTTTCAGACGGGCAATCCACCCCGTAAGCCCTTTATCTTTCTACTCAAGCTTCAGACGGGCAATCCACCCCACAAGCTTTTATCCTTCAGTTCGAGCTTCTGACGGGTAATCCACCCCGTAAGCTCTTTTATCTTTCAGTTTGAGCTTCTCACGGGCAATCCACCCCTTAAGCTCTCATTTATCTCTCTGTTCGAGCTTCTGAAGGGCAATCCACCCCGCAAGCTTTTATGTGTAAATCTCAGTGGGCAATCTAACCTGCGGGTTCTTTACAGGAAATCATTTTGTAGTCACAGGTCCTTTGCTTGTCAGTGTACCCGGACAAAAATTGGAGTTCTTGTCTTTACTAGTTTCTTATAACGATAATCGGTTAACTACGGCTACACCTATTATCTAATAAGAAACAAGTAAAGAAAGGGCATTTGTGAACACCTAATTTTGTCCGGGTTTTCCCTTTTTTAATTAATATTTTGAAAAGAAAAAAAATATATAAAAACTTGCAAAAATATTAAAAATATATTGTTGTGCATATTATTGGCCTAATTTGTTTTTGCTACAAGTTTTTTTGAGCCCAGCATCCAAGCCCAAGTAAACAAAAAAAATTAAATTAAAAAGAAAAATAAAAAGAAACGGGTTTCTGATTGTTAATAATGAAAAAAATTGAACTTTTATTTTGCATTCTGGTTCACATCACTCAGGTATTGTCCTTTTCATCCATTTTTAAGTATAAATCCATTTCACTTTTCTTTTGTCCTTTGGGTTTTTATGGTCTCTTTAGCAAACTGGTATCCTGCTCACCTCCTCCTCCTCCTGCTCCCAAGAAAAGCAAACTGATTTTCTCCACTGTAACAAGGCATCACTGTTGTCCTCTCCTCCCAGCTGTCATGAACTTTTTTTTGTCATCTTCTTCACTGATTTGTGCTATAAGTTTGACACACTAACACACTAAACAAGGGGGGGAACCAACCAGAAAAGGGAGGAGGAACCAACAAAAGAAAAAAAATCAAAAAAAACTCTCTCTTGCTTTTTCCTGCGTGAGAACCCCCCCCTCCCTGGACCTTTTTTTTCTTTTTTTCTTTTTTTTTCCTCTTTCTCTTTTTCTTCCTCCCTTTCTCACGTTCCAGGCTCTGTGTTTTTTCTCTTTTTCTTTCTTCTTCTCTCAACTTAAACCCAGACCCTTCTTCCTCCTTCACCATAAACCCATCTCCTTCTTCCTTCTTCAACCCTTCTTCCTCCTTCACCATAAACCCATCACCTTCATCCTTCCACCTTCATCTTCCTCCTCTCATTCTTCTTCTTCTTTAACTACCCAACAACAACAAACAAGAAAAAAACAGAAAAGTCACACACTCACCTTCCTCCTTCCTCTCCCCACAACTCAGCCCTCTCATCTCCTTCTTCCTCCTCCCATAACAACCGAGCCACCTCCGGATCCGCGAAGACCACCGCGACCTCCGCCGTGTTTCGGTTCGCCACGCCACCGCGAACGGAGCTGCTCCAGCCACCACGGCCCCACCGTGTGCGGACCGTGCTTCTGGTCAGTCTTCTACCACGGACGTCGCCTTCACCGCGAGCACCACCCCTCCGCGCGACCACCACTGGGGAGTTGCAGATCCGCGAGCTACACCCCAGATCCGTGCCTTCCTTCCACGCCTCCACCCTCCTTGGCCTTTTGCTCTTCTCTTGGTAATGTAACTCCCCGACCTTCCTTTTCAACGTTCATTCCCTTCTTTTATATCATATACTTAATTTTATTAGGTTATCACTTATTGGGCTGTGATGTTTGGGTGCAGTGCAAGCATGTGATCCTTTTTATTTTGTTTTTCTAATATCTCGTTTCCATAAGATTTGGGCAGACAGTAAAGCGAGAAAGAAAAAAAAAAAAGGAAGAAGTTTGTTCAAAAAATTAATCTTTGGGCTATGTCTCATTTGGGTTATGTGTGTTTTAATTTTTTAGATTTTAGGCTAAAGCAACAAGAACATGAAATTTTCCTAAAAAATTTTCTTTATAAAAATATCAGTTATTTTGTTTAATTAAAAATCCTTTGGAAAACAAAAAAATAAAAAATCTTTTTTATAAAAAAAAAAGTCTTTTTAATTCACGCAACAATCTACGTCGTTGATGTATGATTTTTCATCCTCAAGTGTCGTATGAATTGTAAGGGGTTTATCGTGTAGCACTGCTATCTTGGACTCTACGCAAAAGTGAATTTATTCTGAAATAAAATCCTTTTTTAAAATAAAATAAATAACTCAAAATATTTATCAAAAATTAAAATCAACCAACCAATCAAATATTTTATAAAGAACTACGTGGCTTTGAGTTTCCCATCGCACCAGGGAATACGTAGGATCAAGATAAATCATCTTGTCGGGCCAAAACTAATTTTTCCATTTTTTGTATCTCATTTTTATGTCAAATTAATTAATCAAAAAATTAAACTTTTCTATTTTTAGGGATGCTCTATGGACACGGTGCCATGTTTAATCCCTTAGATTTGAGGTTGTCCTGTGGACTCATGTGCCACGTTCAACCTCATTTAATTAATTTTCCTTTTTTTGCATCCCTTTTTATGTTAAAATAATTAATCAAAATAATTAAACTTTTTTCTTTCCAGGGATGCTCTATGGACACGGTGCCATGTTTAATCCCTTAGATTTGAGGTTGCCCTGTGGACTCATGTGACATGTTCAACCTCAGTTAGTTTTTATTAACTATAAAGTTAAAAATATAAAAAAATTTAATAAAAGTCAAAACTTAAAATTTAAAATAATTCTTTCTTGTAAATAATTTTCGGGGTAAAATAAATATTTAAAAGGTTATTAAATGTTTTTTGCATAATTAACTTGAGGTACCGTTTTTTAAACGGGCGATGTGGGGTGCTAACACCTTCCCTACTCGTAACCGACTCCCGGACTCACATCTCTCTTTTTTTTAAGACCAGTTTACCTTTAAATAATTGGGTTTTCTAAGATTTTCCCAATAAAAATTTTAGTGGCGACTCCTCTGTTTTTTATCCATCTTTCTGCGGCTCCCGGACGGGACGGTCGCGACAATAGCTATGCTCTTACACTCTACAATTCATGTATAGGAAATGGACAGCTTGGGCTTTATAAAATTGACCTCGATACTTATGAGTAGGATTTTATAGCTTGTTGCAAAGTTATTAGTTATAGTTATTATTCATGTTTGATGATTCTATGTGCTATATGTTGAAAGTAATGTCTCTAAATTGCTTGATGCTCAATACTTGACAATCTGACTTCCCAAAAGTCTATAATGACCCTTATTATTACTGTGTTGAATATCTTTTTTAAAGCTAATTGTGAATTTTATTTATGATATACTTGATAATTGTTATTCTTATTATATCAAATTTTTGGGATATATTGAATGTTATTATTCTTTCCGTGAATATTCATACATAATTTCAGTTTTTTTTAGCAGCTCAACCGAATTTTCATTAAATTGACCAGGTTTGAGAGACTCACCTCGGTCTTTTCTTAATTTTCAGCCTCTTGACGACCCCAACCTCCTGTGACCAACATTTGAACTTGTGAATCCTCGGGCAATGCAAGTTTTTTCTGGACAGTAAGCTTGAAGATAAGGGGCTATGTTTTTCCTGCCAATTCTTAGGTGTTGTGTTGTAGGTCTTGTTTGTTTAAACATGTCATGTACTTGTGTTATGGTTGCTTGGAGCTGTATTTATGGATTGATTAGAGTCATGAACTTATTTAATGAGACTGCAATAGAGATGAGTTATGGTGAAATATAAATCACCACTTATATTATCAATATTTTGCTCTTTAAATTCTCATAATTAGAACTTTTGCTTATCAAGACTTAGCGAGTTAAACATAAGGATTGTCACTGGATTAAAGGCTAAACGGTAATATTTTTTAGCTCTCCCATCTATACTTGCTTTCTGCTTTTAACATATATGGCAGTCTGAATTATTAGTTTGTAAAACTGAGATACTGAAATCTGAGGGGGTTTGTGTAGTATGATGCTCTGAGCGACTTGCTTTGCTATAATGATGTTATTTATATAGACAACTTGGGCTTTAGAAAATCGACTTTGATACTTACGAATATTGAGTAAGATTTTATGTCGTCTTGTAGTTGCAAAGTTATTAGTTTTAGTTATAGTTCTTATTCATGTTGAATGATACTATGTACTATATGTTGAAGTAGTGTCTCTGAAATTGCTTGATGCTTGATCCTTGACAGTCTGACTTCGGAAAAACCTATAATGATCCTTATTATTACTGTGTTGAATATCTTTCTAAAGCTAATTATGAATTTTATTTATGATATACTTGATATTTGTTATTCTTATTATATCAAATTTTTGGGATATATTGTATGTTATTATTCTTTCCATAAATATTCATAGAGAATTTCATTTTTTTTAGCAGCTCAACCAGATTTTCATTAAATTCACCAAGTTTGAGAGACTCACTCTCTGTCTTTTGTCAATTTTTTGCCTCTTGACGACCCCAACCTCCTCTGGCCAACATTTGAACTTGCGAATCCTCGGGCAATGCGAGTTTTTTCTGGAGAGTAAAGCTTGAAGATAAGGGGCTATGTTTATGTTTTTCCTATGAATTCTTTGGTCTTGTATGTTTTGATTGTTTAAAATTGTCGTATACTTCTGTTATGGTTGCTTGAAGCTGTATTTATGGATTGACTAGAGTCGTGAACTTATTTAAGGAGACTGCATTTGAGATGAGTTATGGTGAAGCATAAGCCACTACTTTTACTGTTAATATCTTGCCTTATAAGTTCTCATGATTAGAACTTTGGTTTATCAAGACTCATTGAGTTAAACATGATGATATATTTACTGACAAAAGATTGTCACTGGATTATCTGTCAACATTAAGTCACCAAGAATCAGATAAAATCTGCTAGTTATTTTTTTCATTATTACGCCAATCTCATAATTAATGAAATAACTTTTACAACCGTGATAATTCTACTCCTACCTTGCACATTTTTCTCCATTCCATATGTTCCCTCTAGTTTTTGTCCCTCAACATAGTCAAGACCCAAATCATTTAACATAGTATATGACATACGGTTAAATGCAACCTTGAATTCAATAACATGGTTTGGTATAAACACTATTAGGGAAGGGTTTTAACTTTTAAGTCATATACAGATAATGTTTGGTGTACACTTGTAAGGTGCATAATACAATAAGGTAACAACCAACTAGAATTATTGTATAAATATGTAGAAAATAAAGTTAGATAAAACTATAATTAAATGATAAATATTGTATGAGATGATTTAAGTATCATCCCTTGAAGGATCCCATCATGCTGCTGCAACAGCCTATCATCACTCCTATTTGCCAATGATGCTTACTTACTCTTACCAAGATATTTAAGAATAATTAACTCTCTGATTCTCTTTACTCAAAGAAACAGAAACCACTGAAGGAGACGCAATTGGTGAAGAAGCTGAAGAAACCTCCTTGGTGAACTTCTTCTTCCCACTGTATCTCTTTGACACTTTCACATACTGAGGCTTCATCAGCTTCAGATATATTTGCAGCACACCCTATAAAAGCCTCTCTGACTTCGCTTTTTCTTCTGAGGCTTGGTTCAATTTTTATGTCTTTTCATGCTGTTATCTCTGCCAAGTTTATGAGAACAATGAGGGTTTTTCAATGCTGAGTTTCACTGCAAAGACCTTATCTTCTTTGTTATTCTGCTCATGGGTCTTCACTGTTTCCTTAGTTTTCTGTGGTACCATTCCCTTGGTCTTCCTGAATGTGAAGATTTTGAAGCTTGGTGCTGATTTGAGGAGAGCAATGGGGGATTGAGGCTTAGGAATAGGCTCAACGGGGAGGACTTTTCTTTTGGTAATTGGTTCATTATGGGAAAGTGTTATTTTTGAAGCCATTTTGTTTAGTCCATCTTCATTAGATGCAATATGCATGTCCTTTGCTTTTTGTCACGGTTCTAAATCTGGGATGTCGTTTTCTCTGTTGGTGATGATGTTACTGTTCTCTTTGTTGTTGAAAGCATGAATAGTGAGCTCCAAGTGAAGGAGTTGTCTCCATCTGATTCAGTGTCTGTTTCCACCACAAGATGAGGAATTGTGCTTATGATGGTGTCATGATTCCAAAACTTGAGGAACTCGGAACATCCATATAGGAAGCTAGAGAGAGGAATGAGGAGTGTGGTTTTACTATGGGGTTTAGATTAGTTGTAGCTTGGTTTAATGGGTTATGTTTTGTGGCATTGAAAGAAAATGGTGCTAATGGAATGGGTTATGTCTTGTGGCATTGAAAGAAAATGGTGCTAATGGAATCAGTGTCAATACAAGCGATCCGGATTCTCTCCAGTGGTGCAGCAGTGCAGCGAATTGTTTTTCACTAACTACCGCATGAGGTATCACCTTTTTCAATAAATAAATAAAAAAAGCAAGGAGGATTTGGCTCGAGAGACAAGAGACGCAGGAGAGGGTCCATTCTCCAATCAGGGGGTCATTTAGAATTTGGCTTCAGCTTTTTACCTTTAGAGAAAATGCCTGTTTTATTTTGTGGGTGTTTTCTTTTCTTTTATTTATTTTATAGATAGAGCTGATAAAACGGCATAAGCCTGCAGCATCTTTAAGGCGAGCCCTCATATGACAGAGTGCTATGAACAACAAAAATTTTATTTGAACATATGAAAAGTTGATATCTATGATATTTGATTCTTTCAAATTTGTGGTTAATGTCGTATTGAGTTTGGTTAATAGATACCCATGTAGCATGTGGAGGGGTGGTTAGTGATGAGGTGGGAAATTTTCTGTTTGGTTTTGTTGCTCAATTGGGATCTTGCTCTATTCTTTCAGTCGAGCTTTGGAAAATTCTCCGCGGGTTGAGGCTTGCTTGGAGTAGTGGCTTCCATTGCACTAGAGTGTATCCTGATTCGAATTTCACTAGTTCACGGGAACTCACATTTAAAGAACAATTCCTCTTTTAATATAAAGGGAAAATGCGTGTTTGGTTGAACGTAGCACATGAAATGCTATCTTTCATCTTATGCAAAAAAAAAAAAAAAAAAACCAAGATGTTATTCCTATGTAATGGACGTCAATCCAAACATAGCTCATAATTCTTGTCTTCCTAAAATGGATCTTTTAGTAATAATGCTTTCTTTAAATCTATTATAATATATTAAAATAGGGTGAGTTCTTCCATACCCCCTTAAAATTGGGGTGGAGTTTACCCTGCATACGTGACCCAATCACAATTTGCCAATTCATGCCACATCACTTAAAATATAACAACTCATTTATGATTTGGTCAAACATCTTGAAGGGCATAATTGTAAATTGCAATTTGATCTTACACTGTAATCTGATGATATGAAAGTCTTTCACTTTCACCCTCCATGTTTGATCTTCTACTGCTAGGTTGGTAACAGTGAACAAGATAGAGATTTAAAAATTTGAAGTTGTAAAACTAGTCCTTCGATGGGGGTGGTGGTTCATGGGCGTCGTTGACACGGTGGACAGGGCGTCGGGCGGTGAATCTGGGCGCGAGCAAGGAAGCTCGATATGGTGCGTTTCAGAGCTGCAAAACTGGTCCTATTGAAAAACTTGTGGGAAAATATTTTGACACCTGCAAAACGGCTGGATCCTGGAGGTTGAAGATGAACCCGATTTTTTGTTTTTTTGGGTCATTGGCTTTAACATTCAAACATTAAAACGTATGAAACATTCCATACCCGTAACAAGTGGTTCAGTGGCAAATGAGCTTGGGTTATTCCTAATCGTCCCGTGTTCGATCCCAATCATTTTTTGAATTTTTTTTATTCTGTTAATTTTTTTATATTTAAAACCAAAAAGTGGGCTCAAAAATTAGAGAAAATTAGGGGAAATTAGATGTTTTAATATTGAGAGCTCACTTACCACTGAACCACTTATTACATGTTTTTCAATACTTAATATTTGAATGACAGAACCAATGTACTCGAAAAAACAAAAAGTCGTGTCCGTCTTCAACCTCCAGTATCCAGTTGTTTTGCAGGTGTCAAAATGTTTTTCCACAAGTTTTTCAATAGGACCAATTTTGCAGCTCTGAAACGCACCAGATCGAGCATCCTTACTCGCTCCCAGATCCACTGTCCGACGCCCTATCCACCGTGTCAATGCCGCCCATGAACCACCGCCCCCATCGAAGGACCAGTTTTACAACTTCAAATTTGTAAATCTCTATCTTGTTCACTGTTACCAACATAGTAGTAGAAGATCGATCATGGAGGGTAAAAGTGAAAGACTTTCAGATCATCATATTACAGTGTAAGATCAAATTACAATTTACAATTATATCCTTCAAGATGTTTGACCAAATCATGAATGAGCTGTTATATTTTAAGTGATGTGGCATGAATTGGCAAATTGTGATTAGGCCAGGTATGCAGGGTAAACTCTACCCCAATTTTAAGGGGGTATAGAAGAACTCACCTTAAAATAGACCCCAAGCTGTTCTATTTGATACCTCAGATTACTTCTTGCCACCTATTCCTAATAATTCCACATATGCAAAAATCTGACGTGGCTTCATGAGAAAACATCCCCTCTATTGCTCTTTTTTTTCTTCTCCCACCCTATCCGTTACTCGCACATTAATTCTTGGTAAAAAAAAACCAAGGCCATGACATTAAAAACGTAAAACAGGGCTGTTTCACAGAAAGAAAAAAAAAGGGTAAAGGCTCATTTTGGTCCCTGAAAAAAAGTTCGTAGACCATTTTAGTCCCTGACAAAAAAAAAACCATCCGTTAGTCCCTGACAATTACTAACATGGGACACGTTAGTCCCTACATTGACTTTTGTTAGCCAACTTCCCTTAGTTGGGTGATGTGGCAGTTACGTCATCCATTAGTTAGGGTAAATGCCCATTTTGGTCCCTGACAAAAAAACGTTGTGCCCATTTTAGTCCATGGACAACATTCAGCTTCTTCTTCCTTGTATTTGCTGCTTCAAGAACCCTAATTCTAAATCCATTTCCGTCTGTTGGGTGAACGGTTTGGGCGGGTGGCGGACGGAGGGCGGGTTGGGAGGGTGAAGAAGAAGAAAGACCATTCCAGATAAAAAAAAAATCTAATACTGAAGATGAAGAGAGAAATTTTGGAGAATCAATCCCGAAAACAAACCCAAATCCTCAAAATCATCAATCTTTAAACGAAAATCCAAAATAAATCTAACATTAAACAAATATTGATAATCAAATCTATAAACTTACAACGAGATCCCAATATGATGGGTTTTTTCATGTAGGGTTTGTTTTTTCTATAGAACAAAAAATGGGTTTTTTTTAGAGAAAGGGTGGGAGGAGAAACCAGGAACGTTTTGTGGTGGTGGTGGCATAAGTCAGCTTGTTCTTCTTCTTCAAAAAGTATCATACTTTCCACAAAACACCTCTTCTTCTTCGTTGATGTATAATCAGCTTCTTCGATCTCATATCTAGTGCGGATCTTAGCATACAGGAGTAGCTGGTGGCAAATCTGAGAGGGCGGAGAGGTGGCAGCTTCTTCGTTGTTCCGGTAACCTTCTCTGCCACGAAGACGCCGACGTGGTAGCGGATCTGAAACTGCGGCGAGGTGGCAGATCTGAGACGAAGAAGACGTGCGGCACTGTTCCAGAGAAGATGAATAACGGGGGCGGCGAGGGAAGGGAGCTGTGAGGGGCGGTGATGGGTTTGAGATGAGGCGGCGAATAGAAGAGATGGGTGAGTCAGGGAGATGGTGAAAAGTATTGAGATCTGGAAAAATGAAATGAGAAGATGAAGTAATGTGAGTATTGGCTGGAGAGTATTTATTTAGGCAAAATATAATCTAACTAAACTCATTTTCACTTGTACCGAAATGAATAGTATAAAGGCTAATGGGTTTAGAATTAGGGTTCTTAAGCAGTAATTACAAGAAAGAAGGAGAAGAAGAAGAAGAAGAAGCCGAATGTTGTCCAGGGACTTAAATGGGCACCACGTTTTTTTGTCAGGGACCAAAATGGGCATTTACCCTAACTAACCGACGATTTAACTGCCACATCACCTAACTAATGGACGCTGGCTAACGGAAGTCAACGCAGGGACTAACGTGTCCCACATTAGTAACTGTTAGGGACTAACGGAGGGGTTTTTTTTTTGTCAGGGACTAAAATGACCTACGTACTTTTTATCAGGGTCCAAAATGAGCCTTTACCCTAAAAAAATGCAAAATATAGACTGAACCAGAACCAGAAGTGCAACAGTCCAGTGGAGGCGCATTCGACGGCAGCGTGAGAGCGGCAGTGGCTGGACGGTGGGCATAGCAAGCTCGCAGCGGAAAGTACAACTGTACAAGGTGACTTGGTTTCTTCTTCAATTCTTTGGATCCCTTCTCCTCCATCTTTCTTCCTTGCCTATATCTCTCTTTCAATCTCCATAATCACCTCTTCTTCCTTCCACAAATACACATCGAAAATTTCTCAACCTCTACCCTGGTTTCCGAAAATTTCTCAATCATCTCTTTCCACCTCTACCCTCATTTCATCTTCCTCTCACCCAAGCCAAACAACACCACCCGTGACTCGTGAGCCACCTCCGCAGCACAGCACCACCCATCATTACCCCTGCTTTGCCAACATTGTCGTCGTCGGCAGAACGGCAATGGGTCGTGTAACACCCGATTTTTCATAAATAAGCTTAATGTATTTATATATGTTATATATATGTTTGCATATGCTTGTCAGGTTTGTTCTTGATGTCTAAGTTCATACTTGGGAAAGTTTAGCCTTAGAAAGGTTCGACCCTTTTAGAGTCCAAGTAACCTGTTTCACCGTTTTGACCATATCTTTAGTTCTAGATATCCGATAGAGGTGAGCTTTATAGCTTTCGAAAGCTAAGAGAATTATCTACAAGTCTTATTTTATGTGTTTTTCCCAATTCAGCCATCTAGGTGGTCACGAAAGGCCATCTTTGAGCGCCCCATGCTCAGAAGTTGAGCACGACCTTGCTCAACAGGGAGCAAGGCCGTGCTCAGGTATCAGAGTCTATAAATAGAGCAGTTTCATGAGGGTTATGAGCCAAACCCTATTTTGGCACTTTGGACGGCTTTTGTGGGGGCAAAAACCTCTTTTCTCTTCCTCCCCTTGAGCCCCTTTGATGCCTTGGTGTTCTTGCTCTAATTTTGGGAGGTCTTGGTTGGTCTGTGCCAATCATTGAAGGTAATGGTTCTTTCCCCCTTTGGTTTCCTTTTCTTGTTTATGAATTGGGATCTAATTGGTTAACCTTTTGTTTGACCAAGACTTGGAAAGCTAGTCAAGCCGCTTGAGGGAAACGTGTTGGTTCTTCGGTTGGGTTGCCAGTTGGCTTTCGTTGGTTGGAATCTTCATACCAGGTATGGGGAGAAGGGACGATATGGATATGTAGGCATAAGGGGTAGCGTAAGACGAAGGGTTAACCCATGACCCTTTATGTTTGTTAACATGCTTTGTGTGATTCGAATGTCTTGATTGATAACATGATTGTAATTGTTCTTATATGTTTATGGCATGATATTTAATAAGTTCTTTTGGTATGATGATGATGTTGTTATAACATATTAAATGTGTTGATGCCATGATAAATGATTTGCCATGAGATTTGGTTGTTGGTTGTTCTTTGTGAACGTCGATGAAAGGTTAATGATAAAAGGGAGGGTTTTTCCCTTTGGTTATTAAGACATGAACAATAATATTAAACGTGAGGCTTTTGCTTAAAGGTTTAGAAAAGACCATAGGGAATTATTTCATAAGAAATTGAGAGAAGCCAATTAAAGGATTAATTCCCCAAAACAAGATTATAAGACATAAGGATTAAAGCCAAGCGATAAGACTATGATAACGGACTTAGTTATACCATTAGGTTGAATCAAGCTTTACCCCAAAGGAATTGGCAAGGGTTTACAACCTTGATGCCCTGAACAATATGGTATGCCCTTGAGCACGACCGTGCTTGATAAGGAGCACGCTCGTGCTCCAACCCAGAACCCAGCAAGGCCATGCTCTTCGAGCACGACCGTGCGTATTAGTCAGCACCACCGTGCTTGATTTAAGGGCCAGCACGACCGTGCTGGTTTTGCCCAGAACAGATAACAGAATAGTTTAACGTAGGGGTTTCCTACCCCAGTTGCTTAATATGCTTAATAATAAAATACCATCGGAACCTGAATATCAAAAGACAAGTGAAAGGATGATATACCTTGGTAGCCGAGTGGCCAAGGAGGCCTTGATGCATGATGGTCAAGGTGATAATCTCTGGTGTAGAATGGCCAGAGTGATTAAAAGACTTAACAATAATTGTTAAACGATAATCCTTGGTAGCCTAGTGGTCGAGGTGATGATAGTGATAAGACTTGGGTAGCCTATGGGCCAAAGCGGAGGTGGAAATCATGATGGTATGATGTTTGTCATGCATTCACCCATTGGAGATGTTGATGGGAGGTTGTGTAACATAGGGAGTTCGCCCAAGAGTAAGGTGTTCTGGCCGTCGGCGGGACCTGGTACTCCCCCGGTGGTGCATCCGAGAGTAAGGTGCGTTGGCTATCCAAGGGGTCCAACCAAGGTAAGTTGGATTGCCCCGGCGTTGGTTCCTAGTGGCCGATGTGGATATTTAACTCCGAAGTTGCTCATCCTGAGATAGATTGGATCCAAATACATAGTAGAGGTGTGGAGCAGGATTGCATTGCATAGCATACATATAATGATGACGATCTTATGATACCGTTGTTGATATAACATGTTTGTTTGTTGTATGCTCGTCTTGCTAACTGCTTCCTTGTCGTTATACTCATGTATATGTTTCTTACTCCCTGTTGTTATGTTTTGTGTTGCATGTACCTTATTATATATGCAGAGGATGACGATCAGCTCGTTGAGGAGTGACTCCGAGGAGCCGCTACCTTCGTTTAATATTTCCAGGTTTGCTTAGTTATTAGTTAGTTAATTCGGTTGTATCCAAGGATTTTTTATTTCGGATTTTTGGTTATACCAGCTCTGTATGTAACATCGGGGTTGAGGTTTATGTTTATGTTTACGTTTATGACCTTTTGAACTTATGTTATGCTATCTTTTCTTTCTGTGTTGTGAGTCTGTTGTGTGCTCTTGTTTGAATTGTCTATATTTATATAGATAATGTTACGTGGTACTAAGTACCTATAGTTCCGTTTTGGCTCAACTTACTACATTTGGTGGTTTGTCTTGGACGATCCAAGAAGCCTGCGAGTGCTTCTTGTGCTTAGGAAGGCAGTTATATTATCTTTTGATAATAAGAACGCTGAAGCTGATCTTGTGCACTTACCTTCTAAAAACCGCTCGATGTTATTCTTTGAATGAACTGGTTATCTTCCAACCATGTTCCCTTAGATTGCTTGGATAAAACCATAGTTCTTGGAAGTCCAACGGAGTCTAAGAATCCAGACCTTCTCTCTGCCAGTCAAGTTCCAGCTTCGATGAAAGACGAAGCCCAGGTATACATGATGTTAGCTTCCTTGGAAGTAGAGAGCAGCCCTCCTGAAGTCGCCAGTTTACCTGTTGTGCGAGATTTTCCTGAAGTGTCCCCGAGGGATGTTTATAACTTACCCCCAGAGAGAGATGTTGAGTTTAGCAAAGACTTAGTGCCTGGCACCGGGCCAATCTCCATAGCACCCTATAGAATGTCTCCTCTAGAGCTTGCTAAGGTGAAGCAACAGTTGGAGGACCTGATGAAGAAGCAGTTCATTAGGCCTAGTGTGTCTCCATGGGGAGCACCTGTGTTGTTGGTAAAGAAGAAGGATGGTAGTATGAGGTTGTGTGTCGACTACCGACAACTCAACAAGATGACCATAAGGAATCGGTATCCCCTCCCTAGGATTGATGATATTATGGACCAGTTGATGGGCGCTGCGTCTTTTCAAAGATAGATCCGAGGTCAGGGTACCATCAAATTCGGGTTAAGTCTGAGGACATCCCGAAGATAGAGTTTAGAACGTGATATGGTCACTATGAGTACTTGGTTATGCCCTTTGGGGTGAGCAATGCTCCCGCGGTCTTCATGGACTACATGAACAAGACCTTTCACCCTTACTTGGATAAGTTTGTGGTGGTGTTTATAGATGACATCTTAGTGTACTCCAAGAGCAAGAAGGATCATGAGGAACACCTGAGGGTTGTCTTGCAGACCCTTAAGGAGAAGCAGTTGTACGGTAAGTTGTCGAAGTGTGAGTTCTGGTTAGAGGAAGTGAGCTTCTTAGGACATGTCATCTCTAAGGGTGGCATAGCAGTAGACCCAGCTAAGGTAGAGACGGTGCTCCAGTGGGAAGCGTCGAAGTCAGTGACCGAGATTTGGAGTTTCTTGGGGTTAGTCGGGTTTTATAGGCAGTTTATAGAAGGTTTCTCTAAGATGGCTTTACCTTTAACCTGTCTCACCAAGAAGGGACGGTTGTTTGTGTGGGACTCTGAGTGTGAAGAGAGTTTCCAAACTCTTAAGGATAGGTTGACATCAGCACTGGTGTTAGTTTTTCCAGATCCTAGTGAACCCTTCGTAGTTACTGTGATGCTTCTAAGCAAGGGTTAGGTGGTGTGTTGATGCAGAATGGTAAGATAGTTGCTTATGCCTCTAGGCAGTTGAAACCACATGAGAAGAACTACCCCACCCTTGACCTAGAGTTGGGGGCTGTGGTATTTGCCTTAAAAATTTGGAGGCATTACCTGTATGGAGCGAGGTTTGAGGTTTTTAGTGATTACAAGAGTTTGAGGTATCTCTTTGATCAAAAGGAGTTGAATATGAGCAACGTAGGTGGAGGGAGTTCTTAAAGTATTATGACTTCAAGCTGACCTATCACCCAGGGAAGGCCAATGTGGTGGCCGATGCCTTAATTAGTAGGAAAACCCTGCATATCTCCGCTTTGATGGTTAAGGAGATTGATCTGATTGAGGAGTTTAGAGACCTTAGTCTAGCTTGTGAGTTTACCTCTAAGAGTATTAGGCTTGGAACCTTGAAGGTTACCGACAGCTTGATCGATCAGATTAGAGAGGGTCAAAAGTTAGATGAGTTTCTCTTAGATCAGTGAGAGTTGCTTGCTCGGGGTAGAGACCTTAGTTTCAAGAATGGAAGTGATGGAGTCCTGAGGTTTAAGGATAGGGTGTGCATACCAGATGTTTTTGAGCTTAGGAAGTTGATCATTGAGGAAGGACATGGGAGTGGTTTGAATGTGCACCCAGGTGCCACTAAGATGTATCACGACCTTAAGAGGGCGTTTTGGTGGCCTAGGATGAAAAGGATGTGGCTGAGTTTGTGTATGCGTGCCTAGTTTGTCAGAAGGCCAAGATGGAACACCAAAAGCCTTCAGGTAAGTTGCAGCCGTTGAGTAAGGATTAGATGATTAGTTGCTAATAGGAAGGGCGTCAAGGACAAATAGATGAGTGGTTTGGTGGTTACTGTAAGAAGGATCTTTATTAGAGACGAGAGGGCAATTATGTTGCGCGGACATAGTTGCACTCGAGTCCCTGTCGGATACCCTAGTAGAGAGAGATTGACTCATGGAATTATTATTACTTGAGTTACTGTGCTGGACAGGTAGGAGGGACTGATCACCCCAATTACTCGTCGCTGGTAGGTGAAGTAACGATAATTGCTATGAGCTTTATGTTAGTGAGGTTAGTGGCCTTAGTCGTTTAGACACAAATCGAGTAGAGACTAGTCGCTTGGAAAGTAGACTCGTAGTGGCCATGGGCAAGAGTGTTAAGTTTGCAACCATAGATCTTCAAAATTTAGACTGCTAACCCGTGACTAGTGTATATGTTCCCTAGGAAATGAGGCCTATTTAAGGAGTAACTAGATGGAAAGATCGGGTTGGTTCGGAAAAAGATGGGAGTTGCACATAGTAGGCAAAGGAGCTGCCATGATAAAAGGAGGAAGGCGCTCAAATTCCATGAAGGCGGTCATGTATTCTTGAGAGTTACCCCGACGACTGTGATTGGAAGAGCGATGAAAGCAAGCAAGTCATCTATTATCAGGAGATCCGAGTCTTTCTACCTTGGTGAACAAGTGCAGGAATCAGAGTGCGTAGCGAAAGCGTAGTGGAGATAAAGTCTCCAAGTCCGTGGACTCAACCCAAGGTATGCGCCTAATCGGTGAAAGTTTAACCAATTGAGGTGATAGAAATTTCGAGGACGAAATTTTATAAGGGGGGTGGAATTGTAACTGAAGTTGACACAGACAAACACAAGAAGGGAGGGTTGAATTGTGTTTGTCATTAATTTTCGAAAACAACCTTTTTCCAAAACAAATTTCTTACACAAAAAGATTAACGCAGAAATAAGTACACACAAATAGATCTTTTAGAAGCTTAACAAAAGCAATATCAAAACCCCACAGTTAGTATAAGCAAATAAAACTGAAGAGTTTAGGGATATAAGATTCACGCAAGAGATTTTATCCTGGTTCACTCTCTTCCAACCAAGAGCTAAGTCCAGTCCCTTCGACTTGAAGGATTTATCCACTATTTCTCCAAATAGATTACAACCAAGTATTCAACACCTCTCTAGGCTTACAAGTATTCCTTTCTTACCAAGCCTCTCCAGGCTCTAACTCTAACAAAGAGATTTAATGTTTGATCTTCTTAACTCACTATGTGTGAGGATATAAAAGTTTAAGATCAGTTGAATAGTACCACAATATTCAAACTAATGAATACAGACTCTTGCTCTTGAAAGAATATTAGAATGAGTGATTATCGATCGGCAAAAGTTATTCTTCAGAACTTGAGGTCTTCTATTTATAGTGACATTCTTCTTCACTTATATTTCTTTAACGGTTACTTTGAATAATCTCGTTTAGAGATAGCATTTAATGCATGATATCCGTTGTGACTGAGAGCTTGATTGTGACAATGCTGAATGGTACTCCCAGTTATCGAGGTAGCATGAAATTGGAGGTTCACTCCTCATGGTATTGCAGCTTGAGCACTTGTTGTTCCTCCTTTGTTTATAATCCAGCTTTTTCAGTCATAAAGTTGTCATCATACAGATCGTTTTGCAGTATCTTATTGTACGATTATGCTTTTTGCATTTCTTGATGGTACTATGTTTCTTTTACAACAAGGTGAAACATTAAAGCAGATAAAACAAATGTGAAGAACAAATATTCTATTGAAATAAATATCAATCATTTGAAATAAATTCAAGAGATTCGAATTGCATTTAATTTATTTCAAAGATGGAGCTCGTCTAAAAAGAAACTCCGTCTACTTTGTTATATGAGAGACTAAGTCTCTTCAATATTTTATTTTGCTTGTCTGATGACGTGGCATATCCTCTTGTCTATTAAGTCTTTGGACTTTCTATTCCTCAATGAGTTTATAAAGATCTCTGTCTAGTGATGTGGCGGTTAGAGCTTGTCTACTAGATTACTTTATTTTTCAGTTCATTTACTTTTACTAATTACTTCCGTCTGCTTACGTGGTAAGACGGACGCGCTTATTATCAAGTCTTTGGACTTGCTGTATCTAAAAAGTTATTTTGGTACATGTCTAGCAAACATTTAGAACTTCGTCTACTTAATTAAACCAGTCTACTAAACTAAATGAACAAGTAACTTTACCAAGATAAGCAGCCCGTCTACAGGGGTGGACGCCTATTTTTCAATGAAAACTTATCCTATGTTTACTTATATTAAAACATTCCTGGATAACTGAAAGCACATGTTAGATCTCAACTAACACTTTGCCAAGCAAATTTAATCCTTTTGTTAGCATCAAAAGTTAGAGATTATTAAATCCAAAACCACTTTGGTTCTAACAATCTCCCCCTTTTTGATGATGACAAAACTAATTAAATTTGAAAAGCAAAAGTCTAAGAGAGCTCGCAGGGCTCCCCCTAAGACAAATCATTCAAATAATTAAGCAGAAAAAGCATATGGAAAACATCTGCATGTAAGCTAAAAATTAGGTGCAACAGCTTATCATACTTAGAATATATATAAGGGAATAAATAAACATAAGTATTAGAGCAGCGGATATCAAAGCAAATAAGCAAACATAAGTATCAGAGCAGTTAGCAAGTAACAGAGAATGTGCAAATGCAGACTAATATGAGCTTTTCAAAACTGACTTCTTATATATGAATATAAACAAATCTCTTTTCTTTCCTTTCTCCCCCTTTTTGTCATCAGTCAAAAAGGTAAAAGGAGAGGAACATCATTGTCAGTATAAGAGAAAAAAAATAAAGGTAAAGGTTAAGCAGGAGGAAGTGGTGGAGGAGGAGGGTTCTGATTTTGACTTTTCTTGAAGTCCATGAGGAATTCCAGCATTTTATTTACAACCTCTAAGGCTGGAGCCGTTGAAGTTTGAACTTGATGGTGGACATCCTTCTTTATCTTCTCAGTCATCTTCTCAACCTTCTCATCAACTATTTTTCCAACCCTTTCATCAACTATTTTTCGAAGAACCCCTTCAAGATTAGATGGCAGAGCCTGTTGCCTTGAGCTTTCAGCAGACTCTTGAAATGTGCTTAGTGTTCTTGAATGATCTAAAGGGTGAATCACAACTAGAGCTAATGGTTGAGAAGATTGTTTCTCTGATGAGCTCTGATTGTGAGTGGATTCAGCTGTATCTTCTAAACCAACAGCAGTGGCAATTTGATCAGGTTCTTCAATAGCAGGTTCATCTGCAATAGGCTCTGAAGTAGGTGGAGGAATCACTGAGACTTCCTTAGCCCATCTAATGGGGTAGATGAATTCCACATTCTTACTGTTTATAGGAAGTCCCAGAGGTCTTTATAGATCATATATCTAAAGTTCGAAAGACCACACTTCCCTCTGACATTGGGAATATCCTTCTTCTCTTCTTCAGACAGACCAGAGGAAGATGCCTCTCTGGTGCAGTGGATAATATGAGATTTCTAGAATTCATGAGCTCTATGTTCATTGATCAACTCAATGGATTAAGTATGCAAAAGGAAATCCAGCATTGAGTAGTCAAAGGTTTCTTGATGTAGATCAAGCATTGCTGATTCAGCTTCAGGTATCACTCCCTTGAATCTTCTGTTTTTCATGTCCTTGTCCTTATTTAGATCTAACATTGGCAGTCTTCGACAGATCCTGTAAGGCATGATTCCAATTCTGGTTACTTCACTATGTCTCAGCCAAGATGGAGGGACAAAATGCGTGGCTCTATCAACTCTTAAATGACTGAATTCCAACTTCAGCATTTCATAGATGAGCCGATCCAGAAAGAAGTCTGAGGCCCTCCCATAGACTCCGGGATGCTCAAAAGACACCCATTTTGTGTCTTTTGGCATGATCATGGGAACATGCTTTGAGGATCTTGCTCTACGCTCAAGGATGGTAGGAAGATTTTTCCTATTGGGGTCAGTCTCCCAAACAGGTATGATATGTCTCTCAACTCCATCAGTGAGGGGTAAGAAAGGAGGAGTTTAGACAAGGTTAGTGTAAATTTTTCTTGGGGGGGGGGGGGGAGTTTTTTAGGGTTAGGTGAAAGACTAATGGCCATTTTTTATTAATTTACAATCAGGATGAGGTAGGTAAATGGGTTCAACAGGTGGACTGACTTCTTCCTCATACTCGGGTAGAGGATACCATTTGTTTGGAATGTATTTGGGTTCAGGTTGGTAAGAATGAAACAGAACTTTCCATTCCCTTTTTACCTTGGCCCAATCCTTAGATTTTCCATCATAAAGAACAGAAGTTGGGGTGAAGGGAAATAAGGTTCTCAAGGGTTTTGGGAAAGGAGCACCAGGGGAAATGACATCATCTGGTTGATTGAACCTGGGATCATCGGCATGGATAATAGATTGAAATTGTGGAATGGCTATTTGTGTTGGTTGGGGTAAAAGGGGTATGGGAATGTACACATCATCTGGAGTGGAGACAGGCACATCATCAATCCTAGTTTCTAAACTAGACACTAGGGCATCTACTGCTATTTGAACAGGATCACTAGCAGAGATGGTTACCTTAGGAGTCTTAGTTGATCTGGATTTTCTTGCTGGTTGCCTTCTAGGTTTGTTGGAACAGGCACAACGGCCTCAGCAACAGCAACAGCAACAGAGGTCTTCTGCTTCTTCAGAATTGCACTAATAGGAATGATGTCCTCATCAACTTCCTCATCTTCATTGTGAGAGAAGATAACTCTTCTTTGCTTCTTTCCAGCAGGAGCATCAGAAGGTTCCCTGATAACAATGTCATCTATAGGTCTCTTGGGGGAAGGCTTCCTTGTTGCAGTGGTCTTTTGCCTAGTTACTCTTTTACACCTAGGATTTCAGGATTGTTTTGTTCCACCATCTCTTCTTTAGCTTTCATTAACTCCTCAGTCTTGGCCATTGCAGCAGCAGCATAGTTACTGAGATTCATGTTGGCTATATTCATTTTACCAAAGTCTGCAGCCGACATTGGTTTTTCAGTTAATATCCTAGCTTGCTCCTTAGGAGTCTTTGCAGCAAGAATCTCATGAATTCCTTGAGCCTTGAAAATCTTGGAAAGAAGATGGCAAAAAGGAAATGTTGAGAGTCCTTTCTTATTCATCACAGCGTCTCTGAATCTTCCGTACAGAATTCTTGGAAGATTGATCTTTGTTTCGGCGAGAAAATGGCAAAGGCAGAATTTGTGCAGAGAGGAGATGTTGTCTTTGGATCCAACCTTATGAAGAACCACCTTGTTGAGAAGATGATGAAGGATACGAACAATGTCCTTCATTTCAACAGCCTTCCAAGTATGTGTTCTGACTGTGTCTTCTTTCATGAGACAGACTTCAATAGTCTCAGAGCCACCCAAGTCCTCTTCCCATGACTCAGTAAAAACTAAACCCTCTTGAGCACAGAAAATTGCATGAGCAATAGTCTTCTCTGACACTACAATCTTCTTTCTTAACACCGTTGAGAAAAAGTCAGTATCAGTTACTTGGACGTTTCTCCAGAAATCCCTGATCAGGTTGGGAAAGACAGAGACCTTCTCTGTGAAGAGTCCTCCCCACCCGGCTGTATTAACATATTTGCTTATGTCTAGATTGTAGTCTTATAGCACTCCAAGGTTGAAATGATGCTCTATTGCCAAGTTGAGCTTGTCCACGTTAAAGGTTGAATAAGAAGTCATTTTAGGTGATCAGAGAGCTTAGGGTTTAAGAGCAGAGAGAGGTAGAGAGAGAGATAGCTTGAGAGGTTATGGAAGTGTAAAGTTTTTCTCAGAGGGAAAAGATTACTTTTAAATGAATTTTGAATCTCAAAGGTTAAAAAAAACTTTTGACATGACATGCCATTATGATAAAACGACGTTGGTAACTTGGAACTATAAAAAGTTCTTGATGGGATTGACGGAAGTACTGACTCAGCAAAGAGAATAAAGGATAAATTTGTCTTGAGACAAAATAAATGCATTTATTCACACAAGAAAAATATGCTTAAACACAGGTAGATGTGAACTCGTCTGAAACTATACAATGAACGCAGTAACCAATATCAGTGGACTCGCCATATGGACGTGCAATACAATATGTAATTGATGCACAACTTTAAATAGGCATTAGACGAGCATAGGTAATAGACGCAGGATTAACAAAACAAATTTTTCTCGAGGCTGGACGCCTAAATTAATCCACACATATCATATTAAGATACTTCCTAATGAAGATAAATATGTCCTCTGCAAGAGGTTTAGTAAAGATATCTGCCAATTGATGGTCAGTATCTACAAATTGAATATCAATCACACCTTTTTGCACATAATCTCTAATAAAATGATGTTTAATCTCTATGTGCTTAGCTCTAGAATGCAAAATTGGATCCTTAGATAGATTTATTACAGTAGTATTATCACACATAACCGGAATACTACTTACAAATACATTGTTGTTCTCCAATTGATGTTTGATCCAAAGAAGTTGTGAGCAGCAACTTGTAGCTGATATATACTCAGCTTCAGCAGTTGATAAAGCAATGGTACTTTGTCTTTTGCTTGACCTTGAGACAAGATTAGCTCCAATGAAGTGACATCCTCCACTAATGTTTTTTCTTTCAATTCTATCTCCATCATAGTCAGCATCACAGAAACCAACTAATCTGTAATCTTCATTTTTCTTAAAGCATAAACCAAGATTAGTAGTACCTTTTAAATATCTAAAAATTCTCTTAACTGATGATAAGTGAGATTCTCTAGAATCAGATTGAAATCGAGCACATAAACATACACTGAACATAATATCAGGCCTAGACGCAGTAAGATATAAGAGAGATCCTATCATACCTCTGTATACCTTTTGGTCTACCTTTTCCTCTTTATCATCTTTGTTCAGTATGGAAGTGGAGTGCATAGGAGTATTCATTGGTTTACAATCATCCATCTTAAACCTCTTTAGAAGCTCTTTTGTATACTTGTTTTGGTGGATGAGCAACTCGTCCATGGTTTGTTTTACTTGAAGTCCAAGGAAGAATTTGAGTTCTCCCATCATGCTCATTTCAAACTCTTTCTGCATTAACTTAGAGAATTATTTGTATAGAGACTCATTAGTACCACCAAAAATAATATCATCAACATATATCTATACAACTATAAAATTAGACTTAATAGATTTTCTAAATAAGGTTGTGTCAACCTTTCCTCTATTGAATCCATTTTCCATAAGAAAGGAACTTAGTCTATCATACCAAGCTCTAGAAGCTTGCTTAAGACCGTACAAAGCTTTCTTAAGCTTATATACATGTTCAGGATGATTCTCACACTCAAAACCCGGAGGTTGCATAACATAAAATTCTTCATTAATAAAGCCATTTAGAAAAGCACTTTTAACATCCATCTGAAAAAGCATAATACTATGATGTGCAGCGAATGAAAGTAGAATTCTAATAGCTTCTAATCTAGCAACAGGTGCAAAGGTTTCAGTATAATCTATACCTTCTTCTTGAGATAAACCTTGAGCAACAAGTCTTGCTTTGTTTCTTATTACCTTACCATTTTCATCAAGTTTGTTTCTGTAAGCCTACTTTGTTCCAATCACTGATTTGTCTTTGGGCAGTGGAACAAGAGTCCAAACATCATTTCTTTCAAACTGATTGAGTTCTTCTTGCATAGCTAGAATCCAACCATCATCTAGCAGAACCTCGTCTACTATTTTTGGTTCCAACTCAGAGACTAGTGCAGAATTGTCTTGTTCTCTGAAGGTTGATCTGGTTCTTAGCTTGTCATTGGGGTTCCCAATGATCTGATCTTGTGTATGATAAATCTTGAAGTACCAAGATTTTTGAACTGTACCATGTTGAGAAGTGGAAGTTTCTGGTTGTTGAGTGAGGTCATCTTCTTGATCACCAACTTTTATCTCAGGTGAGTCTCCTGGAATTCTTAGATCAAGATCTGCAAAAGCTTCATCTAGCTCTGATAATTTCTTATCAGGTTGTTTGTCGTCAAACTTGACATGAATACTTTCCTCTACTATCAGATTCCTAGAATTATAAACTCTAAAGCCTTTAGGTGTTTCAGAATATCCTAATAGTATTCCACTATCTGTTTTGGCATCAAACTTACCAAGTTGATCTTTAGTATTCAGTATAAAGCATTTACAACCAAAAGGGTGAAAATAAGATATGTTGGGTTTTCGTCTTTTCCACATTTCATAAGGAGTCTTATTCAGGATAGGTCTAATGTATATTCTGTTTTGAATATAGTAGGCAGTATTAACAGCTTCAGCCCAGAAGTGTCTAGGGACAGAGTTGTCATTTAGCATAGTTCGAGCCATCTCTTGAAGAGATATGTTCTTTCTCTCTACCACACCATTTTGCTGTGGTGTTCTACATATTGAGAAGTTGTGAAGGATACCACTTTCTTCATAGAACTTATGAAATAGCTCATTTTCAAACTCTCCCCCATGGTCACTTCTGATTGAAGTGATACACATGCCTTTTTCATTCTATACACGTTTGCAGAATACAAAAAAGACCTTTAAAGAATCATCCTTGTGAGTTAGGAACATAACCCATGTCCATCTAGTATAATCATCTACTATGACAAGACCATATTTCTTACCACTGATAGAGGCAGTCCTTGTTGGACCAAAAAGATCAAGATGTAGCAACTCTAGTAGTCTATTGGTACTAACAACATTCTTAGATTCAAAAGAACATTTGACTTGTTTTCCCTTTTGACATGCATCACAGAGAGCATCAGATTTGAACTTAAGGTTTGGTAGTCCTCTCATGAGGTTATGCTTGTTTAGCTTTGAAATTAATTTCAAGCTTGCATGACCTAGCCTTTAGTTCCAAATCCATCGCTCATCTTCATTGGATACTAGACATGAGACACTTTGATTTGAGAGGTCCTCCAAGTCAATCTTATGGAGATTGTTTTACCTTTTTGTGGTGAATAAAAGTGATCCATCATCTTTCTTGACAGTACACATGTTCTTATCAAAAGACACTTCATATCCACTGTCACATAATTGACTTATGCTCAGTAGATTGTGCTTTAAGTCATTTACTAAAAGAACATTTTCAATGGAGGGAAAAGGATGTTTTCCAATTTTACCTATACCAATGATTTTCCCTTTCTGATTTCCTCCAAATGTGACCCAGCCACCATCTTTGTGCTTAAGGTTTTGGAACATAGACCTTTCTCCCGTCATGTGTCGTGAGCAGCCACTGTCCAAGTACCAAGACATCTGTTTTCTTCATGTTGTTAAGCAAATCTGCAACAGGTATTATCTTATCTTTAGGTACCCAAAATGACTTGGGTCCTTTCTTGTTAGTTGTCACTGGACGAGTATGCTTAGCATGTTTATTGTATATGTATCTAGATGTAATATGCCCACTTTTTTCACACACTTTGCAAAAGGTGTTGGACGAGCTAGACTTAGCTTTAGTATATTTATTTGGAACTTTTGAATCTCTATGATGTTTAAGTGGTTTTGACTTTTTGTGAGATGCGTCTTGCATCTCTTTGTCATAACCAAGACCAGATTAATCATAAGGTGACCTAGAGTACCTTAAAATGAGACTTAACTTATCTGAGCCACCTACAAGCTTTGACAGAGAATCAGTTAGATATGTTACATCTTGTTTCAGTTTTGTAACTTCACAAGAAACATCAGGTTCACACATCATTTTGTCAGCTAGATTGACATTTACTGATTTTAGTATGTCATTTTCATTTTTGAGGTTTTGTTTCTCATTGTAGACCCTATCATATTCTTTAGACAATTTAGAAAACTTCTTTTTGAGACTCTTATATTCTCGTGATAGTAAAGACGACTTATGCAACAATTCATCAAAAGCATTTTGAAGAGTGGACGGATCAGAGTCCATTACCTCAGCATCAGTGTATTCGCTTTCTGATGTAGTCTATGCCATAAGACAAATATCTGCCTCTTCCTGAGCTTCGTTTTCTTCATCTGATGAAGACAGATCAAGATCCTCCCATGTAGTCATTAAGCCTTTCTTCTTTTTGAAGAATTTCTTTTTATCCTTTAGCTCAGGGCAATCAGCTTTGAAATGACTAGGTTTTTTGCATTCAAAGCACAAGGGTGGACCTTTATCCTTGGAGTCTGACTTCTCCTTGAAAAACTTTTTGTTGAGTTGCTTCCTTCTAAAACCACCTTTCTTTCTCCACATATGTTGAATCTTCCTGGAGATAAAGGATAATTCATCCTCATCTGATCCTTCATTATTATCAGAAGATTCTGACTCATCAGATGACTCGGCAGCTTTGAAAACTTTTGATGAACTTGCTTTCTTTGCCTTTAGGACAATAGATTTTCCTTTTCTGGAATTTTCTTCTTCATTAAGTTCAAGTTCATGAACCTTGAGAGATCCAAGAAGCTCTTCCAGAGAGTGTGTATTCAGGTTTTTGACTTCCTGAATAACAGTTACTTTGGGTCTCCATTGCTTGGATAGACTTCTCAAGATTTTTCTGACATGATCTCTATTTTCATAAACTTTTCCAAGAGATCTGAGACTGTTGGTGATGGTTTGGAATCTTCCAAACATTTGGTCTATTGTTTCATGTTCACCCATCTTTGACAGCTCATACTGATGAACCAGCATGCTGATCTTGGATTCCTTAACTTGTGAGGAACCCTCATGAGCTAGGGCAAGAGTATCCCAGATTTCTTTAGCAGTATTGCAGCTGTGAACTTTGTCATGTTCAGATCTGGTTATAGCACACATGAGATAGTTCTTAGCCTTCAAATTCAGCTGATGTTGGTTTTTATGCTCTTGAGTCCATTAGGCTCTAGGAACAACGACTCCAGCTTCATCTCTTGGTTCAGTGTAGCCGGTTTCAATCAACTCCCAAATAACTACATTCTGTGCATCTAAGAAGGCCATCATTCTCTTCTTCCAGTAGTCATAATTTGTTCCATCAAAGGGAGGAGGTCTATTGATAGCTTGTCCTTCTGCATCCATGGTTGTTGGATCGTACTCCCTCGGCACTTGTTAGATGCTCAACCCTTTCGAGGCTGAGCTCTGATACCAACTGAAGTTGACACAAGCAAACACAAGAAGGGGGGTTGAATTGTGTTTGTTATTAATTTTCGAAAACAACCTTTTTCTAAAACATTTCTTACACAAAAAGATTAACACAAATAAGCACACACAAATAGATCTTTTAGAAGCTTAACAAGAGCAATATTAAAACCCCACGGTTAGTATAAGCAAATAAAACTGAAGAGGTTAGGGATAGAAGATTCACGCAAGAGATTTTATCATGGTTCACTCTCTTCCAAATAAGAGCTATGTCCAGTCCCTTCGACTTGAAGGATTTATCCACTATTTCTCCAAATAGATTACAACCAAGTATTCAACACCTCTCCAGGCTTACAAGTATTCCTTTCTTACCAAGCCTCTCCAGGCTCTAACCCTAACAAAGAGATTTAATGTTTGATCTTCTTAACTCACTATGTGTGAGGATATAAAAGTTTAAGATCAGTTGAATAGTACAACAATATTCAAACTAATGAATACAAACTCTTGCTCTTGAAAGAATATTATAATTAGTGATTATCGATTGGCAAAAGTTATTCTTCAGAACTTGAGGTCTTCTATTTATAGTAACATTCTTCTTCGCTTGTATTTCTTCAACGGTTACTTTAGAGATTTTATCATGGTTCACTCTCTTCCAAACAAGAGCTATGTCCAGTCCCTTCGACTTGAAGGATTTATCCACTATTTCTCCAAATAGATTACAACCAAGTATTCAACACCTCTCCAGGCTTACAAGTATTCCTTTCTTACCAAGCCTCTCCAGGCTCTAACTCTAACAAAGAGATTTAATGTTTGATCTTCTTAACTCACTATGTGTGAGGATATAAAAGTTTAAGATCAGTTGAATAGTACAACAATATTCGAACTAATGAATACAAACTCTTGCTCTTGAAAGAATATTATAATTAGTGATTATCGATTGGCAAAAGTTATTCTTCAGAACTTGAGGTCTTCTATTTATAGTAACATTCTTCTTCGCTTGTATTTCTTCAACGGTTACTTTAGAGATATCATTTAATGCATGATATCCGTTGTGACTGAGAGCTTGATTGTGACAATGTCGAATAGTACTCCTGATTATCGAGGTAGCATAAAATTGGAGGTTCACTCCTCTGAGTATTGTAGCTTGAGCACTTGTTGTTCCTTCTTTGTGTATAATCTAGCTTTTTCAGCCATAAAGTTGTCATCATACAGATCGTTTTGCAGTATCTTATTGTACAATTCTGCTTTTTGCATTTCTTGATGGTACTATGTTTCTTTTACAACAAGGTGAAACATTAAAGAAAATAAAACAAATGTGAAGAACAAATATTCTATTGAAATAAATATCAACCATTTGAAATAAATTCAAGAGATTCGAATTGCATTTAATTTATTTCAAAGATGGAGCTCGTCTAAAAAGAAACTCCGTCTACTTAGTTATATGAGAGACTAAGTCTATTCAATATTTTATTTTGCTCGTCTGTTGACGTGGCATATCCTCTTGTCTATCAAGTCTTTGGACTTGCTATTCCTCAATGAGTTTATAAAGATCTTCGTCTAGTGACGTGGCGGTTAGAGATCGTCTACTAGATTACTTTATTTTTCAGTTCATTTACTTCTACTAATTATTTCTGTCTGCTTACGTGGCAAGACGGGCGCGTTTATTATCAAGTCTTTGGACTTGTTGTATCTAAAAAGTTATTTTGGTACATGTCTAGCAAACATTTAGAGCTTCGTCTACTTAATTAAACCAGTCTACTAAATTAAATGAACAAGTAACTCTACCAAGACAAGCAGCCCGTCTACAAGGGTGGACGCGTATTTTTCAATGAAAACTTATCCTATGTTTACTTATATTAAAGTATTCCTGCATAACTGAAAGCACATGTTAGATCTCAACTAACACTTTGCCAAGCAAATTTAATCATTTTGTTAGCATCAAAAGTTAGAGATTATTAAATCCAAAACCACTTTGGTTCCAACAATAACACCCCATTTTTCATAAATAAGCTTAATGTATTTATATATGTTATATATATGTTTGCATATATTTGTTAGGTTTGTTCTTGATGTCTAAGTTCATGTTTGGGAAAGTTTAGCCTTAGAAAGGTTCAGCCCTTTTAGAGTCCTAGTAATTTGTTTCACTGTTTTGACCATATCTTGAGTTCTAGAAGTCCGATCGAGGTGATCTTTATGGCGTTGGAAATTTAAGAGAATTATTTACAAGTATTATTTTATGTGTTTTGGGGAATTCAGCCATCTAGGTGGTCTTGAAAGGCCATCTTTACTCGCCCCGTGATCAGAAGTTGAGCACGGCTGTGCTCAACAGGGAGCAAGGCCGTGCTCAGGTATCAGAGTCTATAAATAGAGCAGTTTCGTGAGGGTTACGAGCCAAACCCTATTTTGGCAATTTGGACAGCTTTTGTGGGGGCAAACACCTCTTTTCTCTTCCTCCCCTTGAGCCCCTTTGATGCCTTGGTGTTCTTGTTCTAATTTTGGGAGGTCTTGGTTGGTCTGTGCCAATCATAGAAGGTAATGGTTCTTTTCCCCTTTGGTTTCCTTTTCTTGTTTATGAATTGGGAACTAATTGGTTAACCTTTTGTTTTGATCAAGGCTTGGAAAGCTAGTCAAGCCCCTTGAGGGAAAGGCGTTGGTTCTTCGTTTGGGTTGCCAGTTGGCTTTCATTGGTTGGAATCTTCATACCAGGTATGGGGAGAAGGGACGATATGGATATGTAGGCATAGGGGGTAGCGTAAGACGAAGGGTTAACCCATGAACCTTTATGTTTGTTAACATGCTTTGTGTGATTCGAATGTCTTGATTGATAACATGATTGTAATTGTTCTTATATGTTTACGGCATGATATTTAATGATGATGTTGTTATAACATATTAAATGTGTTGATATCATGATAAATGATTTTCCATGAGATTTGGTTGTTGGTTGTTCTTTGTGAACGTCGATGAAAGGTTAATGATAAAAGGGAGGGTTTTTCCCTTTGGTTATTAAGACATGAACAATAATGTTAAACGTGAGGCTTTTGCTTAAAGGTTTAGAAATGACCCTAGGGAATGATTTCACGAGAAATTGAGAGTAGCCAATTAAAGGATTATTCCCCAAAACAAATTATACGACATAAAGATTAAAGCCAAGTGATAAGACTATGATAACGGACTTAGTTATACCAATAGGTTGAATCAAGCTTTACCCCAAAGGAATTGGCAAGGGTTTACAACCTTGCTGCCCAGAACAATATGGTTTGCCCTTGAGCACGACCGTGCTTGATAAGGAGCACGCCCGTGCTCCAACCCAGAACCCAGCAAGGCCATGCTCTTCGAGCACGACCGTGCATATTAGTCAGCACCATCGTGCTTGACTTAAGAGCCAGCACGATCATGCTGGTTAGGGAACACGCCCAGCACGCCCGTGCTCCCTTGCCCAGAACAGATAACAGAATAGTTTAACGCAGGGGTTTCCTACCCCAGTTGCTTAATAAGCTTAATAATAAAATACCAACAGAACCTGAATTTCAAAAGACAAGTGAAAGGATAATGTACCTTGGTAGCCGAGTGGCCAAGGGGGCCTTGATGCATGATGGTCAAGATGATAATCTCTGGTGCAGAATGGCCAGAGTGATTAAAAGACTTAACAGTAATTGTTAAACGATAATCCTCGATAGCCTAGTGATCGAGGAGATGATGGTGATAAGACTTAGGTAGCCTATGGGCCCAAGCGGAGGTGGAGATCATGATGGTATGATGTTTGTCATGCATTCACACATTGGAGATGTTGATGGGAGGTTGTGCAACATAGGCGAGTTCGCTCGAGAGTAATGCGTTCTGGCCGTCCGTGGGACCTGGTACCCCGCGGTGGCGCATCCGAGAGTAAGGTGCATCGGCTATCCAAGGGGTACAACCAAGGTAAGTTGGATTGCTCCGATGTTGGTGCCTTGTAGCCAATGTGGATATTTAACTCCGAAGTTGCTTATCCTGAGATAGATTGGATCCAAATGCATAGTAGAGACGTGGAGTAGGATTGCATTGCATAGCATACATATTATGATGACGATCTTATGATAACGTTGTTGATATAACATGTTTGTTTGTTGTATGCTCGTCTTGCTAACTGCTTCATTCCCGTTATATTCATGTATATGTTTCTTACTCCATGTTGTTATGTTTTGTGTTGCATGTACCTTATTATATTTGCAGAGGATGACGATCAGCCCGTTGAGGAGTGACTCCGAGGAGCCGCTACCTGAAATAGACAACTATAAACACAATAAGGGGGGGTTGAATTGTGTTTATCAGAATTTAAGCAAAGTTGAAATCTTTTCACAAACAGAAGCTAGGTTTGGACGAGTGGAAGGATACATGATGGACGGGTGACTTTTGTAAACACACCACTTGATAGACGTAAGAAAACTAAAGCAATTAAAGAGGTTAAAAGGAAAGAGAGATTGACACAGTTATTTATCCTAGTTCACTCTTCAAAGCAAAGAGCTACGTCCAGTCCTTGGCAGCACCAAGATTTATCCACTGTAACTGATCAGGTTACAGACTCAAGTATTGTTGGTACACCTAGCCTCTTAATGCTCGAAAACAAGTATTCTTTGCACACCTAGCCTCTTCAGGCTCAAGACAAGTATTCTTTGCACACTTAGCCTCTTCAGGATCACTCAGGTTTGTTTGAGAGATTTGGTTTGTAATAAATACAACTTCTCACAGACAGATTTTTCACTAATACTTGGAGAGTGGTTTAAATATAAAGCTTAGGAAAGTCTGCGTAATAACTTCAAATGATTGAAGAATACAGAATGAAAGAGTGAAGATATTAATGCGCAGAGTAATGGCTCTTTAATGCTATGTGTATTCTCTCTTATCTGTGCTTCATCTTCAATGACTTATGTATTTATGGTCTTCAAGCATTTAGGATCCGTTAGAGACATTCCCTCAGATGTTGGCTTCTAGCAGAACTTCATTAAATGCAATTGAGTCGTTCTAGGCAGTCATTAATGCAATAGGAACGTTGGTTGTATTCTAACATGAAGGATCATGGCTTTATGCATCGTGATACAGCCATATCAGAATTGTGCAGAGAGTTTTTTGTACTTTGCTGAGTACAATTCCCTTTTCGTGTAAGGACCGGAGGTACTAGGGAATAAAGAATGTTGGAAGCATTCTTTAACTGGTCTTTGGTTCTGATAACCGAGGTTGCTTGAGAGAGTAACTTCTGACTTTTCTTGATAGGCGTGAGACTGAGTAGTAGGAGAGAAGGCTTCAAGTCTCTTTCTGATAGGACAGCCAACAAAAGAGTAGGTAAGATTATCATCAAAATTATCAAAATGGATGACAGTTAATCATCAAAATCTCTCCTACTCTTTCTCACGCCTTACATCAATACATTATCATCAAAATTTTGTCAGGTTCTTGTTAACAATGGATGACAGTTATCTTCGGATGTTAATTTTATGGGTGTTGTCTTACTGAAAACCCCCTTCCTCTTTGTATAGACTTGCATCTAGTCCAACTTTATTTTTCAGGGTTATCTTGGATTCTTGGGAAGAGCTAGACAAGTTCAATACTAGGGAAGAGCTAGACAAGTTCAATACTATATTAATTAGTAAAACTTTCCAGGAATACAGTATCAAGTGGAAAGTTCACTAGTTTTGCGATAGACTCTTCAGAAGTGTCCATTTCTCACCTGCAGTATGCCAATGATACAATTCTGGTTGGGGAAGCTACTAATCAGAACCTATGGGTTATGAAGACGGTTCTCCGTTGCTTTGAATTGGTATTAGGTCTGAAAATAAACTTTCACAAGAGTTGTCTAATGGGGATTAATGTTGGTGACAATTTCCTATCTCTGGCTGCGAAATTTTTGAATTGCAGGGTTGCTGGTTTCCCTTTTAAATACCTAGGATTGCCTGTTTGTGCCAATCCTAGGTTAGCTTCTACATGGCAACCGTTGATCGACGCCCTTGTTAGAAGATTATCCTCTTGGAAGAATCGGTACCTTTCCTTGGGGGGGAGGATCATGCTTCTAAATTCTATGCTAACAGGTATCCCCATTTACTATCTGTCCTTCATGAAGATGTCTATGAAGGTTTGGCGGGCGGTGGTGAGAATCCAAAGGGAGTTTCTTTGGGGAGGTACTTTGGGTGAGAAGAAGATTCCTTGGGTGAAATGGAACGATGTATGTAAACCAAAGGATAAGGGGGACCTTGGTGTTAAAAACTTAGCAATTTTCAACCTTAGTCTTCTAGGCAAGTGGAGATTGCGTCTTTTGACCGATAAAGATGCTATTTGGTGTAAGGTGGTTAGAGCTAAATATGGAGTGGAGGTGAATGAAAATCCTAATCTGGAGGCTGTGGGAGGATCAAGGTGTGAGTCTAACTGGTGGAAGGATTTGTGTAAGGTGGGCATTAGTAAGGGGTGGAGGGTGATTGGTTCAAGGAAGGGTTATACAAAAAAATGGGAGATGGAATGTCAATTTCCTTTTGGAAGGATAATTGGTATGGGGGCTCTTCACTGAAAGATTTATTCCCTAGGTTATTTCTGCTATCTAGCCTTCAAACAGGGAATGTCTCAGACTTTGGCAGATGGGAAGATTCTACTTGGGTGTGGGATCTTCAATGGAGGAGATGTCCTTTTGTTTGGGAGGAGGAAATTATCCAAGAATTGTATAATAGCCTTAGCTCGATTATGCTTTTTCAGAGGGTGGACCAGTGGGTTTGGAAGCCAAATCCGAGTGGGGTATTTAGTGTAAAGTCAGCTTATGAAGATCTCTCCCCTCGACAGTTTCAACTAGCTCCCCAGACTGATCTGCAGGCTAATTCGCTTCAGCTACTATGGAAAAGTAAGGCTCCACTTAAGGTAGTTGCCTTCTCTTAGCAACTAATGCTTGATCGGATCCCTTCCAAGGTAAATCTCCACCATAGAAGGATTTTAGGTGATGATGATCCCCTGCTATGCGTTTTCTATAATCGGTTCGAAAAGTCAGTCAACCATCTATTCATACTCCACCCTTTCTCTAAGTCAGTTTGGAATGGGGTACTCTCTTGGTTAGGGGTTGATTGGTTAGTCCCAAACTCTTTAAACCTTCTACTGCTTCAGTTTCGTCAGGGATCAACTTCAAAGAGCAATCTTGGAGCTCGAGTGCTATTTTGGCACGCGGTTGTTTGGGGTTTATGGGAATTACGTAATGGGATCATTGTCAGAGGACAATCTGCAGACCTTATCTATCTAATGAACAGGGTGAAGGTTCCTTCATGGAAGTAGTTCTCTACTAGGAAGGATGGTCCAGTTTGCCCCTTCTCCAATTGGTGCATGGCCCCTTTTAGCTGTATAGCTTAGATGGGGTGGAGTTTTTTATCATGTGTATGACTAATGTATTTTACCAATGATACTGTAAAAGGGTGAGTACCCCTTGTACTCTATATAATGTTACTTTTGTCTTTTCCAAAAAAAAAAAAACCTTTAAATAATCAAATATCCTTTTGGCATTTCCCTTTTTGTATGATAGCATGCACCTAGGTATTTCAGTTAAAGGAAAATTGGCAGTACTATGCAAGACAATTCAAATAAATAATTGGACCAAACTCTATGAGCAGTGCAGCTACACAATCGATGTACAAAATCTACTGAAAATTCTGTTCATATATAATACAGCATACCTAAAAGGATTGTTGTAAATTCTCCTTCCTAAAAAGCCATTGCATCCTCCAAAACCACGCATGATGACCAAATATTAACCCCCTAATACAGGTGGCCATTGGTTTGCAGACAATCAAAACAAAAACCGAGAACCCTCTCCTAAACATGATCTACACATCCTTTGAATATTTTTCAATTTTGCTCTTTTGGGACTGATAAGATCTCTTAGCTTTTGATCTGTGCGACATTTGGCATTCTTTGAAATCAACACCTCTGATGAAGGACTCCTTCCTTTGCTAAAGTATATCCTTTTGGATGAATACTGACTAGTCCAAAGTAAAATCAGCTTCCCACAATCTAAAGGAAGTAAGTGAGCTGCTGTTTCTTCCTTGAACCTCCTTCTCCATACAAATCATTCCACTGCTGCAGCTCACTCATTACTGCTCCTTCTGAGGCAAAACTTGCAGCCACCTGCATTAATACAAACATCTATAACTTTATGTACTTGGAAAAGATTATTCTACTGGAAATACCAGACTTTCATTCTTCCATGTGTTTGACATTGTTAAAATGCATCAAATCCTTGAGAACATGTATAATTTAATCATTTAAATGGAGGTAAAAATGGATCACGTGACCAATTATGTCCTGTAACTATTGTTATCAGTATATAATCAGGATATGTGTAGCCATCTTGAACCATAAGGTAGAAAGTAAGTTTATTCCAACAAAGGCATAAGGTAAGCAAACTATGGTGCACAATCCAGGGAAGAATTGAGGGCAGGGATAAAAGAAATTTCTACAGCAACTCCAAGTTGATTTTTTGATTGCTCACATCTGATGTAACTGCTAAATTCTGCCTCTAAAAATCCCAACTTAATATCATTTACCCATATGCCAGACATCTATCATTATATCCTCGAATTTAAGAATGTGATTTTTGAATATTCTAAGTTGTATTAGTACAGATGCCCAAATCAAGTACAAAATAGCCATTTAAGTGAATGATTTTCAGTCCACCTAACCTGACTCTTAGCCTGTCTCATGTCATCCATGTTCAAAGGCCGAAGGGTAATTTCTCGTTCTTCTTTTTCTTCTTCACCGCTCGAAGCATCTTCAGAGCTTTGGCCTTCTGCTTCTTTTTGCTTCTTTTCCTGACATAAGATGCAATTGATGTAGTTAGACCTTCAGCTCATACCAAAATTCAGCATGGGAAAGAGATGTTATTCTTAGTAGAAGTTGTTTAATAACTACCATTTCCTTCCTTCTCTCCTGTTGTATTAGCTCCCTAACAGGTCTATAAGCCGCAGTGATGCACAAATTCTGTTTACAAAAATTAATGAGAACATGACCACAAAATAGAACTAGTAAATTAGGATCACCAACAAAATTAACCTTAAGATCACTTCCACTATATCCTTCTGTCATGGTTGCGAGTTCTTTGAAGTCTAAGTTTTCGTGTTTTTCCTTAGCTAGGAGAGTTTTCAGGATCATTTCCCTGTTCTCAGCAGATGGAAGACCAACCATAATCCTGCTCAACATTTAAAGGATAAAGATGTCATTCATAAATCACAAGAGCATTATCATTTATCAAAAAATATATAACTGTTTGTTCTTGCACAGTTGAAAACAACAATTGATTTAATTGTTTCCATGAAAGATATCTGATTGACTCAATTATTGAACAGTTCAAATGCCTAAGAGACAGAAACTGTTGCTGAAAGAGTTGAGACAAAAGCTACAGAAAGATATGTCTTCTGTGGGAACCATGTCCTTGCTACATACAAAATAAGAGAAAGGACACCTCAAAACTCAAAAGGAAAACTAAATTGCATAAATGAAAGCTTAAAATAATTGGGATACTCTTTTTTCTTGTAAAGAATAAAAAAAATTTAATGAAATATCTGTTTATAATGAATTTTCTTGTTTTGTTATGATCACCCTAATGTTAATCATAAATGATAAACATAATGCATGCCTTTGATCTAATGGAAAAAAATGGTGTAGCTGAACAGAAGCATGTAGTCCTACCTGCGCTGAAACCGTCTTATAATTGCTTCATCAAGGTCAAATGGTCTGTTGGTTGCAGCAAGAACCAGAATTTGCTCACCGGGTCTTGTTAATAGCCCATCCCAGTGTGTCATGAATTCATTTTTAATCTTCCGCATGGCTTCATGCTCTCCAACTCTAGTCCGCTGACCAAGCATGCTGTCAACCTCATCAACAAAGATAATAGTTGGGGCAACCTTTGCTGCTAGTGTGAACAGAGCTCGGACATTCTTTTCATCTTCTCCAAACCATTTTGAAGTGATGGTGGACATTGAGACATTAATGAAACTTGCTCCAGCTTCATTTGCAATTGCTTTTGCTAGCATTGTTTTTCCAGTACCAGGAGGCCCAAAAAGCAATATACCTCTGCATGGCTTTAGAAGCCCACCTTTGAAGAGGTCTGGTCTTCTAAGGGGAAGCATGACCAGCTCTTGAAGTGATTCTTTAATCTCATCCAGAGCTCCAATATCTGCAAATGTAACCCCTATCTCATTTGCAGGAATAACCTCTGGTCTTATGCGTTTCTCAAACTCATTGTCAGGAACTTCCTGCAAGCATGAAATTAAATGTATGGTATCACAAAAATGAAAGAACAGAAGAAAATAGCCATGTAGAAAGTAAGCTTATATCACATAGTATCTACTTGGTGACTTGGACAGCCATGAACATTGACTATCATAAGAAATAAAAGCATTTACAGTCTGATAGAAAACTTGGTGGAAATATACAAACAAGTAAAATGTCAAAAGATAGTGTATCAAATGTCCATATTGAAACCAGTAAGATTTGTCATCTGATGAAAGTATGTAAAAGGATCATATTAATTCATTGTCCCTTTTATTGCTAGATGGGGAGGGTCTGACCAGCATGTCTAGAAACAAAAGAAGCATTATATATACTGTATTTCAATATATATATCTTATATATCTGCTTTTGACGTTAGCTTCTGAGAAATTGATCTTACTGATTTTGCTGGAGCAGGATTGTCGCCATCTTTCTTAGTCACAGAGACAGATTTTTCTGTCTCACTTTTGTTTTCAGGTGCTTGGTTGTCACCCCGCACCTCATTCTTTGCACCAACAATATCTTCTCCAGCATTGTCCTAGCATTAAAGAAAATACATCAACAAATAAAAATTGTCAATGTTAATAACATTATAATAAGAATTCTTCATCATTCTTTTTTGTTACTATTCAACTTTTCCTGTGCTGATCCCTTTTGCTCTAGTAGCTGATAAAATTGACGTAGACATACCTTGATAGGTTCATTAGTCTTCAGATTCCCACTACTTTTGCCTTCCTGGAACAGACTCAATCCATGGGACAAACTGTACAAATCCAATATCAGTAACTAGAAAACATTTTCTTGTAATTAATTTTTGAAAAGTCATGACCATATTTACCTGTTGGCTGAAATAACTAGCTTTCCATTTCGGTATTCTGGATCCTTGGTACTCATCAAATGGTAAGATATTGCAGACACCACAATTTCTTCTATATAATTACTGAGTACCATAGTGTCTGCATGGCATATTGAATTCAAGTCATCACAATCAATGTCATTTGCTGCAAGTACTTCTGCAATGTGGTTTCTGTTATCTTGAAATTGAAAAACTTTCATGTCCTCTTCAAGTTGGGCTTTCCAGCTGCCAAGATGAGTTTCATCTTCAGGAGGTTTGACCTCAACGTTGTAGGGGAATAACATAGTAAGCCTTTCATCCACTTCTTTGCAATCATCTTCTGAATCTAGTATCTGGGAACCGAGTATTAACACCGAGCCTGAAAGTTTCTTTATCATTTTCTGTAGTAAATTGTATAACCTTGGTGATTGTTGATTGAGCTTCTCAACATCCCTGATGTACAAAATGATAGAACCAGTTTCGGAGATAGAAACTAAGACCTGTAAAACTTAATCTTGTTAGAACAGTATTTTGCAACAGATGTGTCCCAAGACAATGTAAGATTAATTCTTTTACGCAAAATTTCTGTTTGAAGAGCTAGTATGCTTATACAGAACGGTGAGGCTGCTAGGCTTAGAAATTGTTGACAAAAAGCAGGGAGAGAGAGAGAGAGAGAGGACCATTGGCCTGATATGAAGATAGCTATGTAATAAATTCATTATACACATCTTATTGAAATTTTGCCAAAAAAGGTTGTTCTTTGATACAATTCAAATATGAGATTAAAAAATAAGTTTTCAGCAATTAAATCACCTTGTAAAGTGACTGCACGAAGAGCTTTTCATCAAAACACAAGCCGCTTGTGCGCTTTAAAGGAGCTGAAAAGATCATTCAAAGTAGTAAGCATAATAATGCCGGGGAACATTGAAATTTTATCATTAGCCAACAACAAAATAAAGCATCAAGTGGTTAGCTGTATGACATTTAGTGTAGTTGACATAACAATAAATTTATAGAGAAGAGTACTATTTTCCTCTTGAAGTATATAGTAAGAACAGAATATGAAAATTGATGTATCAGATTTGTTCTTGTTACTACAAGAATAAACTTACTAAGAGCATCCTAGTGAATAGATCTAGCCACACTTTTCAACATTACAGAAGAATTAAGGAACAGATTGATTTACTACTTAAAGCATTATATTGTAAAGTAGTACACAGATTAAAGTAAAAACTAAAAGTAGATGTTAAAGTCAATCTTTGAGAAGGATGAGTGTCTAAACTTGTGTAATAAGGCAAACTACAGTTCAATATAATAGATATGAAGTTATCCTGTAAAGACGACAAAGTTTCTTTCAAGTATAACCTGGATTTGTTGGACCACACTGGGAAGCAGTGCTACTTATATCAGATGCAGCAGAGGCATTCCTACGAAGCTTGTGAGGATTATTGGAACTTTCAGCAGCACTGCTTTGTTGACGTAGAATCCCTGAAAATTAAAAAAAAAAAAAAAATCAACCAAGATCAAATGAAGTTATAGTTATATGAATTTAGCAACATCTGGGCAAATATCAATAACCGGAGGTTATCAATCAATACAAATTCCAAAAAATGAACATGGACCAACTCTCATAATAGCTTAAGCTATTAGGTAAAGGCATAGTATTGGTTTTATTTCTCTAACAAAACCCTTTACCAAAGGTTCAAGCAATAGATACATTATTAAATAATTTGTTATCTTGAAATCATAGACTACAAAACTCAATACCAGGTAATCATATAATACTGAATATCATAAGCTTAAAAAAACTTGAGGGTTTCTCCCTCTAGTACCTCTAGTTTCGCCTGTTGAAGGGAGGATGGAAAAGGAACCAAACAAGCCGGACATTCGCTCCAAAGTGATCTCGGATATGGATCTTTTGAAAGACTACATAAAGAGAAGCAAATTAAGCCATGAAAATCTTACTACGAACCAACAATGAAATGGTTGCATTGTTCTTTCTAAAAGTAAATATGAAAAGGATCTAACAAATGGCACTGCAGTGAAGTCAAGAATGACACAGAATGGAGCAGAATAAACTTACTGGTTCTTTTCTAGAACATCCATATTTGCTCTGCATCTGTACAAGGGAAAACATGACAGGTATTGTATTAATATGTGTATGGCCACTCAAAGCAAATAAAATGAGAAGCTATAATAATTACCTTCAAAGAGAAGTCAGTGATATCTAGCAATAGTAACTTTGATTCAAAGAGATGTGCTAAAGCTTTGGCGAGCGTTTGTTGGTAACGTTCTTCAAAAGTTAAGTGTAACTAGTGTTAGTCAAACAGACTTGAAAACTATTTTTGTTTCATATCAGGATAAGATTAAACTTGTACATAATATACCTGTAGGACCAGAGAGCAAAATAGCCCTGCTTGCTGGTGAGAGGTTCCTGGTGTGCTTGGAAAAGTGATGATGTTTCAAATGAACATATGCAGCACTTGTCAACAAAACTCGTGTTCTTTCACTGCCATTGTCATCATCATATGGAAACATAAGATATGGTGCAATCAGGGAAAAGACTTATTCAATACTTCGTATGAATCAGGAAAAATAGTAGTTAAATAAAATCAAATTCCTCCAAGGTTAGATCAAATCCACCGGTGACTGGACTTGAGCTCCACATATAGAGATCTATGCTAAAGATAGACCATATTTCTCGAAACAATACTGTTTATAAAGCATGATGAGTTGATGACTGATTGAACATAATGTAGTGTGTGCTTGTTGGAATATAAAATTAAGAAGCAAGAAGCTAGAGTTCGACTTCAATTGAACCCAAGATGCAAAATAAAAGATAGAAGGAATCTATTTTTAATCTTTCAGTAATTAACAATCAATATCAGATACCAATATCTTAAAATTCTTTAACAGAAGTTATATATCAACTTACTGACCTATGAACTAGGGAACATAACATAAAGAATAAATTAATGGCTAGATAAAGACTTCAAGAGCATCAAGTAAGCAGAAAGTTTCAAAGACTATGGGATCACATGACTTTTTTTTTTCTGGTACATCAAGGAGTTGTTAGATAGTGAGTCTTTGTGTTACACTAAGGTTGCTTCTTGTGACATAGTGGTCACAACTCACAAGTTGTAGTTGCAGGAACAACCTCTTTGATCACAGGCTAAGGCTGCATGCATCTGACCCTCCTAAACCTCACAATGGTGAGAGTCTTGTGCACTTGGGCACCCTTTTACATCAAGCAGTTGTTACCAAGACTTGAACTTAGAGCCCCTACCTAAATTCTCACCCATCGCAACATTCTTCAATCCATAGTAACTTTTCAAATAGTAGAAAAAGTATGATCTTTTGATATCAGCACTCAGCTTGTATTAACTATTAACTATTTGATTTAAGCGTGCAGATATAATCTAATCACCATTTATATGCTCTGTGAATCATAATAGAAGCAGTAACATCAAGTAGACAAGAAGCACAGAAAAGTACAAACTGCACGTTACATCTTCTATGAAGAGGGTGAAGCTGGAATCTGGAATACAGTACTAAATTTTACCATATAATTAATGATCTGAACCATAAGAAAACTGCAAAAACTGAAGTGCACATAATAAGCTCTCCTTTGACTACAACAACAAAAAAAAATTGTAGTTTAAAAATAAAGTAAACAATTATTCTGTCAGATTCATCCCTTTTGTTCAGAGAACTACACATACTTATCGGGGAAGTTACATCGCTCATCTCTTGCAGCTTCTCTGTTTCTTACCCCAACAGATACTCAAAATGCAACAATTTACTTTGAAAAACCAAACAGAACTATGCCAAACAAAAATCTAAGAAATTTTGGGGTTGACAAAGGTCCAAAACTGAAGTCAACAACAAACAATCTAAGAAAATCTCAAAGAGATGAAGACAACCAATCATAGAAGCTCCATACAGAGAATCAAAATGATATGTGCCAGAAGGCTCAGTGCAGATTGCCACGAAATTTACAAGTCAACCTGACACAGATCCATGTCTGAAACATCTTTGACATCCAAAGTTTATTAATACTAAATTACTAACACAAATTCCAATATACCCCCCAAAAAAATGCTGACAATGTTTAATATGTCATTCTGCAATAATAAAAACAGAGATTTGTAAAACATCAAAATTTCAGTCATATTATTATATATTCTAAAGAAATCTCAAATCACCTTAAGTAGTAAGGAAACTCATCAAATGTAACTTTGTTGTCTTTCCCATCAAGCACTTGCATCTTGAGCTCCAGCACAATCTGCTCCCCAGAAATCTCACCAGAGTCACCATTCCCTCCAACCCATTTCTGGCCTGAGCTTAATCCAAGCCCCACACCCAACCCAACCCCAACACTCAATGCTGACAACAGAACGTGCTTCTGTTCCATCAAGGCTCTGAACCCAATACAAAAGTTTTGTACTTTATGACCCCAGAAGCGATTTTTCACCAAAGGGTGTCAGGATTATGAATGAAAGTTCATGGAAAGTAGATGGTGAATGATTCGCAAGAATCAGAGAAATAGGAACACAGGATTTTCAGGAAGATAAGAAGAACAAGAATATAAAAGAGGGTCCGAAGACAACGTTGGTTTGAAGGATTTTGACAAGGCAATGACTCGCTGGCTGTGTCCTCAATGCTATATATAGCATGCCATAACTTATGGACGTTGAATGTTTGCCATGAACCAAAAAAACCAAATTTTGATGGCAAAAAGAAATAAAGTTAACATTGTTACTTTCCTAGGCCTGTTTTACATGGTGGTGACCAGTGAGTCGTGACACCAAATCTGGATTCGATGATTCTCTTAGCTGAAAACTAGCTTATAGCACGGATAAGCCAGCTAATAAGCTAAAAGATAGCCAAACTATTGGAATGGATTTGAAGTGGTGTATAAAACTAATCGTCGGTCATAAATATAAAATAATATAAAAAGAAATATTTACCTGTTTTTTTATATAAATTATATATATATATATATATTATTTTTTTAAAAATATTTATCAATATTAAAAAATGGAATTTTATAAATAAAAAAAAGGAAAAAGTGGAGAGAGGCTGGCTGCTGCCGGAAAAGTGGATTAGGGATTTAAAAAATAGAAAGGTTAGTATTTTATTTTATTAGTCGAGGATAAGTGTGAAATTTAATTAAGATAATAAGACTAAAAATGAAATAAAAAGTAATAAGTTATGCATTATAAGCTTAAGTAGCATCGGGGAAAATATAAGTTAATTTTAGAAATGGTTACTAAACGAGATTACTTTTCCATTCGCTATAAGTTATACGCTAATGAATTTGGGAAATCAAACAAACTCTATATCTCATAAATATTTTTTTTTATTTTGCATATCTTCCTCTCATTCAATACGTGGGAGAATAATCTTTTGAAAGGCTATCAGTCGCTTAAACGAAAATCCCTAGGCTATCAACTGTTTAAACGGAAATCTCTCCCAATAGTATTTTTATTTTTTATCATGAGTATGAATTCGAGAATCGAATGCAAGATCATATGTTTAAGGAACTCAAATCTCTTTCACTTGAAGACATATATTTTTATTTTATAAACACATATTATCCCTATATTATTTTTATCAATCAATTATATATTATATTAGTTTTAAAATTATTTGACTCATATAATAATATCTTAGAAATTGTATGATTTTGATTGGTTGACGATCGAAATTTTTTTACACCAATTATTATATTAAAACTGAACTGTTTTCTTACATGTTTGATTAATTTGAGCTATTTATTGTATTTTTTTAACTCATTGTATTATTTTGTTGTAGCTTAGGACCACTACCGTTTTACAGTCTTTTCACAAAAATTACCTTTATTTTATGATAAAAAGTTATTTATCATCTCAACATATTCTATCTTGAATTCTTGATTAAATATTTTCATTATTTTCCTATTTAAAGTGAAAAATGTTTGTGTAATAAAAAAATGAAACAAAAATTGCACATATTTTTTTACTATATTTTTATATTGGATTTAATTGATATATATTCGTTGTGTCAATCAATTATAAATTATCATCTCATTCAAAATGTTTGACTTTTTTTGATAAGATAAGAAAATGGTGGCAAGTGAGCAACCACTTCGCACCGGGTCAGCCAATCAAGGATAAAATGCTATCTCATGTTGTCATTTTGTTCCCAAAGATCGAACACACAATCACTTGGTTGAGGGACGAAGCGCCGAACCACCACTTCAGCAATGATGGGTAGACGATTGAATTTTATTCTAACTATATTAAAAGTCACATATATATTGAATTGTATTTGGTAGACGATAAAAAAAATTACAGTAATGGTATACACCAATTAAACTCTTTTATATTTTGACATTTATGTAAAAATATTTGGTTAATTTTATATATGATAGTCAATTTTTATGATAAATTATGGAAATCAATTATTAATCATGTTAACCAAATAATATAGGTTCCTAAAAAATCATATGTTTAAATGGTGTGCATATAAAAAAAATTATTTAAAAAAAACTATTTTAATAGAATTTAATTTTGATATATTTTGAATATAAGCAGCTCTTTATAATATGAGCAGCTATTTATAATTTTTTATATTCAATCACCATTTTGAGTTTATAACTATGTCTGAGAGGGAGGAGTAAAGATCATCCTCATTTTTTCTCTCCATTTCTCTTCCATTTAGGAGAAAGATAGATAAAAAGGGTTTTTAATTATTTAATTTTTCTTAAATGTTAAAAAAAAGGTTTGAAACACAAATTTTTTCTTTGTGTCTATCTCTCTTCTAAATGGAAGGGAAATGGAGACAACAAAATAGAGAGGATCTATACTTGCACAAAGAGAGATTATATTTTAAAAATTATAAAAATTATTTAACTTTCAAAAATATTTTCGTGAATCAATGAGAGAGATATTATTTTAGTTGTATAAAAAAAAGAGAGATATTATTTTAAAATAATCATAAAAATTATTTTATTTTTTAAACATTTGTTATGGATGGATTAGATATTCATCCGTGAAAAGTTGTTAATTGATGGATTGGATAAAAATTTTAAAATTGATCATAGATAGATTGAATTTTTTATTAATTTTTAATAGATCATAATGGATTAATATTTTATTTTTAATCCACTCATTATAATGCGAATAGAATTTTATCCAATCAGCAAACGCACGGAACGGATATTTGGCATTCCGCATTCATCTATTTGACTTCAGTGTCTGTGTTTTACGGATTTTTAAAAGGCATAATTATAGTTTTGATCCCCTTACTCTTGGTCATGTGTAATTTTGGTTCATAAAATTTTTTTCATGTATATTTGGTTCCCTGTTTTTTTAATGTTGAAAATTTGGTCCTTCTGTCCAATGTTTGTCAATTTTTTCAATGATCAACATAAATGAACCACTTCTCGAAGCACACACAGCCTCAGGTTGAGGTTCTTCCTCCTCTATCGTCTTCGATTTAGCATGATTCAGTGGTTCCTCTTTGTTATTTATTGGTTTTGTCCCTCTTTTTCGAGATATTTTTTGGTTCCTCCACATAATCATTTACCACAAAAGCTCAAAAAGAGGTACTATGTGCTTAGAGCAGTGATTCTGCTTAGAGCAGTGATTTCTCTATGTTGATCATTGAAAATTTGACGGACAACGACAGAATGACCAAATTTGCAACATCGGAAAAGTAGATGGACCAAATGTGCAAAAAAAAAAAAACTTTAGGGACCAAAATCACACATAACCAATAATAGGGGACCAAAATGCAATTAAGCCTTTTTAAAACTGGGAGCTTTGAGAGTGTATGAAAAATAGAGTAAAATCTTTCTTTTATTTTATTTTCAATATTTGTAAGTGGTTTTTATTAGCTTGTTTGAAATCACGTCTAGACACATAAGCAACTCCAAATTGCTTCTATTTTTGTTACCTTTTTATTTACAATTTTGTCATTTTCATCGCAATTTACTTTTGGAAGCGATTTTAAAACCCAACTTTCAAACATGCACATACCGTTGATACAAGGAACTTTTCTTTTAAAGATGGAATATGTTTTTTGAACAACAAATTAGGGATACTGTGGTGTCCCTTTTGTTTTTGGGTGTTTTTTGAGTTGATATTTTTCTTACTATTCAGAGTGCTTAGATATTATTCTGGAAAAGTCTATTAAATATTTGCATTATTATTATTGTTGTTGTTGTTGTTGTGTGACACTCTTATACTATAAATAAATGAACTTACAAAGTAAATGTCCTTCAAAAAAACTTACAAAGTAAATGTGTATCTATCCTTTTGAGATCTCTATATACTTTATCATCACTCTTACTAACTTAATTTAGAGACAATATCTTATATCACTTTAAAAAAGTGAAATTTATTTAATAAAATACAACTTTTGATAATTATTTTTAGTATAAGACTGCTATTGGCCTTTGTTTGTTTGATGCAGTGTCGTTTCTGTTTTTTTCTTAATAAATAAATGTGAAGTGGATGAAACGTATGGTTGTTGCCTGTCATATTGTTTTCTCTAAAACAGGAAAAGTCAGGAGCATCCCTGCAGTTTTCTAAAGATTTCTAAAACCCTGGCCTTTTCATGATACTTTTTTTTTTTTTTTGGTATTCTTTTCATGGTATATTCTAATTTTGCAGATTTTGCCAAGAAGGACCGTGATTTGAGCAATAGTTTGATTGGATTCATCTTGCACTCTTTTGGAGAGGTTAGATCCTGATCTTGGAATGCAGCTAATCGTGATGTTGACTTTTTTTCAAATAAAAAACATACTTTTCTTAACACAATTAAATAGAGTAATTTTCTATTTCTATCTAGTTGAAATCTCCTATTAAATATATTAATATTAGATTTGATTTTTAAAAAAAAAAAAAAAGCTTGAAAGACGAAGCTCGTGTAAAGCCTTATTTCTCTACATTGGAACTTGTTTTCAATTCCTTTCATTTTTCATTGTCTTTATAAAAATATTGTTGCGAAAAATGTGTATGAGCAAGGAATCTTGCAAGTTGCAAAAAAAGGTATGATCTCAAACTGTGAACACCTAATTTTGTCCGGGTGTCCTTTTTAATCAGTGTTTTGAAAAATGATAATATAAAAATAAAAATATAGAAAAAAAAAACTGAAACTAACCAGTCCTTTTCAAAAGCCAAGAGGAAAAAGCCAAAGTTTAAAGTTCCTAATACATCTCAGCAGCAAAGAAAGCAATGGCAGACTTAGGCATTGGCAACAAAAAATGGTTTCAAATTTTAAGCACCAGAAAGGAAAAAATGGGAACAAGTGATGCTGCTATCCTTGAAGCATGGTCAAACCTGAATCATAAACAAAGGGAAGTTGCAGCATACACAGATTGAAGCAGCTATGCAGAAACATTGAGAAGGAAATGAATGAAAGTGACTATCCATTGTGGCCATTGGGTTCTGTTTTTGGAGTTTTTGCAAGCAAGGAGGATTTAAAAAGGGGAAGTTCAGAACAGAGAAAAAACCAACAGCAAAGAATTCTCAACGACTCTCACCTCACTCCCTCAAGATTATCGTCACCTTCTTCTATCACCACACTCACCCTTCTCTCTGTTTCACATCCCCTCACTGGTTCTCTCGGTTGCCTTCTCCTTCCCTGTTTCTCCCTTCAGATCCAACAGATCAAGGTCCAAGGAGGTGCGTCCATCCATGTCTCTTTCGTTCCTCCCTCAGATCCAACAGAATGAGGTCCCCTGAGGTGCGTCTCCTCCTCCTCCTAACGGTGCGGCCGTGACTTGCGTCTCCTCCCTGCGGTGCGGCCATGAGTTTCGTCTCCTCCACATAGCAGAAACACACACACGCCACTTGGTCTTCTTCTTCTCCACTTTCAAAAATTTCTCCCCTTTGCTCTCTAAACCCACACAGTCGCGCTTGAGCATCTCCTTCTTCTGGTCTGTTTCTCCTCTGCTGCGATTTCATCGGCGCCGCCCTTAGCCACCGTCAGAGCCGCCTGACGCCACTGCACCGGACCTTCCCACAGCCACCACCTCCTCCTTCTTCCTTAGATCCGCGAGCTCCGCCCTCACCGCCGCGAATCCGCACCAGACGCGACTGCTGCGCCGCTCCTCATCTGTCCCAGCAGCCACGAACCTGCACCAGACGCGACCTCCACGTTCGACTGCTGTTCGCCTCCGCCGTGAACAGCACCAGTGGCCATTTGCTCCCTGCACAACTCTGGTAACAACAGTGGAGGCTAGGGTTATGATTTGGTTGCCTTTGTCTGTTTCCTTTTAGTTCTTTTTACCCCTTTTTTATGTCTTGTTAAAATTATTAGAGCCTGATGGAATGGGCCTGCAATGGCAGCATGAAGCCCAAAGTTGTTTGTTTCTTTTGGCCTAGTACATTGGTCCTCTTATTTGGGTCAAGCATTTTTAGATAAGAAAGATGTTTAATCTAAAAAAAATTCAAGTAAAAGAAAAATAAAAAAATCCAAAATAAAAATAGTGCTTTTAAAAAATATTTTCGGCCCTTATTTTAAATAAAAATTTTCTCCTAAAAGTTCTTTTGAATTCACGCAACAATCTGCAATGTTGATGTATGATTTTTCATCCTCAAGTGTTGTATGAATTGTAAGGGTTCATCGTATAGCTTTGCTATCTTTAACCCTGCGCAAGAGTGAATTCCCTTTAAAAAATATTAAATGTTTTTAATTTATCCTTTAATCAATTTCACCCAATTTCATTTTTATAAAAATCTTTTTAATTCACGCAACAATCTACGATGTTGATGTATGATTTTTCATCCTCAAGTGTCGTATGAATTGTAAGGGTTTATCGTGTAGCACTGTTATCTTGAACCCTGTGAATGAGTGAATTATTTTTGAAATAAAATCCTTTTTAAAAAAAAATCAAATCTTTACCAAAAATAAAATCAACCAACCAATCAAGTTTTTTAGAGAACTACGTGGCTTTGAGTTTCCCATCGCACCCGGGAATACGTAGGAGCAAGATAAATCATCTTGTCGGGCCAAAACTAAATTTTACTTTTTCGTGTCTCTTTTTATGCTAAAATAATTAATCAAAAAAATTAAACCTTTCCCCTTTTTAACAATAAATTAAAAAAAAATTTAAATTAAAAATAAAAAAATATTTTTTTTTCTTGTAAATAATTTTTGGGGTAAAATAAATATTTAAAAGGCTGTTAAAATGTTTTTGCACAATTAATTTGAGGTACTGTTTTTTAAACGGGCGATGTGGGGTGCTAACACCTTCCCTACTCGTAACCGACTCCCGGACTCATCTCATCTTTTTTAGACCAGTTTACCTTTAAAACATGGGTTTTTCTAAGATTTTCCCAATAAAAATTTTAGTGGCGACTCCTCTGTTTTTACCTTTTCTTTTCGCGGCTCCCGGACGGGACGGTCGCGACAGCTGGCGACTCCGCTGGGGACTTTTGAGAGTCAGGCCTATCATAGTTGGTTGTGCATTTTTTTAACAGCTTTGAAAATATTTGTTTTACCCTTTTTATTTTATTTCTTTTTATGCTTTCATAACTGTTCTTGTATATTCTTGCAACCTTAGGGTAGAGAATTTTTTGTATTGGTATTTGTTTGTTCCTTTTTGCAGGTTTGGGGTAGTTGTGTTTTAGTAGGTTTTTGTGAAGGTTTGTATGCTCTCGTCACACACATCACTCTCACATGTTGCACACACTTTTGGGCTCTATACCCGAGTCTTGGAATGCCATAAGATTAGAAGGGGCTTCAGTGATGTTATTGTGATGCTTTTGTGTCCCTGACAGTCATTGATTCTCCCGCTCGGATTGCTACCGGTACATGGACTGCCACATTGTGACTTATTTGTCCTTGTGGTGAGATTCATGGATTCGGATCCTTATCTTTTAGATTAGGGTAATCCGGGGACCATATGTTTAGGGGTCTAGATCTATCCCGAAAGTCATGCACATAAAATGCCATTAGCAGCCTACCAAAATAGGGTCTTGACTTCAGAAGTCCCAACTTTAGGATATGACCTATGTAGGACAAAAGGGAGCGCATTCCATCTTTTTTCTGCAACATGAATAATCACATTTTATATCACATGCATCATAACGATTTTCTGCATGCATCTCACATGCACCTTAACATGAAATTCATTCATGCATTCTGTTACACTCATTCTCATCATATTGTATGCTCGTACATGTAGTATTTTAGGCCATGCATCGTCAATATGTCATTCATTCATGCATCTTGGTACGGTCTCATGCATAAGTAATTTTGCTTTCCAAGCGTTATTAATAAAATAAATTTCCTTGGCACAGATAATTTGGTAAGGGAAAACGCCTTTAATAACAAGAGATGGAAAAAGTCAGACACACTAGCAATGTTCCTGCCAGCAAGAGCTCCAAGGTGATTTTGAACTCATTAGAGAATCTGAAAGAGTTGAGCCAATCTTTGCCTCAAGAGCATCGAAAAAGCTTCATCAAGAAATATGGAGGGATCTTGGACCTAATTTTCATACCGGTTGAAGCTACTGCTTTGAGTGCTCTAATCCAGTATTGGAACCCACGTCTCAGATGTTTCGAGTTGCCAAACATGGACATTACACCCACCATTGAAGAATATGCTTGCCTGTTAAGTTTGCCAATGCAGAAAAATCCCGTTGTGTACTTTCACATGGGGCAATACTTGACCACCGCAAGCATAGCAGGGTTACTAGGGCTTCCTGCAATCGAAGTGAACTTGATCGGGCACTCAAACTCGCGAGGGTTAACCCGAAAGTTCCTTGAAAATCATTTGAGGAAACTAATGGATCGACAAGACTGGGAAACCTTTGAAAGGGTATTGGCACTAGCAATATATGGGTTGGTTCTATTTCCATCGGCGCTAGACATGATAGATCAAGCAAAGAATGGACGTGTTCTTCACAGTTGAAAGAAGGAAAAACCCCGTGCCGGCAGTATTGGCTGAGACACTTTTAACTCTAGAATTTTGCCAGCAGCATCCAAAGGGGAAGCTCAGATGTTGTGCACAGTTGCTCTATGTATGGGTCATGACTCACATGTACGCAAAAGGCTATATCAACCGCCATTCAGATCCACTAAGAGGCTTCCATAACATCCCTACAAGACAGCTTAATGAAGAGGAATGGAAGAGCGAGTTTGACAAGGTAGAAAGAGACTCTTTTAAGTGGGTATGCCCATGGTACGAAAGTCAACAGGGTCAAGATATCATTTACAGTTGTGGTGATTATCCAAATGTTCCTTTGATGGGCCCAAGAGGTTGCATATCCTACACACCCGCCATAGCCTTAAGACAACTTTGTTGGACACAAACCGTGCCACGAGAAGAGCAACTCGGTGGATGCTGTTTTCGATACGAGGATGGTGAGAATACCAAGTTGGTGGCAAAAGAAGTTAGAGATGCATGGAAAGATGTGAGGATGGCGGGGAGATCACAATTGGGCCGACCGATCCTAATCATTGTCTCGGAGTATGAAGCATGGAGAAAATCAAGGAAAGGTCTTGTCGACATTCCTGCAGAAAACATGAAAGCTGAAGATTACTCCCCTTCGGTAACTCAAATGGCAGAACAACTAAAAATCATGGAGGCACAAATGAAGGAAATGGAGCAACAAAAGCAAGATGCCGAGCTGAAAATAGCCGTTGGTCAGAAGCGTTGTGAGAGGTTAACAAAAGAAAATGAACATTTAAAAGATTTGTGTGCAGACATCTCCGCAACCTCGAAAGTCCCGAAGAATACAGACAAGGTCCCGTCAAGCGTCATGACCAGGATCCAGAATCTTGAAAGCAAAGTATTGTCCTTGACAGCGGAGAGGCATCAACTAAGAAAAGAAAAGCGCCAGTTAGAAGAAGAAGTCATTCAGCAAGGAGATGTGAGAAAGTCATTGGAAGTGGAAGTCAATCGGCAAAGGGGAGTCAATGCCAACTTACAAAAACAAATTTGTGCACAAGACAGGATGATTGATGAGTTGGTACAAAAGGTCCAAGAGCTGAATATCCTACTAGTCGAAATCAAAAAGCAGTGCGATCTAGGGTGGACCTCAGCGAAACACTATCATGATCAAAGGGTTCAAGTAATGAACGCCGTGAAGTGGTGGAGAGAAGAGGCCCGAGAGCGAGGGATAGATATTGACATATGGAAAAAAAGATATATGAGCATGAATTTGGAGCTAAGCCATTGTATTCCGAATTTCGTCCAAAGCTTTGAGAGGGCAAAAGAACAAATTCGTGCAGACCCTATGCTATGTCTCCCGGCTGAGTTGGATGATTTCATGCAAATGTGTGGAGGATTTGCTCGAGGGCTAAAAAGAAAGAGACCTAAGCTATTGACTTTAGGTTGAAAATGTTGAGAACTGTGATGTAATCCCAATCTATGTATTGTTTTTAATGAAATATGTCCTTGCCTCCAGAATTCTGTGTATTGGCTTTGAAGAGTTTTTAATGAAATCAGTTCTTGCTTCTATGATTCATTCGCACTCCAACTCTTGCACTTGATTTGTGACGACACCTATCGTGGAGCATGGTCTTCCTTTAGTATGTTGTCAACTACGTCTTTGCCTTATAGGACTCTTCCTTCTGCGCAAAGGGAAGGACGAGGTGTTCAATTCAGAAATTGCTAGTGTGTTTGAGACAACATCTATTGTGGAGAGATGTTTCTCCCCTAGATTTGTTGCCAACTCCATTCCATCTTATGAGCAAAATGCTCTGTGTGGGATGGAGGGACCATCTTTTGTCTGTTATAAGGTGTTAACTCAAAAAAAAATAAAAATAAATAAATAAATAAATAAATAAATAAATAAAATAAAAATAATAATAATAATAAACTCCAAAGGTGATTTTCTTAAAAGCTTTTCGTTCTCATTTCTCTTGTGGTTTTAAAACAGTGTGTGGCTTTTCTGAACAATTGCTCGAAGACACCCTTATCGCACTCGGTCACAGACAAGAGCCATGGCAGATGAACTAGAAGAAGTCCAAGAGATCAGAGATGAGGTCAGTCAAATCAAGGATCAGATGGCTAAGATGATGGAGATCCTGCAGGCAATGCAGAAAGAAAAGAACACAGAGGAGAACCCTCCAGCCTCGAACGAAGGACATCCCGCCACACCTCTCATCCCGCCCCGGTTTTTTCTCGATTCCTATTCAACGCTTCAACCAACCAGGGGCCATGATGCCTCTCAACCCAACTCATTTTTCATTTGACCCGAACAATCCCCCATACGGTTTGCCACGTGGGTTTGTACCACCAATGACCCCCGATCCACAAGATGGTATTCAGAGCTCCGAACACATCACTCAAGCACAAATGCCCACCAATACTGTCGAAATACCGCAAGCACAGAATGTCAACCCTACATATGGTAACACCCCGATAGTGACACCTTCTGTCAATCCAAGGCCCCCACAATACACCCTACATTATGGACCCCAGGGGGCTCAAATGATGCCAAACTTCGGTTCCTCCTCCATGCCATATTCATTTCCCCATAATATGTACGGAGAAGCTCCGGTGAATCAGTCGGGGGTGGATTCCCAGTCTAAAGAAAAGCTGGAAGTACTAGAGGAAAGATTGCGGGCCATTGAAGGGGTAAATAGTTATGGTCTTCGGGATGCCTCAAAACTCTGTCTGGTGCCAAATGTTGTAATTCCGCCGAAATTTAAGGTGCCCGATTTTGACAAATATCGGGGAACCACTTGTCCCAATAACCATTTGACCATGTATGTTAGGAAGATGGCGTCACATGCCCAAGATGATAAACTCTTGATTCACTTCTTCCAAGACAGTTTGACCGGGGCAGCTTCAAATTGGTACACGCACCTCGAGCGGGCACACATCCGATCCTTCAAAGATCTAGCAGATGCATTCCTCAAGCAAGACAAGTACAATATTGACATGGCTCCCGAGCAGGATGCAACTTCAAAATATGTCAAAAAGGGACGTGGAGACTTTCAAAGAATATGCACAACGATGGAGGGAACCGGCTGCTCGGTGGAGCCTCCCTTAGCCGAGAAAGAAATCGTAGCAATGTTCATTGATACACTCAGTCGCCCTTCTATGATAGGATGATTGGGAGTGTGTCATCAAATTTTTCTCGACATGGTCATCATCGGCGAGAGAATTGAAAGCGGAATGAGGAATGGCAAGATTGCCGAGACTTGATGAGGGAATGGCCTAAAGAAAACCCCGTTCGTGAAAAAAAGAAGGAGGGAGAGGCACATGCAAGAACTGTGAAACGGAAGAAACCGAACCAATGGAGACCAAACCAAACACCCTCCTTCCATGCCCAATACGCCCCATATTACCAACCACCTCCATATCACCAAGCCAACCCAACCATACATCGCGCAACCTCGCAATTTCCAAACCCTCAACAAATGGCTCCCTACCGGCCATCATACCCTTCTCAGCCTCAAACACACCCCACCATGCCACCTCAAATCGTCCAGCCTCTAAATCCAAACCCAAGCACCAGCCAAACAAGACCACCATACAACTCGGAAAGAAAGCCAGTACATTTCGACCCGATACCCATGACCTACACCGAGCTACTGCATCAGCTTATAAGCAAATCTGTGTTGACTCCAATCCCGATGAAACCATTGGGGCCTCCCTATCCGAAGTGGTTTGATCCAAATGCTAAATGTGAGTACCATGCAGGGGCAGTAGGTCATTCCACCGAGAACTGCAGGGCTTTCAAATTTAAGGTACAAGACCTTATTGATGCTAAGTGGTTGAGCTTTCAAAAGGATGCTCCGAATGGGGGACAAGGTCCTATGCCAAATCATGGGGGTTCAGGAGTCAATGCCATTGGGAGCTTTTTGGAACATACTCTCAAGAGTAAAGTGGCCGATGTTAGGACTCCTATGAGAGTTGTTTTCAGAGAGATGTGCAAATGTGGATTGATCCAAATCCCGGCCACGGAAGAAAAGGCTCTCGATGGAGATATAAGGTGTGACTTTGATGGGAGCATGGGGCATTCGATTGAAGACTGTTCGGAGTTTCGGCAAGTTGTGCAGCGGCTAATGGATATGAAGCTTATCTTAATTGGTTGTGAATCAAATGAGTATGCCATCAATATGGTTGCTGAATCTACAATTTCCCCAACCCCGATTAAGATAACCCCTTTTCTTGTTGTGGTTAATCCTCAACCAATTCCCGAGCAAGTCACACCGAGACCCGGTGGTGATATACTATACCGAGAAGAAAACCTTTGCGGTTCCAAATGGGCCAACACCAATCGTCATCCGAGTTCCAAGTCCTTTCCCTTACAAGGACACCAAAGCGATACCATGGAAGTATGAGATGCAGGTCCAACCCAATCCTTCCAACGGGACTACTTTGTGGTCACCAACATTTCGGGAATTGGTGGAATGACTAGGAGTGGTCGCATTTACACTCCAGAGGTTTTGCGAAAGGGGGAAATAGAAAAGGAAGGAAAGGATCACAAAGGGAAAGAGAAGGTGGAAGAAATCCTAGATGACAAGGAAGCAGATGGGGGTGAGAATAAAAAGGGTGTATCTGATGAGGAGGTAGGTGAATTCTTGAAGTTCATCAAGCAGAGTGAATATAGGGTTGTGGATCAGTTAAATCGGACTCCGGCTCGGATATCTCTTTTGTCTCTATTGATGAACTCTGAGCCACACGTAAGAAAATCACGATGAAGGTGTTGAATCAAGCGCATGTCTCCCATGACATCACAGTTGATAAGCTTGATAACATTGTAGGTAACATAGTTGCTAATAATTATCTCACTTTCACCGATGACGAAATTCCAGCTGAAGGAATGGGGCACAACAAGGCGTTACACATCTCGGTGAAGTGTCGAGATCATGTCATGGCTAGGGTTCTCATTGATAATGGTTCTTCTTTGAATGTAATGCCAAAATCAACACTGGCAAAGTTGCCTTTCGATGGAACTCATATGAAGCCAAGCACAATGATTGTAAGAGCTTTCGATGGCACCCGAAGGGAAGTTATGGGAGAAATCGAATTGCCCATTCAGATTGGCCCTTGCACCTTTGAAATACTCTTCCAAGTAATGGATATTACGCCAACTTACAGTTGTCTCTTGGGACGACCATGGATCCATTCGTCTGGAGCCATACCTTCCACACTGCACCAGAAAGTGAAGTTCATTGTTGATAGCAAGTTGATAATTGTTTCTGGAGAGGAGGATATGTTAGTGAGTAAGCCATCAACAACCCCTTACATTGAAGCTGCCGAAGAGGCTCTTGAGACCGCTTTCCAATCGCTTGAAATTGCTAATGCCACTTATGTCGGGGACGGTGCTCCACCCTTGAAACCTCAATCATCTAAAGCGTCTGTCATGATGGCCAAGGTTATGCTTGAAGGAGGATACCAACCTGGAAGCGGTCTGGGGAGGAATAGGCAAGGTGTCGTTGACATCCTGATGCTCACTGAGAACAAGGATAGGTTTGGGTTGGGATACAAACCCACTAAGGCCGACAAGATGAGGGCTATAGAAGAGAAGAAAAGAAAGAGGTTGGCTCGGCTGGAAAATCGTGAATACGAGGCTGAAAGGGTTCCCATCTGTGACATTCGACAGAGCTTCCTAAGCGTAGGGTTTGCATTCCTGGACCAAGCAGCAGTTATTGAAGATGATTATCCTGCCGATCGTGGTATCAATCTGGTGTATCCATGCTCTCCGGTTACAGAGCTCAACAATTGGGAGATCATTGAGTTCCCCAAGACCATAGAGTCCTTTTCAAAGTAATTCTGTAATGCTTATCCTTTAGCTCTGCCCAAGGCTTTAGGAGTTTTGTTGTAATGGGCTTACTTGTTTCCATTTCAGTATGACTTATCAATAAATGCATGCATTCGATATCTTTGTATTCTCATATTTTTTTACTTTCGCTTTTATTCATCACTCCTCACCAATAAATACAGTTTCTCATCTTTATCCGTTATTCATTTATCTTTCCCTGATAACTACCAAAATGCAGATCTAAAAGTGACTCTCTTGAAAATGACAGTGTTAATAACTCAGCATACAATTTTGACTATCCTTTTGATCATGCTGATGAGGTTGTTGATGATGATGGGGAAGTCCCTCCTGAATTATTGAGGTTGGTAGAGCAAGAAGCTAGGGAACTTCGACCCCATGAAGAGCCGAGTGAACTAATCAATTTGGGAACCGAAGATGATAAAAAAGAGGTCAAGATCGGCCTTTCCCTGAAAGAAAATGAGCGAAGTAGATTGATCAAGTTGTTGATGGATTATAAAGATGTTTTCGCATGGTCCTACCAAGACATGCCAGGGTTAGACCCTAGTGTAGCAGAACACAAACTGCCATTAAAACCGGAGTGTCCTCCGATAGCGAAGCTACGAAGGATGAAAGCAGAAATGTCTCTAAAGATCAAGGAGGAGGTCAAGAAACAACTGGATGCAGGTTTCCTAGAAGTTGTGAAGTACCCTCAATGGGTTGCTAACATCGTTCCTGTTCCCAAGAAAGATGGAAAGGTTCGAATGTGTGTTAACTATCGAGATCTGAATAGAGCTAGCCCAAAAGATGACTTTCCTCTGCCTCACATTGATGTTCTTGTAGACAATACTGCCCAACATGCATTATTCTCTTTCATGGATGGATTCTCCGGGTATAATCAGATCAAGATGGCACCTGAAGATATGGAGAAAACTACATTTGTTACTTTATGGGGAACCTTTTGCTACAAGGTTATGCCCTTTGGCTTGAAAAATGCTGGGGCAACATATCAGCGGGCTATGGTGGCTTTATTCCATGACATGATGCATAAGGAGATAGAAGTTTATGTAGATGACATGATCGCCAAGTCCAGATCCGAAGATGACCATGTTGATAATCTGCAGAAACTTTTTGAGCGTTTAAGGAAGTTTAAGCTCGATCTGAATCCAGCCAAATGCACTTTTGGAGTGAAATCGGCAAGCTCTCGGGGTTCATTGTTAGTCAAAGAGGAATAGAGGTTGATCCTGAAAAAGTGCGAGCAATCATTGATATGCCAGCACCTCGAACAGAGAAAGAAGTTCGTGGGTTTTTAGGAAGATTGAACTACATTGCCCGGTTCATCTCCCAACTGACCGCGACATGTGAACCAATCTTCAAATTGCTACGCAAAAATCAGGCAGTAACATGGAATGAAGATTGTCAAAAAGCCTTCGAGAAGATCAAACAATACCTACAGGAGCCTCCGGTCTTGGTTCCCCAAGTTCCGGGAAGACCTCTTATCATGTATTTGACTGTGCTAGATGAATCAATGGGTTGTGTACTGGGGCAACACGATGAGTCAGGAAGGAAGGAACATGCCATCTATTATCTAAGCAAGAAGTTCACCAGTTGTGAAGCCAACTACTCATTACTGGAACGCACTTGCTGTGCTTTAGCTTGGGCAGCCCGCCGTTTGAGGCATTACATGTTGTGTTACACTACCTGGTTGGTGTCCAAAATGGATCCGATCAAGTACATCTTTGATAAGCCTGCTCTGACTGGAAGAATTGCTCATTTGGCAAGTCCTCCTATCGGAATACGACATTGTCTATGTCACCCAAAAAGCAGTAAAAGGTAGTGCTCTCGCAGAATATCTAGCCAATCAGCCAGTGGAAGATTATGGATCGATGCAATGCGATTTCCCGGATGAAGATATAATGGCTCTGTTTGATCGCGAGCAATCACTAGAAAAAGAAAAGTGGACTTTGTTATTTGATGGAGCTTCTAATGCATTGGGGCATGGAATCGGGGCAATACTAATCTCCCTAGGAAAATGATTATTTCCCTCACATCCGCAAGGCTTTGCTTTGATTGTACAAACAATATAGCCGAATATGAAGCTTGTGCGCTTGGGATCCGGGCAGCAATAGAGGCAAAAGCAAAGATACTGGAGGTATATGGGGACTCTGCATTAGTCATCCACCAGCTAAGAGGGGAATGGGAAACCCGAGATGCCAAGTTAATCCCGTACCATGATTACATCAAAGGTTTGATTGAGCAGTTTGATGAGGTCACATTTCATCATATTCCCCGAGAAGATAACCAACTAGCTGATGCGCTATCTACCTTGTCCTCGATGTTCAAAGTAAGTGACGAGCGGAACCTACCACTGATCAAAATGGCAAGCCGTGATCATCCTGCATATTGTCAACTGATAGGGGAAGAGTCTGATCAAAAACCGTGGTACCATGACATCAAATGCTTCATCCAAAGAAGGGAATACCCTCCGGGCGCTTCAGAAAATGACAAAAGAACTCTAAGAAGACTTGCAATGGGTTTCTATTTAGATGGAGATATTCTCTACAAAAGAAATCATGACATGGTGTTGTTGAGGTGCGTTGACGCAAAAGAAGCTAAACGGATAATTGAGGAGGTACATGAAGGATCTTTTGGAACACACGCGAGCGGTCATGCAATGGCCAGGAAAATCTTGAGGACTGGCCAATATTGGTTGACAATGGAGGCTGATTGCTTTAATTACGCAAAGAAGTGCCATAAGTGTCAAATATATCTTGATAAGGTTCATGCGCCCGACTCCCTTGAATGTCATGTCGGCACCCTGGCCATTCTCAATGTGGGGAATGGATGTGATCGGGCCCATCGAACCAAAAGCCTCAAATGGACATCGCTTCATCCTTGTTGCCATCGATTATTTCACCAAGTGGGTTGAGGTTGCATCATATTCCAGTGTGACCAGGAATGTCGTGATCAGATTTGTCAAAAGAGAGTTAATTTGTCGTTATGGGTTGCCAAGCGAGATCATCACTGATAATGCGACTAACTTGAACAACAAGATGATGAAAGAGATGTGCGAAAACTTCAAGATAAAACATCACAATTCCTCCCCGTATCGCCCAAAGATGAATGGGGCAGTCGAGGCCGCCAACAAAAATATCAAGAAGATTGTCCAGAAGATGGTGGTGACATATAAGGATTGGCACGAGATGTTACCTTTTGCTTTGCACGGCTACCGTACCTCCATTCGCACCTCGACAGGGGCAACTCCGTATTCTTTAGTTTATGGGATGGAAGCAGTGCTCCCGATTGAAGTAGAGATCCCCTCATTAAGGGTACTGAGAGAAGCAGAACTGGAAGAAGCTGAGTGGGTTCAGAACCGACTCGACCAATTGAATCTCATTGAAGAAAAAAGATTAGGGGCATTGTGTCATGGTCAATTGTACCAGAAAAGGTTGATGAGAGCTTACGAGAAGAAGGTACGCCCGCGGCAGTTTCGGGAGGGTGATCTAGTGCTCAAAAAGATCCTACCGATCCAAAAGGATCATCGGGGAAAGTGGACCCCGAACTACGAAGGACCTTACGTTGTGAAAAAGGCTTTCTCGGGTGGAGCTTTAATTCTCACAAGGATGGATGGGGAAGATCTTCCACTCCCTGTAAACTCAGATGCAGTCAAAAGGTATTATGCTTGAAAGCACTTCCCAAGAAGAAAAAAAAAAGGTGAAAAATGAAAAAGGAAAAGCTCGCTAGGCTGAAAATCTGAAAAGACAGTCTAGGCAAAAGTTAGAGCAACCTGCTAGGCTGAAAACCTGAAAAGGCGGTCTAGGCAAAAGTTAGGGTTCAAAAAAAATAATGATAATAATAAACAAGGGAAGTTTCGTCAAGCCGATGAACTGGGGCGATCAATGGGCTAGATGCATGAAGATAGGGGCAGATAGCATTCTCAGATGTTGATTAGTAAGCAGTCGAGATAGTATGAGGGATATTAACACTAGTCATGGAAAGAGATGTCATTTGAGGAGATGTGTTTCCACTCCCCGACCTTTCTGCAATTCCATACTCCATTGTAATATCTGCTTTGTATACCTTCTCAGTCCAAATATAATGACATTGACTCTCCATTCTTTTTACCATTATCTATTTCTCTTAACTTTTGTCAATTGCGTGTGTGCATTCATTATGATGAGTATATACTGAGATGTGAAACATGTATTTGATGTCTTCAAGAGCATTTAGAACTTCTTTGAAAATCTCCAAGGGTCGTAAAGAACAAGATGGCCTCCCGACAAAGGGCACCGTGGTCTACTGACAGGAAGCATAGGGACAATCACTGCAGAGAAAGCGTACCCTTCCAAAAGCGCTTAGCCTTTGTTCTCCGCGAAGACAGGACACGTTTTAGTTCACCTCCGGGCTTGTCTGTGATCAATGCTTCAAGGGGTCAAGGGTGATAATTAGAAACACCTAAGCGATAATTTTTTTTTTTAAAGATATAAATAAAATAAATAAATAAATAAATAAATAGCAACGTGTTACAGGCTCTCCTTGTGTTGCATTGAAATCATTTGAGGTTTCCATCAGGCATATAGAACATTTCTGGCATCATGCATTGCAATGGTTTATCTCCTGTGGGTACAAAACCCAGTAATTGCACAACTCCGCAGGCTTTTAATTCTTTTGCTTTCAAGCTTCAGCGGACAACCGACTCCGTAAGCTTTCAACATTTCTTTCCAAGCTTCAGTGGATAACCGACTCCGCAAGCTTTTAATTCTTTTGCTCTCAAGCTTCAGCGGACAACCGACTCCGCAAGCTTTTAATCATTTTGTTTTCAAGCTTCAGCGGACAACCGACTCCGCAAGCTTTTAATTCTTTTGCTTTCAAGCTTCAGCGGACAACCGACTCCGTAAGCTTTCAACATTTCTTTCCAAGCTTCAGCGGACAACCGACTCCGCAAGCTTTTAATTCTTTTGCTTTCAAGCTTCAGCGGACAACCGACTCCGTAAGCTTTCAACATTTCTTTCCAAGCTTCAGTGGATAACCGACTCCGCAAGCTTTTAATTCTTTTGCTTTCAAGCTTCAATGGACAATCGAATCCGTAAGCTTTCAACATTTCTTTCCAAGCGTCAGTGGATAACCGACTCCGCAAGCTTTTAATTCTTTTGCTTTCAAGCTTCAGCGGACAACCGAATCCATAAGCTTTCAACATTTCTTTCCAAGCTTCAGTGGATAACCGACTCCGCAAGCTTTTAATTCTGTTGCTTTCAAGCTTCAGCGGACAATCGACTCCGTAAGCTTTCAACATTTCTTTCCAAGCTTCGGCAGATACTCGACTCCTCAAGTTTTTCGCATTTTGCTTTCAAGCTTCAGTGGATAACCGACTCCACGAGCTTTTTACCTTTTCTGTCAAGCTTCAGTGGACAACCGACTCCGCAAGCTTTCAACTTTTCTTCTCAAGCTTCAGTGGATAACCAACTCCGCAAGCTTTTAATCATTTTGTTTTCAAGCTTCAGCGGATACCCGACTCCGCAAGCTTGTCGCATTTTTCTTTCAAGCTTCAGTGGATAACCGACTCCGCAAGCTTTTAAACTTTATGTCAAGCTTCGACGGGTACCGTACCCCGAAAGCTCTGCTTGTTCAGGCTTCAGCGGACAAACGACTCCGCAAGCTTTTTTATCTTTCTGCTCGAGCTTCTGCGGGCAGTCCGTCCCGTCAGCTTTTAATTATGCATCTGTTTACTTGTCAGTGAACTCCGGTCAAAATTGGAGTTCATGTCTTTACCCGTTTCTTATAACGATAATAGGTTAACTGCGGTTACACCTACTATCTAATAAGAAACAAGTAAAGAGGGGCAGCTGTGAACACCTAATTTTGTCCGGGTGTCCTTTTTAATCAGTGTTTTGAAAAAATGATAATATAAAAATAAAAATATAGAAAAAAAAAACTGAAACTAACCAGTCCTTTTCAAAAGCCAAGAGGAAAAAGCCAAAGTTTAAAGTTCCTAATACATCTCAGCAGCAAAGAAAGCAATGGCAGACTTAGGCATTGGCAACAAAAAATGGTTTCAAATTTTAAGCACCAGAAAGGAAAAAATGGGAACATGTGATGCTGCTATCCTTGAAGCATGGTCAAACCTGAATCATAAACAAAGGGAAGTTGCAGCATACACAGATTGAAGCAGCTATGCAGAAACATTGAGAAGGAAATGAATGAAAGTGACTATCCATTGTGGCCATTGGGTTCTGTTTTTGGATTTTTTGCAAGCAAGGAGGATTTAAAAAGGGGAAGTTCAGAACAGAGAAAAAACCAACAGCAAAGAATTCTCAACGACTCTCACCTCACTCCCTCAAGATTATCGTCACCTTCTTCTCTCCCCACACTCACCCTTCTCTGTTTCACATCCCCTCACTGGTTCTCTCGGTTGCCTTCTCCTTCCCTGTTTCTCCCTTCAGATCCAACAGATCAAGGTCCAAGGAGGTGCGTCCATCCATGTCTCTTTCGTTCCTCCCTCAGATCCAACAGAATGAGGTCCCCTGAGGTGCGTCTCCTCCTCCTCCTAACGGTGCGGCCGTGACTTGCGTCTCCTCCCTGCGGTGCGGCCATGAGTTTCGTCTCCTCCACATAGCAGAAACACACACACGCCACTTGGTCTTCTTCTTCTCCACTTTCAAAAATTTCTCCCCTTTGCTCTCTAAACCCACACAGTCGCGCTTGAGCATCTTCTTCTTCTGGTCTGTTTCTCCTCTGCTGCGATTTCATCGGCGCCGCCCTTAGCCACCGTCAGAGCCGCCTGACGCCACTGCACCGGACCTTCCCACAGCCACCACCTCCTCCTTCTTCCTTAGATCCGCGAGCTCCGCCCTCACCGCCGCGAATTCGCACCAGACGCGACTGCTGCGCCGCTCCTCATCTGTCCCAGCAGCCACGAACCTGCACCAGACGCGACCTCCACGTTCGACTGCTGCTCGCCTCCGCCGTGAACAGCACCAGTGGTCATTTGCTCCCTGCACAACTCTGGTAACAACAGTGGAGGCCAGGGTTATGATTTGGTTGCCTTTGTCTGTTTCCTTTTAGTTCTTTTTACCCCTTTTTTATGTCTTGTTAAAATTATTAGAGCCTGATGGAATGGGCCTGCAATGGCAGCATGAAGCCCAAAGTTGTTTGTTTCTTTTGGCCTAGTACATTGGTCCTCTTATTTGGGTCAAGCATTTTTAGATAAGAAAGATGTTTAATCTAAAAAAAATTCAAGTAAAAGAAAAATAAAAAAATCCAAAATAAAAATAGTGCTTTTAAAAAATATTTTCGGCCCTTATTTTAAATAAAAATTTTCTCCTAAAAGTTCTTTTGAATTCACGCAACAATCTGCAATGTTGATGTATGATTTTTCATCCTCAAGTGTTGTATGAATTGTAAGGGTTCATCGTATAGCTTTGCTATCTTTAACCCTGCGCAAGAGTGAATTCCCTTTAAAAAATATTAAATGTTTTTAATTTATCCTTTAATCAATTTCACCCAATTTCATTTTTATAAAAATCTTTTTAATTCACGCAACAATCTATGATGTTGATGTATGATTTTTCATCCTCAAGTGTCGTATGAATTGTAAGGGTTTATCGTGTAGCACTGTTATCTTGAACCCTGTGAATGAGTGAATTATTTTTGAAATAAAATCCTTTTTAAAAAAAATCAAATCTTTACCAAAAATAAAATCAACCAACCAATCAAGTTTTTTAGAGAACTACGTGGCTTTGAGTTTCCCATCGCACCCGGGAATACGTAGGAGCAAGATAAATCATCTTGTCGGGCCAAAACTAAATTTTACTTTTTCGTGTCTCTTTTTATGCTAAAATAATTAATCAAAAAAATTAAACCTTTCCCCTTTTTAACAATAAATTAAAAAATATAAAAAAAAATTAAATTAAAAATTAAAAAAAATATATTTTTTTCTTGTAAATAATTTTTGGGGTAAAATAAATATTTAAAAGGCTGTTAAAATGTTTTTGCACAATTAATTTGAGGTACCGTTTTTTAAACGGGCGATGTGGGGTGCTAACACCTTCCCTACTCGTAACCGACTCCCGGACTCATCTCATCTTTTTTAGACCAGTTTACCTTTAAAACATGGGTTTTTCTAAGATTTTCCCAATAAAAATTTTAGTGGCGACTCCTCTGTTTTTACCTTTTCTTTTCGCGGCTCCCGGACGGGACGGTCGCGACACAAATGAATCCAAACACGCACGTTAGGGCCAAAATAAACATAACATTATCCAATTAAGCATAAATTTTATTTTTCAAAAAAAAAAAAGGAAGATCAATGGAGCGTCTCGTATATGACAGGTTGCAGGTTAGAACCCTTATTGCTCCTCCTTGACGGATGAGGTAAATATAAATTCTTTTATAAATATTTATAGAGTCCCGTAAGTTTTTCATGTCTTGAACCGAGTCACCATCTCCAAAATTTTTATACTACAAAAAATATGTATATATATTCTTGAGCAAATGTTTTGTTTTCACATTTTATTTGAATGTTTCAGAGAGGAGTAAGGAATAAAACAAAATAAGGGGAAAATGGATGAAGTAAAATGAGTTACCTTCTCTATGTTTGTTAATGCGATTTTTTGGTTCTGACCAAAATTTCGACAGGACAAATTTTAAAGATCAGATAAGCATGAGATCTATGAGTTATGCGGTAATCTCGTCGGGAATATTTTTTTTTAATAATATCTACCAAGTACAAATTGAGTATATCGACAAGTACTAATGTTAAGTTGAATATGGAAATGATATGGGAAGTATTGAGGGAAAATATGAATTGACAAGAAAACTATTTGAATTAGAAACAAAGATTCAAATTTTGAAAAGAGAAATACAGTTTCCTAAGGAAAATAACTTCCTAATTACCAATATTGTTTACTAAATGAGGATAACATTGTTTTGAAAAAAAAAAATTGAATGAAATAGAAAAGAAACACTTAAAACTTGGTTTAACACTACTAGTTGTAAAGATATACGGAAATTTAAAGAAAGAATATACACAAAAAAAAAAAAGATAAAGAACGTAAAGAATAAATAAAGAACTTGAATAAAACAAATTAGAATTACACAGGATTTGAACATTATATTAAAAATAGAAAGATGGAAAGAATATTTAAATATTATCCATCAAATTATCATATGATTAAGATATATAAAATGTGTATCAAATAGCTCACCACTTATTACAACAAATCTCCTCGTATTTATAAGCAAACTTAATAATAACTACCTATCTACATGTGTGACACGAATACAATAGTTTCTTATGACACAAATTAATTGCCTGTTTGACAATAACTGACTAATCCTACAAGTAATTTGTTCGTCAGAAGTCTACACTTTATCTTGTTAGCAGTACGGTTTCGTCAACCATCTATACTTGGTAATCTCCCACTTTGCACTTCGACAATCGTGTCCTTCCTTTCATTATGGCCTCTTAATGAACGTCGGATTGCTACTGTCAATTTATCTCTCTTGCAGAACTATGTCTGTCGACCAGATATTTTCAATATTTGTATATTGAAAAAATATTGTATCCGGATTTAATTATAAGTAAAATTAATTATTTTTATATTTATTAAAAAAATTAATTAATTTAGTTTAATTATCTTAATTTATATAAAAGATGAGTTATAATTATTAAACTATTCTTTAATCATATCGGAAGTGTGCAATATTTTTGGAAAAGTAAAAGGAGAATTGGTTGGATTGATTAATTTTCTTAATTTTTAGAATAGTGACATTAAATAGAGTTATATTGATTGGATTTTACTTATATTTGAATCCAAAAAAAAATATTTTTTTATTTATAATTGAGTTTATATTAAATAAATAATATCAACTAAGACTCCATTTTTCTCTACACCCTATCGAGGTTCATCTGTCGGCAGATTTTAGAAATTTCACTCCTAACAATGTTTCACCAGCAAGTGATTTCAAGAGATATTTCTACTGCAAACCTAAGGAACTTATACAAATTTTATAAAATCCTTGATTCAAATTCCATATAACTCCCTTCAAAAAAAAAAAATCCACATAACTATTTGTTGACGCTGGTTTTTGGTTGGTGTCCAAAATCTTTGTTACAAATAATTTGAAGAATTAGAGATCAGACGAGTGTGGGACGAACGAGTTATGCGGTAATCTCGTCATAATGTGCATATGTATGTCTGTCAAGTATGAATTTGACAAATTAGTCAAATCTAGTAAATACTGGCAAGGACTTGGGTTTGGTATTTTTGAAAATATGTTTTTAAGTTGAAAAGGAAAGTTAGTTTCTTAAATAGAAGTAACTTCCTGATTGCTTCATAATTTGTACGTGAAATGAAATGGAAATAACATTAATTTGAAAAACAATTTGTGTAAAGCATGATTAAATGATTTCTGAAATAAAAGAACTTAAATGAAGAGCATGAAAGAAATGCTGAAAATTAAGGGAAGACAATTAAATGACATAAAAATAGAGGAAAGCATATAAAATGCAAAAAATTAGAAGAAAGTAAATAAAGAACATGAAATTAAAGGAAAGCAATAAACAACAGGAAATTTAAAGAAAAGCAATAAATTTCAGGAATTAAAATGGTTAACAAGTAAAAGAATGCGTTTAAAATGCAGAAAATTAAAAGGCAAGTAAAAGACGTGAAAGATAAATAGGAAGAAATGAAGAACGCATAAAAGAACGCATAAAAGAACTTAGACAAAGAACGTGAAAGGAATGTTGAAGTTAAAGAAGAACATGTAAAGGGAAATTAAATAACCAGTACTGTATTGTAAATTGAACTGGAAATGAAAAAGGATGGAGGGAATACTTGAGTATAATCCTTTAATCTGCTGTGTGATCGAGATATGTAGGATATTGCATCAAGTAACCTCTTCCATTACATCGGGATTAACAGTATTTATAAACATATAAAATAACTGCCTAAAGAAAACTTCCTATCTTTAAAATTGCCACCTGTATGGCAGTTTTGCTATGTTCAGATTCAAACTATTTGACAAGCAAACTTCTCTAACTGCTCATTCCTTTGAATTGCTTTATGCCAATATTGCTTGTTGTCCAGGGTTTGGTTGTTTGACGGCTTATCTTGCTGATGCTGTCAGCCTTGATGACTTAGCCATTTCTATACTTTGTTCGTTTGACAATTCTTATTACCAACTTTGTCAAAAGCTGGGTTTTACCTTTCTGTCACTATTTCGACTTCTCCGTCAGTCAGCTAAATGTATTCGTCGGGAATTTTACTCTTGACGAATGTATCTCATTTTTCTTTGTTGACGGCTTTATCTGTCTGACATACCAACTCTTGTCAATTTTCTAATCTGTCAATTCTGCTGAATTCGACTCTTCATAGTGGTTATCTGACAATTCTTCCTTCAATTCTTCTGTCATCCTGTCGGAACCATTTCGAACCATTTCTATCAAGAATTTGAAATTCTTCTATTAACACTATTCAAAAAAAAAACATCAAAAAAATAAAGCTCCATATAACTGAGAGAATACCGTTAATGCTTGCCAATAAGTGTTATTGTTTCGACATCATAATTTAAGAATTCATCTAGGCATTATTGCTGCACATACCATTCATCCTCGTCGTAGAGGATGGAGATCACCTATCCTAAAATGATGTCTCATTCTGTGTCCCATCCATTTAGATTGTGTCAATTGAAAAATTGATTGTATTATTTATTATAAATATATTATTTTTAAATAATATAATACAATCTAAATAGATGAGACAGATAATAAGACATCAATTTGAGATAGATGATCTCGATCGCACCTCAGATAAATCAAAACTTGCGGGATCCTTTTTTTTTTTGTATCATTTGAGAAATCCAAAAAAATATTCAGGCTAGAGGATTTTCCTCTCCACACGTTTTCCAATTTTTCTAGCACTCAATTAAGTTGAAGTTTCTTGTATGGTATAAAGTCAAAAAAAGAAAAGTTTCTTGTATGTTTTTTCTTCTGTTTCATCAACATCGGAAATAAAAATTTGGATCCTTTGTTTGCGTGTAAGTGACAAACGTTGAAGGCAAAACCTCACCGAAATTTACATCTCTAGCTATAAGTCAACCACGTCAAGTCGTCAATTGACTTTAAAAAATAAAGTATTAGTTACACTTTCATGTTAATTTCTCATGACTTAAATATCAGACTTTCATGCTATAATGTTCTAAATAACGATATTGACATAATATATACACATTTTGTTTTGACACATACATATTTCATTTAATTTTTTTAACCATATTAAATGTACGAAGTATCCACCATTGTTAGTAATGATCACGGGCATACAAGGTGGGGTTTTCCCTCTCCTAACCAGGTTTTCACCATACACAAGAGTTGGAATTCGAACTCCTAATCACTTGCTTAAGGTGTTGAAGTCATTTACCACTTGAACCAACCATATGTTCGTATATTTCGTTTAATTTAAAAAAACAAAATGTACGTTTCTTTTTATATTGTTAAATTTATATTTATGTCAAATTAAAATTTAAGTGACAGTTACCAAATGTTTTTTATACAACCAATTCCTTTAATTGCATTTTTCATGTCAAACTTACATTCATATACTTTTTTTTGAAAGGAATACATTCATATACTTGTGCAATATAGCTTTAGAGTATAAAAAAAATTAAGAAAATAATAATTATTGAATACCGGTGACCCAACATCAATGAATTTTTTTTTTTTTGGTTAACTCATCAATGAAATTTCTATAAGCGTTGTATAAACAATGTATAGCTTTGCGTACCTAAGTAGGATGGTCCATGCACCACTCGTCAAGCAAAGAAATAAATAAAAAATTCAGGCTCAGCCAAAATTTCCAAAATTTGATTCATATAAGTACTTTCGGTCGTTGCTTTTAATCCTTTTATCATGCACATGGACGAGGCAAACAAAAAAGTGTCTTTTCTCCTGCACGTTTGGTGTACATTAAATTAGTGTAGTGTTCGTGGTATAAATTATACATTGTTATTCTAATTTTTTAGGTTAGAAAAAGTTTAAAGTAAGAAATATTATCTTAATTTTTAAAGTCGGAATATGTAACACGCTCAACAAATTACCTATCAAAATCAAAATAAAAAAATATTCAATAAAAATATTCCAACTTTAACTGCTAAACTAAATTTAATTTATATAATATATGTTTAGATTAAAAAAAGCTAATGCGCAAATTTATGAAAACTTTATTTATTTAATGCTAAATAACTTCAATCTTTTATTAACTTAAGGTAGAGCAATAAAGATAAGATCATTCTACCTAATTTATTTTCGATGTATTTAACTAGTAAATATGTGAGGCTTAAACTTGCTAATAAAACATATTTAGCTTAACAAAAATTAAGATTTGAGTAAGGGCAAAGTTAGAAAATTCCTTTGAGGAGGTTAAAGAAAGATATTACTTTATTTATGAGACCATCATCTTAAAAAATCTATATCTTTTTTTTTTTTTTTTTAAATTACATGTGAAAATTTCGAGTTATTAGGATTTTAAGATAGTGATAGTTACGCTGTCAAAAAAAAAAAAAGATAGTGATAGTTACACTACCCATCACCTGGAGTAGTTAAGCTTTTTTAAAAGACATATTTAGTTTATTACACTAGTCTTTTATTTAATATACTTCTATATAATATTAAAAATTATAATATTTGTATCATTTTCCAATTATATATTAGTATAATATATTTATTGAATTAAAATATAATAATTTTGAAAATAATGAAGAAAAAAAATTAGAAGGAGTACTTATGAGGTAGTATAAAACAAAAGTAAAAACGACTAGCTTTACTTTTAATTTATATGCATTTGGTGACGTTTGGAAGAGCTTATTTAAGCTCATTTTGACTTATCTGATGACATAAACTCTTATGCAGTGTGTTTGGCAGAGCTTATAAAAATAACTTATGTCATCTCATAAGGAGTTTTTGACTTATTTTCATAAGTCACTGGGAGAAGCTTATGGAATTATCATAAGAGTTTATGCACTAAACACCCTATCTGTGTTTTTCACTACTCGAATCCTCTCATGCCCCTTTCTTTCTTTTTCTTTCTTTAAGCGCTTATGGCATAAGCTCTCATGAGATAATGCCTTATATGATAAGCTCTCAATTAAGTTGTTTACCCAAACGCACCCAAAATCCTATTAGCATAAGTTAAATCGAGATCTAAAAAACACCCTATAACAAATAATACTCACATTATAAAATAATCCTAAGTTTATTCAAAGAAACAATAATGTTATTTGTATATCCAAAATTTTAGCATCATTAACCAAAATTTGTATATCAATAACTAAAATTTTGACATAATTAGCTAACTTCATAACCATCACTTAAATAATATTAATTCATCAAAATTTATACATTATTAACTAAATGTCAATATACAAATAACATTTTAATAAAGAGCTGTGATATTCTCATAGCAAAATATAGACAAATATACACTAGTGCAGAAAAGGCATTCTACATCGGAGTTTACACATCGGTTTATTAGAAACCGATGTGTAAAATGAGGCGGTGGCATTTTTGAAATTAAAACCAAAGTATTACACATCGGTTTAGAGAATAACCGATGTGTAAAATGTTTCCACATCGGTTATTTCTAACCGATGTTTAAAAGTAAAATAAAAAAAATTTAAAGTCAGAATTTTTAACATTCAACATTGGTTTCTTTGAACCGATGTGTAAAATAGAGATTAACTACATCGGTTTCTAGTTAACCGATGTATAAAATTATAAATAAAAAAAATAGAAATTAAAATTTACTTTTACACATCGGTTTTTATTAACCGATGTATAAAATTGAAAAAAAAATTCAGAAGTTAAGGTTTACACATCGGTTTTTTTTAACCGATGTGTATAATATGGTTAACCATATCGGTTTTAGTCATAACCGATGTGTAATATTCCCTATTTTTTTCATTCCCTCCTTCAATTCCGCGCCCTATCCCTGCATTCTTCAGTTCAGTTTCGAGTTTGTTTTGCATTGAAGAAAACCAGAAAACCCCATTCTTTCTCTGCTAACGCTTTTCCCAACACATTGTTCCTCCCTCCTCCGCGACCTAGTTCCCCTCCTCCCCCAAACATCAACTCACCACTACCACCATCTCTGCATCTGAACCACCGCGAGCACCACCACAACCCTAACCTGACCTGCATTTTTCGTGCAGCCCTTGGCACCACCGCGCCTCTCTGTAACCCAAACACCAACTCATTCGGTTTTCACTCACCATCGCGAGGACCACCGCGACCCTAAGCTGACTCACATTTTTCGCGCGGCCCTCCTCACTTGTCTCCCTTATCGGCACCTCTCGTAATGAAGCAAGGTATTGTTTGTTTCCCTTCCCTTGCCTAAATGCTTTTAGTTTTTTGCTTCATTTTTTTCATGTTTAATACCTTTTTAGGGTTCACTTTCCATTTGATGTTTGCTTCAATGATGTGTTTGAAATTGAACATCTTTTGAGTTATTCTTAGAATAGCAAGTGTTAGGTCTCGATATAGGTGAGGAGGACAAGTTTATGTCCTTTCCCGTGCTTGTGCCTGTCTGTGTTTTATTGCTTTTTCTAGTGTGCATATATAGAGTTTATTTCTATTAATTCCGTGGGATTTAAAGGGACAGACTTTGGTTTTTCCTTTTTCCAGTGTTTGCTAGTTTCACTTAGTTGCTTGATTATGCATAAATTTCATTAGTATATAGCACAATTAAGTTGTGACCCTCTCGCATTTTAGGTTGTTGCTTCTAATCCGTAGTTAGGACCCATATTTGGGTGCAGGATTTTGATGTAGCTTGGATAGATGGTGAGGTCTTGGAGGTTAATAGAGAAGAAATCAAAGTCCTTGGCATTTCAGGGAAGATGGTGAGTGTGATTTGTAATATTTGCAAAAAGTCGATCCTGGTCTTCACTCTTCACTTATGGTATATTCATGTGGATTTTGATGAGGGTGGGAATTGGGCTAGTCTGCACGTATTTGTTTGGAAAGATCAGTAAATCTTCTGGTGGATGCTATCCTTTTGTGGTGTTATAGTGGGGTAAGCTTGACTTGTTTGCAGGTGGATGTTGCTTCTTCTTGTTTAGTCAGTTTCTTTGGTTTTGACAAAGTCCTTCTTTGTTTTAACTTTGGATATCTGGATAAATACAATTAGTTGGGGTTCGGTTTTTCTGGTTTTGGCATGCTGGGTTTGAGGGTCTCGTTTCTCCAGTGGGTGGGATTAGCTTGGGTAAGCTATGTTCTTTTGATTAAGGGATTTTTGAATATTTGTTCTGGTTTGGGATCCTTGTTGAGTGGCTAACTAGTGTAAATTAGATGCTGACTTTTGTCACAGTATCATCTTTACATTGGTGATCTATTTTTTTTGTAAAAGGATTGGAGTACACCTAATATTCCTTTTTAATATATATTTGGCTTATATACTGCCTCTGCTTTGTTCACTTCTTTGCTGTCTTTGCACAATAACAACTAGGCGTGTCTCTCAGAAGGTACGTTTTGGCTGAAAAGCTTTCATTGGAGTTTTAATGTATTTTCTTGAAAATTTATTTGATTCGAGAATATGCCCACAATAATTAGTAAAGCCTTAGTTTCCCGTTTGAGATGCAATACTAATGAGCGTACGTGTACGTGCTTAATGTACCGCTCATTGTGTTGGATCTTGAATTGTCCAAAGTTGGACAGTTTGGGAAAAAACTTTTTCTTAATTCAGTTAAAATAGTTATTCATTGGTTCTAATGTTATATACTTGATGAAAGTTCGGATTGATACATTTCCTTTCGTTCTCCGGGTGCATACTTTATCGTGGTGGATGTCATCGCGTTCAAGTAGTGTACGTCGGAGACCGCGGGGAAATGCTGCCGAAATTTTGTCGAGTATGAGCATGAGAGTTAAGGACTAATTGTTAACCGAATGTTGAAAAAGTTTCTTCTCGAATGGGATAGGGCCATACCCTGTCATAAGAAGTGGTTGATTAATATGTTGGACTAAGTACGAAGGTATTGGTTTAGTCATGGATCGCGGTTGGATGAATGCTAGACGGACAAGTGATGAGTATGAGAATGGAGTGGAAGATTTTCTACAGTTTGCAAAAACAAATGCTCCTGATAGTGGTAACGGAAGGTTTTATTGTCCTTGTGTTAACTGTTTGAATGAGAGACGACTAGAAGCTGAGGAGATACGTGATCATCTTATTTGTGAGGGGATTTTCAAGAGTTATACAACATGGATATGCCATGGTGAATCGTTAGACAGGCCGAGGGTGTCGGATAGAGAGGAAGTTGATGACGTGGAAATGGACGATGGACTAGAGGACATGATCCGTGATGTTGGGCAAGAGTCTTTTCGGCGCGCACATGTGTATGATACTTTGTGCAGTGATGCGCAAGTGGCTTTGTATCCGGGGTGCACTAATTTCACACGGTTGTCAGCGTTGTTAAGATTGTTCAATGTGAAGGCGAGAAATGAGTGGAGCGATAAAAGCTTTACCGAATTGCTTGAGTTGTTGAAAGAAATGCTTCCAGAAGGCAACACATTGCCATCTCGAAACTACGAGGCGAAGAAGATATTGTGTCCGATGGGTATGGAGTATAAGAAAATACACGCTTGCCCCAATGATTGCATATTGTACAGGAAAGAGTTTGAAGAGATGCACGAGTGCCCCGGGTGTGGGGTATCACGCTACAAAGTGAAGGATGGTGATTCTAGTTGTGATGTGGTCACCAAAGGTCCTCCTGCGAAGGTGTTATGGTATCTTCCCGTGATTCCGCGGTTCAAGCGATTGTTTGCTAATGTAAATGACGCAAAGAACATTAGATGGCATGCAGATGAGAGGAAGTGTGATGGACAGCTTCGCCATCCGGCCGATTCTTTGCAATGGAAGAGAATTGATAGTTTGTTTCTGGATTTCGGCAATGAGCCCAGAAACCTCAGGCTTGGACTTGCTACCGATGGAATGAATCCATATGGAAACTTAAGTAGTATTCATAGTTCATGGCCTGTTCTCCTTGTAATTTACAACCTGTCTCCTTGGTTGTGCATGAAGCGCAAATACATTATGTTAAGTATGATGATTTCGGGTCCTAAACAGCCAGGAAATGATATTGATGTTTATATGAGTCCCTTGATTGAAGACTTGAGAATGATGTGGGATGAAGTCGTTGATGTGATCGACGGGTATTGCCGTGAGACATTCAGATTGCGTGCCATGTTATTTTGCACCATCAATGACTTTCCAGCATACGGGAACCTGTGTGGGTATAGTGTTAAGGGGCATAAAGCATGTCCAATATGTGAAGAAGGCACATGTTACCATCAACTGCAACATGGAAGGAAGACGGTTTACCTTGGGCATCGGAGATTTCTCCGACGTAATCATCCTTATCGTAGATTGAGGAAAGCTTTCAATGGACTTCCGGAGAATGAAATTGCTCCGGTGGCCTTGACTGGAGAGCAAGTTTATGAAAGGGTGAACAACACTAATGTTATCTATGGGAAGACCCAGAAGAAGGCTACATAGAAGAAAATATGGAAGAAGAGGTCGATCTTCTTTGATCTTCCATCTTGGTGCAAGCTTGATGTAAGACATTGTATTGATGTGATGCATGTAGAGAAAAATGTGTGTGACAGTTTAATCGGAACGCTTCTCAACATTCAAGGCAAGACAAAGGATGGTGTGAATGCTCATCTGGATCTAGTTGCGATGGGTATACGAGAGCAGTTAGCTCCACTTAAAGTGGGGGATAAGAAGACTTATTTGCCCCCAAAGATGTCATACTTTATCAAAAAAAGAGAAAAGAAGTTTCTGTGAATGTCTACGGGGAGTCAAAGTGCCACAGGGTTACTCTTCAAATATCAGAAGACTTGTCTCAATGAAAGATCTCAAATTAGTTGGCTTAAAGTCTCATGATTGTCATGTCTTGATACAACAACTACTACCGGTGGCCATTCGTGACATATTGCCTAAAAAAGTCAGACATGTCATTACTAGGTTATGCTTATTCTTCAATGCTATATGTAGCAAGGTCATTGACACTAAAAAATTGGATGAGTTGGAAAATGAGGCAGCCATTGTATTGTGCCAATTGGAGATGTATTTTCCACCTTCATTTTTTGACATCATGGTTCATTTGATTGTTCATCTAGTGAGGGAGATTAGATTGTGCGGTCCCGTTTATTTAAGGTGGATGTACCCTGTTGAGCGATACATGAAGATCCTGAAAGGATATATGAAAAATCCACACCGTCCCGAAGCATCTATTGTTGAAAGGTATGTTGCAGAAGAAGCTATTGAGTTTTGTACGGACTACATGTCGAAGCGTAAACTCGTAGGGCTTCCAAGTCTCGTCACGAAGGAAGATATGATGGTAAGGGTACACGAGGTATCCATTGTTAAGAGCATGGATCGGGAGGAAGTGCTTCAAGCACATTTGTATATATTGAATAACACCGATGAGGTTGAACCATACTTATGTGAGCATAAAAGCATCATCAATGAAACTTACCCTAGAATGAATGAAAAATGGTGTTTGAACAAGCATAACAAGACTTTCTTGAACTGGTTTAAAGAAAAAATTGCAAAGGATGGTATCGCTTCGCTACATTAAAATGGCTAGCACAGGGCCTAACTTTGATGTCATATGCTTGGAGTGGGTACGATATCAATAAGTTTTCCTTCTATACAAAGTCCCAGGATGACAACAGTACTATGCAAAACAGTGGGGTTATTGTCGTCGCTGAGTCCATGCATTTCTCTAGTTCTAAAGATAAAAAACCCTGTTATGGCATCAGTTTCATACTTTGGAATCATTGAAGAGATATGGGAGGTTGATTACACGAAGTTTAGAGTACCTATTTTTAAATGTCAGTGGGTCGACAGTAACAATGGTGTGCAAACCGATGAGTTATGATTCAAATTGGTGGACCTTAGTAAGGTAGGTAATAAAGAGGAACCTTTCATCATGGCATCCCAAGCAAAACAAGTGTTTTATATCCGTGATCCTTCTAACAAAAGGTGGTCAGTGGTTCTCCAGGGAAAAAACATGTATAACGGTAGTGAGGGAAATCACGATTCAACTCTTGATATTTCTGATACTCCTTCTTTCTCAACACGAGTGCCTAATTTCAATGAGGAAAATGAAGTGGATGATGTACATGCTACTCGTAATGATCACCAAGAAGGGTTATGGGAGAACTTTACTAATTGACCACAAAATAAGTTTAGTTTGATATTACCATCAAGTTTGGCATATTATATGTTTACGTTGATATTTATAAGTTATGTTTATGTACGTTGATTGATATTTATAAGTTATGTTTGATATTTATCCTGACATACTAACAAGTTTTTTTTTTGTTTTGTGTTTAAACAGGTATACATGGCTGATCATGAGGATATACCTCCTTCATGCAAATGGGTCGAGACCCCGTCTACCGGTAGAAAGGGTAGACGTGCCACACGGATGAGGCATTTGACTGCCAACCGTGGGTCAAATCAAAGGATAAGAATAGATTTTGATGATAACCTCAAACCTATTGGGCCAATGGAAGATCAGTTTACCAGTTTTGTGGCGACCCTTGCTAGGAACAGGCCTGGTATACTCATTGATAGGTGGAGAGATGTACCGGCGGACGTGAAGGAGCAGATATGGGAGAGTATTCTGGTATCTATACTTCTACGTCCTGTGTTTGTCTGTATCTACTTTATTTTTATCTTAATAATATCATACAGTAATTCGTTGATTCTTTTGGTCTTAATGTAGTTGACATTTGACATACCGGATACATACGCTATGAAGAAGTGTTTGCTGAAGTATGCTGGAGAGCGTTGGAGGGGTTTTAAGGCCAACCTGGGCAGATACTATATATTCGATCCAAAAAGTAAAAAGAACCCACTTGAGGTGTATCCGTTTCTTGACAAGGCGACGTGGGATCGCTTTGTTCAGAGCCGACGTGATCCCAGCTTTCAGGTTAACTTATTTGATTTGTCTCTAAATTTATGTAATTGCATTAATTTCATTTACTTATGTAATTTAATTGTCTTTTATTTATAACAGGAGAAGAGGAAAAAGGGGCAGGAAAACCAAAGCAAGAATGTCTACCCCCATGTCATGTCTCGTGGGGGATATAAAAAGCTTGTTAAGAAAATGGTTGAAGAGGAAAAGAAAGCACGTCGGGCAAAGCATCTCAAGCGGATCCTAATGCTGAAAATCTTCCAGAGGTTGTTGATCCACCTCCACCCCCACGCCATCGTTCATGGAAGAGGGGCCGACAAAGAAAAACGGGACAATATACATCCGAGGAGGCCCGCCAAGTAGCTGAGAGGATTGTAAGTATAGTTTGTTGTAATTGTCATTTTAAGATTGTTACCGAATTGTAATGTGACCTGATATTTTTATGTGATAGGATGCCTTGGATGATCGGCTAACCCAAGGAACCTTTGTTCCTAGAGGACGCAATGATATCTTATCTATTGCCATCGGTAAACAGCACACCCCCGGCCGTGTCATTGGTGTTGGATGGGGAGTCAGCGATTCGCCAATACCATGGTTCATCTTCACACCAATGCCACAGGGATTCGTTTGCGAGATAGAGCACAACTAAAACAGAGATTGCAGGTGAGCTTCGACAGAGATGGCCGAGCGGTTTGCCCAAGAGATGGCAATATTTACTTCTTTGTCCCAGCGAGATGACAACTGGTGTCCAACCCTCCGTCCAACCCTCTGTCCATGTGAGCACTAAGGGCTCATGTGATCCTCCTCATCATCCCGAAAATGATGATGATGGTGATCTTCTTGCTTCGCTGCCGATGATGATGATGATGATGACCCCGATAGGTGTGTGAGTGTATGTTGATGATCATCACCATCATCGCCGCTTAGTGGCATTGGGTAGGGCATATAATAAGTTAGGTAATATCATACACCATCGGTTATTACCGGATGATCATCTGAGGGTGTCTGTTGAGATTATTCGAGATGCTGATGCTCGAGTCCCTGTGCCCACTGAGGAGGTTCAAACAGTGGGTCGGCCCCGTGAACTTCATCCTCTGGCCAAGCAGACTGGTCAACTTTCTTGTTGCATCTAAGGTATTCGGTTAGTTGTGTTTTTCTATATTCATAGTTGAAATATATTTATTATTGTTTAAAGATAATGCTTTATTTGTATTTGTTATAGGATGTTGGAAATGATATTGTGCCTAAAAGGTCGGATCTAGGAAGACCAGAGATGTCTGCTCCTGCCAAGGTATTCATTTGACCATTTAGTTAATAACGAATTAAATAACTTAATTATCCGTGATTACTAATATATATCTATGTTGTTTAGGGGATCGACAAAGGGGCACCTGGTCATGGTGATGTTTTTAAAGTTCTGGCTATACAGGTTGTCACCATGGAGGATGATGCAGCCTTGGTAACGTTGGAACATGATGCCAGCCCTGGTGAACTGTATATACCAAAGAAGGAACTTGTGGAGATAGCACTCAATAAAGAAATGGCCAGTTCTGCACACATATCGTTTTGGTGCACGTAAGTACATTTTATTTATAAGTTAAGTACGTAATTAATTTTTAAATACAATGATAATTAACATGTTTTTCCAATATATTAGGTATCTGCATCGTATGTTAGTCGATCAGGGTAACCTCGCCCTTTATGGGTTCATTGACCCCATGTTCATTCAGGGTGATGTTCTCGTAGCATCGGAAGACCCGGTCACTACCATATGTGATATACTTGCCCGAGACGATCATCAATTCTATCTTGCGCCTTATCTCAATAAGTAAGTACCGGTTATTTAAGTATAACTATATATGACTTAGTCACTAATCTGCTCGCAAATACAGTAGGCATTGGCAAATTGCTCTTGTACCCAAGAATGAACGTCGTGGTCTTCTTCTCGCTCATTGGGAAATAAGCGGCGAATGAACCGAAGACGATCATCGAAACGTAAGCGTTAAAATACTTTATAATCGGTGAATGCAGTTGTTTTAATTATCTGAAATCTATTATATATACTTTAATTAATGTTTTTGTCATGATAGGTCTATTAATGCATCCCACATGTTGCGTGGTGAAAGGCGTACTCGGGCTATCAGATGGATTATTCCCAGCGTAAGATATTTATTAGTTCAAATGCATCAAATGCAGTGGGTACGATAATTGATTTATATTTTATTTAATTCCTCATATTCTAATTGGGTTTCATTTGTACGTAGTCACGTATACAACATGGGTCATGGGAATGTGGCTACTATGTGATGCAGTGGATGTTGGAAATTATCTCCTCCGGGATCACTGAAAGATGGAGTGAGGTAAATGTTAATTGACACAATTAGAAGTAATAGTATAGATTCGTTATATGTTTTATGTTAGTTTATTACTTAAAAGATATAATCTTTTGTCCAATTAAACTTGCAGATATTCAACAATCCAACTCCATTGTCTCATTCTGACATCAACATCATAAAGAGGCGTTGGGCAACTTTCTTTCTTGAAGTGTACCACCCATAGTTTGTATATATGTAGTTAGTTTAAAAACTTATCATATACTAGCTATAGTGTACCTTTGGTGATGATATGTATTAGTGCTCGTGTCCTGGTTTAATTCTTCTTCTCTCGTGTTTTGATGTAGCCTTGATAAAGTTTTGTTTTCATTCATTCGAAATTAATTAGGCCTCGATGCCCTCTGTTTTGATTTTGTGCTCACTAGTCATTTGATGAAATGTCAGTATTTTTAACCATATGTGTAAAGAGGCGATTGTCCTGTGCTAAGAAAATTGAATGAAGTATGTTTTGCTTTTGAATGATTGTGTCAAAACTGGTTTGGTGTTCTGTTGTTGTTTCTTGTTTGATCAGTGGTCTTCTTTGGTTTGTTTATTGATCCGACATCTAAACAGGGAAATGAATGATTGAAATGTAAATAATGATTAAAAAAATGAGATTTTACACATCGGTTCTCAATAACCGATGTGTAAATTTAACTTTCTACATCGGTTTTCCCAAGAACCGATGTGTAAATTTCACTTTACACATCGGTTCTATATAAAACCGATGTAGAAAGTCAAATTTACACATCGGTTTTAAGCAAAACCGATGTAGAAAGTTAAATTTACAACTGCTTATCAATTGATAAATTAATTTTTCACATCGGTTAATATAAAACCGATGTTTAAAATATACTTTACACATCGGTTTTATAACCGATGTGTAAAGTGACAATAAACCACATCGGTCGTTTCCACATCAGTTTTAAAACCGATGTGGAAAGCCAAAAATAACCGACGTGGAATCCATTTTCTGCACTAGTGATACTAGAATGAATTTACATAAATCCATTATTATGATATTTTATATTATTATATTACTATTTTTATCTTTTCTTTATTCTTAATATTATTTATACGTTTTTCAGTAATTAATTTGAATTGTCAACTTATCATTTATCTTAATAAAAATGCACTTATCCAACTATACTAATCGGTTATTTTGGCTCCTGGCAACAGCCTATACGCTCTACAGCAAAGTGTGAGCTGCGCCAGTGCGTGCCACCACAAAAGCAGCCAAAACACACACACCCAAAAGGCGGCTACACAGTAGGGGGGCCATCTTTTGGGACCGTTATTACTCTTCAACTTGCATGACATCTTACCTAAAAATAGTGGTTAAAAAATTGATGACAAACAAGGTTTTCTTACGATATTAAGTATTTATTTTTAAAAAATATTAAATATATCAATTTTTTAATAAAAAATTTCTTCTTTTAATTTCTTAACAAATACATTTAGGATACTGATTAGTATTTTTTTTAATTTCATATCAGTTCTTTTTTTTTGTATGCAAAAGTTTAGTTCGCGGGAAGACACGTCCTTTTACAAGATTGTGGAATATCACCAACCTCAACGAAGATTTATAGTAGAATTTACATATTGCCTATCAACAGGGGAGATATAGAAATCGATCGAACCCAAGTCACAACCAATATAAGCAGAAGGCTTGACCAGATGTACCAACCCAAATTTTTAAATTCTAATAATGCAAAACTCTTAAAAAGTGCATCAAATATGTTCTACAAAATTACCACAGATTTTAAATTTTATTTTTATTTATTTTTATTTCAAATTAAAATATTAAATCATTTATATAATTAAGTTTCCGAGCCTCATATAAATTAGGGTCATATTAACGAGCATTCATAGGACACTCTTTAAGAAACCAATAAAAACAAATTTTTATTGGAAAACTAACTATTTTACTCCCTCCGTTCTTTTTCCATAATAATTTAAGGTTTCTACACACAGATTAAGAAATCATTAATTTGTTTACATTTGTATCAAAATATCCTTATTTATAGTATCATTAATTATTTACAAATTCTAACCTCATTTACTTCACACTCCACTAGCCATTTACTATGTATCTTGAAAAGAAAGGAATATACATTGATATATGTCACTTTTGTTTTGGAACATGCAGCATTTATGACTGAATTTAAGTAAGAAGTTTAGTATATTTTTAAGGTATTTCAATTTATCTATAAAAAAAGGTATTTCAATTTAATTTTATGATAAGGGTATATATATAAAAAATTATCAAATATATCTTGGGTTTATAAAAGATCTATTATTTTGAAACAAAAATAAACAACTAAAATTATCATAAAAAAACAACGAAGGGAGTACCATTTTAAACATTAAATATATCAATTTTCTATAAAAACTTTTTTTTATTAATTTCTGAAAGAATATCCCGTATACACTCGTTAATATTCTAATGTAAATTATGTGCATCGATTAACTTGACTACACAACCTTTGCACACACCAACATACTTTCTGCCTCCGGACAACTTTTTGTAATAATTGTACAAAGTTCGATGCAAGTTCCTGCAACTCTCATAGGAGATGGTCCATGAGTCACATTGCGGAAATTAAATGACATCTCGTGGATTCACGCATGGTGATTGGCTGCAAAGACCTTGCCTGGAAAATGGAGCAGACAGAAAAGAAGAACCAATAAATTAACGGATAATACACCCTCCGGTTAGCAAAAAAAATCCAAAAGTATACTCTCTCATTTCCATGTTATAAACAAAAATAATCAGTTTCATATTTATTAAGAAAGTTGATTAATAATTCATTTAATGATATTATTTTTAAAATATTTTTTATTTAATATAAATTTTGTTTTTCAATGATTTCTTTTATTCCCAACAACACAAACAACTTCTCATTATCATAGAGGGTAATTTAGGTAAAAATATAATTGTTTAATATATATGTTGCATTAATTTTTTGCTTATAATATGGACCGGAGGGAGTACTAACTAATATCCTTAGGATATTGTTTAAGGAGCCAAAAATGAAAATTTATATGGAAAAATGATGTATTAATATTTTGAAAAGTATTACACTTAGTTTCTCTATATAAACTTTTCTTTTGTGGGTTTCTCAACCAACGTCAGGACACTCGTTAGCAAGACCCATATTTTATTTTTGAAAGTATAAAGGCTTAATTATACTTTTGGTCCCTCAAATTTTTCAATTGTGCGATTTTGATCCCTCAAAAATTTTATTTGCACATTTGGTCCCTCAACTTTTTCAATTGTGCGATTTTGGTCCCTCAAAAATTTAAGTGCACTTTTAGTCCTCTAATTTGTCGAATTGTGCAAAATTAGTCCTTCCGTCCATGACTAGTCAATGTGCAATTAAATTTTTGAGGGACCAAAATCACACAATTTTAAAAGTTGAGGGATGAAATGTATAATTAAAATTTTTGAGGGACCAAAATCGCACAATTGAAAAAGTTGAGGGACCAAATATGCAAATAAAATTTTTGAGGGGCCAAAATCGCACAATTGAAAAAGTTGAGAGACCAAAAATGCAATTAAGATAATATAAAATACACAAACTTCTCATGTGAATTTACTCCTTTGGGTTCTTTAACCTGTGCAAAATTGCACAAAATTGTACAAAATAGAAAAACCCTTAAAAACTGAATTGTGCATCTTTATCTATAATTGGTGGACTCAAATATAAGTAAATCCAACCAATTTAACTCTATTTAATGTCAGTGATCCAAAAATACCTTTGGTTAATTAATCTCATTTTACTTTTCCAAGAACAATGCACACTCCCAAGAATTAAATGTGATGCTTGTTATAAGTAAGGGTAGTTTAGTAATTGTAACTTACTTTTTACATAAATCAATACAATTAAAATAAATCAACTAACTTCCTTAATAAGTGTGAAGTTAGTTAATTTTCTTTATAATTGAGTCCGGAGGGAGTATTATATAGATGAAGCTCAGTTTTTTGACAAGTTTGGACATGCGTCATCTTCTTAGGAAATGGATTCCTTTGAAAGCTTCTTAAAAAATTTCTATTTTAAGTTAGATAAATTTGACAAAAAAAAAATGGAAGTTAAACACCATTGTTTCTTTGTGGGTTCCAGCTCATACTCAGGTTCGGCCCAATGTTAGCGGAGGCCTAAAGCAAAATCTAAAACGATGCCTTTTTAAAATTAAAAAATTAGTGAGTTTTATAAAAAGTGATTTTATAACTATTAATAAACACAAAACAACTTCTGATTTATTTTTTTAATAATCATTTTTATACAACATAAAAATCACGGAGATGAACATAGGCACTTGGTTTGAAGATAACATGAACAACCTGTTAAGTCTCTAAAATGTCTGATGTGCATTTCCCTAAGTTTTGATGAGAACTAAACATTGGTTAATGATTTAATTAACCTTCATATTGGTTGCTAACCTGTCTATCTAGTGTGCAGATTAAAACTGTAAGAATCATCTATCTGCTCATAAGTGACTACCTGTCTGGATAAGTGAACGTCAACCTGTCTGTTGACTATGATTATTGACTTCTTTCAAGATACGTCTTCAACCTGTCTCCCCACGAGTTCCTACACTTGTCTGAGGTTACTCGTTGAAGAATCAAGGACCAAACAAGCTTTTGTTGGTTGTCCTATCAGAAAGAGACTTGAAGCCTTCTCTCCTACTCAGTCTCACGCCTATCAAGAAAAGCCAGAAGTTACTCTCTCAAGCAACCTCGGTTATCAGAACCAAATACCAGTTAAAGAATGCATCCAACATGCTTTATTCCCTAGTACCTCTGGTCCTTACATGAAAAGGGAATTGTACTCAACAAAGTACAAAAAGCTCTCTGCACAACTCTGATATGGCTGTATCACGATGCATGAAGCCATGATCCTTCATGTTAGAGTACAACCAACGTTCCTATTGCATTAATGGCTGCTCAGAATGACTATATTGCATTTAATGAAGTTCTGCTTGAAGCCAACATCTGAGGGAATGTCTCTAACGGATCCTAAATGCTTGAAGACTATAAATACAGAAGTCATTGAAGATGAAGTATAGAGAATACACATAGCATTAAAGGGCCACTACTCTGCGCATTAATATCTTCATTCTTTCATTCTATATTCTTCAATCATTTGAAGTTATTACACAGACTTTCCTAAGCTTTACATTTAAACCACTCTGAGTGTTAGTGAAAGATATGTCTGTTTGAAGTTGTATTTATTACAAACCAAATCTCTCAAACAAACCTGAGTGAGCCTGAAGAGGCTAGGTGTGCAAAGAATACTTGTCTTGGAGCCTGAAGATGCTAGGTGCGCAAACAATACTTGGAGTCTGTAACCTGATCAGTTATAGTGGATAAAACTTGGTGCTGCCAAGGAATGAACGTAGCTCTTTTCTTTGAAGAGTGAACCAGGATAAATAGCTGTGTCAATCTCTCTTTCCTTATAAACTCTTTAGTTGCCTTGGTTTTCTTATCCGTTTTTCAAGTGGTGTGTTTGTCTAAGTCACTGTTAAAATTTCATCAGACAGGTTACCTATCTGTCCTGTATCTTTCCACTCGTCTGAACCAAGCTTCTGTATGCGAAAAGATTTCAACTTTGTTTAAATTCTGATAAACACAATTCAATCCCCCTTCTCGTGTTTATAGTTGTCTATTTTAGTTGGTATCAGAGCTGAGCCTCTGGGTTGAGCATCTAACAGTGTAGAGGTAAAAGGTCCTGAAGAATAGACATGACTGTTGGAGCTAGTTCAAGTGGAAGTCACCAGACTGAAGGAGCTTCCCTAACCAGACCTCCTTATTTCAATGGAGAAAACTACAACTATTGGAAAGATAGATTTCAATGGTTCATTCTATCTACAAACTCTAATCTTTGGGATGTCATTACAGATGGTCCATTCATTCCCAAGAATGATGATGACACTGACAAACCAAAAGCTCGGTGGACTACTGCAGAAAAGACAAAATGGGAGATGGACCACAAAACTAGATATAACATCATTTGTGCTCTCAGTCCTGGGGAGTTTGAGAAGGTATGTGCTTGTGACTCTGCCAAAGAAATATGGGACACTTTAGCTGTCACACATGAAAGAACAGTCAAAGTCAAAGAGTCAAAGATTGCCATACTTGTCAGAAAGTATGAACTGTTTGTCATGGAGGAAGGAGAATCTGTTGCTCAAATGATAGGAAGATTTCAAACTATAGTCAACAGTTTAAAATCTCTTGGCAAAGTCTATACCAATGCTGAGAAGGTTGGAAAGATTCTAAGAAGTCTACCTAAACAGTGGAGACCTTTGGTCACTGCTATCTCTCAAGCCAAGGATCTCACTACCTTGACTATGGATCAACTTCTTGGAACACTCACACTGTTCATGAGCAAGAACTTGGAGATGAAGTTGCACCAAAGAAGGGCAAGTCAATTGCTCTGGAAGCTAATCAAAAGTCAGCAAAAGTTTCCAAGGCTCTAAAGGCAGACGAGTTTTCTAGTGATGCTAACCTGTCTGAACACGGGGATTCCGAGAGTGATGAAGAATTGTCTCTCCTGACCAAGAAGATAAAACTTCTCCTACAGAAAAAGAAGTCCAAGAGGGATAAGCCATTCAGAAGGTTCAACAAGGACAAGAACTTCAAAGAATCCACTCCAACAGACAAAAGTCCAATTGTCTTCTATGAGTGCAAGAGGCCTGGTCACATCAAGGCCGAATGTCCTCAACTCAAGAAGGCCCCTTTTAAGAATTTCTTCAAGAAGAAGAAGAAAGGAATGATGACTACTTGGGAGGATCTGGAGTCAACATCTTCTGATGAAGAAACAGAGGAAGAAGTCAATCTCTGTCTGATGGCCAACGCTGACTCAGACTCACGATGAGGTACATCCTGACTATGAGGAATTACTTGATGCCTATGAGGAGTTGCTGGAAGAATCCAACTGCTTATCTAAGGCTTTCAAATCCCTCAAGAGAGAATATGTAAAGCTCACCAGTGAGAATAAACAGAAATCTCAAGAGTGTGAGAAGCTGGCTAAAGAGAACAGTGAGCTGAAGACTGAAAAGTCTAATGAAGCTAAGATCTCAAGTGAAACATCACCATCTGAAGAAGTTGAAAAACTTCAACAGAAAGTGGAAGAGCCCACTTCTGATCTTGCCAATTTGTTAATGGTAGATACAATCTGACTAAGCTACTTGGGAGTCAGAGGCACTCTCTTAACAAAGAAGGTATTGGATATGTCCATCAGACACAACATAAAGTATCAACTAAAGCTTCTACAGTATCTGTTAAGTCAATTGTAACCAAATCTACACCTATCTGTAACTTCTGTGGAAAAACTGGATATGTTATGTCTAAGTGTATCCATAAGAAGAGAAGGAAATCTTCACAGACTCCTAGAACTAACAGAAAAGGACCCAGAAAAATATGGGTACCTAAAAACCAAATAATTTTTGTTGTAGATGTCCTCAACAGGACAAAGAAAACACCACTGCTGGTACCTGGTCAGTTGTTGCTTGCGTCATATGACAGGAGAAATGTCTATATTCCTAGACCTCCAACTTAAGAAAGGAGGACACGTTGCCTTCAGAGGGAATCAGAAAGAGAAAGTTATAGGAATTGGTACTATTGGTGGTAAACCCCCTCTTCCCTCTATATCTAATGTTCTTATGGTTAAAGTATTAAGACACAATTTGCTTAGCATAAGTCAATTATGTGATAGTGGTTTTGATGTTTCCTTTACCAAGGATGTATGCATAGTTAAAAACTGTTGTGGCAAAACCCTCTTTTCAGCTAAAAGGCAACAAAATCTTTATAAGATTGAACTGTTTGATCTCTCAGATCAAAGTGTAACCTGTCTGATGTCTAAAGAGGATGAGAGATGGTTATGGCATAAGAAACTAGGACATGCTAGTATGAAACTAATTTCTAAATTAAAAAGGAATAATCTTGTGAGATGATTGCCTGATATTAGTTTTAAGAAAGATGTCTTGTGTGATGCATGTCAGAGAGGTAAACAGATAAAATCAAGTTTCAAATCTAAAAACCAAGTATCAACCTCTAGACCTCTTCAGTTGTTACACATGGATCTGTTTGGACCAGTTAGTGTTGCCAATCTGGCTGGAAGAAAATATGGATTTGTCATAGTTGATGACTATTCTAGATACACATGGGTACTTTTCCTAACACACAAGGATGAGTCTTTTAAGGCTTTCTCAATATTCTGCAAAAGAGTACAAAATGAGCAGGGTTTCTGTATTTCTACCCTTAGAAGTGATCATGGGGGAGAATTGAAAATGAGCAGTTTAGACAATTCTGTGAGGAGAATGGAATCTCTCACAATTTCTCTGCACCTAGAACTCCATAGCAAAATGGAGTGGTTGAGAGAAAGAACAGATCTCTACAAGAGATGGCTAGATCTATGCTCAATGAAAATAATGTCCCTAAGTACTTCTGGGCAGAAGCTGTAAACACTGCTTGATATGTACAAAACAGAATACTTATTAAGCCGTTTCTAAAAAGGACTCCTTATGAATTGTGGAAAGGAAAAAGCCCCAACATATCTTATTTTCATGCTTTTGGATATGAACGTTTTATTCTGAATACCAGAGATAATCTTGGAAAGTTTGATTCTAAGGTAGATAAAGGTATTTTCGTAGGATATTCTGAAATGTCTAAGGCTTTTAGAGTTTACAATTCAAGAACTTGTATTATTGAAGAATCTATTCATGTTAAATTCAATGATGAATTAAAGATTGATAAAGAACTATCGGATCTAGAAGATGATCTTGCAAGTCTTGATATAAATAACCCAGAAATTCAACAACCCGATCTAACCAAGACAAAACCTGTGCCTGAGGCTGACAGACAAGTGGAACAGACAAGTCAGCAGACGAGTCAAGATCTTCATCATGATCTCAAAAGGGATTGGAAGTGCAACACTCATCACCCTAAGGATCTTATGATTGGAAATCCTTATGAAGGAGTAAGAACCAAATCCATATTAAGAGAATCAAGCAATGTGGCTTTTATTTCAAATTTGGAGCCTAAACGTATTGAAGAAGCTCTTGAGGATGAAAGCTGGATTCTTGCTATGCAAGAAGAACTTAACCAATTCACCAGAATGATGTCTGGACTCTTGTCTCTAACCTTAAAAACAAGTCGATTATTGAAACAAGATGGGTCTTCAGAAAAAAATTGGATGAAGATGGTAAAGTTGTCGGAAATAAGGCAAGGTTAGTAGCTTAAGGGTATAACCAACAAGAAGGTATTGATTATACTGAAACCTTTGCACCTGTAGCTAGAATAGAAGCCATACGCATTTTAATGTCATATGCTACACAACACCAAATTACCCTGTTTCAAATGGATGTAAAAAGTGCTTTTCTAAATGGTATAATTGAATAAGAAGTGTATGTTAAACAACCCCCTGGTTTTGAGGATACTGATAAACCAGATCACATTTTCAAACTTAAAAAAGCATTATATGGTTTGAAACAAGCACCTAGAGCATGATATGATAGACTCAGTTCTTTTCTCATACATAATGGTTTTACTAGAGGACAAGTAGACACTACTCTGTTCAAGAAATGCTCTAAAAAGAACTTTATTATAGTTCAAATATATGTTGATGATATTATTTTTGGAGCAACTAATGAAAAGCTGTGCAAGGAATTTTCAAATCTAATGCAAGCTGAATTTGAGATGAGCATGATGGGGGAATTAAAGTTCTTCCTTGGATTACAAATCAACCAGACAAGTGATGGAATTTACATTCACCAACAAAAATATACCAAGGAGATACTCAAGAATTACAAAATGGAAAATGCAAAGCTCATGAAAACCCATATGCAACCCAATGCAAAATTAAGCAAAGATGATAAAGGTAAAAAGGTAGATCAAACCGTCTACAGAGGTATGATTGGCTCTCTACTGTACTTAACTTCAAGCAGACCTGACATTCAATTTAGTGTCTGAATCTATGCTAGACTCCAATCTGATCGTAGAGAATCTCATCCTTAGACTGTTAGAAGAATATTTAGATATTTGCTTGGAAATGCTAATCTTGGTTTACTGTATTTAAGATCAAAAGAATACAGATTAGTGAGATATTGTGATGATGATTTTGCTGGAGACTGAATAGAAATAAAAAGCACCGGTGGAGGATGTCACTTCATTGGAGCAAGTTTAGTCTCATGGTCAAGCAAGAGGCAGACAACCATTGCCCTATCTACTGCTGAAGCAAAATACATCTCTGCTACTAGTTGCTGCTCTCAACTCTTAAGGGTAAAACATCAACTTGAGGATTACTCTATTTATGAACATAACATATCTGTATGGTGTGATAATTCCAGTGCTATATGCTTAACTAAAAATCCAATTCAGCATTCTAAGACTAAGCATATTGAAATCAAACATCATTTTATTAGGGATTATGTTCAGAAAGACATCTTTGATATTAAGTTTGTTAAAACTGAAAATCAATTAACTGATATTTTCACTAAACCCCTCACAGAAGAAAGGTTTTTATTTATTAGAGATAATCTAAACACTAACATGTCTGTGCTTTATCACCTGTTTATACTTACCTGTCTGACTCTGCTGAGTCACTTTACTAGAACTCATCAGTTTTGTTGAAATGGTTATTATTTAATTAATGCCATTCCCTTATCTGAAGCTAATCGTGTGCACGATGGTTTACATATCTCGAAAACATGTTTTCATTATGTCTTAAGTGGGCGTTGCAGTTCCCCATACAAATCGTGCCTTTTTTTTGAATTAAAAATATCGTTTTTCTCTCTCCTACCTTTATGACTATAAAAGACAATAGATCAGAATGGTTGAACCTTTATGTTTCAATATTCCAAAATCTCTTTGTCTTCTCATCTTTCAAACCCTCTTCTCTCTCGAAACCCTAGAATCGTTTTCTCTAAAAAAAAAATGGCATCATCCAAGCGTCTCTCTACAAAAGAAATCCCTGAGAAATATAATCTGAAGGTTACTGAGATAGAAAAGATCATTCCGGGAAAGACTGATGATCTTCAACAGATGAAGAAACTAGGAATGGATGTCACTGAAGAGTTGGAGTACTCCAAGTGGACTCCTTTATTCGACATCAAGGAGCTTGTTCACCCTAAGCTCATTCAAACGTTCTGGAGAAATGCTATGGTTGTCACCAACCGACTTAACGGAATCAAAAGCTTTAAGACTGAAATGGGGGATAAAACCCTTCTCTTCCCCATTAGCTCTCTGGAGCTTGTCACAAAATGTCCGAGAATCGGAGCTGGCTCCACACCCAACCGGGAAGATGAAGTGGGAGCTGACAATGTCAACATTACCATCTATGGTGTTCCCAAACCAATAAACCCAAAGCCTGTCAAAATGGTGGTCAAGTGCAGATTCCTGCACAAGTTGCTGTTGGAGTGCGTGATGCCAAGGAAAGGCTCACGAGACAGTGTGACCAAGATGGACAGATTTGCTCTGTACCACTTGATCCGTAAAATCAAGGTTGACATCAACGACCTTATCTACATGTACCTTGAGATTCTGATCAAGAGAACCAACATGTAGACCTATCCTTATGGGATGTTGCTGACAAGGGTATTCAGGAACAAGTTGTTTGCTCGTAGTGATGTTCACTTTGTGGACATGGCACTGCCCATAGATAGGAAGATATTGTATATGATGGACATTAAGGGAATCCCTCTTGCTGATGAGGAGGAAGACAAGAAGAAGAAGAAGAAGCCTGTTGTTGAGCAGAAGGAGGAAGAACCAGTGGTTTCCACTAACGAATCAGAAGTCCTCGTTTCTGAAAGATTGTTCAAACAGTCTGGAAAGGTGGCCAGACAAGACCAAATTCCAGAGCTGCAACCCTCAGTATCTGAAGATTCTGCTTAAACAGTTGAGCTCCTGAGGTTTAGGCTGAGGAGACCCTCTCTCAAGAGGAAGGCTAGTGAAGCTGAGGAATTACTGGATGTTCCTGCTCATCACAACAATAAAATGAAGCTGGTGAAGATCTTTGCCAAGGTCATACAAGTTGAGTCTGAGCCTAGCAAAGAGGAAGCATCTGCTTAGGGGGAGCAGACAGAGCAAGTCCTGGAAGAACCAAAGAAGACTTTCATTTTGGGAATTATTCCCAAAAAGAGAAGATCTGGTTACCCAGTACCTGCAAAAGCTAACATCGCAGAGAAGACCTGTCCGGAGGAGCTCAGACAGTTGTACCCAAGGATGACCAAGTGTCTCCTTCTCACAAGAAGCTGAAGATATCCGAGGAGCAGACATCTCCTTCATTCCCTTCCCCTTCTCATCAAGGTATCATCAACCCATCTGTCTCTTCTCCATCTGCCCTTTTTGTTCAACCTCTTTCTGTTGCATCTCCTATTTCTTCACCTGTCTCCTCCTTTCAAACTCAAAAATCTTCTTTCACTATTGTACCTGCTGACTGTCAATACACAGTTGTTCACAGAGAATCTGCTCCCAAAGAACAAACTGGCATATCATCAAGACTCTTTGTGTCTGATCTGCAATCTCTTTTATTTGCAAGTATCTTACATGTCTCTTTCATCCCTTCTCCTCCACCTCATATTCTTAACCCCTGTAGAGAACTTTTCTTCTACCCACCTATTATTATCTTCATTAGAACATTAGCTGGAACTCACTATCCTGCTTCTGTTGTAATGCTACCACATAGGTCTAGGTATTTCTTTATGTTATTCACATGATATAATTCTTTTTTCTGCCATATTGATTCTTTATTACCTATCCCTCTCTCTATTTTAGCTCAAACATCTCTTCCCCCACCTATTCAAATAACAATCATCAGACTGTCTCTGTCCGTGAGACTTTCCTGTGTGTTTCCTTCACCTGATACTGACTGTGTCAGAATCAGTCTTATCTTCAAATTCATCTTTCTTCCTTTCTATGCCTTTCAAACTCTCCATGAATTTTTCTTCCCTTCCATCACTGCTCCCCTATCTCTACCTAAGGCACCCCCAGTTTTAACCTTACCCTGGCACTCTTCTCTGTCTGTCTCTTCTCAAACAGTGGCCTTACAAGACTTTCATCTGCTTCAAGGACAAGTAGAAGACTTAAGAAGATAGATAGATGAAGAAAGGCGAGCTAGGTTGCTCTTAGAGCAAAGGGTTGCTGCTTTATTTTTGTTAATTAGTCAATCTAGGTAGTTTTTAGGTATATAGACTATCTTGTACTTGTAAACGTTCATGATGAATAAAATAAATTTCTCCTTTATTTCTTTGATGCTTTCATAGTTTATTCCTTTTTGATGTTGACAAAAGGGGGAGAATGGGAGACATGTGATAGAGGAGAATGGGAGAATGAATATGATATGATCTTAAATAATACATGGACATGAGTATGTTCTGATAGTTGCTATAATTGCTCAGATAAATCTTAAGTAAGATTGCTCTGATAATAATTTCAAAGTAAAACAAGTCAAATTTATGTGTAACTAAGTTAAACGGATTATATAATCTTAATGTCTGATCAAGCATCTGCATGACCTGTCCGCTTAAGAAAATTTCAACCTATCTGATATATGCTATTTTCTTTGTTGATATTTTGAGGTTCATTAAATCATCTCAATGTTTGTCATCATCAAAAAGGGGGAGATTGTTAAGTCTCTAAAATGTCTGATGTGCATTTCCCTAAGTTTTGATGAGAACTAAACATTGGTTAATGATTTAATTAACCTTCATATTGGTTGCTAACCTGTCTATCTAGTGTGTAGATTAAAACTGTAAGAATCATCTATCTGCTCATAAGTGACTATCTGTCTGGATAAGCGAAGGTCAACCTGTCTGTTGACTATGATTATTGACTTCTTTCAAGATACGTCTTCAACCTGTCTCCCCACGAGTTCCTACACTTGTATGAGGTTACTCGTTGAAGAATCAAGGACCAAACAAGCTTTTGTTGGTTGTCCCATCAGAAAGAGACTTGAAGCCTTCTCTCCTACTCAGTCTCACGCCTATCAAGAAAAATTAGAAGTTACTCTCTCAAGCAACCTCGGTTATCAGAACCAAAGACCAGTTAAAGAATGCTTCCAACATGCTTTATTCCCTAGTACCTCTGGTCCTTACACGAAAAGGGAATTGTACTCAGGAAAGTACAAAAAGCTCTCTGCACAACTCTGATATGGCTATATCACGATGCATAAAGCCATGATCCTTCATGTTAGAGTACAGCCAATGTTCCTATTGCATTAATGACTGCCCAGAATGACTCTATTGCATTTAATGAAGTTCGGATTGAAGCCAATATCTGAGGGAATGTCTCTAACAGATCCTAAATGCTTGAAAACTAGAAATACAGAAGTCATTGAAGATGAAGTATAAAGAATACACATAGCATTAAAGAGTCATTACTCTGTGCATTAATATCTTCATTCTTTCATTATGTATTCTTCAATCATTTGAAGTTATTACGTAGACTTTCCTAAGCTTTACATTTAAACCACCTCTGAGTGTTAGTGAAAGATCTGTCTGTCTGAAGTTGTATTTATTACAAACCAAATCTCTCAAACAAACCTGAGTGAGCCTGAAGAGGCTAGGTGTGCAAACAATACTTGGAGTCTGTAACCTGATAAGTTATAGTGGATAAAACTTGGTGCTGCCAAGGACTGGACGTAGCTCTTTGCTTTGAAGAGTGAATCAGGATAAATAGCTGTGTCAATTTCTCTTTCCTTATAAACTCTTTAGTTGCCTTAGTTTTCTTATCCGTTTTTCAAGTGGTGTGTTTGTCTAAGTCACTGTTAAAATTTCATCATACAGATCACCTGTCTGTCCTATGTCTTTCCACTCGTCTGAACCAAGCTTCTGTATGCGAAAAGATTTTAACTTTGTTTAAATTCTGATAAACACAATTCAACCCCCCTTCTTGTGTTTATAGTTGTATATTTCACAACCACTCCTTCTATGAGGCCTTTTAATAAAGTTGTAGTTTACAAAATATATAAGGTTTTTTGTGAGACTCCTAAAGCCCAATATATGAGGTTTTGGGTGAGGCCTAAAGTAAGGGCTTTAGGAGCCTCAGCCTTGGGCCGACCCTGCTCGTACTTTTACCCACCCTATTGATTAGCACCCATTTTATCTGTCTATTTTGTCAACTGTGTACTACATGCACCTGCCCACTACCCGCATGAGCCGGAGCCAATTAATTAGTCTCTCTCTCCCTCTGCTCTTCGTTACCATCTGTCTTGGGAAGGAAAATTTTTTTCCGGCACTTCGACTTCGTCTTTGCGATTTCTCTTCTGAGTTTATCATGCGCAACACACGGCAGGTGAGACTGATTGGTTTAATGCATCGTTAATTTCTCCCATCATGATTTATTTGATATCCTATTTCCTATTCCTATATATATTGTCACTTTTAGTCTTTGTTGTATCTGAATCTTCATCTTCTCTTGAACCTTAATTTGTATTTTCATGTATTTAATCCAATGTATTTGTGATGAGTGTGATTTCACATCATATTTCGTTGTCATTTTACATGCATTTTCATGGTATATTAGGCATTTTCGTTTAGTTATTTGTTAGTTTTCCTTTTGGAACGGGTTAGATGGTGTTGTGGTATGTTTGTACAAGAACCATTGATAAAAATACTAAAATCAAGTTGTTTTGGAGTTTGCTTGAAGATGGAGCTTGAAAGGCATGAAAAATATGCAAGGCAGAAGCTGTCACGGCCTGGGGGTGATGACCATCATGGCCATGATCGCGCACGATTGAAGAGAAATTAAGAAGAATCCAACAATCAGAATATGTCACGGCTTGGCTCTGATGGCCATCATGGCAGTGATCAGCAAGGCAGAAGTAGGATTTTGTCGTGACGCGACAAAATCCGAATTTCTTATCTATTTTTATCTGATTTGTAATGGGCTTTGACCCACTCTTAACCTAACCTTTAAATAGGTTGTTTAGGCTCAAAAATAGAGATTTTTTGGCTACTACATTGGAGGTTTTGGCTTGAGATTAGGATTTATCTTCTTCTCCATCTCTTCTCCCCCTTTCTCTTGGTTTTTCATGTTTTCCCTATTCAATATTGTTGCAGTTATGGCAATGCTTGAGTAGTTCTTCTGTTCTATGAATTGGGGCTATGTCCAAGACTTGTTTCATATCATGAATTGGTAATTTCTCTTTATTAATTTGCATATGCTTTCGATTTGATTCCTATTGTTATAATTACTTGTAAATTTGGTGCGCACTTACTTGCATGTCATAGATATCTAGGGATGAACCGAGAGGTGAAGGTATGTATTGGATCTATAGGGATTGAACTTAGGACTTAAATCACGAGAGTTAGAAGCGTTCCTTCGAGAATTCATTGAATTGTCACAAACCTTAATGGGTCCAATTCAAATACAATTACTACGAGAGTAGAGTTAGTTTAATTGGGCACGATTTTTGTATCTCGATAGGGGACATTAACTATTTTTGGATAAATTCACCTCCAAAGTATTTTGATAAATTAATATAGGGAAAATCAATTTAATGGCATGAACGGTCTCGTTGGTTACCCAATTTCTGAAAATTCCTTTTAAATTTGAAAACACCTAATTTGATTTACTTTCCTATTTTAGTCTTGATTTTGTTTAATTGCTACTTTAATATTTGATTTGTTACTTGATACCAATTTCAAAAATCAAATCATTTCTTATTTTATTTAATTGATTTAAATATTAATTGGTTTTTATAATCACGATCTCTATGGATTCAGATTCTCTTTATTACTTGACGACGAAATCACACTTGCGAATTCACGCTATCACTTTAAAAGTTGAGTTCATTCCAAACATCACTTCTGTGAATTAGAGCTGGACGATTGTGGTCAAGGTGGTACGACTTTTATTTTTTATGATGTGAATAAGCTAAAGAATCATTACTCGATGGAGTTCATCATTATGGACCAAAAGGTGCACTGTTACAGTCGTTTTAGTTTTATGGTTTTTCTTCCTGTAATTTGTTTCAATTGTAGTCGTTTTTTATTTCATTTCGGGGAGACAAAATTCACTCTTTGGTGAGGAAGAGTCTTGTATATAAGTTTGACAAAGATGTTCCGGAAGATCGCTCCTGTTCTATTCACAATTCCGGTGTTTCGGCTAATAGTGGTAATTACTTTTTTGTTGTTTTACATTTCCTCGTAGAAGGTGTTTAATTGAAGCTAGATTTGGATTGATTTCAAGACAAAGAATTATACATTTAAACTGTATTACAATGCTCATTGTAATCAAATTAGTGTACTTGATCCGTGCGTAACATATGGATAAATTTTTATTAAAAAAAATGATATAATATTTAATTCAACTACTGATTTGTAATTTTTATTTTAAATATAATTACATTATATTTTATTAATTTAAAAAAATACAAATCTTAATAATCATGAATGCTAATTATTGTTTACACCGTAGAATGAGTCTAAAAATAAAACAATGATCAGAAATATTTTCCTACAACTGGTTAATATATCCGATAAATAACAAAAATACAAAATTAACTGGTGATATGTAGTTGGAGTAGTTTGTAAGAGGTGCTATAATCTAATCCATCGTCTTGAGTTTTACACTCTTGTTAATTTAACTCAACAAGTCCTTATTTGTGAAACATTCTTATATTATTTTTTATCTGCTAAAGAAATATGCTGTTGTAAGCTAATCATTTGTGCATATTGAATGAGTAAGAGCATGAGAGATGATAAAGATAAAGGGAATGAGCAGGGGAGAGGAGAGAGAAATTAAGGGAAAAAGTGTTTCCTTAAAATGAACGAAATATTTAGTTACATTGATATCAATTTTAAGTTGTTTAAGTAAAAAAAAAAGGAATTAGATTTTTATAAAAAAAAATGTTAGTGAGTAGCAAGTCCAATACATATAATTCTGCGTGTAAGAGAGAGAAATTTTTTTTGACATCACATAAGAAACCTACTCTTGGCTTGGTTTTCCATATTATGAACAGAATCTCCTCCATCTTTGGCAAAGATACAACAAATAATAATGATATAATTATATCGTGGGAAGTATCTGGATCGTTGTCCTCACTTTTGAGATCTTCACTTTGAGCGTATGGATATGGAAAGTACATACTCCCTCTGTTTTTTTTTTCTTTCTATTTTTTCTATGATAATTTTAGTTATTTGTTTTTGTTTCAAAATAATAGATCTTTTATAAATCCGAGATATATTTGACAATTTTTTTCATATATATTCTTATCATAGAATTAAATTGAAATGTCTTGAAAATAAACTAAATCTTCCTTACTTAAATTCAGCCATAAATATTGCATATTTCAAAACAAAAGTGACACATATCAATATACATCCCCTTCTTTTCAAGGTACATAGTAAATAACTAGTGGAGTGTGGAGTACATGTGGTTAGAATTTGTAAATAATTAATGATATTATAAAAGGGTATTTTGATACAAATATAAACAAATTAATGATTTCTTAATCTATATGTAGAAACCTTAAATTACCATAAAAAAAGAACGGATGAAGTATTAGATTGGCTCACATATAAGCAACTAAATTGTTCTATTCAATACCAACGTGTGTTTGGTACCATGGTAATTAAGCATGTGGTTAAATGTTTGACTTCTAACTCTTATATATAGAAAAAACCTGGTTAGAAGGGGACAACTCTTAAATATTATCTAGGTCCATGTATGGAGAAAACCTAATTGGGAGGGGACAACGGTTAAATATTGTCCAGGTCCCCCAATAACATGGTTATATATAAAAAAAAATTGTTCTAGTCAATTTTTAAATATCCTTTTTCTTTTCCTTTTTTGATCGCGTGTCACTCTTGTTGATATTCTCCCTTTCAATCATATCTTTTTGACTAGCAAAACTTTACTTAGCCTCTCCCTCATTCCATCCCTCTCTATTTTTTTTCCCTGAAGGCAAAGCTTTACTTAGCTAATCAGTAAAGGGGCATGCGGCAAAACAGAAACAAATAAAGTACATAGTGGCATAGTGCCTTTTGATACTTAACATGTGGGAAATGTTCGTGTATCCAAGTAAGATCATGGAATAGACTACATTGAGTGAAAAGCAAGGAAATGAAATGACATAAAAAGCTAGAGCAAGACTTTGTTTAACAACCACTCATTTTACAAGTTGCTGAGTAACCTATATGCGGTCTGGATCATCCCCAACTAAGTTTCCAATGAAGGTATTTATCAATATTGTTCTGGAAATTTCTTGCATTGTATGAAGGCTGATTAAATTTTTACCCTTTCCACATCCAGATGAAAGCTACAAGAATATTCTCTTTGGCTTAAACATGTTCCTATCCTTCAAAATATAGGATTTTCTCCTTTTGGTCTTTCAAATTTTTTTTTTTAAATTAAACAATTTCTAAAAAAATAAAATAAAAAATCCACTCCCGAACAATTAGCCCTTCTATTATGTGGCCGTTTGATGAATTGCTATTATTTACCTACGTGGTGACGGGGCATATGATGTGGCACTTATGATCTGATATGTGGGCATTGACAACCTCGTGACCATAAAATAACAGTATAGTTTTTTTAACAACTCAAATTGATGACAACTATCTTGGAAAGCCTGCTGTGTTATTTGGATTTAGTGAAAAAAAATAATAGAAAGTATAAAAAGAAATGTAAAGTGTATAATTATATGTTATTGGTGTTGATTTTTGTTGTATAAATAACATTGCTCGTAAAATAAGGAATTAAATGTTTAAAAACAAAATAAAATTGATATTTAGAGAGACTCTAATATAAATATTTAAAGTCCCCATTTTTTTTTTGACCCTCTAAATATTTTGCTTTTTAGTTGCAATCCTTACATGAATTATTTTATATACATAATACATGTTCTGCAAGAAGAAGGTAAAGTGTTTTTCAATGGGATCTAACTCACGAAACTCAAGTCAATTTGCATCTTGTATGTCGGTTCGGGTCAAAATCTATGAATTGCAAATATAAGCTCATCCGTTATCTATTAGTTTTTACCAAACAGGTCATAGTGTTATACTTTGAGATTGCTATTATATTGTGTGCAATTATATGATATGTCAAGTAATTATACCTTGTGAAGAACTTGATCAATAAAAAGTCCTATTCTCCAGAATTTTTTCCAATTTTTGGAGATTAATAATACTTATTTTATTTAATTTTCCATGCACAAAAAGAGAAAGACTAAGTGAAGAAATATTTTTAAAATAAAGGATATATGCTCTCTCTTTTCTTTTGTCATTAAACTAGTATGGTGGAATTAACCTTAGGCACTATGCATATGGTTTGATTTGCGATTGAAAATCGCATTCCAAAAAATCACGGTAAAAATGGTAAAGTTATACTTGAAAATGGATCAAAAGCATAAGTAACTTCTTTATGCTTCTGCGTCACGTCCAGGTTGGGCGTGATTTTGAATAGGTTTCTATCGCAAGTCACAACCAAGAGATCCTCGTAACAATATTTTCTAAGGTTTGAACTTTAATCCTTTACCTCAAAGTGCAGCTGTTTATATATCACTATATAATCCTTATTGGTATATATTGTCAGTGTAAATGTTTTTACACTGTCATTTAATCACAATTCATGGTATGAATGACTTTTAAGGTGATTTAGATAAGAATCAAAGATTTTCAATGATGTGACGATTTATTATTGATTGACAGTGTAAAAAACCTTTACACTGACAATGTATACCAATTAATTTCTTTTTATATTTATTTTGTAGTGTTTATATATTTCAAATTACATTAATTATATACACTATACAGACATTAATTTAAGTCATAAAATATGTTTTAACATTAAAAAAGATAAAACAATGATAAAATATTAAAATCTAATGAATGCCCATTTTACGGGCCAAATCGCCCGTAGGTTTAGAATATACTATGCCTCTTGACTAGAATCATTAATGTTGTCTTTGTGTTTCTACTTTCTGAGTTTGTTTAATTTTTATTTTTAAGAAAGAAGCTTTTGGAGTGATGTGAGCTTTCCAATGTAAAGTAGTGCATTGCAGCAGTGAAAGATAATAGTGGCATTCTGTGTAACCCACAAAATCAAAATGTTAGCAGAAAGGGATTTTCAACCAAAGCATGTGATGCTGAGTGGGAAAATTGGACTCGAGGACAAAAGAAAAGATGACATTGATACCCAAGGAATCTACAGACATTTTTTTAGAGGTTAGCCAATAATGAAGAAAAAAATATGAAAATTCTCAGAAAAGATTCAAGTATTATATGCCCTTTTGATAACTTGATAGGAGCACTCACTGCTGACATTTCCGAGAACTTTCTCATAAGCTCGTTGCATATTTGAGGAAGTCTAAAAGCCACACCTTTGGGATAAAGATATGTTGTCCTATTTTAGGTACTACACCACATCCTCACCATAACATTTTGTCACATAAGTTAAAATTTATATAATTTTAAAAATATATGTGATAAAATATTATTAATAAGAATACGATATAATATATCAAAATGGGATAACAAATCGTCATTCAAACTCTATAGTCATATAATACCTTTACAATATGGCCCCAACAAAAGCATCGAATGTAGCATTGATCGGGTACGGTATAGAACCCCACTCATCCATCCAAGAAAATATTTAATGAGCAAAAAGAAAATTTTGGAAGAAGAAAGGGAAAAAAGAAGAAGAGGAGAATGATATCCTTCAATAACAAATTAATTAATAGTGATGGAAAAGAATGGATGTCTTGTACTATGCATGTCATAAAAGCAAACCAGTTTGTTTTGCAACATTTGTTTGAGCACTAGTGGACGGGAAATTTTTCTTTTGTGTAGGTCACGGCCTCGTATCAAATCAAGGAATAGGGACGAGCATTGTCCCACTTTCTTCAGGCTTGTCCTAAACGTCAAGTAGTTTAACACTTGTGCTTCGTTGATGCAAAATATCATTTTGTTGTTGATGTTCAGGGTGTGTTTGGGATAAATGCTAAGTGTGTCTTAGATTTCATGATAGAAAGCTGCGGAATTGATTTTGTCGCTGTCAAACATGATTTTAATATAAATAATGTGTATGATTATTGTTAGATAAAATTAATTTTGTTTTCAAAAATGATTTTGCCTACACTAGTAGAAAATATACATTAGACGGTAAAGATTTACGTCAGTTAACCAAAACCTAGACGTTAAAAAGGAGGCGGTGCAGTTTTGTAAATATCAGACTTCATTAATTCAATTTTAACGTCAGTTGTTTTAATGACTGACGTTAAAAGTGAACATTTTAACGTCAGTTCGATAAAGAACTGATGTTAAAAGTAAGTCACTTCACTTTTAACGTCAGTCATTAAAACAACAGGCGTTAAAGGTTATTTTAATAATTTTTTTTTATCTAGTATACGATCCCTTCCGCATTGCCTTCCTCAAAGTTTCAGTTTCACATGAATTGCTTTGATGTTTTGTGTTTCTGTTTTGAAAACTAAAATATATGTGCGAAGTATAAGTTGAATCAATAACCCAAACCGGATCTCATTCATGAAGTGTAATACTGATCGATCTGAGAAGATTGAAAGGGTTTAAAATCCTATAAAAAGTTACATTGAAAGGGTTTAAAATCCTATTAAAAGTTACATTGAAAGGGTTTAAAATCCTAAACATTAAAGCTACGTACATCCCATCAGAGAGTTTTATGAAATAAACAAGTTTCTCGCTTCAACATCATTTTCTTCTCGATCCTGTCCTCAGAATCTCCAACATTGAATGCATCCCCTCCCTCATTTGAAGTCGATGCTCCATCCGAATCCACGGTCACTTTGGAGCAGTGGCGAGTGAAGGGTGCACTCGATCTGTTTCAAACAATATTCTTGGAACAGACCACTTGGTTCCAAAGTCGAGGTTTTGGAAGCGTAGCTGCCGATTCTCCGAAGGATGATGGTGTGTGCAATTCACATAATGAGATTTACACACCCTTATCACCCATGTAATGCGATTTACACAACCTCGAAGTTGTTTGACCATTAAGACAGAGACCTTTAAGTCTAGGTATAGGAAGAAAGAGTGATGAAGTTAATCTCCATGGCAGAGCCATATTGTGAAGCGAGAAAAATTAAAGGAAGGAAGGAAGCTATTTATAGGAGTAGGGGATGAAGTTACTAGGCGTCGTAAGTTACTAAAAAATTAAATTGATCATTAAGAGCATTAGGTTCCAAGGCGCATTGGGAGTTGGCTTTGGCAGTCATATATTATAAACGTGCGTAAAAGAAAACGCCCCAAGGAATAGGGAGATACACTTTTAACGTCAGTTGTTGAATAAAACTGACGTTAAAAGCGTTTTTAAAATAAAAAATATTTATTTTTAACGTCAGTTGTATAAAAAACTGACGTTAAAAGTGTGATTTTTACTTCAGTTAAATAAATAGCTGACGTAAATAATCCTATATCCCTAGCTATCTGAAATGCCCTGTTGTCACTCAATTAACACAGGTCTTAGAGCCATTTTGTGAAGGAATAGAAATATAGAGGAAAAAGAAGAGGCGATGTGCATCATATTACGAGAAGAATGTTACTTTAACACTTTTAACGTCAGTTGTATTCAACAACTGACGTGAAAAGTGTTTTTTTAAAAAAAATATTAATATTTAACGTCAGTTTGTTAATAAAACTGACGTTAAACAAATAATTGTAACGTCAGTTGTTTAATACAACTGACGTTAAATGTTGTTTTATGTTATCACACGCGCGCTTTCTGCACTTCGCTCTGTACGTACGTCTCTTTTCTCTTTTCATCACGCTCAACCCTCACTCTCACTCTCACCCAGCACAGAACCCTAATCGCGAGCTCATCTCCACCGCAACCACCGCGAGGGCTTCTTCGCCACCACCGTGAGGTACACTATTAACCCTAACTGTCTTTCCATTCATTCTTTGCAATAACTTGACGTACATCTCTCTTTCCCCTTCCCGCACACTAACTCTCCTTGTCCCTCTGCTCTCAGTAACCACATCGAACGTTGGCCACCACTCGAGCTCCCCTCCCCACCACCACGCGAGCACCTATTTCTGGTGAGTATTTAGGGCACATTTTTGTATTTTTGGTTTTGAGTGTATGTTGAAACTGTAGTCTCAGTAGTTGAAACTTGAAACTTGAAACTTGAAACCGTGAGTTTGAGTTGTTTGGAATGTACGTCTCTGTTTTTTGTTTTGAGTGCATGTTGCTCTGCTGGTTGATCTGTCACGGCCGTGATTCTAATCACGGCTAGGCCGTGATCAGTTCTGCCTGTGATAGCATGGTCTGTTCAGTTGGCACGTTACGGCCGTGATGGACATCACTGCCAGGCCGTGACCAGTGCTTGGCAATTAATCTTTAAAAACTATAGTTTTCAAACTCCCTTATTGTCCTTATATTGGATATATATATGTTTTGTATATCTACAGGACCTATCTAGTTATGGATCGTAGTTGGATGGTTTGTAAGCGTACTAGTGCTGAGTATTTGAAGGGGGTGGGAGAATTTATAGAATTTTCTCAAAGGAATGTTCCTAATAGTAATGGAATGTTCTGTTGTCCTTGTGTCAAGTGTTTGAATACGAGGAAATGTACGGTGAAGGATATACGTACTCATTTGATTTGTGAAGGGATTTGCTTGAGTTATACAAGATGGATATGGCATGGTGATATGTTGTTGAGTAGTAATACTGCGAGTGTCTCCCAAAGTGAGGACGTTGACGTAGATATGGAGGATGATCGAGTAGAGGACATGATCCGTGATATTGGACAAGAATCTTTTCATCGAGCGCATGTGTATGATAGGTTGTGCGGTGATGCGGATAAGCCTTTATATCCAGGGTGTACTACTCATACACGGTTGTCGGCGTGCTAAAATTGGTTTGTGTGAAGGCGAGAAATGGTTGGAGCGATAAAAGCTTCACGGAATTGCTTGAAGTGTTGAAAGACTTGCTTTGGGAGGACAACACATTGCCTGGACCGTAACTATGAGGCCAAGAAGGTATTGTGTCCTATGGGTATGGAGTATAAGAAGATACACGCATGCCCCAATGATTGCATATTGTACATCGGTGTTCATGAAGACAAACACGATTGCCCCAAATGTGGGTTATCACGATACAAAGTGAAGGGTGGTGATGATGATGATGATGTTGATGATGTGAGAAAAAAGGGTCCTCCTGCGAAGGTGTTGTGGTATCTTCCAATAATTCCAAGGTTCAAGCTATTGTTTGCCAATGCGAAAGATGCGAAGAATCTTAGATGGCATAATGATGAGAGGAAACGTGATGGAAAGGTTCGCCATCCCTGCTGATTCTATTCAATGGAAGAATATCGATACCATGTTTCCGGATTTTGCCGATGAGCCAAGAAACCTAAGGCTTGGACTTGCTACGGATGGAATGAATCCTTATGGTAACATGAGTAGTATTCATAGTTCATGGCCTGTTCTATTGGTGATTTACAACATGCCCCCTTGGTTGTGCATGAAGCGCAAATACATGATGTTGTCTATGATGATTTCGGGCCCAAAGCAATCGGGAAATGACTTAGATGTTTATCTAGGTCCCTTGATTGAAGACTTGAAAACGTTGTGGGTGGAAGGTGTTGATGTAGTTGATGGGTATTCTCATGAGACTTTCAAGCTTCGTGCCATGTTATTTTGCACCATCAACGACTTTCCAAAGATACGGTAACTTGTCCAGGTACAGTGTCAAGGGGCATAAAGCATGCCCTATATGTGAAGAAGGCACATGCTACACTCAGTTGCATCATGGAAAGAAGACGGTTTACCTTGGGCATCGGAGATTTCTTAGACGTGATCACCCATATCGTAAGATGAAAAAAGCTTTTAATGGATGCCAAGAGACAGAAGAAGCGTCGGCGGCCTTAATTGGAGAGCAGGTTTATCAGAGGGTAAAGGACATCGATGTTATATTCGGCAAGTCCAAAAAGAAAGGTAAAGCTGTTGAGAAAAACATATGGAAGAAGAGGTCGATATTCTTTGATCTTCCATACTGGCGCAAGCTTGATGTCAGACACTGCATTGATGTGATGCATGTGGAGAAAAATGTGTGTGATAGTGTGATCGGGACGCTTCTCAACATTCAGGGCAAGACAAAGGATGGTGTGAATGCTCGTCTCGACCTCGTTGCTATGGGTATACGAGAGCAGTTAGCTCCAGTTGTTGAGGATGGTAAGCGGACTTATTTGCCGCCAGCATGTCATACTTTGTCAAAAAAAGAGAGACAAAGTTTCTGCGGGTGTCTTCAGGGCATCAAAGTTCCACATGGTTACTCTTCAAATATGAAGAGGCTTGTCTCTAGTGATCTTAAATTGGTTGGCTTGAAGTCTCATGATTGTCACATCTTGATGCAACAACTTCTGCCCGTTGCTATTCGTGGTATTGCTACAAAAAATGTGAGACATGCCATTACTCGGTTGTGCTCATTCTTCAATTCTATATGTAGCAAAGTCGTTGACCCCCGTATGTTGGATGACTTGGAAGTTGAGGCTGCTACAATCTTGTGCCAATTGGAGATGTATTTTCCTCCTTCCTTTTTCGACATAATGGTTCACTTAATTGTTCTTTTGGGCTGGAGATTAGATTATGTGGGCCGGTTTTTCTGAGATGGATGTACCCAGTTGAGCGCTACATGAAGATCTTGAAAGGGTACGTGAAGAATCCTCATCGTCCGGAAGCATCTATTGTTCAAAGGTATGTTGCAGAAGAAGCTATTGAGTTTTGTTCGGACTACCTTCATAACACGGATCCTATAGGGGTTCCTAAGCCTCGGCATGATGAGATCAGATGTCAAGGTAAGGGTACACATGGCTTAAGAATTAATAGGAAGGCTCGGGAGGAAGTGCTTCAAGCACATTTGTATGTATTGAACAACATCGATTGTGTTCAGCCTTTCTTATTTGAACATAAAAGAAAAGTCAATCAAGAAAACCCTCGAATGAGCGAAAGGTGGTTGTTGAACAAGCATAACAAGACTTTCTTACCATGGTTCAAGGAAGAAATGCTTAAGGATGGTAGTCTTCGCTTCGATGACGTAAAATGTCTAGCACGTGTGCCTAACTTCAACGTCATATGTTGGAGCGGATACGACATATATAACTTTTCCTTTTATACAAAGGAACAAGATAACAAGAGTACCATGCAAAATAGTGGGGTTATGATCGTGGCCGAAGCAATGCATTTCTCTAGTGCAAAGGACACAAAAACCCGTTAAAGACAGAGACCTTACTTTGGATATATTGAAGATATTTGGGTGCTCGATTACACTAAGCTTACGGTCTTAGGTATTTAAATGTAAGTGGGTTGATAGTAACGATGGTGTACAAACCGACGAATTGGGGTTCACATTGGTAGACCTCAACAAGTTAGGTCATATAAATGAGCCTTTCATAATGGCTTCCCAAGCAAAACAAGTGTTCTACATCACTGATCCTTCTAACAAAAGGTTGTCCGTGGTTCTCCAAGGAAAAAGCATGTATAATGGTAGTGATGAAAATGAAGATTCAAATCTTGATATTCCTGAGACTCCTTCTTTTTCAACAAACATGCCTACTATAATCGAGGAGACACAGGTGGACGATGTACATGCCACTCGTGATGATCATCACGAAGGGATATTGATATAGGTAGTTTAAACTTAGTATACATTTATAACCTATGTTAATAAATATATATTGTTTTGAACAGGAATACATATGGATCATTGTTCCATTTTTCCTTTGCAATTCTGTAATGTGTGTGATATTCTGTGTTACTGGGATATTTACTGAATGCAGGGATGGCTTAGGGGAGTGATATTTTAAAACTGAATTTAAAAAAAAAATACTATTAAAACTGACGTTAAAAGTATTTTATAAATATATACAGTACACTATTAACGTCAGTTGTTTATTACAACTGACGTTAAAATTAAGACCTTTAACGTCAGTTGTATCATACAACTGACGTTAAAAGTATTTTATAAATATATACAGTACACTATTAACGTCAGTTGTTTATTACAACTGACGTTAAAATTAAGACCTTTAACGTCAGTTCTTGACAACAATTGACGTTAGTTTTAACAAAATTTACGTCGGTTTTGTTAAAGAACTGACGTTAATTTTGACAAAATTAACGTCAGTTGTTTTAAAGAGCCGGCGTTAATAGTGTTATATTTAACGTCAGTTCTCAACTGACGTTAAAAGTTAAACTTTTAACGTCAGCTGTATTTACGTCAGTCAGTATTCTGACGTAAAAAAGCAATTTTAACTGACGTAAAAAGCACTTATTGCACCAGTGCTATAAGCTATAAAAAACTAGCTTTTGCATGAGTTAAACAAATTAGGTTTAATGAATTTTTTGGTCCCTATATTTTATGTGAGTTTTGATTTTAGTCCCTAATATATTTTTTTCAGTGGTTTTGGTCCTTTACAAATTTAAAATGTTGGTTTTAGTCCTTGTGTTATTTCAAAACGTTGATTTTGGTCTTCATATATTGCTCCGCATATCCCCGATGTCTTCAAATAACAATATCAAGAACCACCTTCAATTCTCCTTTGTCTCCTGCTCAACCACAACAAAAGTCAAGGGAAATTACTGATCATTTGAGTCTCTCCCAACTGTTATTAGCAACTATCTCTCGTAGTTTGACTCTAAGTGGCAGCTACCAACCCCGACGAATGGCCTACAACAAGCTAAAAGCCCCTTTTGCAACCTTTTGAGACACATATAGAAACTTCGGAACCTAGGTTGCAAATTAGGAGTAGGCCTATTTAACTTCAGGGACTAAAACAAACGTTTTGAAAAGGTGGAGCCGACAAACAGGGTGTAAAACCTAACATGCCTACTTGGCAATTGGCAATAAAAGAGAGATCCAGATAAGAACAAATTAAGCCAGATTGGTACGGTCACAAGCTGCCGACTGGCTTTTCGTTTTATGCAAGTGGGTGCACCTTTTTATCACTATTATTATTAGTGTAAAGAGCCATGCCATGTATGGTAATATGATATATTTTTTAGGATTTCAAAATAAAATTACTTCATACTTTTTTTTGTTTAACTCAAGATGATTTCCTCATCTAAAAATATAACAATAAAAAACATTAAAGAAAACATATAGTTGAATTATGCAGAAATAAAAATAATTTATAAATTTCCGAGCACTAAGAAAAGAAAAGAAAGAGAGATAAATTATACATGTACTGTCTATTATATAATTTTAGTATTAAAAATATAATTAAAAAAAATTAAAAATGTTTAAAGAATATATAAATATATATATGTAACTATAAAAAACATAAATCGTAATAAACTAAAGTATACTGAAAAGTGATACTTTTCTCCTCATCTCTTATTTTCTCTTCTTTCTCCACTACCAAACACCACAAACCATACTTCTCTCTTTTTTTTCGGCTAAGTTGGGCCACCTTTCACCAAACAAAACCATAATATTTTTTGGTGAGGAAACAAAACCACAATATTACTTACTCTCTTCACCTTCCTCTACACAAATATAAATAATTATTAAAAACTTCCCAAAAAATTAATAAAATAAAATAAAATAACCGAAACAACATAAATACATATATTATTTCAAATATCATCACTAAAAGTGTTTCTCCTTTCACGATTTGTAGTAAAAGTTAAAAAGAAAATCTTACTTTATAAAAATTTCACACATTTGCTCATATATATATATATATATATATATATATATCACACACGGCCTTAGAGGATTCATAGTTAAAGATCAACTTAATGTAATTCATTGTATTCTGCAAAGAATATTTGCCTAATTTAATAAGTTTCTCTTGGTAGCATCAAATTCTAATTATTATATTATTATATTGTGGATAATATGGAGATTTGATATTTCTATAATTAATTTGAATGATGAGTTGAAATATAACAATTATTTGCATATTTGAATATTTACCGCAACATATTTGAATATTTGCCTGTGATTAAGTTGAATGATGGGTAATATAGAGATTTGAATATTGCGCCCTTTGCTTCAGGTGTCATCTACAACCAACCAGTCTAAGTTCAAGTGAACGTTTGCTATCATCAAAGCAATCTGACATTCATATGCGACAGTGTAGGTTACATATGCTGATTAGAAAACATTAAAAATCATGATTTCATTCGGAGCCTGGGTTGCCAAATTAGGTCCATGTTGCATTAAATTTTTTGAAAACTGTAGAAAATATTCCAGCATTAAATAATTGCAATCATATATTTTGAATGTGAAAAAATATTAGCATAAATTCTATTATTCACATTCCTATTTTTTGTATTGAGGATTAGACTGTCATTAAAATCATGTTCCTTATCAGTATTAAGTTTGAATTGTGCAATAATGGTGATTTTTGAATTAAGTCTAATTGTCCAATTATCATTGATATCGTTGATTGTATTATCATTTGTTGCATCTATAAATGAGTAACTTATTATTAAGTTTGAAATTTTGTACAATTAGTCATTATTATTATTGATTGATGATTTATTTAAGATAATATAATTAATCAATGTTTTTAAGCAAGACTTTTAATTCTTGAATTCGGATTTTGGTTCATTGTTATAGCATATTCACGAAAATAAGTCAGTGAATATTCATTTAACAGGCTAAATTGCTGCATTTCCTTTTAAAGGTGAGATTCAGATTCTAGCTATTCAAAGGAGCACATTTGCTCCTGTATATTCATAGTTAGAGTGGTGTTAATACTAATATTAATAATGCATTTATTTTAGATACTGATTCTGAAATTAAGGCAAAATATTTAACACTATAAAAATGGAAAACAACTTGGTCATTTTTTTTTAGAAAGCTTGTAACCACAGTGGAGATAAGATCAAGTACCATTATTTAAATATGAGAATATGTTTTCACCAAAAAAAAATTAATATGAGAATATTATAATCATATTTTTATTTATTTATATTAAATGAGTCAATTGTGAATTTTTGAATTTTGATTGATGCTTCAAAATAATAATAATTTTGATTGAAAATCATTTTTATTTATTTTATAACTATATATATATATATATTTTTATAATCCTATAGAAAATTAGTTATTCATTTTTTTTACTAAATTCAATATTGTTGCCTGACAATCCTTTTTTTTTTCAAGTTTTAGATTAAAATTTTGGTCGACAACTCTGCTTCTTTTCTATTTTTTAAAAATTTGATATTTTTTGGCTTTTGATTGAGAATCGATGTTTTTTTGTTTTATAACTTTCTAAATATTAGGAGAAAGCCAACTCAACATGATTTAAATTTGTAAATATATCAAGCTAATTAGTGTAGTTATAATAGCTGGTCGAAAAGTGTAGGTTTATCAACAAAAAAACTATAATTGTAAAATAAATAAAATTATTTTCAATCAAAATCCAAAAATGGTTATTAATTTTTTGTGGGAAGAGATATTTGGTAATTAATTTTTTGTGGGAAGAGATATTGATATTGGAAGGTAAATCAAAACAAATAAATAGAAGATAGATAATTATTTTAAAAAAAAACATAATTAATTAACAATGGGTTCATTGTGGGTGATTAATGAGTCTTATCCTATGAAACATTGCATAGGTTAGAAAAATCGAACCGTAATAATAGTAGTAGTAGGCTGAATTCAAAAGATTAGCAGTATGAATGTTATTATTTAGAGTTTTAATTCAACCAGATTGATTTAAAATACTTTCTGTTATGAATGATTGATTTAAAATACTGTAACATAAGGACCGTACAAAATCAATATTTAAAATCACCAATTTGTTTTTCTATTCAATTAGCATTTAATCTCTATTGTCATTCTGAAACATGGGCAATATATTAATGACAATATTAAAATTGCCTATTTTAAAACGTCGACAGTCTTTTGACACTAAATTCTATTTATTTTAAATAGTTTTTAAATATAAAGTATTTGTAATTTTGTAATAAATTTGAAAAATTATGTTATTTTTTAGATTTAATTTAACTACATCACACATCTTAAAACAAAATAATTTTCATTTTCATTTTGAAGTGAAATTATATTATATTTTATTAATTAAAACATATTTATAATAGGTAGGCTGAATTCAAAAGATTAGCAATATGAATATTTTGAGTTTAATTCAAACTGATTGATTAAATATATTTGAAGATAAGGATATAATACAAATTGAAGATTTAAAATCACCAATTTATTTTATCTTCAATTAGACTTTAATATCTATAGTAAATATGATGCGTGGCCAATATATCGGCATTAAAATTGCCTATTTAATGACAATATCGAATATATTGTAAAAAAAATGTCATGTTGCTATAAGATTAATAAATTCAAAATCAAAATAATACATATAAGACTGATTATTAAATTTATTATTAATATTTTTTTAATCCAGTCAAAAATAATTTATTATTTTTGCAGTATTTGCAATGAAAAAATTATTTAAAATGATTATATAAATTTTTAGAAAATAAATTTTATATTTTTAATAAAAACTTCTTATGCGAAGTTGTTTAAATGAAGAATTTGAAATATTTTAATTCATATAGAAATTAGTCATTCATAGCCATTGGTTCCAATCTCTATTCAAAATTTTGAAAAATTAAGTTTGGAATAGTAATAATTTACTTAATTGACGACTTTGATTGTAAAACTTTTATATTTGTAACTATAATTTAATTTACATCATTGTAGTAATTGCAGTAATAATTGTCTTTAATCACATGATAGAACTTTGATTTCTTAAAACTAAGTAATTTCTAATCAAAACAAACAATTCCATCATTTAAAAAAATTCTAAATATTAGGCATTTATGTAAAGAAAACATTCCACTAAAATTTATTTAGAAGAGATACATTTTGTAGTAGAAGAAGAATGAATATAGCTTCAAATTTGTATCGCCGTCATCGTGTTTCTAATCACCCTAAGGAATATGAGTCAACCATTCTAATCACCATAGCTACAAAAAAATGAAACAAAATGGAACTTTCTAGAAAAGAGGTTTAATCCAAGACGGGTAACACCCTGTTTTTCCTATGCTTTCTGTAGCAGTAAATATATATTTAAATGTGTTTATTTTAGATTAAACTCAGGATGATTTTAATTAAACTAAAACAATTTTCTTCTGTTGTTATATCACATGAAGTCACGGTAAAATTTCCGGTTGAAAATTCATACGGAAGCCGGTCTGCGTTTTCACTGCCGGTACAAGTTCATTGTGCAGAAAACCTAATTTTGACCCGTGAACGAGACGGTTAGTGTTTTTATTATGTTTCCTTCAACTTTGGTTATTTTAAAAATTTTCGGTCAAAAATAAAATATAATATTTTATTCGGCCGAAAACGTCGGAAGAATTACGATCGGAAATGCAACCTGGTACGAAATGGAGCAGATTAGGGAGCATAAAAGAAGTAAGGTGACATGATGGAAGAGGCTATGACACACTCCAAAAGTGTAATCATCACACTTTTCAAATTATAATACTATTCTAATCCAAAAGTTATTTCTCTCTCTTCTTCCATCCAATCAAGCATTAAACCACCAAGCTTGCTCAACAAGCCCTCCCTCTCTTCTCCCTTGGAGCCGTGGACTTCCTCCCCCTCTCTATATATATCCCTCTCATTTTCACTTCATCATATTTCTTCTTCAAACTCCATTAAAGTTTCATCTTCTTCCTTTCTTCTAAAAGTTCAAGCTCTTAAAGCTTTAGTTTTTATTCATCTTTTCTACTTGAGTTCTTAATTAAAGTTCTTCCTTATACTAAGGGCAATTCTCTCATATGAATCTTTTTTCAAGTTTCATCTTTTATTTCTTATTTTACTTTATGTGTTCTTTATATGCTTTAAACTTCTAAAATCTCTCTAAAATGGTAGAAAGCTCCTTTTGAGTTGAAACCACTTTCTATAGTCTTGTATTAACTTATATTTTCACATACTAAGAGGTTGTGTAAAACATATATACAACATATCAGAGTTCACAGAAGCAATGACATATGCAATACAGACACTCCATTGGCCGTGGTGTAACTACCAAAAGACTCAACTTCAACTTTGAAAGTCCTCGTGAGAGACGTTAGCATTTTCATCACCTTCCTCATCTCGGCACTAGATAACAGCTCATCTCCGTCTTCGAATCACAAACCGAATCAACATAACAGAAACATAGAGACAGAGATATAAAGGAGGTAAGAAACTCTAATCATCATAGAGGGGAAACAGCATAAAATACTACTTATCAACATGTAATATAAACAAACACAACCGTCTCCCAAGATCATCGTCACATCAATCAACCTCAACATCTCAGTAACTAGGATCATAACTTATTCTAATGCATAACTGGTCCTACATGCATGATTGGCCAATTCTATAACAACGTTCAGTCGGTAGTTGGGTTACTAACTCCTGCGTCACCAACGTGAGTTCCGTCATCTTGGTCGCTCCGAATAGTCCACCTCAACCTCGTGTGACAATTGCTCAAACAGCTATTGCAACTATTCACACGACCCCTCTGTGTATAGATACACGGATACACCTCTCGTGCAATAGCCCAGCTATGCACCAATATTATCCGACCTCATATGATAGCCACTCAAACGGCTTATCGTAGCTAGTCATACGACCCCTTGTGAAAACAATCCAACTTTCGTTGTAGTCGTTCACAATACACCAACATCAACCTCATATTAGTTACCGCTCAAACAACTATTGCGGCTACCCATAAGGCTGACCAACGCAATGCTATGCACATGCATCCACCACTACATAATTTCACACCACTTTCCATCTAACACCTCAATATCACCATATGACATTATAATTTCCTAACCAAGCTATCAACCTAGTTTCACATCAAACATCTCCAAAGTATCACCAATATTGATCCACCACACATCAATATATCATCAACACATAGTACAATATTATCAACAAGACAACATCATATCATCAACAGAGAAATAAAAGAATAACCTTATATCACGTAATCAACTAAGCATGTTATCATATATCATATATCATATTTTCAATCAACAATCAACGGGTGTTGAGAATCCCCACACATGTAAATGTTCATATTTTATGCCAATAGTCCCGATAATGGGAATTTCTTCCCCCTCACCTCGTGTACAATTGTATCGATGTCTCGAAACGAACACTCCCTCTACACTTTCAATTCTGCCACGCAAGGAACCAAGGCCTCCTAGCCTCCAAAAATTCACCTAAGCATCACATTGCGAAGCACACGTTACTACGAGTTCAAAATCGAAGACGGAATTGAATTCCGACAAACGAAACGAACGATACTTCAAGAAACGTAACGAAATGAGTTTCGACATAAACGAGGATGATTTACCTTCTCTATTGAAGAAAAATGAGAAGAGGAAAACAAAGGTATCGTCACTACGATCACAACCACATACTCTGATTCGCAACTGGACGATCGAAACTCGCACAACTCTCCCCGGAAGCTCTTTCTCTCTCTTGTTTTCTTTCTCTCTCTCTCTCTAGAACCTCTCCTCTCTGTTCTCTCAGCTCTCACTACTCTATGGCTTCTATTCTTTCTCATATGGCTTAAGTGACATAAGTCACTTAAGCCATTTTTATTTTGTTGAAATTCGCATCAGCGCTCGAGTGTTGGAAACCTAGCGCTCGAGCGTTCCAACGCTTGAGCGTTGGCTTTTCCACGCTGAGCGTTGGGAGGTCGGTGGACCACCGCGCCATGCAACCAATCAGGAGTTCCCACGTAAGCCCTGATTGACACGTGGCAAGTCAAAGCATTGCCCCTGTCTGTTGACTTGGGCGCTTGAGCGTGGATACTACCACGCTCGAGCGTTGACTTATGACAAAAAGTCAACACTTTGCGTTCAGGATCTGTTTGACGTCCGATTGCGCTCAAATTTGAGATATAGGCTCATTAGGACCTAATAAACAACCTAAAACCATAAAAAGGCCTAATCTCAACTCTAACTCCAAAATTCTTATTTCACACTCAGACGTCTCAAAGACGCTAACCGGAAAACCCTAGTTTTGTTCCTACGTTCCAACTCCCTCGATAAGGCTGCGTACATGCCATGCAAATGTATCTAGACCTTAATCCATATCTTAACTATATAATCCAAGTCTTAAACATGTCCCTCTTACTTAAAACGAAATCGTAAAAAACGGGATGTTACAACGGAGGAAACGAGAACGTTCGTAGTATACCTCTTCGAGCATCTAATCTCCTTACCTTCACAGAAGGTAAGAGGGGATTTCCTAGGGATATTCAATGACTATATGCATGTGTGTATGTGTTTACTTGAGTGATTTGGATATTATTATGACGTGGAGCAAACACTTGAATGACTTGTTTACTTGAACTATTGTGATTATTACTTGAAGTTGATTATTACTTGCCTTAAAGTATTGTGAGTTGTATATATGTGATGAACTGTCATTAACTGTGATATTATTGTTGAGAATATATTACCGTTGATTGAAGTTTGAGAAGCCGGACTTGAGTCTGTGCTCAATGATTATAAGGATTAAAAACCTTAATAAGCCTTGAATAGAACTTTGAAAGTATTGGTTTCATTTATAAAAGCTCCTTGTTTAAAACGCTTACTTCAAGAGAATGAGATTCTTGTTTTGAAAATAAACGTTGAAGTGTTTTTAAGACAATAGAAACTACCTTTTTATGATCCAAAGTTTGTACGAGAGAAAACCTTTTTCGAACTATGTGTTTTATGAAGGAAAAACCCCTTTGAAGATATTTGACTTTATTCCATCAAGGATTTCAAAAGCAAACGAATTTCCTAATTGTTTTATAAAAGAATTTGTAAAGGAAAATATTTTCTCCTAAATGATTTAGAAACGTTCCGGTTACTTGGATAAGTGACCGAGGTTTTGTTTTGATTTTTGATTTTTCACTGAGCGAAAAGTAAGCACATGTGAAAGAGAATCTGGCTCGCAAGACGTCGCCTCTAGTATTCAGTTATAAGCACGCGATCCGGGATCCGTGTCAAGAATTATGGACCAAGGGACCTAATCGTGATATTATGGGCCAGGAGTCCTAATCTTGGAATTGAGGACTGTGTGTCCTAATTTCGTTGTTATGGGCTAGGAGTCCTTATCATGTTGAAATAAAACATGGATACAATTATAATTGTTTCTATGACCACAACCTTGGACTGCGGCATCGGTCTAAGGTGTTGCGATTGAGCACTCAGACTGCGCATCCTGTGTTATTTATTTTCAAGTAAAGAAAATTGTGAATAGTCGTTAGCTTTGGGCTTCGACAACGGAAAAGAGTGAACACAAAGAAAAGTCTCGATAATGAAAAGTCTTTTATTCATATGCATTTCCCCTTAGCAGACGTGCTTGAGTTACCGAATACCCGCTGAAGATGTGGTATTCGATGATGTATACATCCGAATGGCCGTTATAAGGGATTCGTGATGATGTTGATCCGGGTGCATGAGGTGACGGAGACTACTTGCCAATGCGGCATACGAGCCTGATCAACTATTTCTTTCTTAATGATAAAACGGTGATGATATCTCACGAGATTAAGTTTAGAGCCTGATGATTGAAGTGTCATGCATTATCTTTATAAAACTGATTGATTCGGGTATGAGACCCATTAATATAACACTTGTTGTTTTATCTATGAATAACGCTTAAATGCTAATATGCCAATGTGTTGTATGTATCATGTATATGGTTGTTGTATGATATATCCATTTGCTGGTGTCTCACTCTTACAGTTATATCAGGTCTCTTCGGGTTTTGCTGTAGTACCTTGGTACTCTAGTACCGATGTTGCAGAGGAGTCTTTCTAAGTCACTTGAATACCTTGTGTTAGAGGTTGGTAAAGTATTCTGATTAGGGGTCTTTCCAATGAATATTTGATAGAATGACCAGCTTAGGAGTCTGAGTTGGGTTGTATATCTAAAAAGGTTGATAAATGTAGTGTTATATACATCCATCTGTAGTTTGAACATTTTCTCTCGAAAAAGGATACTTAGAGAAATGTTGTATGTCATAGTAATTTTGTTACGAATGTGACTTTACGTTTTAAATGCGATAGGATATATAGCGGATCTCCAGCATCGTCAAAGGCATCACCATCGGCATCAAAATCTCCGTCTGTTGAGCTCATCTTGTAATGTTGCCTCCTTCAATTTTCTTCTGCTCGTTGAAACAAAAAAAAAAGGAATTAAATGAAAAAAAGTAGAAGAATAAAAGCAGAATGAAGAAAATAAGAGAGCAATACGCACTCACAACAACTTGTGAGTTGAATCCAAATATCTATAGACCTTGTACCTTAGTGATTGCTTGTGATTTGAATCCAAATTTTAAAACCGAAAAATATTCTCCTACAATTTAATGCTAATGAATAGAATTATAATTGATTGATTTTTGCAATTATAATGTCATCATCATTGCTATAATTTTTGAAATGTTACAGGAGAAAATTAAATTGTGCCCTCATTAAACGTTAGCAAATCGATTTTATCCTATAATTATTGATTGATGGTTATTATAATTAAAATGGATTGAATGACACCTACCATTTGTCATGTTTTATTGCTTTGTGGAGCATCCCTTCAAATACCATCAAATTTAATCCGTCATATTTGCTACACTCATGTAGCATCCTTTCAATGAATTGATTTGAATTTGAAATATGTGTATTTTAGTACATTGAAATTCTTTCCTTTTGTAACTAATTTGATTTATATTTGATAGATATATAAATTGCATTAATTCTTCCTTATATTATTCGATTTTCATTTTTTAGTGATTTACATGAGTGACTGGTTTGGAATTTGACGGATATGATTTTAATTAGAAAATTGCAGCATTGTAATTTAAATTTAAATTGATATTAAATGATTTATTTTAAAATTAGATGGATTGACTTTTATGGGAATTTTAAACCTATTAATTTATGGAAGTAAATTAATTTGTGGAAGTGATTTTATGGCAATCATATTAAGAATCCGTTTTTTCATTAATAAGAAAATCAATTATTTACATGAATAACATTTTAAATGCCTTATTTTCATATTTCACTATTCATACTAAATGTCTTATTCCTATTTAATGTATTATTAATTGCACTAAATGCCTTATAATTGCACTAATTGCCTTATTAGGATTTGAATTTGAATGTTGACATTCAAATTTTAGAATTAATGTGCCTCCTTGAAACGCTCATGTGTTGACACATAAGGCTTGATGATGTGTCGTAGAGAAGAGAATTCTCCTTGAGGACATTTAACTTTGTATATATAATAGATTTTTATTTCTGCTCCCTTGCAATTGCAAGTTGTCACGGGTGGTAAGTGAAGCATGATGCGTGATTTTTAGAATATAAAGGCAAGTGCACCTCGTCGCAATCAAGTAATACGGTGGTGAGACCGGTTATCGTATCCACGGGGATCGGATGTCAATTACCAATTCGCAAACTCAACAACTATCTAGACTAAACTAAAGTATGAGAGATTAAACAGAAAATAAAGAAATAAAATGTTTTTGGTCTTTTGGGAATTTTATCGAACACTTGGTATGCAAACAGAGATGTGGCTAAGATTGTTAGGGTTAGACTACACTAATCCTCCCTTAATTGCAATGAAATGATTATCAACACAAGCACTACTTCAATCATGACAATCAAGCCTTTTCTAAAATACTCAAGCCTAATGTCTTAGGTGCATTGAGCCTAAAACCCCAAATTAAACCCTAATTCCTTAGGTGGAATAACCTGAGATTTTGCATTAAGTCAAGACTTATAAGATTGAAAGCATTCAACACCTATGTCTAGATTCTTGAACTACTTGGCATATGATTCATGAGCATGCCTTAACACCAACCTTCCAGTCATCTATCAAAGCAACATATCATTCCTATGGGTAGCTAATCCAAGGAAAGCATTAAGCACAGAATCACATAATCATAAAGAAATAGAGACTTGCATTAAAACACCAAATCAAATACAAAAAAGTTCAGAAAAGCTACATCTAACCCCCAACAATGGGGGATCAGTTACTCATATTTACAGAAAACCAAACCAGGGAAATAGGAGAAAAGGAGAGGAGAGACTCCATGGGAGCTTTCCTTCTTCTTCACAAAGAACCCCTCTCAAGCAACTCCCCTCCAGGGTCGAAACCCTAGCTCACCAAGCAGACCTCCAAGTCCCCAAGAGCTCTCTCCACCAAAAGCTCTCTCTTTTTCGCCCTAAAACAGCAACTTATACCAGTCAATGCTGCGCGCATTCGCGAGGCGAGACATGTCTCGAGGCGAATATTAAAAATCTGCTTCAGAGAATTGATCTCTCGCGAGGCGAGAGTTTCTTCGCGACGCGAGACCGAAAGGTTTTTTCTTCAATACGCCCGTGAGGAGCATCAGGGCCTGGGCGTGATGGCTTCTGTTTCCAGACTCGCGAGGCGAGACATGGGTTCGCGAGGCGAACCAGAAAGGCTTGCATTTTCTCCAACAGTCAGCTTTCAGGGTCGCGGGGCGAATCCAGGCTCGCGGGGCGAATCCCCAGAATTCTGCTTGGCTCAATTTCTTCTCTTTTCAGGCTCTATTTCATCCAAGCATCCATCAAGGCTAATTCTGAGCATTTTTCCATTGAATCCTGCAAAACAACACACAGAAACCACCTCATCCGTTCCAAAGGAAAAACTATACAAAATCAACACTAAATTGGCCTAACTATATGCAAATGCATGCAGAAATGTACATGGAAAATGAGGCGAAATCACACTCATCAAAGCATTATTTGAAGAGCTAAATATGTTTATTTTTATCTTTCACTTACTTTTTATCTTCTTTATATATATATATACATTTAAAAAATACATAAAAAAAACAAAAGAATACCATATTGTTGTTCCTATTTGGATGTTCAAAAATCATTTTCCTTTGAATAGTATTAAGTAATGTTTTAGTCTTCATCATGTACATTTATAAAATATTAAAATTTAATCAGTAACTCTTAAAAATTGAACGAAATAAAAAAATTAATTTTCATTTTATTACTACCGTCATTAGTAAATTTTATTATTTTTATAGATTTAATAAAAAAATTAGTCCATCCTAAAGCGTGTGAGTTTTGGTTTTGTTCTTTTTGTTTTTCATTGGTACAATTTTTTTTCTTTATTTTGGTTCTTGCCACTTTAACATGTTTGGTTTTAGTCCCCGTCATTAATTCTCATATGTTAAGTGCTGAAGTGCTTAACGGTGCACCCTGTCAGCTATGTCATGTTATTAAATTTTAGGCAAAACAGGTATATTGGTCCTATAAGTTTTATTTGTTTCAAATTGGTCTTGTACGTTACATTCTGTTTCCACATTAGTTTTTTCAGTCAATTTCAACCTAACGCCGTCAGTTTTGACATGACGTGACTATCACGTTAGTTTGACACGTGACTTTTGATCTGACTCCGTAAGGTCGAAATTGACGGAAAGGGCTAACATGGAAACAGAACGTAACGTGTAGGACCAATTTGAAAAAATAAAAATTATAGGACCGTTTTGAAGAAAGAAAAAAACGTATAGGATCGATCTGCATATTTTGCCTAAATTTTATATTTTAATGCATATATAAAGATTAGGATAATAAGTACATTTAAATGTAAAAATAAGCTTGATGAAGTTTTCAGTTCCTACAAATACAAACACTTTTGATTTTGGTCACTATCTTATTTTTGTTAGGTTTTAATGTTTTTAACTTTTAACATTTTTTAACTAGTCCTTGGGCATGCTATTAGCGTGCACTGTTAAGTGCTCACGTGTCTAATGAATTGCCACGTCAGCACTGACATATGACATTAAATATAATTTTTTTAATGGCAGTGATATTTTAAAACAGTAAACAATTTTTTTTAAGGTTTAATGAATTTTTTAATCCCCACAAAGTAATCAAGTTTTGGTTTAGTTTCATACTTTTTTTTCCTTAGGTTTTGGTCCCTACAAGTTCAAAACATTGAAATTGGTCTTTGTTGTTAGTTCTCATCGGTTATGTGCTGATGTGGCTAATGCCACGTCACATCAACAGCTTTTTGACTAAACTAATTACTTTTGAAAACTATTTACCAAAATAACCTACTTTTGAAACAATTTACCAAAGTAACATTCTTTATTGGTAATATTATTATTTTTTAATATTATATAAGTATTATTTTATTTTTTATTTTTTAATATTATTATTTTATAAGGGGTGCGTCGTGTGGCACGTTATGGTGAGTGACGCTAGTTGAAATGGAGCCACTCACCAGAACGCGACACGTGGCGCTCTAAAACATTTCTTATTCTTTTTTCTATTTGGAAATTCCGACGGACCAATCACGCTGCATCGACACGTGTGTCACCAATGGCGCTGGTCAAACTGGTGCCGCACAGTCAGCAAAAATTAATTAAAAAATCCACATTGGCAAACACAAGGTTAGTTTAGTAAATTGTTTCAAAAGTAGGTTATTTTGGTAAATAATTTTTAAAAGTAGACTACTTTGGTTAAAAAGCCCACATCAACATTGTCACGTGGAATAAACTACTAATTTTGTATGCCACATTTGACTTAAAAATATTGTTTATATTTTTAGAAATTTATAATTATTAATATTATTATTTATTATATATAATATTAAATATTTATTTTACTATAATAATATTATTTGTTTTTATATCGTGTAGCATCACGCTTCACAGAGTTACTCCCTATGGCACATGCTCGAGTTTTAACAACCTTCAAGACTGCTATAACAAAAGCTCGTTGGTTATTTATGTCAAATATCTTTATTGTTGAATTTCAATACATTTCTACTCAACCAATAATACATTCACAATATAAATCTGCTCAATTTAGAGAAGAACTTAATTAACATTGAGATCAATTTCTATAATATAAATAATAATATTAATAATTGTAAATGATAAAAATATAAATAAAGATTTTTTAATCCAACGTGACATGCAAAACTATTAATTTATTCCACGTGACAATGCTGATGGGGTGTACCATTAGCCACATCAATACTTAATAGATGAGAACTAATGGTAGAGACGCCAACATCAACATTTTTTAACTTGCGAGGAATAAAACATAAAGGAAAATGGTATAGGGATCATAACTAAAATTTGTTATATTTTTTTGTGTGGTAAAATGTTATATTTTGTTTTTGAATGCCACTTGGCATTAAAAATTATATTTAATGTCATGCGGCAGTGTTGACATGACAATGTTAATCATGTCAACGCTTAATGGTGTATCTTAACTGTAGGGACTAATTCCAAAACTTTTAAAGTTAAAAACACAAAAACCTAACAAAACAAAAAAAAAACAACTGGGACAAAAACCAAAAAACGTGCATGTATGTAGGGGCTGAAAATTTAATTAAGCCGTAAAAAACTATTACAATTCAACAAAAATAAAGTAAATTGTTGAGTAAATTACTTGACGGAGTGACTCCCTATGGCACATGCTCGAGTTCTAACAACCTTCAAGACTGTTATAACAAAAGCTCGTTGGTTTCTTATATCAAATATCTTTATTCTTGAGTTTCAATACATTTCTACCCAACCAATAATACATTCACAATATAAATCAGCTCAACTTACAGAGAAGAACTCATTAGCATTGGGATCAATTTCCATGATATTTATAAATAATAATATTAATAATTATAAATTATAAAACATAAATAAAGATTTTTAATCCAACGTGACATGCAAAATTATTAATTTATTCCGCGTGACAGTGCTGATGGGGCGCACCGTTAGCCACATCAACACTTAACAAATGAGAACTAATGGTAGAGACCAATATCAACGTTTTTGAACTTAAATGTATAGGGATCGAAACCAAAATTTGTTATATTTTGTTTTTGAATGCCACATGACATTAAAAATTATATTTAATGTCACGTGTTAGTGTTGACGTAACAATGTTAATCACGTCAATGCTTAATGGTGTATCTTGACTGTAGGGGCTAATTCCAAAAATTTTAAAGTTAAAAACACTAAAACCCAAATAAAAAAAGGACAAAAACCTAAAAAGGTGCATGTATTTGTAGGGGCTGAAAATTTAATAAAGCCGTAAAAAACTATTACAATTCAACAAAACAAAAGTAAATTGTGTTTTTTATTTAATATAAAAATGTTTTGTAATAATAAAAGACTTTATATAATAATAAAATCATATTTAGTATTATTATTAAATAAATTCAATTTTAAGAAAATAAAATTTTATTCGACTATACTGTTCTTTAAATATAAAAAATATTTTTACTTCATTAAAATTGGACTACAAATATCAATTTTTTTTTGTACCATGATATATATACGAAGTACCCACCATCGTTAGCGGTGACTAATCTCCATTGGGAAACCTATTGGGCATCAAAGTGGGTTCTCTTGTCCCAACCTGATTTTCTCCATACACAAGAGTCAGGATTCAAACCTCTGACCACTTGCTCAAGGTGTCCAAACCCCTTACCACTTGGACCAAGCACATGTTGGTTATCTTTTTATTAAAACAATGATAAACAAGTTAACTTAAATTAGATAAATGATAAAAGGCTTAATTTCACTTTTGGTCCCCGATATATCACGATTGCATAATTTTGTTCTCCCCGATCTCAATTTCGACAATTAGGTCCCACAATTATCATTATTGTGCAGTTTTAGTCCCTCAAATTCTAATTGCGACAATTAGGACCCCTAGGTATTATGATTATGCAATTTTGGTCCCTCGGATACCACGATTGTGAAATTTTTAACGGCAGTAGCCTATGTGGTACATGTAAGATTGATTTGACATTTAGTGAGGCCAGTTTGTCGGCTTACATGATATTCTTATGTGACATTATTGACACCTCATACATTTTAATGGCCACATGTACATCACGTGAGTATAGGCATCCAATGTTTCTATGGTGTTGTGATATTCTGACACAATATCGACAACATTGGGACAACATACGCTACTGTAGCATATTGTGGCATTACTTTTTTTTTTACAAAGTTTGACTTTTAAAAAAAAATAAAAGTTTTATTTCTCAAAAAAAAAAAACATCATTAACCAGATATTTGTATTTGATTAACCAGATATTTGGATATATTTAACCAAAAAACCCATTAACCAGATAATGAACTGAATTAACCAAATATTTGTACCTGATTAACCAAATATTTGCACATACTTATCCAAAAAAATTATTTCTCAAAAAAACCAATTAACCAGATAATGAACTAAATTAACCAGATATTTGTACCTGATTAACCAGATATTTGCATATACTTAACCAAAAAACCCATTAACCAGATAATGAACTGAATTAACCAGATATTTGTACCTGATTAACCAGATATTTGCACGTACTTAACCAAAAATTTATTTCTCAAAAAATAAATATTAAAAAAAAAGAACCAAATATTTTTTAATAAAAAAAACTAAATATTTAAAAAAAAGGTATGCTACAGTGTCGCACAGTGCAGCACCATATGTTGTCACCGTATGTTGTCAAAATTTTGTGTCAACTTATCATTATTGTTTCTATGCAAAGGACATTTCTGAAGATTAGTCCAAAATCAGTCTCATGCGTGCCTTGTAGGCTTCTAGAATTAAAATTTGCACAAGTATGATATCTGAGGGACCAAAATTACACAATGGTGATACTTGAGGGACTCGATTGACGCAATTGGAACCTCGGGGACCAAAATCGTATAATTGCAATATCCGAGAATCCCAATTGACGCAATTGAAACCCGATGGATTAAAATTATACAATCATGATACTTTGATGATTAAAAGCCCAATTAAACCTTTATAAACAATATTTATTGTGAATCAAAATAAGTATAATAAAGGAAAGAATTAATAGTAGAGTAATGATGAAAAGTATGAATCGGTGTTTACAAGTAATGTGAAAGTGAGAATGAATAACATTTTATGTTAAGTGATGAGTGGGTCAAAAGTCGGGCACGCTGGACACGGCGTGGACTGTCACTTCAGCTATAAAAGCAAACTATATATTTGTGGACTAAACAAGTTTTCATACTTGAAAGTTCTGAAGTTATAATTCTCCAATCAAATGTTGTTTTTCCTTTTATGCATAGAAAAGGACTTTGGTGGGCAAAGACTTGAGATTTAAAGATGTTTGTTGGTAAGTCGTTTTCACATGGTGAACAATGGCATGATAGTGCATGCACTTCCATTGTTTTCAGAATCCTAAATACTGGTTTTGATTAAGATCTAATAATATTTATATACACTTCACATTATCCTACATTGCTTGCTTTGACTATTTAATTGTAACTAAATGCACCTTATTTTCACTTGCTATACTTGTTACTATCAAGAAGGGCCGTCTAAAGAAATTTTGGGGACTAAGGCGAAATTGTTAAAGAGACTTAATATTATATAGTTTATACATTCTCATATTAATCTTCTGGCTATTTGAGTTACGAAATCATTTATCAAAGTTTTATAATCAAATAATTTTAACATTTCACTCTCGATAGAATATGAAGATGAGGAGAAAAGGAAAGAAAAATGAGATTACTCAAAAAAATTGAAGTGAAAATATTAAAATTTTATAATATATGTAGTTAAATAACAATTAAATTTTGGAAATATAAAAAGTAAGTAAATCTTAACTAATTATCTTCGACGACTATTTTATCATTTTACATGGTTGCATTCCCATTTCCTAATTATTAATTGTGCGGATTATCTCCAATGACAATTAACTATGGAGTACACGAAAGAGTAATGAAGAAAATAAGGCATAAAGATGGAATCTTGAATGTTGAAACGTAACTAATGTTGTGCCTTGCAGACTACACTACCTATGATTGATTTTCGATCTCAATAATGTATGTATTGTATGCGGAATTAGGCCGTATTACTCAAACACTTACTAAGTCTGTAACGCCTCCTTCGACGCTACATTATTCTTACCCAAATTGAGAAAATAAAATAGAAAACCTTTTGCTAGTTTATTTTCGAAAAATAATTTGTAACCTGTTCATGTCTCCAAAATTGGTGTAAAAAAAATTTCCTTTATACTTCTACTCGCAACACATAACATGCATATATACACATATACATATAGACACACACACACACACACACACATATATATATATATATATATATATATATATCCATGCATCCATACATAACACAACATACTTCACCATTTCTCATGTATACATGAGTAGGATCACTAGTCAGAGTTTCTAGAACTTGTAAGGAAAATACTTACATGACTACATACATATTACATACAATACCAAAATAAGTGGAGGGTTTAGCAGAGAACCAGGATTACAAAAAGACATGGCTCTCATAAGCCTGAAATACAGCTAAAAGACGTTAGCACTACCCCTATAAAACTAAAACCTAAGCTGGTCAAACCTAGTGGAACCCGTTAGGGAGACCTCCATGATCACCTCGAGAAGGATTGGGTGAACCTCCTCCACCATCCTCAACGGGGCCTATAACCTTATCATCCACAGGGCGGTACTCCAACTCCTCATCATCATCCTCTACAGGGTCTTCTTCAATAGGATCATCTTCCTCATGGTCTTCTTCAATCATGAAGTCATCGTCGTTCTCTCCTCCCACAACGACTATAGGTGCAGGCAACTTCGGTGCTGGAGACACAGGCACAGACCCAGGAACTACCTGTAGGGGTGGGGGCTGATGATGAGTATTCCCGGTTTCCAACAAAGTCCTCAAAAGTAGCCACATGGGGGGTAGGGGTATTTCAGCCGTCTTGATGCTGTGAGAATATGATGCTGCTCCTGCTTCACTTCCCTTCGTAATAAGTAAGGGCCCGATATATCTGGCGCTTCGGGCTCCCAGGTGTATAACCTAAGCACCCTCTTCCTCTCTCTGGTCAAATGCGTGGCCCAGAAACCCTGAGTAGGTCAGGTGATGCATCGGATCCATCTAGATACCCATAATAGTATACCATGAAAGAATAGCACCAAACATAAAAAAAATAAAGCAAATGTGAGACACCAATATATGAGTCATCATAGAAGTCACATACACGACTCTTACACAATAACTTATAATATATCATAACTATAAACACATGGATTGATTCCTGACAATCAATTGCATTACATGTCACATCACTTCAATACTCACTATCTAACTCATAATTCTCTAGAGATCCTAACTTCCCTTCGTCGAGCAATGATAGGATCACGATAATGCCTATAACACAATTGTTTCGCGTTGGATCGATCTCTCATGGGTCCGAATCCCCAATTTTTCTAATACCTATACATGTTAAATCCAAGAACTTGAAACCAAAGAAATTTTCTAGCCTAATTTTATTGTTGAGGCCGAAACCCTAACTTATTGAGTTAGATAGTTTTGTTCAAAGTTCTTAGTTTATAATCATTGATTATGTCTTCCTAGTACTCAAGGATCATAAATCCAAGAGTTTATAAAATTTTAACATTCCTAACCATTGTTACTAGTCATGGCCGACTAGCCATAGAAATTAGGTGTTGAAATTGTTTGTTGATTGATTAATTGGTTGTGGTTTGTTGAAGGGTAATTTGGTGTGAATCTTGTACGAGTGTTACGGAAGATCGGACATTCGACGGAATTTGTTTCGGAAAGAAAAATCTCAAAGAGGTACGGGGAGTACTTGAGGGATTTTTTTGATAGCTATATGCTATTAGTAGTGGTATGTATAATTTATTTGAGTGTGTTTGTGGTGTCTTTAAATTATCTTGCGCAGTTAATTTATTTGTGTTATTATATGCTTTTAATTGATTATCTGCAATTAATTGTTGTCGTGTTTTAATGCATGTTATAAACTGTATTATATGCTATAATGTTGATGTGAAATGTTTATGCATGTTAATTGTTGAGTGAAAAGTCTGACAGTGGTCAGTGCTCAATTAATTAAAAAGATAAAAACATTAAAAATATTTTTAAGAAATATCGAATTTTAATTGATGGAATAGTTAAAAATACTATTATTTTAATGATTTAACGGCATAAGAGTGTTTTACGAGACACAATGAGGGCGTAACCATAACAATATCTTAGTACTGCTAATTTTTATGTAAGAAATTTCTAAATATTATAAAATGTTATTATAAAAGAATAAGTTTCAAAAATAATTTTATTATGATGTTGAGAAAATTATTTTACTAGAAAAGTCAAATTTTGACTTAAAACGTTTTTAAAATGTTAAACGACGGATAATTCCAGAAATATTTATGGAAAACAATTTTGAAAACAACAGTATTTGTTTTAAACAGCAATTTAGTCACAAACGATATTTTTGGAACTACAGTTCAAAGCAAATACTTCTGGAAGAAAATGAGTTTAAAGGGATTTGATGATTTTATAAACGAATTTTCAACGTAAAAGGATTTTCTGTAAAATAATTTTCATACAATGGTAATATTCCCGACAACTTGGATAAGTTGAGGAGGTTTTGTTTTTGATTTGTGTTTCATAGAACGAAAATGTTTTTAAAATTGAAAGACGAACCTAGTTGCCGAGACGTCGGGGTCTAGTGTTCTATGGTATGGACCGTGTGTCCTAAAGGTGAAGTTATGGACTATATGTCCTATAAAAGATGTATTGATTTTGTGCGCTAAAATCTAAGAATCTAAGACTGATGCATCGATCTAGACTTTGTGATTTGCATTTTTGGGCTTGGAGTCCTTTTGTTAATGACGAAAGATGAAATTAAAAATTTGGTTGGTCGTGAGCCTTTGAGCTTCGACAAGGAAATAATGAACACAAAGAATAACAATGACGAGAATAAAGTGTTTTACATGCATTAATCGGCAGACGTGCCTACTTGATTTATTATGATATCTTGACGGGCAAGGTATTCATGACACGACTTCTCATTGTGCATGGATGGACAATGAATAACCATATACGACGATCACTATGCCTTGTATAGGACAGTGTGCTATGTTAACCATATACGACGATCACTATGCCTTGTGTAGGATAGTGTGCTATGGTAAAATTTAAGTGCCTTATTTGGCCATCGAGCCCGATCAACTCATTTAAACGACGATTGTGGATTTCCAGAGATTAAGTACAACATTTTAGACGACGATTATTGAAGTGTCATTGCATTTGTTTTGTTTTTTTTTTTTTAAAAGACGATGACTGTCGGGTATGAAACCTTTTGATAAACTATTTGTTTAATTTTTTAAACATCTATGTTGTTATAACTATACATGTTATATATTTTTTTGCGTGTCGCGCATGTAATTATCGTTTTAAAATCCATATATTGGTTCTCAGTCTTGCATATTTATGTTCTTCTAGTTTTGGCTGTTGTACCTTGACATACGAGTACAGATGTTGCAGAGGAGTTCCTTAAGTCACTTGGAGACTTAAGTCCGGATTGCGGGAAGAGGTGTGTTGTAACGCCCCCCCCTTGGGGCATTACTTACGTAACACGTGCGGAAATTAAATTAAAAGATAATTCGCTGGTGCTTTCGGAAAATAATTTATATAAGTATACAAGTGTCTAAAATTGGGTATAAAAATTTTGTCACGACTCCTAAGTCTTGATTGACACACAGACTTACTATCATAGTATGTCAAGCCTATTTAATTTAAAGAATATACTTGAATAAAAGCTAGTATTTTACGAAAATTTCGACAGAGTTTCCTCTGTAATTCGGACATCCCAGGTAAAAGAACACCTGCTAAAATAATTACATTTTCATTCCAGAATTCCAGTTACACCAAATACAACCAGGCATTAATATGCTAAAGATAGTTATATCAATTAGCTATACATGACCAAAAGGAAAAGTTTAAGTTTTCATTCAAAAGAGACGCTCTCCGAGCCGTAAACATTCTGTTTTAAAATATAGACTCTCTAAGTCATACTCATACATACTTATCAAAAATCCAAGTCTCAAACCCTAAGCTGGTCATTCTAAAAGTTATTCCTGAGAAGAACTCACGTGATCGTTCCACAATCAAATGCTTCATCAAGCAACTAGATCTAAGTCTCTGAGTGACTTAGGAAGACTCCTCTGCACATCTGTACTAAAATACCCAGGGTACAATAGCAAACCAGAAGAAACCTGATATGTTTGTAAGGGTGAGATATCATCATAAGATATATCCCACAACAACCATATACATGATACATGCAACACGGAATCAGATCAACAGTTAAAGCATGCATAATCATCATAATATAACAGTGTTATATCAAGGGGTCCTCAAGCCCGTACAATCAGTTTTCAAAAATATGCATGACACTTCAATATCAGGCTCTATCCTAATCTCATGAGATCACAACACCGTGTTATCACTGGAGAAGATAGAGTTGGTCAAGCTCTGCCCACCGGGCTGTTGCCACCGTATCCTGATGCACCAGGCCTCTTGGTCAGACAACGCCACATGCCCTTAACGAAACAGTTAGCAATGTGACCGACTCTCAGATACCCCATGGGTATCCTCAATAAGCAAAGGCACGTCTGCCAGGGGAAATGCATATGAATAAAAACTTTCCTTTTAAGGTTTTTCTTTGTGTAAATATTTCACTGTCAAAGCTCAAGCTAATGACTTACATTATTTCCCCATCACTTGAAAACTTAGAAACATAGGACACAGTCCGAATGCTCAATCACAACGCCTAGACCGTGGCCGCAGTCAAGGTTTGTGGTAATAGAAATCAATATACTTTTAGTCATGTTTTACTTAACATGCTAAGGACAATAGCCCACAACAACGGAAATCAGAACGAACTGTCCTCGATTCCGCGAATTGGACTTGTAGTCCATAACATTACGAATAGGACTTTACGGTCCCGTATTAACACTGATCCAAGATCACGTGCTAAGCATGGAAAACTAGAGGCGACGTCTAACATCTAGATTCCTATTCTTTTAGTACTTATCTTTCATTTGACGAAAACAATTTTCGAAATCGAAAGCCTCGATAACCTATGCTGGCTATCGGAAAGTTTCTAAATCATTTGGGAGAAAACCTTCTCTTTTGAAAATCCTTTATAAAACGTTTTTGAAACACTTTTAACTTTGAAAATCCCCAATAGGATATTGTAAAATATTTTCGAAAGTTTCACTTAAAACACATAGTTCGAAAAGGGTTTTTCTCTTGCATTCTAGAAATCACTGAAACTATATTGTCACATAAAACAAGTACTTTTAAACATTCAAGCTTTTTGGAAAAGAACACCCATCCTTTCATCTTCAAAGCTTATTAAGGTTTTTTAATCCTTTTTAATGATTGAGCACAGACACACGTCCGGCTTAGCAAACTTCAAACAACAACAGTATGTACACATATATATATATTCACAGTTCAATGACAATATCACAGTTCATCACAGTTATACATCTCAACATATATAACGATACAGTTCAACTTCATATAATAGCATAACATTTCAGATAATCCAGTAACTCAATAACAGTCAAGTAAACAATTAATCAAATACACACATGCATACAGTTATTGAATATCCCTAGGCAAACTCCCCTTACCTTTGAAGACAAGTAAATGATCCTCGTCTTAATACTCACATTAGCTCCAAGAGTGTAACCACCTACTCCATCAAGCAAGCATAGCCGTGTCAAACGTCTCAGAGAGAGAATCCAACAACGCGCAACAACCAAAAATCAAGAAATCAATTTCACATGATCAAACACACATTCTAACTTTATCTAAACACTTAATCTAATTACCAAACAAGGTTATTTTTAAAGAAAATCATGTTTGAAGCTCACGCTTCCCAATACCCTTTAAGGAAACTTTGTTTTGATTAAAGGATCATGAAAAAGAACTTTGGAAATCATCCATTAAGAGTCCTAATTGTACTAAATCATAATTAATTTCACAAAAACATACCCAAATTCAAATAAAATCAAATTGGGGTTTTAGGGCTCCTTATTAAAATTTAGGGAAAACTCAGAATAATGAAATTGGTTTAGGGAAACACAAATTCACAGTCCTAATTTCATAAAACAAGCTTAAATCTTAAGATTAAAATATGAAATCAGAGGGTTAGGGTTTCAAAAATCAATTTGGGGATTTACAAAAGAGAAGAGGTTAGAGGTAAAACTCTTACCCAAGGTGAAGAAGAAAAGAAGCTGTCATGGTGGCTGAAGGTGGTCCGGCGCGGCGGCGGCGACCCGTTTCGCGGTGATGGCGACGACCAAGCACGACCCAACATGGATCCGCACTCGTGGCGACGTCCTGAAGGTCGTGTGTTCGTCTCCTCCCCACCTGTGTGGCCGGACGACGACCGACGGCGAGTTGCAACGGAGCTCGCGGCTTCTGCGTGACACGGAGGAGGACCGAACCCAACAACCGTGCGGCGTCTTCTCTGGTCCAAGATATGAGCAACGATGGCTCTCCATGGGGCTGGTGCGTGGCTGAGTTAAGGGAAGGAGGAGGAAGAAGATGTTGAGGTGGAAGGAAGAAGAAGAAAAGAGAAGGAAGAAAGAAAGAAAGAAGAAGAAAAAGTGCAGAGAAGGAGAAGAAAAGAGAGAGATAGCGTCGAGAAAGAGAGAGAGAAAAGAGAGAAAATGAGTTTTTAAACCAATTACTTAGTGATAGGTACAAAATGAGTGATAAATATTAGGCCTAAAATAAACATGTTTTTACTTTTTAGAATCTAAAAATAAAGATTGATAAGGATATGTTTTCGAAATTCAAGTTAGAGTAAAGATTAATAGTTGAACTGATCAACTAAGAAAATACTCAGTCCAAAATTTAATCTCCGATAAATGTCAAGCCAAAATATTTTTAACTCTAAAATTAAATAGAATAGGAATATGAAAATACTTTTCTCTTAATCATATTATTTAAAATATTTTTCCGTACTGGTATAATAGTGACAATAACGTAAATTATTGCCTAGTAAACGTGCATTCACTAAAATAAGTCAGTGCTAACGCACCTAATAAAATAGTTTGAGGAGAGTAATTTAATTACTCAAACTAAACCACCTAACATATTAAACATAAACGTCCAAATAAAATAATTAATCCTAGGTGTAAAAACTAGGGTGTTACATTACTACCCCTCTTAAAAAAATTTCGTCCTCGAAATTTCGTAGCTTAAAACTAAACAGGATGTTGTAATCATACCTTAACTCTAAAATCTTGCTTTGTATTCTCATTGCTTCATTCCTTTCATCTATAACATTATAACAAGATCGATTCTTATGCTATTTTATTTATCCTCGAGACTTTTCACTACCACATTATCCCCATTACCTTTGATATTTCACCTTAGTCTATTACATTTTAAAGAATAAAATCAATGCTTAATCTCTTCACTTCTCAGTACAAATCCATTAGGAAAAACTTTCTCCAATATCTAACTTTCACAGCTAACACCAAAACCAACACTAACTTTACATAACATCAATTAACCTTCTAGTCAAGAGATGCGATCACAGTCTTAGTCCATTTAAGCTTAATCTACTCTTCTAGTCATATCAAATTCACACTTTTCAAATCTCCAATCAAAACGTCGTAACATTCCTGAGTTGCACATGATAACATTTGCGCCAAAAACCTAAGAAATTCAATCTTATCAAAATTGAATCTTACCACATCCCACATAGTCCGTTCTCCTCTTAATTCCTCTCGAATCTTTTGCCTACTTCTATTTCATATCCTTCATTTGCCTCTCATTTTTAATTTGGTTCTCAAACCCCGTTAGTATCCCTAGTTTAAGAAATTTCCCATGCTCATCTACCCTATTGCCCAAGGAAAATACACAACTCTTAACAATTCCTCCATCTAAAGACAGAGCTCTATCACTTATGCAAGGAAGTGCTTGTATCATATCTGCACTTATCTTATATATCCAGCTGAGAAAAGAGATTATAAAATAGAGTTTATCTAAGGCCATTACCCTTAAGAGCTGCACCAAAACAAAGCCAAGAAATCCAAGTGGACACTCCCTAATGGCAATCTTGGATTTAAAATATCTTGTTTCCACTATGGATCATCAATCACATATTTACCAGAATAAGACCTCAAAGATTATAAACATTTCACCATAGCTTATTACACTCGAAAGACATAATCAAAACTTAATCACTTCTTGCCTCAAAATTTGTCTGCTAGTAAAACTTTTTCTAACACCTTATCCTCACGACGAATATCAAGTTCAACCTTAACTCTACCCCATCATACGTCAACCTTCAACTCAAAGTATACAATTGTGGTCTTAGTTTCCTTTGAACATATTCCACCACTCCAAATTATATCATAATCATTCATTTCAATCTCAAAGAATACGATTACATTTCTCCATGCATCTACAACCAAAAGGAATCACTTCAATTTGAATTATCCAAAATCATAATTCTTAAACTTTTCTAACAACTTAATTTCACTCAAGAACTTCTCTTTACTAATTCCATTCAGCTTAAGGAAAACTACCATATATATTTTTCCGTTAACCCTCGATTCACGAAGTCAACATTAACCATAAACATTGATCACTACTCTAAATTCCTTTAATGATATATCTGCCTTGATCATGATAAGATCCATTGTAATCATCTAACTCAATGACGTTGAACTTAAGGGTTCTTATAATACCATTCACATCTATACATTAACAAAGCTCCTATCAACTCTGGTTCGTCCTACCATAGAGATGACAAAAATTTAGGTACCACACTATCTCCCAGCTAACCTGCTAAGGATAGGTAATCTCATTACTCATCCATCCCACTGAGGATGATCAGTTGGACTTAGCCTCAACTTAGTCCTCAACACTTAAAGCAAACTTAACCGACACACGTTGATAAACTTCCGTTTTTCATCTGAAACAACACTTGAAGATACTCCATGAAGTCTGAACAATCCTTTGATACATTATTCGGTTCACTAACTCTGCTTGTGGATCTTAACTCGTAAGAAGATGTAAACCTTCACCAATCGATCAACGATCACTTGAATTCAAACAAGACTCATACAGGTCTTCAGAAAACTCATAACAAAGATTGAAGGAATGCCAACACCTCAACAAGGAAGGTCTCGATTGTACATCTTGATGTGGAGATATCTACTCATGACTGATGAGATAAGTCACACTTCGACAACATTTGGAGAATATATAGAATTAAGATGATCAATGACAACAAGCACTTTCGAACGACAATAAGACAAGACCTTGGTGATCATAAAAGAATTTCTCAAGAAAAGAAAACTTTTCTTGATTTCACTTTCACATAAGCATAGAAAAGAATTTCATTAATTGAAGGATACGAGGAACATCCAGTATGGAAAAAGATCATTCCATCAGGTTCGTGTGTGTAAAAATGCATGATCAATACACATTTACAAACATGAATCTAATAAAGTTCATTCTTCCACAAGAATCTTCCAGCGGATATAAGGAATCAAAGGGTGAATAATGTCTAATCCCAAGAGGATTAATTCTTATTCTTAATACAAAGAATTTACAAAATGATGACTTTCACCTCTATCAAAAATAGAAGTGACGAAACTAAGTTTCACCAAGAAACTTCTGCTATCACAAAATTATTTGTGTTATAACTCAAGAAATAGTCATAACCACTTCTCTCAACAAAATGTGAAAGTATTCAGACCAATCGATTCCGATAAATCAATTCACTCAAATGTCTAATACATCGAGGATTATTTAGAAGTGTGAGTACGACTTCTCACAAACAAAGAAATGAATAACTGGAAATTAATGAATTAGCATAACTAATTCAGGAGTCTTGACAGACTGCAAATTCGAATCAGAATATATGTCTGACACATACCATCTTCACCGTTGTGATTATCTAATACAATCACAGGATTCGAGAAATAAATGTCAACTGACAAATACAAGAGAATCAAAGGATACAATGAAGAATTCCTCAATCACGAGACATTCACCCAAGATCGAAAATCCACTCGATTCGTCTTGGTTCCAACCAACATACACATCTTTCTAGCCAAACTTAATATGACCACCTTGAATTGGTACGATCCCGAACAACTTAATCAATCGATCCAACATACAAAAGGTTGATCTTTCCTCATAAACTGAGTTGACGATGCAAAACCTTAGATAGGTCATCACTCCAACTGGGTACTAACTCGTCTTCACGTCGATCTTTGAGTAGATGACAACTCCTCGCAATTAATTTACCAAATCAACTACGCGAGTTAGAGAATACTTATTCATAATTCGTCCTTTTACCTAGTCGTCGAAATCTAGAGCGGTGACACGAGCCTTCACACAACATTGGTGCTTCACAAGGAAAACACTCGGTCTAACAAACGGTTCAAACCACCGATCTTTCAGTTGAATGAGTCATCTAACTCGTTTTAACTTTGTAGGCAACATCCTCGCACAAAGCGACGAGAGATCTCGACCGAATCCGAAACTAGATCAATCAAGAATCGATGTCCTCTCGCTAACCATAAACCTAGAACATTTCCAGGGAACATTCCCGAAAAACCCTATACACAAACACCTTGTTTGAATGTCCGACACGATTCGCAAGGATAATCGAATGTCATATCCGAACCCAAGTAACATTCAAAATTTACGGTCTCCCCAGGACATAAAACCCTTGGAAAACCATCAAGAAAACATACACTTGTGCTTCAACACACATTGCTTCAACAAGGAACAATTCAAACAAGAACCAACCAGAGATCACACAACAAAAACTTAACAGACCTATTCCCCAAAGATCCCGAAAGACTCGACCAGCTCTGATACCACCTTGTAACCCCCCCTTGGGGCATTACTTACGTAACACGTGCGGAATTTAAATTAAAAGATAATTTGCTGGTGCTTTCGGAAAATAATTTATATAAGTATACAAGTGTCTGAAATTGGGTATAAAAATTTTGTCACGACTCCTAAGCCTTGATTGGCACACAGACTTACTATCATAGTATGTCAAGCCTATTTAATTTAAAGAATATACTTGAATAAAAGCTAGTATTTTACGAAAATTTCGACAGAGTCTCCTCTGTAATTCGGACATCCCAGGTAAAAGAACACCTGCTAAAATAATTACATTTTCATTCCAGAATTCCAGTTACACCAAATACAACCAGGCATTAATATGCTAAAGATAGTTATATCAATTAGCTATACATGACCAAAAGGAAAAGTTTAAGTTTTCATTCAAAAGAGACGCTCTCCAAGCCGTAAACATTCCGTTTTAAAATATAGACTCTCTGAGTCATATACATACTTATCAAAAATCCAAGTCTCAAACCCTAAGCTGGTCATTCTAAAAGTTATTCCTGAGAAGAACTCACGTGATCGTTCCACAATCAAATGCTTCATCAAGCAACTAGATCTAAGTCTCTGAGAGACTTAGGAAGACTCCTCTGCACATCTGTACTAAAATACCCAGGGTACAATAGCAAACCAGAAGAAACCTGATATGTTTGTAAGGGTGAGATACCATCATAAGATATATCCCACAACAACCATATACATGATACATGCAACACGGAATCAGATCAACAGTTAAAGCATGCATAATCATCATAATATAACAGTGTTATATCAATGGGTCCTCAAGCCCGTACAATCAGTTTTCGAAAATATGCATGACACTTCAATATCTGGCTCTATCCTAATCTCATGAGATCACAACACCATGTTATCACTGGAGAAGATAGAGTTGGTCAAGCTCTGCCCACCGGGCTGTTGCCACCGCATCCTGATGCACCAGGCCTCTTGGTCAGACAATGCCACATGCCCTTAACGAAACAGCTAGCAATGTGACTGACTCTCAGATACCCCATGGGTATCCTCAATAAGCAAAGGCACGTCTGCCAGGGGAAATGCATATGAATAAAAACTTTCCTTTTAAGGTTTTTCTTTGTGTAAATATTTCACTGTCAAAGCTCAAGCTAATGACTTACATTATTTCCCCATCACTTGAAAACTTAGAAACATAGGACACACAGTCCGAATGCTCAATCACAACACCTCGACCGTGGCCGCAGTCAAGGTTTGTGGTAATAGAAATCAATATACTTTTAGTCATGTTTTACTTAACATGCTAAGGACAATAGCCCACAACAACGGAAATCAGAACGAACTGTCCTCGATTCCGCGAATTGGACTTGTAGTCCATAACATTACGAATAGGACTTTACGGTCCCGTATTAACACTGATCCAAGATCACGTGCTAAGCATGGAAAACTAGAGGCGACGTCTCACGTCTAGATTCCTATTCTTTTAGTACTTATCTTTCATTTGACGAAAACAATTTTCGAAATCGAAAGCCTCGATAAACTATGCTGGCTATCGGAAAGTTTCTAAATCATTTGGGAGAAAACCTTCTCTTTTGAAAATCCTTTATTAAACGTTTTTGAAACATTTTTAACTTTGAAAATCCCCAATAGGATATTGTAAAATATTTTCGAAAGTTTCACTTAAAACACATAGTTCGAAAAGGGTTTTTCTCTTGCATTCTAGAAATCACTGGAACTATATTGTCACATAAAACAAGTACTTTTAAACATTCAAGCTTTTTGGAAAAGAACACCCATCCTTTCATCTTCAAAGCTTATTAAGGTTTTTTAATCCTTTTTAATGATTGAGCACAGACACACGTCCGGCTTAGCAAACTTCAAACAACAACAGTATGTACACATATATATATTCACAGTTCAATGACAATATCACAGTTCATCACAGTTATACATCTCAACATATATAACGATACAGTTCAACTTCATATAATAGCATAACATTTCAGATAATCCAGTAACTCAATAACAGTCAAGTAAACAATTAATCAAATACACACATGCATACAGTTATTGAATATCCCTAGGCAAACTCCCCTTACCTTTGAAGACAAGTAAATGATCCTCGTCTTAATACTCACATTAGCTCCAAGAGTGTAACCACCTACTCCATCAAGCAAGCATAGCCGTGTCAAACGTCTCAGAGAGAGAATCCAACAACGCGCAACAACCAAAAATCAAGAAATCAATTTCACGTGATCAAACACACATTCTAACTTTATCTAAACACTTAATCTAATTACCAAACAAGGTTATTTTTAAAGAAAATCATGTTTGAAGCTCACGCTTCCCAATACCCTTTAAGGAAACTTTGTTTTGATTAAAGGATCATGAAAAAGAACTTTGGAAATCATCCATTAAGAGTCCTAATTGTACTAAATCATAATTAATTTCACAAAAACATACCCAAATTCAAATAAAATCAAATTGGGGTTTTAGGGCTCCTTATTAAAATTTAGGGAAAACTCAGAATAATGAAATTGGTTTAGGGAAACACAAATTCACAGTCCTAATTTCATAAAACAAGCTTAAATCTTAAGATTAAAATATGAAATCAGAGGGTTAGGGTTTCAAAAATCAATTTGGGGATTTACAAAAGAGAAGAGGTTAGAGGTAAAACTCTTACCCAAGGTGAAGAAGAAAAGAAGCTGTCATGGTGGCTGAAGGTGGTCGTGGCGCGGCGGCGACCCGTTTGCGGTGATGGCGGCGACCAAGCACGACCCAACATGGATCCGCACTCGTGGCGACGTCCCCGAAGGTCGTGTGTTCGTCTCCTCCCCACCTGTGTGGCCGGACGACGACCGACGGCGAGTTGCAACGGAGCTCGCGGCCTGCGTGACACGGAGGAGGACCGAACCCAACAACCGTGCGGCGTCTTCTCTGGTCCAAGATATGAGCAACGATGGCTCTCCATGGGGCTGGTGCGTGGCTGAGTTAAGGGAAGGAGGAGGAAGAAGATGTTGAGGTGGAAGGAAGAAGAAGAAAAGAGAAGGAAGAAAGAAAGAAAGAAGAAGAAAAAGTGCAGAGAAGGAGAAGAAAAGAGAGAGATAGCGTCGAGAAAGAGAGAGAGAAAAGAGAGAAAATGAGTTTTTAAACCAATTACTTAGTGATAGGTACAAAATGAGTGATAAATATTAGGCCTAAAATAAACATGTTTTTACTTTTTAGAATCTAAAAATAAAGATTGATAAGGATATGTTTTCGAAATTCAAGTTAGAGTAAAGATTAATAGTTGAACTGATCAACTAAGAAAATACTCAGTCCAAAATTTAATCTCCGATAAATGTCAAGCCAAAATATTTTTAACTCTAAAATTAAATAGAATAGGAATATGAAAATACTTTTCTCTTAATCATATTATTTAAAATATTTTTCCGTACTGGTATAATAGTGACAATAACGTAAATTATTGCCTAGTAAACGTGCATTCACTAAAATAAGTCAGTGCTAACGCACCTAATAAAATAGTTTGAGGAGAGTAATTTAATTACTCAAACTAAACCACCTAACATATTAAACATAAACGTCCAAATAAAATAATTAATCCTAGGTGTAAAAACTAGGGTGTTACATTACTACCCCTCTTAAAAAAATTTCGTCCTCGAAATTTCGTAGCTTAAAACTAAACAGGATGTTGTAATCATACCTTAACTCTAAAATCTTGCTTTGTATTCTCATTGCTTCATTCCTTTCATCTATAACATTATAACAAGATCGATTCTTATGCTATTTTATTTATCCTCGAGACTTTTCACTACCACATTATCCCCATTACCTTCGATATTTCACCTTAGTCTATTACATTTTAAAGAATAAAATCAATGCTTAATCTCTTCACTTCTCAGTACAAATCCATTAGGAAAAACTTTCTCCAATATCTAACTTTCACAGCTAACACCAAAACCAACACTAACTTTACATAACATCAATTAACCTTCTAGTCAAGAGATGCGATCACAGTCTTAGTCCATTTAAGCTTAATCTACTCTTCTAGTCATATCAAATTCACACTTTTCAAATCTCCAATCAAAACGTCGTAACATTCCTGAGTTGCACATGATAACATTTGCGCCAAAAACCTAAGAAATTCAATCTTATCAAAATTGAATCTTACCACATCCCACATAGTCCGTTCTCCTCTTAATTCCTCTCGAATCTTTTGCCTACTTCTATTTCATATCCTTCATTTGCCTCTCATTTTTAATTTGGTTCTCAAACCCCGTTAGTATCCCTAGTTTAAGAAATTTCCCATGCTCATCTACCCTATTGCCCAAGGAAAATACACAACTCTTAACAATTCCTCCATCTAAAGACAGAGCTCTATCACTTATGCAAGGAAGTGCTTGTATCATATCTGCACTTATCTTATATATCCAGCTGAGAAAAGAGATTATAAAATAGAGTTTATCTAAGGCCATTACCCTTAAGAGCTGCACCAAAACAAAGCCAAGAAATCCAAGTGGACACTCCCTAATGGCAATCTTGGATTTAAAATATCTTGTTTCCACTATGGATCATCAATCACATATTTACCAGAATAAGACCTCAAAGATTATAAACATTTCACCATAGCTTATTACACTCGAAAGACATAATCAAAACTTAATCACTTCTTGCCTCAAAATTTGTCTGCTAGTAAAACTTTTTCTAACACCTTATCCTCACGACGAATATCAAGTTCAACCTTAACTCTACCCCATCATACGTCAACCTTCAACTCAAAGTATACAATTGTGGTCTTAGTTTCCTTTGAACATATTCCACCACTCCAAATTATATCATAATCATTCATTTCAATCTCAAAGAATACGATTACATTTCTCCATGCATCTACAACCAAAAGGAATCACTTCAATTTGAATTATCCAAAATCATAATTCTTAAACTTTTCTAACAACTTAATTTCACTCAAGAACTTCTCTTTACTAATTCCATTCAGCTTAAGGAAAACTACCATATATATTTTTCCGTTAACCCTCGGATTCACGAAGTCAACATTAACCATAAACATTGATCACTACTCTAAATTCCTTTAATGATATATCTGCCTTGATCATGATAAGATCCATTGTAATCATCTAACTCAATGACGTTGAACTTAAGGGTTCTTATAATACCATTCACATCTATACATTAACAAAGCTCCTATCAACTCTGGTTCGTCCTACCATAGAGATGACAAAAATTTAGGTACCACACTATCTCCCAGCTAACCTGCTAAGGATAGGTAATCTCATTACTCATCCATCCCACTGAGGATGATCAGTTGGACTTAGCCTCAACTTAGTCCTCAACACTTAAAGCAAACTTAACCGACACACGTTGATAAACTTCCGTTTTTCATCTGAAACAACACTTGAAGATACTCCATGAAGTCTGAACAATCCTTTGATACATTATTCGGTTCACTAACTCTGCTTGTGGATCTTAACTCGTAAGAAGATGTAAACCTTCACCAATCGATCAACGATCACTTGAATTCAAACAAGACTCATACAGGTCTTCAGAAAACTCATAACAAAGATTGAAGGAATGCCAACACCTCAACAAGGAAGGTCTCGATTGTACATCTTGATGTGGAGATATCTACTCATGACTGATGAGATAAGTCACACTTCGACAACATTTGGAGAATATATAGAATTAAGATGATCAATGACAACAAGCACTTTCGAACGACAATAAGACAAGACCTTGGTGATCATAAAAGAATTTCTCAAGAAAAGAAAACTTTTCTTGATTTCACTTTCACATAAGCATAGAAAAGAATTTCATTAATTGAAGGATACAGGAACATCCAGTATGGAAAAAGATCATTCCATCAGGTTCGTGTGTGTAAAAATGCATGATCAATACACATTTACAAACATGAATCTAATAAAGTTCATTCTTCCACAAGAATCTTCCAGCGGATATAAGGAATCAAAGGGTGAATAATGTCTAATCCCAAGAGGATTAATTCTTATTCTTAATACAAAGAATTTACAAAATGATGACTTTCACCTCTATCAAAAATAGAAGTGACGAAACTAAGTTTCACCAAGAAACTTCTGCTATCACAAAATTATTTGTGTTATAACTCAAGAAATAGTCATAACCACTTCTCTCAACAAAATGTGAAAGTATTCAGACCAATCGATTCCGATAAATCAATTCACTCAAATGTCTAATACATCGAGGATTATTTAGAAGTGTGAGTACGACTTCTCACAAACAAAGAAATGAATAACTGGAAATTAATGAATTAGCATAACTAATTCAGGAGTCTTGACAGACTGCAAATTCGAATCAGAATATATGTCTGACACATACCATCTTCACCGTTGTGATTATCTAATACAATCACAGGATTCGAGAAATAAATGTCAACTGACAAATACAAGAGAATCAAAGGATACAATGAAGAATTCCTCAATCACGAGACATTCACCCAAGATCGAAAATCCACTCGATTCGTCTTGGTTCCAACCAACATACACATCTTTCTAGCCAAACTTAATATGACCACCTTGAATTGGTACGATCCCGAACAACTTAATCAATCGATCCAACATACAAAAGGTTGATCTTTCCTCATAAACTGAGTTGACGATGCAAAACCTTAGATAGGTCATCACTCCAATCTGGTACTAACTCGTCTTCACGTCGATCTTTGAGTAGATGACAACTCCTCGCAATTAATTTACCAAATCAACTACGCGAGTTAGAGAATACTTATTCATAATTCGTCCTTTTACCTAGTCGTCAGAAATCTAGACGGTGACACGAGCCTTCACACAACATTGGTGCTTCACAAGGAAAACACTCGGTCTAACAAACGGTTCAAACCACCGATCTTTCAGTTGAATGAGTCATCTAACTCGTTTTAACTTTGTAGGCAACATCCTGCACAAAGCGACAGAGATCTGACCGAATCCAGAAACTAGATCAATCAAGAATCGATGTCCTCTGCTAACCATAAACCTAGAACATTTCCAGGGAACATTCCCCGAAAAACCCTATACACAAACACCTTGTTTCGAATGTCTGACACGATTCGCAAGGATAATCGAATGTCATATCCGAACCCAAGTAACATTCAAAATTTACGGTCTCCCAGGACATAAAACCCTTGGAAAACCATCAAGAAAACATACACTTGTGCTTCAACACACATTGCTTCAACAAGGAACAATTCAAACAAGAACCAACCAGAGATCACACAACAAAAACTTAACAGACCTATTCCCCAAAGATCCCGAAAGACTCGACCAGCTCTGATACCACCTTGTAACCCCCCCCCCCCTTGGGGCATTACTTACGTAACACGTGCGGAATTTAAATTAAAAGATAATTTGCTGGTGCTTTCGGAAAATAATTTATATAAGTATACAAGTGTCTGAAATTGGGTATAAAAATTTTGTCACGACTCCTAAGCCTTGATTGGCACACAGACTTACTATCATAGTATGTCAAGCCTATTTAATTTAAAGAATATACTTGAATAAAAGCTAGTATTTTACGAAAATTTCGACATAGTCTCCTCTGTAATTCGGACATCCCAGGTAAAAGAACACCTGCTAAAATAATTACATTTTCATTCCAGAATTCCAGTTACACCAAATACAACCAGGCATTAATATGCTAAAGATAGTTATATCAATTAGCTATACATGACCAAAAGGAAAAGTTTAAGTTTTCATTCAAAAGAGACGCTTCTCAAGCCGTAAACATTCCGTTTTAAAATATAGACTCTCTGAGTCATATACATACTTATCAAAAATCCAAGTCTCAAACCCTAAGCTGGTCATTCTAAAAGTTATTCCTGAGAAGAACTCACGTGATCGTTCCACAATCAAATGCTTCATCAAGCAACTAGATCTAAGTCTCTGAGAGACTTAGGAAGACTCCTCTGCACATCTGTACTAAAATACCCAGGGTACAATAGCAAACCAGAAGAAACCTGATATGTTTGTAAGGGTGAGATACCATCATAAGATATATCCCACAACAACCATATACATGATACATGCAACACGGAATCAGATCAACAGTTAAAGCATGCATAATCATCATAATATAACAGTGTTATATCAATGGGTCCTCAAGCCCGTACAATCAGTTTTCGAAAATATGCATGACACTTCAATATCTGGCTCTATCCTAATCTCATGAGATCACAACACCATGTTATCACTGGAGAAGATAGAGTTGGTCAAGCTCTGCCCACCGGGCTGTTGCCACCGCATCCTGATGCACCAGGCCTCTTGGTCAGACAATGCCACATGCCCTTAACGAAACAGCTAGCAATGTGACTGACTCTCAGATACCCCATGGGTATCCTCAATAAGCAAAGGCACGTCTGCCAGGGGAAATGCATATGAATAAAAACTTTCCTTTTAAGGTTTTTCTTTGTGTAAATATTTCACTGTCAAAGCTCAAGCTAATGACTTACATTATTTCCCCATCACTTGAAAACTTAGAAACATAGGACACACAGTCCGAATGCTCAATCACAACACCTAGACCGTGGCCGCAGTCAAGGTTTGTGGTAATAGAAATCAATATACTTTTAGTCATGTTTTACTTAACATGCTAAGGACAATAGCCCACAACAACGGAAATCAGAACGAACTGTCCTCGATTCCGCGAATTGGACTTGTAGTCCATAACATTACGAATAGGACTTTACGGTCCCGTATTAACACTGATCCAAGATCACGTGCTAAGCATGGAAAACTAGAGGCGACGTCTCACGTCTAGATTCCTATTCTTTTAGTACTTATCTTTCATTTGACGAAAACAATTTTCGAAATCGAAAGCCTCGATAAACTATGCTGGCTATCGGAAAGTTTCTAAATCATTTGGGAGAAAACCTTCTCTTTTGAAAATCCTTTATTAAACGTTTTTGAAACATTTTTAACTTTGAAAATCCCCAATAGGATATTGTAAAATATTTTCGAAAGTTTCACTTAAAACACATAGTTCGAAAAGGGTTTTTCTCTTGCATTCTAGAAATCACTGGAACTATATTGTCACATAAAACAAGTACTTTTAAACATTCAAGCTTTTTGGAAAAGAACACCCATCCTTTCATCTTCAAAGCTTATTAAGGTTTTTTAATCCTTTTTAATGATTGAGCACAGACACACGTCCGGCTTAGCAAACTTCAAACAACAACAGCAGTATGTACACATATATATATTCACAGTTCAATGCCAATATCACAGTTCATCACAGTTATACATCTCAACATATATAACGATACAGTTCAACTTCATATAATAGCATAACATTTCAGATAATCCAGTAACTCAATAACAGTCAAGTAAACAATTAATCAAATACACACATGCATACAGTTATTGAATATCCCTAGGCAAACTCCCCTTACCTTTGAAGACAAGTAAAGGATCCTCGTCTTAATACTCACATTAGCTCCAAGAGTGTAACCACCTACTCCATCAAGCAAGCATAGCCGTGTCAAACGTCTCAGAGAGAGAATCCAACAACGCGCAACAACCAAAAATCAAGAAATCAATTTCACATGATCAAACACACATTCTAACTTTATCTAAACACTTAATCTAATTACCAAACAAGGTTATTTTTAAAGAAAGTCATGTTTGAAGCTCACGCTTCCCAATACCCTTTAAGGAAACTTTGTTTTGATTAAAGGATCATGAAAAAGAACTTTGGAAATCATCCATTAAGAGTCCTAATTGTACTAAATCATAATTAATTTCACAAAAACATACCCAAATTCAAATAAAATCAAATTGGGGTTTTAGGGCTCCTAATTAAAATTTAGGGAAAACTCAGAATAATGAAATTGGTTTAGGGAAACACAAATTCACAGTCCTAATTTCATAAAACAAGCTTAAATCTTAAGATTAAAATATGAAATCAGAGGGTTAGGGTTTCAAAAATCAATTTGGGGATTTACAAAAGAGAAGAGGTTAGAGGTAAAACTCTTACCCAAGGTGAAGAAGAAAAGAAGCTGTCATGGTGGCTGAAGGTGGTCCGGCGCGGCGGCGGCGACCCGTTTCGCGGTGATGGCGCCGACCAAGCACGACCCAACATGGATCCGCACTCGTGGCGACGTTCTGAAGGTCGTGTGTTCGTCTCCTCCCCACCTGCGTGGCCGGACGACGACCGACGGCGAGTTGCAACGGAGCTCGCGGCTTCTGCGTGACACGGAGGAGGACCGAACCCAACAACCGTGCGTCGTCTTCTCTGGTCCAAGATATGAGCAACGATGGCTCTCCATGGGGCTGGTGCGTGGCTGAGTTAAGGGAAGGAGGAGGAAGAAGATGTTGAGGTGGAAGGAAGAAGAAGAAAAGAGAAGGAAGAAAGAAAGAAAGAAGAAGAAAAAGTTGCAGAGAAGGAGAAGAAAAGAGAGAGATAGCGTCGAGAAAGAGAGAGAGAAAAGAGAGAAAATGAGTTTTTAAACCAATTACATAGTGATAGGTACAAAATGAATGATAAATATTAGGCCTAAAATAAACATGTTTTTACTTTTTAGAATCTAAAAATAAAGATTGATAAGGATATATTTTCGAAATTTAGAGTAAAGATTAATAGTTGAACTGATCAACTAAGAAAATACTCAGTCCAAAGTTTAATCTCCGATAAATGTCAAACCAAAATATTTTTAACTCTAAAATTAAATAGAATAGGAATATGAAAATACTTTTCTCTTAATCATATTATTTAAAATATTTTTCCGTACTGGTATAATAGTGACAATAACGTAAATTATTGTCTAGTAAACGTGCATTCACTAAAATAAGTCAGTGCTAACGCACCTAATAAAATAGTTTGAGGAGAGTAATTTAATTACTCAAACTAAACCACCTAACATATTAAACATAAACGTCCAAATAAAATAATTAATCCTAGGTGTAAAAACTAGGGTGTTACATGTGTGATCATAGGGATGATCACGGGGTCTTAACAGTGAGTGTCTTGTAAAGCAACCCGCTTAGTTTTGTGTTGAGGATTTATGTTTTGAGAAGTTTAGTATGTGTGTCGTGATAATTTTCATATAGTTTTGATAAAAGACTTTTGAGAAAAAGAATTGTACGTTGTGAAGGGTTAGTTTATAAATAAAATTGGTATATGTGTGATATCAAGTATAGGGTGAATGTAATATTGTGTTGTGTGTATCATATTCTTCTGAAGGGTTAAGGAGAAAAATTTTTATACCCATATTTTCTGACCTAAAGTAAATCAATTTCCGAAAGCAACCAGCAAATTTCTTTTTAATTTATTTCCGCAAGTGTTACAAAGTAATGCCCAAGGGGGTGTTACAAATGGCATGTCTGCCACAACGGCAAATTAGCCAGACTATGCATGTAAAACAAGGATTTTTCGTTTTATTTTCTTTTTCGCATCATTCTTTCCTCGTCAAAGCTTAACGCTCTTGACTACTTTTATTCAAGTATTAAATAAATTTAAATACCAACTTAGGATTTTTAACAAAATCCATGTTTCAAAATCTCCTTCACAATCGAACGCTAGCCCGACGTCTCGGAAATCTAGGTTTTTCTCAATCGGAACACTAACCCGGCTTCTCGGGAATCTAAATCTAGCCCGATACTTCGGCAAACCAGATCTAGCCCGAATCTCAGCATCGGTAAAACTAGGTCTTATCCTTTCCTCAAACTCAAAACAGGAATCCTAGTCCGTGATTCGAAAAACTAGGTCATTTCCACTTTCACTTCTTTCCACATGGTTTTCTTTTTCGTTCAGTGAAAACTAAATCGAAAAACAAAATATCAAAGTCTTCTCAACTTTGTGCCATAAATACGTTTTCATTCTTAGAAATACGTTTTTCACCAAGACATTTTCTTTTATAAATCCATTTTTCGTAAACTTAGAAAAACCACTAAAAATCTTTTCTCAGCTTTGAATCAAATTCGAAACTCTTATAGAGAGATTTATCCAAGAGAATCACTTCTATCAAAACTTTCCATTTTAAAAAATCACTTTTGCAAAGCTTAAAAAGAATGTCTTTGTTTTTCAAAAGACTTTTTCCATTAAAATTCTTTAAAACATTTTCATAGACTTTTAAAATTTTCCATCTTCTTTCTTCTTCTAAACTTTAGCCTATCTCACACTTTCTTTCTTAGAATTCTCTTTCACTTTCCAAAGAAAACAAAACCTCACTTTCCCAATCTTTCTGAATTAACGTATTTTAAATGTCTTAATCTTTATTAACAAGCAATGACCAGTGTCATGCCATCAACCAATCACCATTAACCACACAGTAATATCATCCAATCATATAATATATATACATCATTCATATCATGCAACCTCAATTTATATAACTATCTATAATCATCACAACACAATCTAACATTACACAATAAGGTATATGACTAAAATGAGCTCCTCAAGCAAACTCCCTTTTACCTCAACCAGTGAAATTTTTTGCCCTCGAATGATTGTCCAAGCTTCAGCTTCCTCCCACGAATCCAGACAATATACTTATACCATGTTTCCTTCACAAATTATCATAATACAAGTTAAGTTTTGAAAATTTCCTTCTAGCTCACTAGGAGTAGATTTTCGACCTATATTGGGAAAATAGGTTAGGGATTTTTGTTGAACCTAAGCTCTTGGACTTTGGTCATTTAGGTACTAGAGAGTCTAAAACAAGTATTAGAATTCAAAAATAGAACAAAAACACCAACTCTTCCCTCCATGAGGGTTTCGGCCTACATAGGGTTTTGGGGGTTTGGTTTTTCATTTTCATCAACTCTATCAAACACAATAACTAGAATCTTTAGAGGATGATATAAATGATCATGTTATAAGAATTTAATGCATCAATCTCATGTCTTTCTTCCATTTTCATGAACAAAGGAAAATGGGTTTCAAATAAATATGACCATGAAGAAGAAGATAAACACAATAGGAAAGCATGATCAAGAATAAGGGATTTTACCTCAAGTGAAAGATTGAAGAAGATGATGAAAGCTTGATCGATGATGATGATGAAAGAAGCTTGGTTGAGCTCCAATAGTGACTTAATGACTAAGTTTGGCAACGAAGGATGATGAGAAATTTGAGCTCCCATCAATCACTTTTATCATCTCAACTCTATATTATCTATGCACCACATCTCGTTCTGTTGTTTGCTCGTCTCAAAGTTCTTACGCGTGCTTTCATTTAATTATTTCACCCGAATAAAATATAATATTTATTTTCGAGCGAAAATTTTGGAAATGACCCATATCTCTTAAAAAGAGATAAAAATCATCGTTCTTTCGTTGATTAGTCAAAATTAGGTTTTCTGATCAGTAATTTCTTACCGACAGTGACAACGCAGACCGAGTTTCGTCTGAATTTTCAACCCAAAATTTTACTGGAACTTCATATCATCTAGTATGATCTAGATATGATTTTGTTTTAGTCAAAATCATTTTCTAGGTTTTCGGATAAAATATAAACATATAAATATCTTTACAGATATTGGAAAGTATTGAAAAATCGGGGTGTTACAAAGTCAATTATCATAAAAAAATAGTAAAAAGTAAAATAAAAAATAAAAAATTTGAGGCCTAAGGCAATGGCCTTAGTGACCTTGCATTCTACACGACCTTGCTATCAAGATCTGCAATCGACATCGGAGACCTTATAATTGACCTCTCAATAATAGATGATTAATGATGTATAATAATTTTGTAATTGGCCTTGTCAATAATGCACATAATCACTCATAGGTTTTGTTTGACAAGTCACTAATCCTATGGTAATAGCTGAAAGCTTATATCTGATAAGTGATAACTGAAAGCTAACTGATTGAATTTGAAGCTTCTGGTAATTAAAATTAGTTGTTAAACTAACTTATATTAATAAAATGACTTAAAATGATAAATTTATATGATTCTATATATAAATTCCGTTTAAATTCTCGTTGAAGTTTATAATTGAAACATTAAATTTTCTAATTTAAATTTTTTATTAACTAATATAAATAAAATGACTTTTTTTATATAAATTTTATTTATTAAGCATGAGTCGGGTAAAGTAAGAATTTTGTTACAATAATAAAGGTAAAAATGAGAGGAAAGTTGGTAAGCTATAAGCTAAATAAAATAGGTTATTAAAAAACCTATAAGCTAATGAGATAATCGTATTTACCAAACACTCCTACTTTGGTCATACAAACTTATAAGCTATCTAGTCAAATAAGTTATAAGTTAGCCTACTGGCAAGTCCAATAAGCTAGCTCATAGCTTATTTGACTAGCTTATAAGCTTGTTTCATTTAGGGTCCGTTTGTTTTAGATTTTGATAGAATTGATTTTGGAAGAATTGATTTTGAAAGAATTGATTTTGGAAAAATCAAGGATAAAAAAATTGATTGTGTTTGGTAACAATATTTTAAAAGTGGGTTTAGAAGAATTGATTTTGTTTGGATGATAAAGTAAAATCACTTTTGAGGTGTAAATATGTAGAATTTTGTGGGGCCTACATCTATAATCAATTATTTTCAACGAAAAAGCTAGAAATTTTTTCTTCCACAAAACTCAGTTTTGACCCACCAGGAATCAATTATTTCCAACGGAGTTTCGTAAACAAACGCATGAACAGTACCCAAATATATGAATAGTAACCTCGGGACGGCAAAATTCTCCGTTTGCGGCAGAAAAAATCTTAAACAAACAGAGGCTAAATAAACAGTGTTTGGTAAACAAGCTTATCTATTAACTTATAGCTTTCTTTCATAAGCTATTTTTATTTAGTTTATAGCTTATCAATTTTTCTCTCATTTCTACCCTTATTATTTTAATGAAATTCGTATTTTATCCGGCCCCTACCTCGTAAAATAAAAGTTATACAAAACAATCATATAAACATGTGATTTCATTCATATTATTTAATAAATATCTAAAAATATAAAATATAATTAAAATTTAATATTCTAATTATAAAACTTTAATTAGAAATTAAAAAAGAATTTATATAATTCCAAATTATATAAACATGTCCTTTTTTCGTCATTTTATATTTATAAGTTAGTTTAATAACTAATTTTACCAAATTTTTCAAATTTAATTAGCTAGCTTTTCAATCATGCATCAACTATTAGTTATAAGTTTTCAGCTAAAAAATTACTTATCAGCTATAAACTACCTTATCAGTTTTTTTGTTAAATAGAGCTAAAAGTGTGTGTTTGGATAAACGTTTGATAAAAGTGATTTTGATTGAAATTAATTTTGTTAAATTGATTTGGTTACAATTGAGTTTGAAGTGAAATGATTTATGTTTGAATGTTTTTATTTTGAAAGCAAGTTTGGTGTAAAATTTAGTATATATTTTTCAATCAAACGCAAAAGCTACTTTCTGTAGTTAAAATCATTTATGAAAACAAAATCAATTTTGTTTGAGAATAACCAAACACCTTATTTGTACTAAAATCGCGTTTGATAGAGGGCAAAGTCAATTTTGCAGCTTTTCATCGTGCGACCAAACACACACTCAATTCCATTATAAATTAACATTGATTTGATTCCATTCTAAATCATGCATAATAGTTAATAGTTGATTTAATATTTTAGAACTTGTGTGTTTTGATTATTAATTAAAAAGAAACTTGGAAATTATGGGGAAAAAAAAGTAACAAAAGAGAAATTATGAGAAAAAAGAAAATATGTGGTCACGAGGAGTTGGTCACCATTCACCAATGTTCAACACAGAAGCAACTTGGAGTTGCTTCTCCATTTTGGACTTAGCAGTGCATGTTTGATTTATAATGGAGAGTATTAGAATTGTGTTTGCTCCATATCCAACGTGATTTAAGTAAAATAACCATATTTAGTGGATCTACTGCTTTGCAAAATGGAAATCAAACATAATTTGCACATTCTTTAAATTGCATGGGACTCCAAATGTGATTATGCATGTTCTCTAACTGAAAAGTTTTCAATTTTTAAATTTGAAACGTAACTTGCTTCAAAGAAGATTTCTTTTTTATTTAAATATTATAGGTATACTCTTATTCAATTTTTGCTTTTATCAAGAATATTTTTTTAGTTCTTAGTAATTTGTTATTGTCAATTATGGATTTATACAAATTATATAGTAAATTGCCTCATGGACGGACCCTAACCCACAAGGCCCTATGAGCCTTTTGGTTCTATGATCTTTTATTTTTGTGGGCCTTTTGATCTTGTGGGCTTTTTTTAGTCCTAACCTATATGGATTAGGACTCAAATTAAATGGGATGTGCTGACCCATTTAGATGACTGTACAAAAAGGAGTATTTGAAGACTTTGTTTGGTAATGTATATATATTTTTTAATACTAAACCAAGCACTGGGAGCACCTTGATTTGCTTAGTTGATTTTGTAGTTTAAAGTTTAAACCCACACTATAACGCCGGGCTTTTAGTTCTGGACTTTAAATCAGTGTGGCAAGCGGATGGATCAGATGGATTTTGATTAGAATTATAATGGATTGGACAAAAATAATATATTAATCCATTTCGATCCATTAAAAATATATTAAAAAATTCTAATTCATCCATGATCCATTTAATAAAAAACCATCTAACCCATCTATTATCATTTTTATATGAATGAATATCCAACTCATCCATTAAAATTATTTTAAAATTAAATAATTTTTATAACTATTTTAAAATAGTATTCCTCATCCATCCACAAAAATATTTTTAAAATTAAATAATATTATAATTTTTAAAATAAATAAATAAAATAAAATAATGATAAAAATCAATACTACTTAATATTAAAATTAAAAGGATCTACAATATAATTGTATAACTCCTACACGAAGGAAAAAAAAAGAATCTACTCTACTCTATTTTCCTTGTCTGCTTTTATTTTTAGTAAATAAAAAAAAAAGCATCATGCCATCACCATTGCTCTGCGTTACAATGCATAGAAACAGAGTACTGCCCAAAGATAAATTGGAGAGAATAGGAAGCTTCTCTGGAGACCGCGATTCATAGTTACACTCACTAAAATTACCAAAGATTGCTGAAATTGTACACAATCAAGGTTTGAAAATACTTATAGAAAACGACTGCATCGCCGATCAAATGTTCAGTTGAGCTTCTGATATTGTGATTTGATTTTTTTGTGAAAATGATTTTAAAAAATAAGTGGATTAAAAACTGATCCATTACTTTTTTGTTGTTGGTCCAATGAATTTTAAAACAAATGAATGGATCATAATCCATCTATTAAAAACACAATCCAACCCAATCCAATCCATTTATTAATTTTTTTTAAAAAATGGATGGATTTTTTCATGGATGAACTGGATGGATAATGGATTCATGGATTATTTTGCCGGCCCTACTTTAAATATATGGATTTTGTTGCTTGCAATTGGTTTATTTTTTACATTTGTATTTGGGCTCTTTTCATTGGGTTGTGCCATTAGTGGAGCCTTTGGGCTACTTAAAAGTGGGCAACAGGTTGCGAATAAAAAGTTGATCTTCAAAAACTATTGTTCCCATGTGTTAGCAATATTCGCAGATTAAACTGAATCAATTTCGAGGAAAAAAATCCATTTCAATCGCTTCAGTTTTATTCTTTGATCATTAGATCCGATTTATTTCAATTTGAATTGGTTTTCAATTTTTCTAAAGATGTAAGGTATTAAATATGTCCTTCATCAACCATTTACATGTCTATTAATTTTTGGAAAATTGATCCGTTTGATTTTGAATAAAACATATAATTACAGTACATATGATTAACTTATTCAACAATTACGTAAACAAATCACCCTTGACTATGTACACAACATAATATAAGTTTATGAATTTTGATCTTCAAATAACAAATAAAGTGTCTTTGCTTATAAAAAATAAATGAAGTGCATGCTTTATTGTAGCAATGAGATCGTGTTTGATATTGATATTGGGCTTTTTTGGGTAAGACGTTGATATTGGGCTTTGACGATCCATGTAAACAGGACAGAGGTTACATATTAAAAAGAAAGTAAAAATGACATAGAATGCTCAGTAACATCCTCCTAATAGACCATCATGTTTGGACAATTGCAAAGAGTACAAAGGATACCCTGAAACCCATATACAAGCTTAATCAAGAAAGTATAATCACTCCAAATGTTCCTCCATCCTTGTACAAAAATAAAACCTGTAAGCAAAATCACTACCCATCGGCCCAGTTTTTACAAGATGTGTCATAAATGCAAATCCACGGATATGTAAAAACTAGGCCTGCAAAGCTGTGCAGTAGATTCCACCAAAAGTAAAATTACAACGCAGATTCCATAAAATACAAAGGGTCTAGACACCAATCTGTGAAAGAAAAAGGAGTCTTCTTAATCAAACCATTACACCAAGACCATATTCTAACTTTAACCAATTCTATCCCCTAATCAAAATCTAGTTGCTTTTGCTTGAAAATCATCTCATTCTGGTGCAACCAAATTGACCAAATCACTGCAAACCAAAACATCCTCCATATCTTCTTTGACCCCTTACAAAACCGCAATCCATCATGTTGCATTAGGAGGTCCCACAGTTTTCCAGCAAGTACCGTAACAACACCTAACCAGTCATAAAAATACATCCAGACAACATATGTAAAATGGCATTCAAGAAACAAATGAGAAGTGGTTTAAATGCTAGAACTACAAAAGCAACACAGTAATGACCCATTTGTGTGAACCACTCCCCTGTTTTGGAGATTGCTATAGGTAGGAATCCTATCCAATATCATTCTCCAACAAAAAGCCCCTATCTTCAATGGAATACATCTAACCCAAAGCCAAATGAACCTCTGATCTGTGACACTTTGGGATTCAGCAGTAATGAGCACATATGCTGTTTTGACAGCATACGGAGTTGAAGTTGTCCCCAACCAGCACCAAGAATCTAGAACCCCCGGCAAAATTTGTTGTGCCTCCAGAATGATCATCAAGGCTTTAAGCAGCTCCTCTTCCCACATAAATAACCTTCGTCTCCATGGAAGTTTCCAGCTCCAAGAACCATTCATCCATTGTCCTATTTGGGCTACAAAAGAGTCCTTTGCAGTAGATATGTTAAACAGCCTGGCGAATCTGTTTTCTAAAGTGTAAGGACCAGCCTAGCTCTCCTTCCAAAAGGACACACTTGTTTCTCAGTGGTTCGGCCTCTCAATTTAGGTCTGATCCCCAATTGTTCCAGGGTATCACGTCTCACCTAAGTAATATTTGGATAGTTTCCTATTGAGTACATTACGTGCAAGGTAACCGAGTTCCACGACACGAGGTTGCAAAGCCCCGAGCATTTCGTGGAGTTCGAGCCCGAATGTCCCTAAAGACCCAAAGACCCAAGAATTTGCCTTTGGTCCGTAACTCTCAAATTTGTCAACCCACACTGTGTGGAATTGTAGCTCGATAAACTTCGGCACGTTTGCCATACTATGCAATGTAAAACCATTTGTTTTCGTTTGGCTTTTCTTTTTCGTTCTTCTTTTCCTTGTCGAGGCTCAAAACTCACGATTACCTTTGCTCAGGTATTAAAATCGTTTCACTACTAACGTAGGAAATTAAAACTCATAATTTCAAATCTCTTCCTCGAAAGAACACAGGCCCGACGTCTCGACAATCCAGGTTCTTATTCCTTTTCCCATATTTCTTTCCAATAGGAACACTAGCCCGACGTATCGACAATCTAGGTCCTTTTCCTCAAACTTTTCAACAGGAACATTAGCCCGACGTATCGACAATCTAGGTCCTTTTCCTCGAACTTTTCAACAAGAACACTAGCCCGACGCATCGACAATCTAGGTCCTTATCCTTTTTCTTCAAATCTTGTTCAACATAATTTTTCATTTAGTGAAAACTAAACCGAAAACAAATACAAGAGTTTTGTCGACTTTTTGACGTAAAGACATTTTCGTTCTTGTAAATACGTTTTGTAGAGTCCTTTACATTTATATCCATATTCAGAAAACTTAAATCCACTAAAACCTTTTCTCTACACTTTTAACCAAAACAAAAGATTGTTGTAAGTAAATTCATCGGAGTCTTTTTCTAAATATTTTCATTTAGAGTAAACCTTTTCATAAAACTTTTCATAAAACTAACTTTTTTTAAAGGCTTTTCCTTAAATACCTTGGAAACATTTTCCAAAGTTTTCATCTTCTTTTTCTTCTTTTTGAAACGTTTTAGGGAATTTAAAATAAATACGACTTATCACAAAACCTTCCTTACTAACACTCATTTACAATTCATCCATGACTTTCTCAAAATGTGACTTTTAACAAAAGTCCTCAAGTTATAATCATTTTTATTCTTAAAAGGCTTTTACACTTGAAATTAAAATCAACTCTCAATTTTTCTGTTTTAAGTCTTTTAGTGACTTAGTCCTCATTATCAAGCCATAACCAATGTCATGCTCTCAACCAATACAATCAACAATTTTTATCACATCCACATACAAATACTAAGACAATTCAACAATTATCATTCTCCATCAATTACAACAACTTCATAACATCATTACAACCAATACTACACTCAACAAAGCATACATGCATTCATTAAAGACAAATATACATTCATCAACAACAACTTGCATGTGACTAACCAAACCCCTCAGGTAAACTCCCCTTACCTTTGAAGACAAGAAAAAGATCCTCTCCTTGACGCATTTAACAGTTAGCTTCCTTCACAACGAAGCTTCTCAAGATTAAACCCCAAGTAACAAGCTAACATGATGTTTCGGGTTCCTCTAACACCTTGCAATGTTCGTGGTAACTCCTGTTAGCTCCCAAAAAATGCACAACCTGTTTCCCCAAGCAAGCACAACCACGACGACATCCCGGGGAGGGAGTCCAAGCATTTTCAACAATCAGACAATTCAGAAAATCAATTACTCATCATCCAATACTTACTCTAAATTGAATTAAACAGTTAATTTTATAAAATAGAACCAATTTCAATAAAAAAAACAGATTTGGGAAAATAGTGTTCATCACAAAAAATTAGCAGTCCCAATTTCGTAGAAACATAATTAATTTCACAAAAACATAACCAATTTCAAATAAAATGAGACTTTAGGGTTCATAACATAAATTGGGGAAAAATTCCTTTGATCAAAAGATAATAAAATTAACTTAATAAAACACTAATTTACAATCCCAATTCCCAAAAAACAAGTTTTAATTTCGAATCACAGTATGAAATCAAAGAGTTAGGGTTAGGGTTTTCAAAATAAATTTGGGAATTTTTCAACTAGAAGAGATTATGGTGAAGCACTCACCCAAGATGAAGAGGAAAGAGGACATAGTGGCTGCAAGACTGACCGGCGCGACGGCAGTGACTGAGAACGGCGGCGGACGACGGTTCTACAACAACCATGGACAAAAAGAGACGAAGGGAAACATAAAAGAAGGAGAACAAGGAGATTTAACACTTAAGGGTGGTAGAACCACCATGAACGGCGGGGAGAGGCGCTCACCGTGGTGGAGGGCGACGGATCGATTCAGCCAGCGGCGAGTGCAGGAACCGAGTGCGGTCGTCTCCTCGAGTGGTGGTCCGAGCGGCGGCCAGATCTCCCTAGGTGGCGGCGCGGCTGTGTACATGTGGATAGTAGGAAGGGAGACTTAGTTTTAGCATGGGAGAAGAAGATGAGAAAAATAAAAGAGACAGAATGAGAATGGGGGGAGGTCGTGCGCTGTTATAGAAGTTTCATTCTTTTTTTTTTAATTAGAAATAGGTGCAAAATGAATGGTTAAGATTAAATCTAGAAAAATAAAATAATATTAGTCCTTGGATCTAAAAATAATGAGTGACAAATATATAATTTCAAGATTCAATTTTTTTTTGATGAGTTCAAAATTCAAATTAGAGTAAAGATTGATAGTTTAATTGATCAACTAAGAAAATCAATGATCCAAAATTAATCTCCGATTAATTTTAAACCAAAATATTTTAAAACCTAAAATTAAATAGAATGAAATCAAAAAATAATTTTTTTCAATCATATTATTTAATATATTTTTTAAACAAATAATAAAAGCGACAATAACGTAATATTATTGCCCTGCAAGTGTGTATACACTGCAGTAACGCGGTATTAACGCACCTGATAAAATAATTTTAAAAGAGTAAAAAAAATTACTCAAGATCAATCATCATAAAATACACAAAAATTAATGTCCAAATAATTATCATTCCAATAAAAATAATATAAATAGATATATTTTACCGATATTGAAAAACAGTAAAAACCAGGGTGTTACATTACTACCACACTTTAAAAAAAATTCGTCCTCGAAATTTCGTGACTCGAAACTAGACATGATCTTGTAATTACATCTTAATCCCAAGATCCTATATTTTGCTTCTCGTATTCACTTTCTCTTAGATGACTTTTGTAACTTAACAACACATTTCGTATTTATTCTTCATTTATTTTGATCCTCAAAATTTAATCCCTTATCCTCAATTCATACTTTCAGTCCTTAACAATTTTATCTTAATTTTCCACACATAAATATATAATCAAAACTTAATATCTTCTTCCTTTAATACTAGTCCATTAGAAAATTTTTCCTCTACATCCTTAACTCTCACAGTTAACGCCAAGATTCAAGCTAAGATTTACATTCGTCTCACATTACACACATCAGTTCCTACCCGAGATATCCAATCTCAGTCTTAGTTCCTTTGAACATGATTTACTACTTCAATTTATACATGAACCATACATCTCAACCTCCAAAAGAATATCACTACACCTCTTAATGCAACTAAAACTAGAAAGAATCGCGTTGCGTAGAATTATCTAACTCATCAATTTCGAACTTCTCTCACAGCTTATTATTATTATTATTTTAATTAGGAACTCCTATTTGCCTTTCACATTTAACTTAGGTAAAACTACTATAAACACTTTCCTTTAAAGTTCCCAAACTCATACAACCAATCTTAACTATATCATTACCCTAGATTCCCTTAACGGTACTCTTCCTCAATTAACACTTGGTTCATAATAATTGTCTCACTTACTGATATTGATCTTAATGGTTCACATCTTACTAGTCACAACTATTCCTCAAAAAAACTCCCATAATTTCTTGTCTATCCTGCTAAATGGATGATCGTAGTTAGATACTACACTTACTCCGAACCAACTTTCTAAGGATCAGATCGTCTTCTCCCTTGCCCAACGAACTGAGGGTGATCAGTTGAACTTGGCCTCAACTTGGACCTCAAAACTTAGAGCGGACTTTAGCGACAAACGTTGGTAAACTTCGGGTCTTCATTTGAAACGATACTTGAAGATACTCCATGAAGTCTGATTAGTCCTCTGATACATTTCTTGGTTTGCTTCTCCACTGTATAGTGGATCTTAACCTTTAAGAAGTGCGTTGACTTCGTCAGTCGGTCCACGATCACTCGAACTTAAGCAAGACTCTTAGAAGTCTTCAGTAAACTCATAACGAAAATTCATGGCGATGCCAACATCTTAACAAGGGAGGTCTCAAACGTCAAATTATCTCTTTTTCACTGTACTCGACTAAATCTGATATCCTGATATGGATCAGATACCCATCCTTATGACTCATGAGATAGGTCACACGTAAATGACATTTTGAAAAGATATAGGGTAAAATTGATCAACAAGTGATACGTTCTATCAAACTACAACAAGACATGGTCTTAAAGATCACATATAGAAATTTTCAAGAAAAGAAATTTCTTGACTTCACTTTCACAAAAAAAAAACATGGAGAAGGATTTCATCAATTTGAAAGATACAGGAACATCCAGTATGGAACAAGATTCTTCAATAGGTTCGTGGGTGTAAAAATGTATGGCCAATACACATTTACAGACATGAATATAATAAAGTTGCTCATTCCATAAGAATTCCCCTCGAATAGGAAATAAAAAATGTAGAGTTTTTAACTCCAAGAGTATTCAACGCACTACAAGACGTTCACCAAAGGATGATTTTAAAGGAAATCATTTTGACAAAATTTAGACTGGGTCACTTCTACCAAAAGTAAAAATAACTAGAATAATTTTCATCAAAACTTATGTTACCAATAAGGCATTTGTGTTACAACTCAAGAAATATCATAACAAAGTTTTCAACGAAATATGAAAATATCCAGACCAATGGATACTATCAAACAAATCCACTCAAATGTCTAATATGTGACGTCCTAAACCCGGCATCACATGGTTACCCAATTGCGGAAATATTTCTGATTTACAATGCTGGTTACTTTCGGAAAGTATCATTTTCTTGATGGATGAGTACGCTAAAAACGGTAGTTATTATTTTTTTTTGAAAGGATGAAACAAGATAAAGGTGGTAAACACTCAGAATATGAATTAAAGACAACATATATATATATATATATATATATATATATATATATAACATGTCCCAATGAGAGGCAAGTTCCAGTACATAAGATAGGGCCTTATCAACGGCCATTGCAACAGAATTAGACATCTAGAAGATACAACTTAAAAGAGAGTAAGTAAAGACACAGGGAAAGAGGGTCCGGAACCACATCCACAAAGGTAACTCTAAAAAATCAGATGACGGAAGACTATCCACAAAACGCTCCGAACTGGTTACTGACACTAGCTGCAAGCAGGGTCTCCACAATTGCTCCCACGAGACGAGACATCAGGTAATGGATCTATGACGTCGCCGCCCTCATCTACGGAATCGTCGTCGTTGTCATGATCCATAACGTGATCCTCCGGCTCATCCTCCTCCATGACCTCATAGAAGTCTTCCTCGGGGTCCTCCTCAGGATCCTCCTCAGGGTCCTCCTTAGGATCCTCCTCAATCGGTGCTGCCGGCTCGACGTCTAGAGGTGGTGGCTCATGTAGCAGTCCGTTAGCTCGCAGTGTGTGAAGGTAATACCAAGGCGGAGGCAGAGCTACACTCCTAGTCTCCACGGTATGGCTCCTACGGATTGGGTCTCCGTCAGCATTTAAATCGGTCGTGGTGATTGCTCCGTGGTATGTGGCAGATGTCGCCCCTGGATGTATCAGTCATGCCCTAGCATTCACTGCGTCATCGAAGACCTCAGTCTTCGACGTTGTCGGTACAAGTGGGATATTGGGATCCATCTGAACTCATATACGTACGGCGATACCAAAAAGGAAGAGAGAATAACAAGTAGAAATGAAAGAGTGAGATACCGGCAACACATATATCGCACAACAACCATACACATGATACATACAACACCTTGGCATATTAACATTTTAAACATTACTCATAGGTAAACAACAAGTATTATTTCAGTGCGTCTCATACCCGAATCAATCAATTTTATAAAGATAATGCATGACACTTCAATCATCAGGCTCTAATCTTAATCTCATGAGATACCATCACCGTTTTATCATTAAGAAAGAAAGAGTTGATCAGGCTCGTATGCCACATTGGCAAGTTGTCTCCGTCACCTTATGTACCCGGATCAACACCATCACGAATCCCTTATAACGGCCATTCGGATGTATACATCATCAAATACCACATCTTAAGCGGGTATCTGGTAACTCAAGCAAGTCTGCCAAGTGGAAATGCATATGAATAAAAGACTTTTCATTAACGAGACTTTTCTTTGTGTTCACTCTTTTCCGTTTGTCGAAGCCCAAAGCTAAGGACTATTCATAATGTTCATCACTTGAAATTAGTAACACAGGACGCACAGTCCGAGTGCTCAATCACAACACCTTAGACCAAGGCCGCAGTCCAAGGTTGTGGTAGTAGAAACAATTATAATTTTATCCATGTTTTATTTCAACATGATAAGGACTCCTAGCCCATAACAATGAAATTAGAACACACATTCCTCAATTCCAAGATTTGGACTCCTAGCCCATAATATCACAACTTGGACCCTTGGTCCATAATTCTTGACACGGATCCCAGATCGCGTGCTTATAACTGAATACTAGAGGCGACGTCTCACGAACTAGATTCTCTTTCACATGTGCTTACTTTTCGCTCAATGAAAATCAAAAATCAAAACAAAACCTCGGTCACCTATCCAAGTAACCGGAACGTTTCTAAATCATTTAGGAGAATATCTTTTCCTATACAAATTCTTTTATAAAACATTTGGAAATTCGTTTGCTTTTGAAATCCATGATGGAGTAAGGTCAAATATTTTCATAGGGGTTTTTCCTTCATGAAACACATAGTTCGAAAAAGGTTTTCTCTTGTACAAACTTTGGATCATAGAAATGTAGTTTCTATTGACTTAAAAACACTTCAACATTCCTTTCAAAACAAGAATCTCATTCTCTTGAAGTAAGCGTTTTAAACAAGGAACTTTTATAAATGAAACCAATACTTTCAAAGTTCTATTCAAGGCTAATTAAGGCTTTTAATCCTTATAATCACTGAGCACAGACTCAAGTTCGGCTTCTCAAACTTCAATCAACAGTAATATATTCTCAACAATAATATCACAGTTAATGACAATTCATTACATATATACAACTCACAATACTTTAAGGCAAGTAATAATCAACTTCAAGTAATATTCACAATAGTTCAAGTAAACAAGTCATTCAAGTGTTTGCTCCACATCATAATAATATTCAAATCATTCAAGTAAACACATACACACATGCATATAGTCATTGAATATCCCTAGGCAATCCCCTCTTACTTTATGTGAAGGTAAGAAGATTAGATGCTCGAAGAGGTATGCCACGAACGTCCTCGTTTCCTCTGCGATGGAAGTCTAAGGTTATGAACACAAAATCACAAGTTAAAATTTAGACAAGAACACTAAACCACGATGTATAGGTTCGGCCAAGACTAGTTCTTAGGGATAGAGATTCCCGAAAATTATACAACTCATGGATTTATGATCCTTAAGTGTTAGGAGTTCATAAACAATGATCATTTAACAAAGTTGAATTAAAATCCCACTAAGTTATAAACTTAGGGCATTCGGCCAAGGCTAGTAAAGTAGGTTAGCATTCACTAAACTTTACAATCTCTTAGGTTTAGCATCCATATGTATTAAGGAGCTCAAAACCATGATCATTTTGGAAAAATAACAACAAAGTATCCTAGGTCCACAACCTTCTAGGTTCGGCCTTCATAGGATTTATAGGCTATAAATCTTTAAACTTTCCAATCTCTTAGACTTAGCATCCAAATATCTTATGGAGCTCAAGTCCATGATCATCTTGGAAAACAATGGAAACTTAAACATTCCAATCTCTTAGACTTAGCATCCAAATATCTTATAGAGCTCAAGTCCATGGTCATCTTGGAAAACAATGGAAACTTAAACATTCCAATCTCTTAGACTTAGCATCCAAATATCTTATGGATCTCAAGTCCATGATCATCTTGGAAGAATGAAAGCAATACATCATAGTTTTAACAACATAGAATAAACAAGTTAGAAATCCTTAAACTTTCTAATCTCTTAGACTTAGCATCCAAATATCTTATGGAGCTCAAGTCCATGATCATTTTGAAAAAATAAAAACTCAAACATCCTACCACCTAAACTCTAAGTTTCGGCCATCATAGGATGATGAGGAAAATATTCTTTGTTTAACAATAACTCTTAGGTTTAGAATCACAAGGTATTAAGAGTTCTAAATCCATGATCAATACTTGGAAAGTTGAAACATAGTATCCTAGGCCTACTTATTCATATTTTTCGGCCATCATAGGAACAAGCTATCAAAACTTCCAAGATTTATAGATTCAATATCAAGGGATTGTTAGAAACTCAAACACATGATCATATTCCAAAAGTTGAAACAAAAACTTCCTAGGTCACAAATGCAATCATTCAGCCTTCATTGGAAGAGATGGGTAGAGATATTTGTTTTACACAACCTCTTAGTATGTGAAAACATAAGTTAATACAAGACTATAGAAAGTGGTTTCAACTCAAAAGGAGTTTTCTACCATTTTAGAGAGATTTTAGAAGTTTAAAGCATATAAAGAACACATAAAGTAAACTAAGAAATAAAAGATGAAACTTGAAAAAAGATTCATATGAGAGCATTACCCTTAGTATAAGGAAGAACTTTAATGAAGAACTTAAGTAGAAAAGATGAATAAAAACTAAAGCTTTAAGAGCTTGAACTTTTAGAAGAAAGAAAAAGATGAAGGTTTAATGGAGGTTGAAGGAGGAAGATGATGAAGTGAAAATGAAAGGGGTATATATAGAGTGGGGGGAGGAAGTCCACGGTCAAAGGGGAGAAGAGGGAGAGCTTGTTGAGCAAGCTTGGTGGTTTAATGCTTGATTGGATGGAAAAAGAGAGAGAAATGACTTTTGGATTAGAATAGTATTATAATTTGAAAATTGTGACGATTACACTTTTAGAGTGTGTCATAGCCTCTTCCATCATGTCTCCTTACTTCTTTTATGGTCCCTAATCTACTTCATTTCGTACCCGGTTGCATTTCCGATCGTAAATCTTCCAACATTTTCACCCAAATAAAATATTATATTTTATTTTTGAACGAAAAGTTTCAAAATAACCAAGGTGGAAGGAAACATAATAAAAACACTAATTGTCTCATTCACGGGTCAAAATTAGGTTTTCTGCACAGTAAACTTGTACCGGCAGTGAAAACGCAGACCGGCTTCCGTCTGAATTTTCAGCCGAAATTTTTACCGTGACTTCATATGATATAACAACACAAGAAAACTGTTTTAGTTTAATTAAAATCATCCTCTGAGTTTAATCTAAAATAAACGCATTTAAACATGTATTTATTGCTACAGAAAACAAAGGAAAACATGGTGTTACAATACTACCCCTCTAAAGAGAATTTCGTCCTCGAAATTACGCACCTTCAAATAACTCAGGGTATTGCAATTTCATCTTGTCCTCCGCTTCCCATGTAGCTTCTCCGGTTGTCTCGTTCCAGATGACTTGGACTAAAGGAATTTGTTTACCTCTAGGCTGCTTCATCATCTTATCCGCAATTGGTACCGGCAAAGTCTCAAAAGACTGGTTCTCTTTTAATTGTACTTTATCAGGTTTAATAACATGTGATGGATCAGGAATATACTTTCTCAACTGAGAGACATGGAAAACATCATGGATGTTGGAAAGAAAAGGAGGTAAAGATATTTTGTACGCTACTGGACCTACGCGACGAAGAATTTGGTAGGATCCAATGAATTTGGGAGTAAGCTTTCTGGATTTTATCACTCTGCCAATCCCAGTCGTTGGTGTGACTCTCAAGAACACATGCTCGCCTTCCTCAAACTCAAGAGGTCGTCGTCTCTTGTCAGCAGAATTTTTCGCATCGACTTTGGGCCGTCCGCATTTTCTCCTGGATCATCTTCACCTTCTCGGTCGTTTGTTGTACGATCTCTGGTCCTAACAGCAGTCTCTCACCATCCTGGTACCAACACAAAGGTGTTCGGCATCGTCGACCATACAAAGCCTCATAGGGTGCCGTCCCTATACTTGAATGAAAACTGTTGTTGTTTAAGTGAATTCTATCAACGGTAGGAACTCGTCCCAGCTCCCAGTGTCTTCCATCACGCACGCTCTTAGTAAATCTTCGAGTAATTGGATTGTCCTCTATGACTGTCCGTTAGTTTGTGGATGGTATGCAGAACTCAATTTGAGTTTTGTTCCCAACGAGTTTTGTAGTCCCTTCCAAAATTCTGACGTAAACCTTGGATCACGATCCGAAATGATACTCGAGGGTATACCGTGCAACCTGACAATCTCATCGATGTACAACTGAGTCAACCTTTTCATCGGGTACTTCATGTTGATAGGTAAAAAGTGAGCTGACTTGGTCAGTCGATCCACAATTACCCATATAGCCTCATGTCCCTTCGAGTCCTTGGTAAGCTGGTCACAAAGTCCATTGAAATGCCGTCCCACTTCCATTCTGAGATGTCCAATGATTTTAACAATCCTGCTGGCCTCTGGTGTTCAATCTTAGCCTTTTGACATATCAGACAAGAAGCAACGTATTCCATTACGTCCATTTTCATTCCATACCACCAGTATAACTTCTTGAGATCTTGATACATCTTCATGGCTCCTGGGTGTAAACTTAGCTTATTCCTGTGAGCCTCCTCTAAGATCAACTTCCTAAGCTCGGCGTCATCTGATATACAGATTCTTTCACCTTTTCATCGATGTACAACTGAGTCAACCTTTTCATCGGGTACTTCATGTTGATAGGTAAAAAGTGAGCTGACTTGGTCAGTCGATCCACAATTACCCATATAGCCTCGTGTCCCTTCCGAGTCCTTGGTAAGCTGGTCACAAAGTCCATTGAAATGCCGTCCCACTTCCATTCTGAGATGTCCAATGATTTTAACAATCCTGCTGGCCTCTGGTGTTCAATCTTAGCCTTTTGACATATCAGACAAGAAGCGACGTATTCCATTACGTCCCTTTTCATTCCATACCACCAGTATAACTTCTTGAGATCTTGATACATCTTCATGGCTCCTGGGTGTAAACTCAGCTTATTCCTATGAGCCTCCTCTAAGATCAACTTCCTAAGCTCGGTGTCATCTGATATACAGATTCTTTCACCGAATCTCAAAATTCCATCTGTTCCCTCTCTGAATTCTGACAGTGCTCCCTGTCGCACTAAGTCCCTTTCTTCCTGCAGATACTGATCACTCCCTTGTTTTTTTTTTATTTGTTCCATCAATCCGTTCGAAACGGTGATCCTATCCAGACACAGCCTTCCTGGAAATGTCTCAACTGATAAACTTATATCCCGGAATTGTTCCATCAATCCCTGCTCTTTAACCATCATTACTTACGGGTGTATTAACTTCCTACTCAGCGCATTCGCCACCACATTCGCCTTTCCAGGGTGATATTGTAGTTGGAAGTCATAGTCCTTCAAAAACTCCAACCAACGCCTCTAACGCATGTTTCTGGTCGAAGAGGTACTTCAAACTCTTGTGGTCACTGAAAACATTAAAAGTAGCTCCATACAAATAATGCCTCCAGATTTTCAGGGCAAAGACTACCGCTGCTAACTCCAAGTCATGCGTCGGGTAATTCCTTTCGTGAATCTTCAACTGCCTTGAAGCATATGCTACGACCTTTCGGTTCTGCATCAGCACACAACCCAATCCCTGATGTGAAGCATCACAATAAACCTCAAAAGGTTCCTTAGGATCAGGTAGGATCAACACGGGTGAGGTTGTCAACCTTTTCTTCAGCTCTTAGAAACGTCTTTCACAAGCCTCCGTCCAAACAAACGCTTGGTCCTTTCGAGTTAACTGGGTAAGGGGTCCCACTTTCTTGGAAAATCCCTTAAGGAATCTCCTATAGTAGCCCGCTAAACCCACAAAGCTACGATTTCAGTTGTCGTTGTTGTCCTTTTCCATTCTAAAACAGCCTCGACTTTTGACGGATCCACTGCGATTCCTTCGCATGATATTACATGACCTAAGAATTGCACTTGGTCCAACCAGAATTCACACTTTTCTGGCTTCGCATAGAGTTGCTTCTCTTTCAAGGTCTGAAGAACAATGCTGAGATGTTCAGCATGCTTTTCCTTGTTTGGAGAATAGATTAGAATATCGTCAATGAAGATGATAACAAATTGATCTAAGTAAGGACGAAAAATCCTATTCTTGTAATTAATGAATATGGTAGGAGCATTCGTCATTCCAAACGGCATCACTAGGTACTCATAATGCCCGTAGCGTGTTTGAAACGCTGTCTTTGGGACATCCTCTGCTTTCACACGAATCTGATGGTAGCCTGACCTTAAATATATTTTCGAGAATACGGTTGCGCCATGCAACTGGTCCATAAGATCATCAATCCTTGGGAGCGGATATCTATTCTTGATCGTAACCTTGTTCAATTACCGAAAATCTACAGAGTCGAGAAGTCCCATCCTTCTTCTTTACTAACAAAACTGGAGCTCCCCACGGCGATACACTGGGTCGGATGAATTCCTTTCTCATCAACTCTTTAAGTTATTCCTTCAGGGTTTCTAACTCCGATGGTGACATGCGATACGGTGCCATGGATATTGGTCCGTGCCTAGAACCAAATCGATCGCAAACTCGATATCACGAACAGGCGGTAGACCAGGTACATCCTCAGGAAAAACTTCCAGAAACTCATTGACGACAAGTACGGACTCTAAGTCTAACGCACTCTTAACATCTAAGGAAAACAGCAACATGTAACCTTGAGCTCCCTCTTTCAAAGAAGCTCTTACCTGACTAGTAGATAGTAATCCAGAAATCTCATCCCTAAAGACTAAGGTTCTTTGGGCACAGTCTATCAGGATATGGTTGGAAGATAGCCAATCCATGCCTAGAATTACATCTAGTTGTATTAAAGGTAAACAGATTAAATCTACAAGAAAGTGCTTATCCTGAACAATGAAAGGACAATTTAAGCAAACAGAATTAACAGTTTCTGGCTCAGCAGTTGGGGTAGAAACAATCAAGTTATAAGGTAAGGAAGAAGTAGGCAAGTCTAGAAGTTTCACACGATCCATCGAGATACAATAATGAGTTTCACCTGAATCGAAAAGTACAGTTAAAAGATTACCGGCTAAATCGCACTTACCCTCTACCAGGTCGACGAAATTTGATGCTTCAGCTCCACTCATCGTATACACTCGTCCTTTAGCAGTCGACTTGCTTGCTTTGGCATGATTGATAGCAGGTTCTCTTTTCGGTGCTCTGCAGTCTCTGGCTTTGTGCCCCATACGATTGCAGTTAAAGCACTTCATCTCTTTCCTCGGGCACGTATCAGTTAGATGACTGGGATCTCCACACCGGTAACACTTCCTCTCTCGGCCTTGATTATTATTTCTCCGGCCTCCACTTCCCGTTCCCGAAGTACCGAAACGATGTTGTTGCTGTTGTTTCTGATTGTTACTGGGTGATTGGTAATATGGCTTCCTCTGGTTCTGCTTCCAATTTTGGTTCTATCCCTGATATTGACTCTTGGGACGAACGGGTCCTCCAACATTTCCCCTGCTATCTCGCCCCTTGCGCATCAGTTCTACCTTTCGGCATTTCTCTACCAAGGCTTGGAAATTCCTGATTTCCACGGGCATCACAGATTCCTTGATCTCGAAGCGCAGACCGTCTTCGTACTTTTCGTACTTCCACTCCTCATCGGGGTTGTTTTGTAAAAAGTGGAAGTATTTGGCAAGGGACTCAAACCTTGCCGCATATTCCCCCACCGTCATGTCCCGCTGACTCAGCTTGAGGAATTCCCGCTCTTTCTCTGTCTGAGCACTTTGGGTTAATATTTGTCCAGAAATTTGTTGCGAAATACTCCCCAGGTGATTGGCTGATGCTCAGCTACTAGTAGTTGTCTGGTGCCCTTCTACCAGTATTCAGCATCTCCAATCAGTTGGAATGTTGCGTAAGGCACCTTTGCTTCCTCTAGGGTGTGCACCAGCTCAAAGATCTTTTCCAGCTCTTGGATCCAAAGATCAGCTTTAGTCGGGTCTACGTCCCCATCAAACTGCGACGGATTCTGGCGTCAGAAGGCATTCAGATTCTTCCCCTCTGCAGCATGTTCAGCTCTTTGCTGCTCCTATTGATTCTGGGCAGCCGCATTGGCAGTTTGGAAAGCTATGGCAACAGCAACGTCAGTCAAAGCTTGGGCAGTGAAGTCCATCCCGCCATTGCCTCTGCCATGACCGCCACACTCGCGCGCTCCTCCTGGTTCCATACTAACATGTAAGACACAATTAGTGAGATGGTAACCAGAAAATAAAAGGTAACTCGTCGGATAACACACATTACTTCTTGGAAGTAATTCAAACAAGACTCGATCAGAGAATACACAACATCGACACAACAGACCTAGACCCAAACATTCCCGAAAGACTCGACTCTCTCTGATACCACTAATGTGGCGCCCTAAACCCGGCATCACATGGTTACCCAATTGCGGAAATATTTCTGATTTACAATGCTGGTTACTTTCGGAAAGTATCATTTTCTTGATGGACGAGTACGCTAAAAACGGTAGTTTTTTTTTTGAAAGGATGAAACAAGATAAAGGTGATGAACACTCAGAACATGAATTGAAGACAATATATATATATATATATATATATAACATGTCCCTATGAGAGCCAAGTTCCAGTACATAAGATAGGTCCTTATCAACGGCCATTGCAACAGAATTAGACATCTAGAAGATACAACTTAAAAGAGAGTAAGTAAAGACACAGGGAAAGAGGGCCCGGAACCACATCCACAAAGGTAACTCTAAAAAGATAGATGACGGAAGACTATCCACAAAATGCTCTGAACTTGTTACTGACACTAGCTGCAAGCAGGGTCTCCACAATTGCTCCCACGAGACGAGACATCAGGTAATGGATCTATGATGTCGCCACCCTCATCTACGGAATCATCGTCGTCGTCATGATCCATAACGTGATCCTCCGGCTCATCCTCCTCCATGACCTCATAGAAGTCTTCCTCATGGTCCTCCTCAGGATCCTCCTTAGGGTCCTCCTAAGGATCCTCCTCAATCGGTGCTGCCGGCTCTACGTCTAGAGGTGGTGGCTCATGTAGCAGTCCGTTAGCTCGCAGTGTGTGAAGGTAATACCAAGGCGGAGCCAGAGCTACCCTCCTAGTCTCCACGGTATGGCTCCTACGGATTGGGTCTCCGTCAGCATTTAAATCGATCGTGGTGATTGCTCTGTGGTATGTGGCAGATGTCGCCCCTGGATGTATCATCCATGCCCCAGCATTCCCTGCGTCGTCAAAGACCTCAATCTTCGACGTTGTCGGCACAAGTGGGATATTGGGATCCATCTGAACTCATATACGTACAACGATACCAAAAAGGAAGAGAGAATAACAAGTAGAAATGAAAGAGTGAGATACTGACAACACATATATCCCACAACAACCATACACATGATACATACAACACCTTATCATATTAACATTTTAAACATTACTCATAGGTAAACAACAAGTATTATTTCAGTGGGTCTCATACCCGAATCAATCAATTTTATAAAGATAATGCATGACACTTCAATCATCAGGCTCTAATCTTAATCTCATGAGATACCATCACCGTTTTATCATTAAGAAAGAAAGAGTTGATCAGGCTCGTATGCCGCATTGGCAAATTGTCTCCGTCACCTCATGTACCCGGATCAACACCATCACGAATCCCTTATAACGGCCATTCGGATGTATACATCATCAAATACCACATCATAAGCAGGTATTTGGTAACTCAAGCACGTTTGTCAAGGGGAAATGCATATGAATAAAAGACTTTTCATTAACGAGACTTTCCTTTGTGTTCACTCTTCTCGTTTGTCAAAGCCCAAAGCTAAAGACTATTCACAATGTTCATCACTTGAAAATCAGTAACACAGGACGCACAGTCCGAGTGCTCAATCACAACACCTTAGACCAAGGCCGCAGTCCAAGGTTGTGGTTGTAGAAACAATTATAATTTTATCCATGTTTTATTTCAACATGATAAGGAATCCTAGCCCATAACAATGAAATTAGAAAACATAGTCCTCAATTCCAAGATTTGGACTCCTAGCCCATAATATCACAACTTGGACCCTTGGTCTATAATTCTTGACACGGATCCCGGATCGCGTGCTTATAACTGAATACTAGAGGCGACGTCTCGCGAACTAGATTCTCTTTCACATGTGCTTACTTTTCGGTCAATGAAAATCAAAAACCAAAACAAAACCTCGGTCACCTATCCAAGTAACCGGAACGTTTCTAAATCATTTAGGAGAAAATCTTTTCCTTTACAAATTCTTTTATAAAACATTTGGAAATTTGTTTGCTTTTGAAATCCTTGATGGAGTAAGGTCAAATATTTTCAAAGGGGTTTTTCCTTCATGAAACACATAGTTCCAAAAAGGTTTTCTCTTGTACAAACTTTGGATCATAGAAAGGTAGTTTCTAGTGACTTAAAAACACTTCAACATTCCTTTCAAAACAAGAATCTCGTTCTCTTGAAGTAAGCGTTTTAAACAACAAAATTTTATAAATGAAACCAATACTTTCAAAGTTCTATTCTAAGCTTATTAATGCTTTTAATCCTTATAATCATTGAGCACAGACTTAAGTCCGACTTCTCAAACTTCAATCAATAGTAATATATTCTCAACAGTAATATCACAGTTAATGACAATTAATTACATATATACAACTCACAATACTTTAAGGCAAGTAATAATCAACTTCAAGTAATATTCACAATAGTTCAAGTAAACAAGTCATTCAAGTGTTTGCTCCACATCATAATAATATTCAAATCATTCAAGTAAACACATACACACATGCATATGGTCATTGAATATCCCTAGGCAATCCCCTCTTACTTTCTGTGAAGGTAAGAAGATTATATGCTCGAAGAGGTATGCCACGAACGTCCTTGTTTCCTCTGCGATGGAAGTCTAAGGTTATGAACACAAAATCACAAGTTAAAATTCAGACAAGAACACTAAACCACAAGGTATAGGTTAGGCCAAGACTAGTTCTTAGGGTTAGAGATTCCCGAAAATTATACAGCTCATGGATTTATGATCCTTAAGTGTTAGGAGTTCATAAACAATGATCATTTAACAAAGTTGAATTAAAATCCCACTAAGTTATAAACTTAGGGCATTCGGCCAAGGCTAGTAAAGTAGGTTAGCATTCACTAAACTTTCCAATCTCTTATGTTTAGCATCCATATGTATTAAGGAGCTCAAAACCATGATCATTTTGGAAAAATAAGAACAAAGTATCCTAGATCCACAACCTTCTAGGTTCAGCCTTCATAGGATTTATAGGCTAGAAATCCTTAAACTTTCCAATATCTTAGACTTAGCATCCAAATATCTTATGGAGCTCAAGTCCATGATCATCTTGGAAAACAATGGAAACTTAAACATTCCAATCTCTTAGACTTAGCATCCAAATATCTTATGAAGCTCAAGCCCATGATCATCTTGGAAAACAATGGAAACTTAAACAATCTAATCTCTTAGACTTAGCATCCAAATATCTTATGGAGCTCAAGTCCATGATCATCTTGGAAGAATGAAAGTAATACATCATAGTTTTAATAACATATAATGAACAAGTTAGAAATCCTTAAACTTTCCAATCTCTTAGACTTAGAATCCAAATATCTTATAGAGCTCAAGTCCATGATCATTTTGGAAAAATAAAAACTCAAACATCCTAGCACCTAAACTCTAAGTTTCGGCCATCATAGGATGATGAGGAAAATATTCTTTGTTTAAAAATAACTCTTAGGTTTAGAATCACAAGGTATTAAGAGTTCTAAGTCCATGATCAATACTTGGAAAGTTGAAACATAGTATCCTAGGCCTACTTATTCATATTTTTATGCCATCATAGGAACAAGCTATCAAAACTTCCAAGATTTATAGATTCAAGATCAAGGGATAGTTAGAAACTCAAACACATGATCATATTCCAAAAGTTGAAACAAAAACTTCATAGGTCACAAATGCAAGCATTCGGCCTTCATTGGAAGAGATGTGTAGAGATTTTTGTTTTACGCAACCTCTTAGTATGTGAAAATATAAGTTAATACAAGACTATAGAAAGTGGTTTCAACTCAAAAGGATTTTTCTACCATTTTAGAGAGATTTTAGAAGTTTAAAGCATATAAAGAACACATAAAGTAAACTAAGAAATAAAAGATGAAAATTGCAAAAATATTCATATGAGAGCATTGAAGGTTTAATGGAGGTTGAAGGAGGAAGATGATGAAGTGAAAATGAAAGGGGTATATATATAGTGGGGGGAGGAAGTCCACAGCCAAAGGGTAGAAGAGGGAGAGCTTGTTGAGCAAGCTTGGTGGTTTAATGCTTGATTGGATGGAAGAAGAGGATAAATGACTTCTGGATTAGAATAGTATTATAATTTGAAAATTGTGATGATTACACTTTTAGAGTGTGTCATAACCTCTTCCATCATGTCTACTTACTTCTTTTATGGTCCCTAATCTGCTTCATTTCGTACCCGGTTGCATTTCGGATCGTAAATCTTCCGACGTTTTCGCTCGAATAAAATATTATATTATATTTTTGAACGAAAATTTTCAAAATAACCAAGGTGGAAGGAAACATAATAAAAACACTAATTGTCTCGTTCACGAGTCAAAATTAGGTTTTCTGCAGAGTAAACTTGTACCGGCAGTGAAAACGCAGGCCAGCTTCCGTATGAATTTTCAACCGAAATTTTTACCGTGACTTCATATGATATAACACCACAAGAAAACAATTTTAGTTTAATTAAAATCATCCTCTGAGTTTAATCTAAAATAAACACATTTAAACATGTATTTTCTGCTACAGAAAACATAGGAAAAACAGGGTGTTACATAATACACTGGCAGGTATTTTAGAAGCGTGAGTACAAATTCTCACATGCAATGAAATCCATCAGAGTATATTGAGTATACATATTAGCATAACCAATGTATGAGTCCTGATAGATTTCAAATCAAAGTTAGAAAAGTCTATTTGACACTACAAACTTGGTCACTGCGATTGTTTAATACAACCATAGGGACTCGGGGAACAAATGTCAACTTACTAGTCCATAAGGAATCAAATAGTATAGTTAAGAGTTTCTTAATCAAGAGACACTCATCTAAGGTTGAAAATTCAAATCGTCTCGCCTTGGTTCCAACAAGCACAAAGGTCTTTCCAGACACGCTTAGTATGGTCACCCTAAATCGGGCACGATCACGGACAACTTTGTCAATCTCTCAGACATAAGAAGAGTTTATATTTCCTCGTAAGCTGAGTAAACGGTGCAAAATATTTAATAGGCCCTCACTCCAATCTTGTGATAACTTGTCCTCAAGTCAATCTTTGAGTAGACAACAACTCCTCGCAATTGATCTATCAGATCAACTATGCATGGCAGAGAATACTTGTTCTTAATCATTACTTTGTTGAGTTGTCAGAAATCCATGCAGAGTCTCAAACCCTCACACAACATTGGTGCTTCCTACAGAAAACACTCGGTCTAACAAACTGCTTAGACCACATATCTTCCTGTTGAATCCAAGGTTTATAAAACCGGACCGGTTATCGAACCGGTGAAGGCAGCGGTTCGAGGTTCAATGGTCCAACCGAGGTTGAACCGGTTATAATTAAATAATATTATTTTAATTTTTAATATAATATTTATAACAATATTAAACAAAAAAACAACATAACAACTAAAATTATTAAGCACAATTTTTATTATTTTGAAATTAAACTAAATAAATATAAAGATATATGTTAAAATCATCTTCATAGGGAAAACCAACCCAAAATCTACAACCAGCCCACATATGTTAGAAAACGAAAGAATTGGGTTTTGGCTAGAATGATCCAAATCCTTTTATACTAATTTTTTTTTTTTAAGAAAACCGGTTCAGGCCGGTTCACTACCGGTTATGACCGGTTTTACCGGTTTTGAACCGGTTTTCCGGTTTTTGGACCGGTTCAATGCATGACCGGTTTTTCCTACTGACCGGACCGGCCATGGTCCCGGTTCTCGGTCGGACCGGCCGATCCGGTCCGGTTTTCAATACCTTGGTTGAATCGAGTCGTCTAACTCGATTTAACTTTGTAGGTGACATTCTACACAAGGAGATTAGAAACCAGACCGAATCTAGAAACTAGATCGATCAAAAATCAATATTCGTTGCTAGAAGCAAACCAAAAACATTTCTAGTGAACACTCCCGAAAAATCCTTTACAACAAGGGACACTATTCAAATGTCTGACACAATCCAAAAGGATAACAATGTGCCACACATGGATCAAAACACAATTTACTAGCCATGGGTTCCTACAATTCAAAACTAGTGTAACCTATCAAGATAAAAACACATACTTATGATCCAACACACATTGCTTCGAAAAAGAAACAATTAAAATAATGTCCAACCAGAGATCATACAACAAAAACATAACAGACCTATTCCCCAAGGTTCCCGAAAGACTCGACCAGCTCTGATACCACTAATGTAACGCCTCCCTCGATGCTACATTTCAGACTCGTTGCGGAAAATAAAATAGAAAACAATTTGCTGGTTGCTTTCGAAAAATAGTTTGCGTGTTATCTATGTTCGAAAATGATGTAAAAATTTCTCTTTTTGGATATAAACAAACATCATCCAGTAAAACAACATTCCACCAAACTTAATAAAATCACATTTACTCAATAGATAAGTAAATTCCAGGTCATGATTTGAAACATTCGTTAATAAAATTTCATAGACATGACAACAATCCAAGAAAAGACTCTCAGAGTCATAATATAGATAATTATGACCTTTTCCAAAATAAAAATTGACTTGATAAACTAAGCCGGTCGTACTATGAGACTCTTGCTGGAAAAAAAAACTCTCATGGTTATTCTAGTTACTCCACCTTCTCCCAAAGTCGGGACCGTTGCGACCGTCCCGCCCGGGAGCCGTGAAAAGAAGGTAAAAACCAAAGGAATCGTCACCAATATTTTATTTGGGGAAAAATTGGAAAAAATCATTTATTTAAAGGAAACTGGTCTTAAAAAAGGGATAAAGATTTGAGTCTGGGAGTCGGTTACGAGTAGGGAAAGAGTTAGCACCCTACATTGCCTGTTTAAAAAATGGTACCTCAAGTTAATTATGCAAAATTTTTAATAACTTTATAAATATTTATTTTACCCCATTTTGAAACTAAAATAAAAAGAAAACGAACAAAATAAAAGAGAAAATAAAATTTTGGCTTGACAGAATGATCGATTCTGCTCCTACATATTCCCGGGTGCGATGGGAAACTCAAAGCCACGTAGTTCTTAGAAAAAAGTTTGATGGGTTGGTTGATTTTATTTTTTGGAAAAGATTTGATTTTTTTGATTTGTTTATGTTAAAAAAGATTTTATTTCAAAATAAGTTCACTCTTGCACAGGATCCAAGATAGCAGTGCTATATGATAAACCCTTACAATTCATACGACACTTGAGGATGAATTTTCATACATCAACGTCGTAGATTGTTGCGTAAATTCAAAAGAGGTTTTTATTTATTAAAATTTTATTATAGATACTTAAAAGTATTTATTTATTTATTTATTTATTTTTGTAAAAAACTTTGTCAAAATAGAAAATAAAAAATCATTTTTATTTCTAAAATGAGAGAACTCACTCTTGCACAGGGTTAAAGATAGCAGTACTATACGATAAACCATTACAATTTGTACAACACTCGAGGACGAAAAATTGTACATCAACGTCGTAAATTGTTGCGCGAATTCAAAAGGATTTCATTTTATTTTTATTTTATATTTTTTTTAGAACCAGGATTTGAAAAAAAAATCAATTTTTAAATTTTTTTTTTGTTTAAAAATTTTTAGGAATAAAGTGAGATATGCTATCCACCTTAAGCTTAAATCCAAGACTCCTAATCCTTTCTTTTTTTTCATGATAAAACTTATTGGCCCATCTGAAATTAAAACTGACCCAACATCCACTCAGCCCAAATGTTACCAAATTAAAAGTAAAAAATAAAAAACACACCCACATCCCCAAATTAGGAGCCCAACCCATTGAAGCCCAAATGCATTAATAAGCAAAAATAAATAAATAAATAAATGTAAAAACAAAATAAAAAGAGCAAAACGGATCTGATAAAGCTTGTGACTTCAACGTTACCAAACAACAGAGAGCAAAAGAAAGGGAGGTGACTGAACGTGTGGGGCGGAAGGCACAACGAGGTTGAAGACGCGGATGACAAGCGATGCGCGGTGGTGGCACGCTGGGCAGAGACGGGAGGCCCTTCACGATGGCACCCGGTGGTGGCAAGGCGGACGCGGTTGGACTCAGAGCGTGACGGCGTGAGCGGTGGTGCACGGATCCACTTCTGGAGTGACTGACAATGCTGTTGCGTCTGGTGTGACGGTCGGATCCGCGTACGGTGGCACGAAGGACCGAGTGTTGAGTGCGTCGAGATCTGTGTGATGGTTCATGCGATAGACAGGGGTGGAGGCGTGGCGGTGACGGTGTGTTCACGATAATCGGCGGTGGCAGCTTTGTGCCATGGTGGTTATGGCGATCAATGGTGGATGAAGGCGTGACGGAGCAAGGGACCGAGGTTCTTGGATTTTTTTTTTGTTCGTTTTTTTTTGTTTTGATTTGGATGGAATTGTAGTTTAGAGTAGTAGAGAAGATGATAGGGGCCTGATATGGTGGAAAATGCTCTTTGCATGTTCTTTGTTCTCTCTTTTTTTTATGATTTTTCTGTTGAAAATTTCGTTTCTTCCTCCCCCTCATTGTAATTATTTTATCAGTATTTATGAATGGAAAAGAAGTGAAAATCCCCCAGTTTTGACATTGGAACCAAAATATGTGTTGCAGTTGTTAAACCCATGCTCTAGTCCCCTTCAATTCCATTTTTGGGTTCCTTTTCTCTGATCTAGACTAGAACCATTTTCCAAGCTCTGAAAATCAACTAAAGATGGAAACTGATTTTGTGGGGAAGGGAGTTTTGATAGTTGAGTCCTCCTTGAGCAGCCCCCATCTCAATATCTTTCTTGTTACTTTCAAAATTGCTTGGATGTATGATGGTTAATGAGAAAAGATGAAGGGGAATGACCAAGGATGAGGCAAAAGGATGGCACTGTGATGTAGACGTGGCAGGAGAAAGAGAGAGGGAGGACTCAAGCATTTCTTTTTCTTCCTTTTTTTTTTTGTTTTCTTCCTTTTGCTTTTTAATTTTGGCTTTCTTAAAAATAATAAATAAATCAGACACATTTTTTAGTCAACTGTTGGGTTTATTACCAAAAGGTTAACTGTTGGGAAAAATGAAGTGGGCTAGATGATGGACTAAAAAAATAATCTTGTAACAAAACAAACAGGGCCAAAAACATAAACACATTTTTTATTTTTTTTTAGTTATTTTTATTTTTTAAAACATTAATTAAAAGAAAAACCCAGACAAAATTAGGTGTTCACATGGACCAATCCCTCCGAGTGGGGCAGAGAACCCTCAGCATCATCTGCAGTCACGTACCAAAGTACGACACAAGACCACACATATATATTGCAAGGGTGAGATACCGACATCCGGGTTTATCACAGTTAGCCATATACGCGACTCACCAAAGACGAAAGCATGTGACAACAACAACATATAAGTATAATCATAACTCAAACATAATATCAACAGTATTTAATCAAGGGATTCATACCCACTAACCATCGTATGTTTTAAAACAAAGTGCATGACACTTCAATATCCACTTTCTAGTTCGTAATCTCCGGAGATCCCAACTTCCCTTCTTTGAACAATATAGGCAGCAATAATCCACGTAACACAATTGTTTCGCGATGGGTCGGCCTCTTTATTTAGGTCCGATCCCTAATTGTTCTAGCGTATCACGTCTCACCTAAGTAATATTTGGATAGTTCCCTATTTAGTACATTACATGCAGGGTAACTGAGTTCTCCGACAAGAGGTTGCAAAGCTCCGAGCATTCCATGGAGTTCGAGCCCGAATGTCCCTAAAGACCCAAGAATTTGCCTTTGGTCCGTAACTATCAAATTTGTCAACCCACCCTGTGTAGCATTGTAGCTTGATAAACTTCGGCACGTCTGCCATACTATGCAATGTAAAACCATTTGTTTTCGTTGGGCTTTTCTTTTTCGTTCTTATTTTCCTTGAGATGTATGGTTCATGTATAAATTGAAGTAGTAAATCATGTTCAAAGGAACTAAGACTGAGATTGGATCAAGGCTAAGATGTATGCTAGATCTCATAGTCATAGTATGCAGTAATAGTATGTATAAATTGAAGTAGTAAATCATGTTCAACATATTCTGATAGAGTCTGCTAAATATTGTTGCAATAAATCATGCTGAGTGTGAGTGATGTAGACATGATTCGTCCCTCCTACATAACAGGGGTAATGTCTTGGGTCCCTTGATAGAATGAGACGTGAAATATGCGTGGCCACACGGAAGTGGGCCAATATGTGATATTGGGCCCATTTGTGATTACACGTCTACTTGGGGATCGAGGAATAAATAATTGAACATAATAAGTATGGCACTCTTATGCCTTGTATTCAATTAAGACATATGGATGAAAGGACATTTACTGCAAGGTAAATTTTAGTCGCGGTAAGACTAAAATCGGATCACCGATACTCTCACTAATTGGATAGTAATGATGCATTGCTAGATGCCGCTCATTATTTATAATATTTAATATTATAATTAATATATGATATTATTATAATATTTAATATTATTGCCAACTTAGTGGGAGCCTATAGGGTCACACGCATAGAGCAAATGCGGAGCAGTTATATTAATTAAATATGATTTAATTAATATAAGGACATTTGAGCTTGTAGTGTACAAAGCCCAATAGGGTAGGCAGTTATGTTAAAGGGAGCTGTCAACTTATAAATAGAAGTGCTCTCTCCTCTAACCAAGTCTGGCTAACCATGACTCCCCGTAGCCGTCAGCCAGCACATGACGCCCAGCTCCGACGCCATTTGCTGGGGTGGACTTAGTAGAGGCGCCACGCCTCCGTGGCACTATTCTCTATTTAAATTTAACGATAAATGCTAGTACTTGTTCCAAAACAAAAGCCATATATGAATGCACCTTTTTTTATCAATAAATATGCATATTCTGAGTGCTTATTAATGGCAAGTGGAATGTGGAGTAAATATGATTAGAATGTATAAATAGTTAATGATATTATAAATAAGAATAATTTGATATAAATATAAATAAATTAATACTTTCTTAATCTGTGTGTAGAAATTTTAAATTACCTCTAGAATGCGAATAGCTGAAATATTTTGAAAACTCAAAAAGTTGTATTACCGTACATGAAGTAGCAAAGTGGTTTGTTTCAGTCCAGATTTTGCGGATAAAAACGTGGTCCGCCAATGAATGCACAAAATAGAATCTTATTGAAATGAATTCATTCGAAATCAGTGTGCTATTATTTTTGAAACGTAAATTCACGTGAATGAATGTGTGCGCCATTTGAATGGACAATTGGACAAATTTTTTTTTTAAAAAGGTTCAAATTGAATTCACGTCCACATCTTTAAAAATTGATTTTGAACGATACGTGAAATCGCGTACGTGTAATTGAATTTACTGTGCCAATTTTACAATTGAATTCTAATTGGATTGACGTGAATGATGGGTACTATTCACTGTATATATTTCCCATGAAGCAATTTTAATTGATTTAAAATTGCTTAAAGTTTTTGATAATAATAAAGGTTGTTATTATTTAAAATTAATAATAATAACATTAAAAAAGGTGTTTTTATTATTTATGATTGTTATTAATTTTATTTTAGAGGTATATGGTTATGGCCTTAGATTATGATAGTATTTATTTTAGTTAAATATGACCTGTGTGTTATGATTTATTTATTTAAATACAGCCTGCATGTCATGCCTTTTAATTATTTATTTATTTTTTTAAAATAAATGATATTTCTCGAGTTGAAGAGGATGCAACACCAAATGATGACACGTCGTGGGAGAAGCTTGCTCGATGGTCAAAGATCTGTAATTATTATTTATTTAATTATTGCACATTAGGAGGCCATAGCTATAGTACCTTATCTTATATGTTTATGTATGAGATGCATGAAATGTATGAGATGTATGTTTATGTATGAGATGCATGAAATATATGCGTATATGTCTTGTATGCTATAGATGTTAAAAAATGTATGATAGCATGTATGTCATGTATGTTGAGAGACGTCTTGTATGAGATACAACGTCGGTGAGATCATTTTAATAAAAATCCCTCAAAAGAAAATATTAAGTTTAAAAGCCTTCCAATGTGTGGCACTCATCAAGACTAATATCGAATGAGTGTAGGTCCGCTAAAGCGGAGTGCATTTTTCTATACTAGTAAGATGTGATGGGACAATTGTAATGTCCAACTGCCAACCATTGGGCTTGACTTAACTGGGCTGAATTCAATAGGATTGAAATGGGCCTAGAGGCAGGGAGTTGGGCTTTAATTCATGGAGATGAATTAGAATAAGAGTTATTCACCCAACTGATCCAAGAGTTACATAAGATGTAATTGGAAAGGAGTTTCCTACCTAAATAACTGGGAGATCAGCCAAAGTTGATTCAGAACGAGGTGAAATATGGATCTTGGTCTCACTAGAAAATCTTGCAACGGGATTTTCTGAGTCAATGATGATGGTCATTGATTTGAGTAAAATAGTGGGAGCGTATTTAATAAAAGACCTTATTAAATATGTTTTATCATGATTCTTATATTCTGCATATTTTTGTAATTAGAATTACCATTAAATAAAACACTATAAGTTATTACTGCGATTTGTCCTTGAAAAGGACAAGGTATCTATAATTAAATTTTTGGATTGGTACAAGAAATTGAGGATTGTCCTCAAGTACAAGAAAGAGCTGTATGCTCTTGAGCAAATGATTCCCGAGCAACCAGTTTTAGGATCGAAAGGATGCTTACGAGAAGCATCAAGTTGATGTCCTATATGTGGGATTCTTCATGCTTGCAACCATGAAGGCGCGTGATATGATCATACATTTCATGATGCTCTGTTGAGAGCATGCAATCAATAAGAAGCACAAGTCATCCCAACCCATTTTCAGTTGCGAACTGATAGAAGGGAAATCCCGACAGTTATGATGTGCTTCATATTAATGAGTATATTAAGAACTTGATAAAATGAGATTTCTTTTAGGCCAAATGTTGGCCAATGAAATGATCTTGCAATTGTTGCCCGATGGTTATAGTCAATACGTTATGAACGATTCTGACACACCTCTACCAAAGAGTGCAAAGGAAGTTGAAAACTACTGAGTAGAGTCTCTACAGTAGAAAATGGTAGACTATTGTGATAGTGTTGAAAGGGAAAGTCTTAAGCTTGCTAAACAAGGAGAAAAACAAGGGTAAGAACAAGTTCAAGTCCAATACTTCTGTCTTGAAGCTAATAGGCAGGGTTGCAAAGGAATATAGTTGATTTCATTGCGGTTTGATCGGACATTTGAAAACTACTAGAGATACTAGAAAGAGTATGAGAAAAGAAAGGAAGTATGACTTCCTATTAGAGCATTGTGTTATAGAAGTCAACCTACTTGAAAATCATGGGTATTTGATACTGCATGTGGATCTCACATTAATGTGAAACATCAAAGGGAGTTGCTGCATTAACTATAGAAGTTTTTGACTTTGCCTCCGAGGCTTGTTTTGGAACTAAATAAATGTTATTATGTTCTAGCTATTGTTATAAACATCAGTCACATGATATTTTCTATGCTAGATCATTTTTGGATAATCGACTTTGTGTCCTTAATCCTCAAATGCCCATATATAATATTAATGTGAAAAGGGTCAAACCAATTGATTTGAACCCTACATGTCTTTGGCATTATCGTTTATGCCATATAGGTGAGAAACGCATCTCCAAGCTCCATAAGGATGACTCTTGGACTCATTCGATTGTGAATCGTTTGATGTATGCAAATCTTGCTTGCTGGGGAAGATAACTAAGGCCCTACTCACCAGGCAAGGTGAAAGGGCCAGTGATCTTTTGGGATTGATAAATAGCAATGTATGTGGGCCTCTAAACAAGTATGCCGGAGGTGGTTATCCGTACTACATCACGTTTACTGATGATTTCAGTAGATGTGGATTTGTGTATCTTATGAAACACAAGTCTAAAACCTTTGAAAAGTTCAAAGAGTTCAAGAATGAAGTGGAGAATCGACTTGGAAAAATTATTAAGCCCATATGATTAGATCGTGGTGGAGAATACTTAAGGCAAGAGTTTGATGACTATCTGAGAGAGTGCGGGATTGTAACAGCCTAATTTTTAATTACGTTGTTTAACCGGTTCAAATATAATTAATTATATTTTTATCTGAGAGTTAGAAAGTGATTTTGAATAAAATAAAATCATATTCATAGTCTCTTTTATGGTAGAAGGTTACGGTAAAAGTTTGGGTTGAAAATTTAGACGGAACCCGGTCTGCGTTTTCACTGACAGTAAGATTTTACTGAGAATAAACCCTAATTTTGACTCATGAAAGAAACCATTAGGTTTTATATTTTGTCCCGGACAATTTTCTAACTTCCGGAAAAATTCGTTAGGAATGAAATTAATATTATTTTATTCGGGCGAAATCGTTAAGAAAACACCTAAAACCTAAATCGGGGGATAAGTCGGGTAAACGACGGAGTCGATTATGGAGCTGAGGTATTAGGAGGGATTAATGTAGCATTGAGGACAAGGAGCCCGGTCTTAAATTTTAATAATCGGGAATTTTCAAGTGAAATGACCAAAATACCCCTAAGCTTAACCTAACCGTCGTCGAGTTAAATTTTAACCATGGTTAAGGAACTATGGTTAGTTTGTCACCTCTCATTTAATGTGAGCCATATGTTTATTAACCATAGTTAGCAAAGTAACCTTTGTCAAGTTAATTATTAACTATGGTCAATCATATATTAATCAAATAATCACAAAACCCATTAAACTAAAAGCTAACAAACCAAATAAGGCCTAAGATTTTCCCTATAAAACCTCCTTGAGGCCGCAGTCCCCCCTCCCCATTTCACTCTTCATCTCTTTCATTTTCTTCACTTATTTCACATAAACTCCATTATCATCTTCAAGATCTCAAGTTCATGCTTTAGGAAAACCTTGCCAAGATCATCAACATTTCTTCATCTTCTTCACACTCTTAAGGTAATAGGATCATCCATGATCATCTCCTTTCATTCTTAAGCTTTTCTTCTTCATATTTCACGAGTTTCCATTTCTAGATCTAGAACTTTAAATAATTCTAAAAAATTGTAGAAAAATCATAAAAATATAAAACAAATTTCTATGATCTAGTTATGATCCCTACTTTCATTATCCAAGAGCATGTAATCAAAAACATTTTCCTTCCCTATGTTCTATAGATGGCCGAAACCCTCTCAAAAATGAGTTTGATGATTTTATTCAATTTTTAAAGTCTAATACTTGATTAAAGCTCACTAGTACTTGTATGATTTAAATCCAAGATCTTAAGTCCAAATAAATTTTCTAGCCTAACTTTTTCATGAAGGCAGAAACCCTAGGGAAAGAGAAATGGATATTTTTGTTCAATCTTAAACTGATGACAATTTATCATGCATACTTAATTCCCTAAGATCATTTATCTAAGAGATTAAGTTGATTTGAAAATTCTAACCTATTTAGCCATTGGAGGCCGAAACCCTGAGAGAAAGGGATTAAATGATTTTGTTCATATTTCCAAAAGATAGCAATTTATCCTAACTAGCTAAGATCTAAGTAATTATTATCCAAAATATTAGAATGAGAAAATGACCGTACCCTATTTTTGAATTGATGGCCGAAACCTAGCATTAATGTGTCAAAGTGGATTTGTTTGATTAATTATAGTTATGTTGTTTGGTTGAATGAGAAATTGTTAAACTGTGGTGTGATAATGAGGAACGTCAGATTCGGGATTCCAGTGATAACTCAGGTGGGGGAAAGGATCACTCTATTGTCGAAATCGATAAGTAGAATATTATATAATAATTGTGTAGGGCGACCTAAACCCTACTTGTGGTCGAGTAATCGACAAGACCAAAATCACGTTGAATGGTTTTCTGAAAAATCAATGATGATTTGGGGATTGTGGGTTTATCGACGTTATGATGATTTTATATTGTTTATGGTTGATTTGACTTTATTATCATTATTGAATTGATATTATGTTATTTTGGTGGTATTGGAATATGTTGTTGATATTGTGTTATGCATGATCTGCCTGGTTTTGATATTGTGCTTAGTAGATTTTAAGCAAAGAAATATATAAATATATATATATATATATATATATATATATATATATATATATATATATATATATATATATTGTTTGGGAGATATTTGTTTGGGGTGAGAGAATGGATGTGATGTAGAGGGCCTAGCTTAATTAAGTTGTTTTATAGATGAGATTATGAGATATGAGTTGAGGATTTATATGAGTTTCTAGTGAGAGGTTGAGGCACTAGGTTATGACCCTGTAAGAGTCGGTGAGGTTTAAATAATGGTATGTGTAGCAATTGGGCTACTAGAGATATAAAGGTATGTGTAGCAATTGGGCTACTAAAGATATAATTGTTTGTGTAGCAATTGGGCTACTAGTGATATAGACTATGTGTAGCAATTGGGCTACTAGAGATATAATTTTATGTGTAGCAATTGGGCTACTATAGATATAATTTGATAGAGGGGAGTGCTAGCTCGGACGAGGGACTAATTTTCCTATTTGGATGGAGATGGTGTGACAAGATTGTAGTGGCCACGTCCATATAAAGGTTTAGTGGTGTGAGATTGAGGGTACATGATAATATCTTAGTTTCGAGGATGATTTGTTAGTTATATGTGTTGATTGTCTGTGACATTTATTGTATGATATACTATAACTCTTTTCCGGTTTTTGATGATAGAACTGTTTCTTATCCAATATATGTTTGTCTGTTGTATTTTATTTCTGATGTGGTCGTATGAGAAGACCCGATGGAGGAACCAGATGCTGAGGAGTTAGATGGAACTCCGTATGAACCAGATGCGGGAGGACGAGCAGTGGATTCCAGCATTGTAGTTTAGTGTCTAGGGCCATTGAGTCTTATAAGATGTTTTATTTTTCTGCTGCTTATAATAGTTTAAGTATATGACTGTGAGGGATCCTACTGAGAGGATGCCCTAAAACAGTGTTTTGTATTTACTATAATAAGACATATGTATGTATGTATGTATGTATGTATGTATGTATGTATGTATGTATGTATGTATGTATGTATGTATGTATGCATGTACGTATAATATACTTATGTTGTGGTGTTCAATTAATCGAAGTTGTGGGTTTAGTAACTAAGTTTTAATATTTCTGTATTTTCATGTTAAGCTCGCGATTAAGAAATTAAGTAATGAGGTTTTAATCTTATAAAACAATGGGGTGTCTCAGGGATAGTGACCCAACTCATTCCTCTTGGAACACCACAATGGAATGGTGTGTCCGAAAGGAGGAATAGCACCTTGTTAGACATGGTACGATCCATGATGAGTCATTCAGACCTTTCTGACTCTTTCTGGGGCTTTGTTCTACCTACAGTTGCATTCACTCTTAACCATGTTCCATCGAAGGTAGTTGAAAAGACTCCATATGAGATATGGATGGGCCGAAGGCCCAATTTGTCATTTATGAGGATATGGGGATGTCAGGTTTATGTAAAACGTCTTACGACAGTAAACTTGGGCCCAAATCGAATAAGTGTATATTTGTGGGAGATTGTTGGTGTAAGCCCTAGAGGCTAATCTATTTTGAATAGATCATCATTTGTATCATGAATTTAATCATATATTTGATATATGAATAAGGCATTCATTTATTATGTTATTATTTTATAGCATAATAAAATCCTTAGAATAGGCAGTTCATTCAATGAGATATTAAGTGCGTGACTTAATTGTGAGACCTCATTGAATAATAGAACTCTATTCTTAAATATCCATAGTCGAGTATTATTGTTAATTAGGATGACAATAATACATAGACATTATTGTGTGAGTAGACCGATGACCACATCTCACGGGTCATGGATATGTGATATCAAGTCGGCACACAGGAATAAATATTAGGAGTAATATTTATACCGGATGACCCACTATGAGAATACTTCATAATAGTTATGTAAGTGTCACAAGTATTCTCATGGTGACCATAGTGAAGTAGTCATTCGACTTGAAGTCACTACGATTCCTACATGAGGAGTTGTAAATCAAACGTCATGCATAACAGGGTGATCATCAAGGTAGTTATTGGGCTTGCAATAAATCATGCTGAAGAGTGTGAGTGATATAGACAGGATTCGTCCCTCCTACATAACAGGGGTAATGTCTTGGGCCCCTCGACAGAGTGAGACATGAAATATACGTGGCCACGCGGAAGTGGGCCAATATGTGATATTGGGCCCATTTGTGATTACACGCCTACTTGGGGATCGAGGAATAAATAATTGAACATAACAAGGATGACACTTTTATGCCTTGTGTTCAATTAAGATATATGGATGAAAGGACATTTACTGCACGGTAAATTTTGGTCGCGGTAAGGCTAAAATAGGATCACCGATACTCTCGCTAATTGGGTAGTAATGATGCATTGCTAGATGTCGTTCATTATTTATAATATTTAATATTATTGCCAACTTAGTGGGAGCCTATAGGGTCACACGCATAGAGCAAATACGGAGCAATTATATTAATTAAATATGATTTAATTAATATAAGGACAATTGGGCTTGTAGTGTACAAAGCCCAATAGGGTAAACAGTTAGGTTAAAGGGAGCTGCCAACTTATAAATAGAAGTGCTCTCTCCTCTAACCAAGTCTGGCTAACCATAGCTCCCCGTACCCGTCAGCTAGCACATGACGCACAGCTCCGACACCCATTTGCTCGTGTGGACTAAGTAGTGGTACCACGCCTTCGTGGCACTAGTGATCTAAACGAAAAACACGCTTCAAGAGGTAAACACAAATAGCCCTTTTGTGATTCATGTTTTGTAATGCGCGATCCATGAGGATGGTTTTATTCCGCTTTGAGATATGATTTTAAAAGAGGATTATCTCATGAAAACCCAACACATTTCATTTTTGTTAGACAAATTCGCTACCCTTTGGCACCTATCACAGTGTTTAACAAATTCATGTGCATCTCTAAATAGTGTAGGCCAGAATAAACCTGATTGGAGCACCTTGGCAGCAGTTCTCATGCCACCAAAGTGTCCACCATATGCTGCAGTATGACACTGAGTCAGTATGTCCTAGAATTCTTCATCTGCAGCGCATCTTCTATTCAAATTGTCTGGGCACATCTTGTATAGGTATGGCTCATCCCAGGCATACTTTTTTGCTTGATGGAAAAATCTCCTCTTTTGCTGAGAATTCATGTCTGGAGGAACCACACCACTAGCCAAAAAGTTGACCAGATCTGCATACCATGGTGCTGCAGCATCTTGCATTGCTAGCAGTTGTTCATCAGGGTGGTTATTCCCCTGGATGCTGCAACATCCTCTGGTAACCTTGAAAGGTGATCAACTACTTGATTCTCCACCCCCTTCTTATCTCTGATTTCCAAGTCAAATTCTTGAAGCAATAGGACCCATCTGATGAGCCTTGGTTTAGCATCCTTCTTATCAATCAAGTATTTGATGGCTGAGTGGTCAGTGTAAACTACCACTTTTGTTCCAACAAGATAGGATCTAAACTTCTCAAAAGCGAATACTACAGCCAACAATTCATTCTCAGTGATGGTATAATTAATTTGATCATCAATCAAGGAGTTGCTTGCATAATATACAGGGTGCAGTACCTTGTTGTACGTTTGTCCCAATACTGCTCCTACATCAAAGTCACTTGCATCACACATGAGCTCAAAATGCTTCTCCAAATCAGATGGAACAATGATAAGTGCAGAGACGAGGGCATTCTTTAGTAGTTCAAATGCCTTCAGACATTCAGCTGTGAATTCAAAATCTCTATCATGCTCCAGCAACTGACACAGTGGCTTAGAGATCTTGGAGAAGTCTTTGATAAATCTTCTATAGAAACTAGCATGGCCTAAGAAGCTTTTGATTCCTTTTACTGATGTGGGGGGAGGTAGATTTTCAATAACTTCAACCTTTGCCTTATCCACCTCAATACCATTTCTGGAGATTCTATGTCCCAGCACAATTCTTTATATTATCATGAAGTGACACTTCTCCCAATTCAGTACAAGATTGGTTTCCTCATATTTGTCAAGTATCTGCTCTAGGTTCAATAAAAAACTTTGAAAGGTTTCTCCAAAGACTGAAAAATCATCCATAAACACTTCCATAGATTTCTCAATCATATCTGAGAACACAACCATCATACATCTTTGGAAGGTTGTTGGAGCATTACACAGGCCAAATGGCATTCTTCTGAAAGCAAATGTGGCATAAGGACAAGTGAAAGTTGTTTTCTCCTGATCGTCTGGTGTTGTAGCAATCTGGTTATACCCTGAATAGTCATCCAAAAAACAGTAATAATCCTTTTCCAGCTAATCTGTCCAACATCTGATCAATGAATGGCAAGGGGAAATGATCTTTTCTTGTAGCTTTGTTCAACTTCCTGTAATCCATGCAGATCCTCCAACCAGTCATAATTCTTGTGGGGATTATCTCATTCTTTTCATTGGTGATGATAGTCACACCCCCCTTTTTAGGCAAACACTGGATTGGACTTACCCACACACTGTCTGAAATAATATAAATAATCCATGCATCCAGCCATTTAATGATCTCCTTCTTAACCACCTCCTTCATGATTGGGTTCAATCTTCTTTGACTTTCAATGCTATTCTTTCTACCTTCCTCCAAGAGAATTCTGTGCTTGCATATTGATGGACTAATTCCCTTGATATATGCTATTTTCCAACCTATTGCTTTTTTGTGCCTTTTCAGAGCTGTTAGCAATTGTTCATCTAGGAAACAATTTAGTGAAGAAGATATTATCACAGGTAGAGTATCGTTATCACCAAGGTAAGCATATTTCAAATGAATTGGTAATTTTTTTAGTTCAAGAGAGGGATGTTTAACAATGGAAGGAATGTTATCTTTAAAAGTATCATCAGTTACCTCCAATGATTCATATTTTCTGGTCCACACATGTTGAACAACCTTGCAGTCTAAGGATTCCCCAACTTCTTCATCAGAGGAGTTTTCAGCTTCCACTGATGTTGCAACATTGCCATAGTCAGACCGATTCTTAAGGAATTGCTAGTGCACCAGCTCATCAAATGATTCTATGAAGGAGCATTCCTTCATCCCTTCATCTGGATACTTGAGGGCATTGAAAACATTAAAAGTGACCTGCTGATCATTCACCCTCATTGTGAGTTCTCCTTTCTGCACATCAATCAAAGTATTCCCTGTTGCTAAAAATGATCTCCCAAGAATAATAGGAACTTCCCTATCTGCTTCAAAGTCCAAAATGATGAAGTCCACAGGGAACACAAGCTTGTCAACTCTGATCAATACATCTTCAATCTTTCCCTATAGATAAGCAATAGATCTGTCTGCTAGCTGGAGTGTGACAGAAGTAGGCCGAGCTACCTCAATTCCCAGTTTCTTGAAAATTGACATGGGCATAAGGTTTATGCTTGCTCCCAAGTCACATAAGGCTTTACTATAGTAAGTATCTCCAATGGAGCAAGGTATGGTGAAACTTCCAGGATCTTTCATCTTCCTTGGCACCTTGTTTTGAAGCATCATACTGCACTCTTCAGTCATGGCCACAGTTTCAAATTCTCCCAATCTTCCTCTTCTTAGTGAGCACATCTTTCCTGAACTTTGTAAAAATGAGCATTTGTTGCAGAGCCTCTACTAAGGGTATGTTGATATGAAGTTGCTTCAGCACATCGAGGAACTTATTGAACTGTTTTTCTTGGTGTGCCTTCTTCAATCTCTGAGGAAAAGGTGGAGGAGGTCTTTCTGGTATCAGTTTGGGTACAGAAGGGGATGCTGCAACATCGGGTGTTTTCTCAACCACTGCAGGTTGCTCTGTTGCAACATCTTCTTCTCTAGCTGTTTCCTTCTCAGGTTCTGAGCCTTGCACCTTCCGTTTCTTCTTTGGCTCAGTTACTTCCACATCTTTACCACTCCTCAAATGGATTACCTTGCATTGTTCTTTTCCTCCTCATGAAGTTGAGGCTTTAGGATCTTCTGTTGATGTAGGTAATGTACCACTTTACCTTGAATTGATTGCACCAGCCAGCTACCCCACTCGAGTCTCTAAGTTTCTCATTCCAGCCTTTGTTTCTGTCATAAATGCCTTCAGTATGGATTCTAGAGATGGTTCTGGAGCTTTCTGCTGAACTTGTGGTTACTGCTGCCTAGGCTGCTGATTGTATCCATGGGATGGATTCAGTGTGTTACTGAAGTTGGAGTATTTCAATTTTGGATGCTGTGATGGCTGTCATCCTGAATTTCCATATGAATTGTTGCCTCTGTAGTTATTGTTCCCTACATAATTAGCTGAAGCAGGATTTGCAGAGCAGTTGTCAAAAGGATGATCTCCTCCACAATATACACATGATATAGAATCTGCCTTGTAAATCTGTTCATTCACCATTTCTTCAGTCATTATAGGTGGTGCTGTGGAGTTTCCTTGAGTTTCCATAGTCAATCCCCTTACCATGTTAGTTAGGGAAGTCATTTGAGCTGATAGTGCAGACACTTCACTCACTTCATAGACTCCTGCTACAACATTGGTTTTTCCAGAAGCTTGTCTAGTTGTTGGCCACTGATAACTATTAGCTGTTGTTCCCTCTATCAGAGCATGAGCTTCATTATAAGATTTAGTGAGAAGGCTACCTCCAGCTGAGGCATCCAGCATCATTCTTGAACTAGGTGAGACACCATTGTAAAAGTGCTCCATCTGAATACAATATGGGATGCCATGGTGGGGACACTTCTTCACAAGTTGTTTGAATATCTCCCAGGCTTCAAATAGCGGCTCATCTTCTTGCTGCCTGAAGGAAGTGATATCTGTTCTCATCTTTGCATTCATGGTTGGAGGGAAGAACTTGATTAAAAATTTCTCAGCAAGCTTGTTCCAAGTGTCAATTGAATTTGCATCCAGAGAACTCAACCAGTTCTTAGCTTTTCCTCCCAAAGAGAATGGGAATAGTCTCAATCTGAATGCATCATCAGTGACTCCAGGAATTTTGAAGTTGCTTGCTACATCTAAAACCTGTTTGAGATGCAGTTGAGGATCCTCTGTTGAAGCATCATTAAATTGTCCAATTGTTTGTAACATTTGAAACATGACTGGCTTGAATTCAAACTGAGGTGCAGTGATTGGAGTCCTCTCTATTCCAGTATTCATTACTTCAGGATCAAATACTGCATAGCCTCTAATAGCACAGTTTCTGTCATTGGTCATAACCATGCTGTCTTGTGGCACTTCTTTAGCCATTTCTGAAGCAGCAGGGGATAATGCTTCAGCAGAATCTGGTGTGGAGTTGGTTGGAGTATTCAGAACCAACTCAGGTAAAGGCTGAGATGCTTGACCTCTTCTAAGCCTTCTAAACGTCCTTTCTATCTCTGGATAAAGTCTGTAATCAGGTGACAAGAACCTGTGCATATAGTTTCAGTACCCTGTGCTATAGGAAATCACCCAGAGTATTAGATCTTCTAACTACATAACTAATAATCTAAAAACAGAATTTTAACACCATTAGCAATCCCCAGCAACGGCGCCAAAAACTTGTTGCCTTAAAAACATATGTCTTTAAGTTTATGCAAGTATACACAATTGCCTCAAGTAATATAGAAACTAAGTTCATATATCGTTCCCACATGGATTATAATGGTGCAGCAAATTCCAAATCAGATTATTATGTTCTAGGAGTTAGGAATAGTAACAAAAAATTGTGGTGTGTGTGCAAGTAAAAATAAATAAAGCTTTGAAGTGGACAATGAAAGTGAGCTGCAAACAGTGAAGAGAATATGTTGTCAAATATAGAGAAAAATAGCTGTAGGAATGCTGCAGCATAAATCCTGCTTAGCCTATATCATGCTCTGAATATGCTCTAGCATCTAACACCAGGAAATAAAAGTGTGTTTTCCAACACTCAAGGGCTAGGTTCATTAACTGTTTTCTATTCCTATATTCAGATTAATTACATCACCCTCTTAATAAGCATGTTCTAGCTAGTTTAGAGGCTTGAATAACTATTCCTAGTCTATCCAACATCATTTAATTTTCCAATTAATGATTTAACCTCTATCCTTTATCAATTTCCACTTACTTAATTCTTCCAAACCAAGCAAGCTAAGTATCTAATTAAGTTTATCACTCTTAATTAAATAACATTAAACACATAATAAAAGAAGATGAAGAACATATTCACTGCATAACTTAGCTAAGCATTCATTACATTTGCATACCTAAAGCTTAAAAGTGTTTAGCTCATAATGAGCTTACAAGGAACAAAATACATAAATGAAAAGGAAGTCATTACAATGGATGAAAATAAAATGCAGCAGCTGGATGGAGAAGAAGAACAGCGCAACCTCCAAGAAAGGACAAAGTATTGTGTAATAAAATCAAGTGTGTCTTACTAGGGTTTCCCTAAATGCTTATATAGTATCCTATTCTCTTTCATCCCCTTTTTGGGCCAACAACAAAAGTAATAATAAAATAAACCCTAGCCCAATTCCTAAAATATGAGAAATCAGATCCCTAGACGCGTGTGATTCCTTAAAACGGCAGTGCCAGCGTCTATGAGGAGAGAGAAAAGGCGTCATTGTCAGATTTGTCCTTTAGTGCAGAGCCATTGGAAAGTTGTTCCTGCTGCAGCAACCAATAGCTTATGCACCCATGCTTCCGCCATGCTCCAGCAAGTTCACTGCATATGCAGACACATAAATTTGAGACAACAATGGAGCATTCAAGAGCAAAAATGGCTGATATTAACAATGATTCACACAAACATTTACAAAACATCATTTCCTACCAAAATCAAGACTCAAAACCTCAAAGATAGCAATAATTAAGAGAGAAAAGGAGCTAAATAATTATTCATTAAAAGAGTTATCACATCCCCAAACTTAAACCATTGCTCGTCCTCAAGTAATGCAAAATAAATACATGAAAAACAAAAGGACTCAATTTAATGAATGGCATGCATAGTTCTCCCAGATTTTGCATTCTTTTAACAGCTCAGAATTCCACTCATACCTTCCTATCAAAATACACTTTCTATCCTGCTCATACCAATAGCTGCTACAAAACTGGTTTCAAACAGATTAACATATGCTGCAGCACTATCTCTCAGAACAGTTGGTTCTGCTTCTCACCCTCTCAACAAAATTTCACTCTCACCACAAACATACATCTATGATCTAAACTTGATAAGATTCTATCACAATTAAAACAACACAGGATTACACACAGCAAGAGGTCTTTAAGGGTTGTAAATGGGCTTATGACAGGTGGGGTTAAGATATTTGGGTAAGTAGCTATATATTAGGTGTTTCATCTATTTAAAGGATGCGACGTCAACGGATTAGGTGTTTTATGGTGAAGGGTCATTTACTATATATTAGGTGATTCATCTATTTAAAGGAAGCGACGTCAATGGATTTTTATTTGTATAAATATGATAGTCAGTGGCTTGCCTTATTAATTGTATTGCATTGTTACTGAGTAAAGTACCAGACAAAAGAATAACAAAAAGGGAGCTCCAACGAGTCCCATGTTTTTATGAGTGTTATTGTTATTGTGTTATTATATCTTGAGTGTTCTATTTTATTCTATCAATATTTCTCTAGCAAGGCATTTTAATTGCCAACATCTGACTTTGGCGGCATGTGCTGCACTTCAAATTAACTTGCTAATATTCTGATCATAAAATTCAACTTATTTACCTTTTGTTTGCTTCATTCCTTTTCCACTTTTTTGGTTTGGGTAGGGAGATCAGGGAGAAAACCTCTTGTATGTAGCTTATGAGAAAATCTAGTGCCACTAAAAAACTCCTTTTGTTTTGCATTATATACATTGGTAGACATTAGACTCACCGATGGTATTGTGCATGTACATTTTGACAACAGAATGTACTACTATATGCAATTGTAGGCTACCAGCTGATACCTACTCAACAGTTTTTTTATATCTTGTCAAACAAAATTGTTTAGTCAGAAAATGACATAAGCATTTTATTAAAGATGCCTATTGCACATCAAAATTTCAACACAATTTTTTTTGATATAATTTTTCAACACAATTTTATTATAAGCTATTAATAAGTATGAAGATTAATAAACGGACTAATATCCTATTTTCGAAGCTAGTAATATGTTCTGTTGATTAATTTCTACACATTGTACTTTATAATTAAATAATCCTTAACAGATAAAGTGATGACATAAACATTTCGATGTTGAACTATCATAACTAATTTATCATTGATAAAGTCCTCAATTTCTTACCTGTCCTATCGTATTTTATGCTGCTTTGTCTTCTTGCACGGATGAGTCAATCTCAAAAGAATACGTAGCTGTGATTATCTAATATGAAGTGATTTTGACGTAATTGCTGCGAAGTACACTTGGCCTACCACATAGGCTTAGATTTATATAATCAACTTCCTATGACTTCAAGCCTATGTTTTCTTCCATCCTCATTTTTCTGCAGAGAAGAGAATATCATAAAGGTTTAGACTCTTCTTCCGTTGTTATTAATTTATCATCTGATTAAAGATGGTCTCACTCTATACACTTATACTCTGATTCTACCTATGAGAGAAGCATTCTGCAGCTCTCTACTGTATGCATATACTAATCCAAACATGAAGTCTGCAATGGATTTTATATTGAAATTTTGATATTGTATTACCCTTTATTGTTTTTTTCCTAATGTTGAATTCTTCAATAATGGCCCCTTAATACCATCTTGTGTATTCATGGCCGGTAGAACTTGGATTGACAAATGGGGTATGGCATTAACTAAAGTAGATAAATGTTAGCACTGTTTCTAGAGAAGCTGTGAGAGGGACTGAAACTTTAGATCTCTGCATGTCAATATCCCATAATGCTTATTCCTCCACTTCTTTTTTGTCCATTTTTTCTGGGGAGGAAAGAAAGGACCTTTCACTGATTGATGCTAGTGCATTAGGCAATTACTTGCAGAGGGAGTGTATACCTAACGGGAAAATGCTTTCACTGAAAAGGAAAAGTATACTTAGAACTAAGTGGATGAATGTGATCCTATTGATATATGTAAAAAGATTGTTGGTTTGTGACCAAAATGAGGGCAAGGTATGATTGATAGCCAATGCATAATTCTTGGTCAATCCATCAGATTTTGTGCTCACTATCTCATTTGGCTCTGGATTTTGCAATCCTTTTATGCTCTCTCAACAATTTAAGCAGTTCTAGTAGTTTCCTGTTTCTCCTTCCATGCTTACCAATTAAATCTAATTTTTATGAAAGCTACAAGTTGAATCTTGTTTTGTCTAATGCAACTGATTTGCAATTAGTAAAGTACATCTTGATGTAACACAACCCTTTTAAACCTTTCCAGGTCTAGCATGGAAGACCACATATTGGGTGAATTTGCAGAATAAGGCTCTCCTGAAGTTCCATCACTAATTAAGTATATATCATCAAATGAAGTAGCTGGCTTTGATACTGGTGCCTCTCAATTTCCCAGCCCATCTCCCATGGTAAGACTGATTTTATATAATGTGCTTACAAAATTGAAAACATTATTAGAAAATTTATTTCCAGAATTGAGTTCCTTTTATAATATCCCTTTTATTGTTTATAATTTTGAATATATATATAAAACTCAACTGTTTCCATGTTTGCAACAGGAAGTTGAAGCAACCTCACCTGGAAGACATAGTGATTCAAAATAATCCATGTAATACCCTATGTTACATTGACATATATAACATAAAGTATCACAAGTAAGTTAGACATAATTAAATAATAATAGGGTGGCGGAAGCCAAATAATCTCTGGTTAATACAAAATATGTCCACTATACTACAAAGAAATTGAGTTTCAAACTAAGGCATTAACCAATTTTTGGTGGAATAAAGAAAGAAAAACAAACAGACAAAATTACAAATAGGATGCCATAGGGGAAGCATCCTTAACCAACAAAGAACCCATGCATATCTCCTGGAGGAGTCCTCCACAGCTTGACATGATCATTTGAATGAGCTCCCAACTTAGCAAGGTGATTTGCACACATGTTGGCTTCCCTGAACATATGTTGGACTTTAACATTCCAATTCCTGCTCAACAAATCCAGAATTTCCTTAACCATTCCCGCAAAGACATGGCAATCCGTGATGGTGGGTTTCCTTAACCAGTTAACATTACATACTAAATCTGATTTAAACAAGGAATTTAACAAAAATCCTCAATTCCAGAAGTCCTTGGAGCACAGAGATGCACCACTCCTTCTTATTTGAAACAACAAATATGAGTAGTGAGATGACTAATCTCAGTGAATTTCCTGTAATAAACTCAGTTAAATATCTATACATAATCTATGAGGGTAAACTTCACACACTTGGACATCCCTTTAGTTTTATCAGTGAAAAACGTCGTTGTCGCCTCCCTATACACCAAGGTACTTAAGAGGGATCAGCTCTATGATGTAAGGCAGGTCATACGTCTGTGACCACAAGTGGCGTCCCACTTGCTTTGAACTTTCCTTATTGCCTTCCAAACTGAAAGGACTCTGATTTCCTTCCAAACGGGAAGAACTCTATGATTGCCTTCCAAACTGAAAGGACTCTATGATTGCCTTTCAAACTGAAAGGACTCTATGATTGACATTTGAAATGTCCTTGATAACCATTCTAATTCGAATCATGCTGGACATAGGATGGTTACCGTTATTGGATGTCAAGTGGTGGTTTACATTTGTCTATCATTCTACTGCATAATCACATTAACTCAGCCAAAACAACCCTCAATCAAGTATTTAACAAGAAAAATTGCATCAGCAACACATATAGAATACCTGCAGTTTTAGCCAACTTCAATGATTTTTATTAAAATACCAAACGAAGTCAGATTTAGGCAAACGACCCTTCTATAGAAAGCTAAGCAAGTTTAGTTTACAAATATAATTTTATTTTTAGGATAAAGCTGTCCAAAAAGTACAGTTTAAACTAACAAACTACTACATTCGAAAAATAGGACAGTAACTGTCCCCTAACTTGTAACAGGTTTTCTTTATCAATACTCAATGAGCAAAATCGGTGCCTAAACTGTAGCAAATCGAGTCTAGCTCCCAACAAAACAAGAATCATAAACAAAAGAGTCCTACATAAACAGTTATATGTAAAACACTGAACCTATGTCAATACAGGTATCAGGACAGCAACCATAGCATTTGCTAATAAGCAATATAACAAACACCTGTCAAGCAAGATCCTTTAACATATCTATTCTCACATGTTGGCATATCAACACCACCCCAATATCAAAACCAATTTACAATTACAAATGTAACACAATAACATCACAACATCTTGAAAGAATAGACCCTATGCTTGGGTTTATGGTTACCAAGCTATAAGATTAAGGAAACTCACTTGCTTTCAAAGACCCAAAACACCCAATCTGTCCAGCCCCTTTCTTCTCCCTTAAAATCGATTTTCCCCTTTACTTCTACCCTCTTAGGTGAGGTAGTTAGGGTTTAGGGTAGGGAAATTGGAGGTTATCAAGGTCTAGTGTGGTGAAGTGAAATATTGGTGGAGAAAAAGAGAAGAAGAAGAAGAAATGATGAAGAGAGGTGGAGGTTCTTCTCCTGATTTGTAAGAGATGAGAGGGTGAGGGTGATTTCTCCTCCCCTTGTTTATGTTGGTCCATGGTGAGAAAGTGTGGTGATGGGTCCTATTCAAATTTTTTGCATGTATTTCAATTGGGTGATAAAAAGGGAGTATGATAAGGATGCAAGTGTAGGTGATGTATATGAGTGTGTTTTATTTGTTTAATTATAAGTGTTATCTCCTAAAAGAATTATCACTTGAATAAAATTTCTACTCACACCCTCTTCATGTACTTTCCAAAGATAATATGCAAATAAAAAAATATTACAACACATCAACGATTACTTAACAGTTAACACTGACAATATTAACAAATAGTTAATTAATAAATAAATAAAATACTAATTTGAGGCTGGAATATTACAATCCACACCATACATCATGCAATTTTTGGTTTCTAAATTTAGCATTCATTTCCTAAAGATCCTAACACTTTATTGATCACTGCCACATAAATAGTTTCACAAAAATGTTATTTGTACCCCCAAAACTTGGTTAATGGGTGTACAAATCTTGTCTTTTGTTAGCGTTTGTCATTTATCAAAATATATAAATATGTAATTGTGTAACATCCCTCGGTGCTACATGCTTCACTTGTTGCGGAACTTAAAATAAAAAAAGAATTTGTTGGCTGCTTTCAGAAAATAATTTTGGTATGTACTTATATTCGAAAAATTGCGGGTCTAAAATTTTTCTTATGTAACGACTATTTAAAGACATCAAGGCAAGAAAATAAAATCATAATACATACATCACAAGATAAATCTCCAACGAATTATTAAAATATTTTTTTATTACCGAGGCGTACAAGTTTTCAAAATAGTCATATAATAGACAATAATAATTACTTAGAAAAGTCCCCAAAACCCTTACACCAAAAAAAATGACTCCACAGCTAGTCAAACCCAGAGATGTCCATTAGGAAATTCTCCAACGTCATCCCCATCATCGGATACCTCGAAAAAAAGCATCGTAGGTCACTCTAGTGAGAGGTACGAGAGAAAAACAGGGTCTTGCTCACAACAGCTCACACATCGTCATTCTTGGCATCATAACCTTCAAAACCTCAGGGTCTCGTAGTGATCTAGAAAACTGTACATATATCCGAAAATACCATAAGGCATTCCACATGTACATATCAAGGGTGAGATACCGACATGTAAGTTTATCATAGTAGTCACATACACGACATGTAAAATAATATGAACCATAGTCATAATATCAATGCTATTTAAACAAGGGGATTCATACCCGACAACCATCATAGGTTTATAAAAATGCATGACACTTCAAAAATCCACTATCTATTTCGTAATCTTCGAAGATCCTAACTTCCCTTCATCGAGCAATATAGGCCGCAATATCCTCATAACACAATTGTTCTCATGAGATCAGTCTCTCAATTTAGGTCTGATTTCCAATTGTTCAAGGGCATCACGTCAACACCTAAATAATATTAAATAGTTCCCTTTTGAGCACATCCGTGTTTGGCAGTCGATTACCACGACTCAAGGTTGCAAGGCCCCGGTCTTCCGTGGAATTCGAACCCATATGTCCCTAAAGACCTTCCTTGGTCCGTAACTATCCAATTTATCAATCCACTTATGGATTGTAGCTCGTCAACGCAATGGCACGTCTGCCGGTTTATGCATGTAAAACAGTTGATTTGTTGTTTTCTTTTTCGTACGTTCTTTCTTGTCGAGGCTCAAAGCACACGACTAAAGGCATAAAGCCCAATCATTCTCAACATAGGACACACAGTCCGAGTGCTCAAACACGAAATCCTAGACCGATGCACTAGTCCTAGGTTCACAGATATGGTACACAAAGTCAAGTGTGCCAACTGGGACTTGACCCCGCGACACATAGGATATAAAGTCCAAGTACTTACTCACATGAACTCTAGCCCGACGTCTCGGTGGCTAGGTCCGCATAACTTTAAAAATTCTCAACACAGTTTTTTTGTTCTGTAAAAACTAAATCGAAATTCAAAAACAAGAGTTTAAAAACATTTGTCGGAAATTTTTTTTCACTCTTTTTAACAATGTTTTACAGAAATCCTTTTCCTTTAAAATACATTTCGGAAAACGTCAAATCATTAAAAACCACTTCTAAAACTTTTTGGCTAAAACAATAAAATTATTATCAAGAAACTTCTTCATAAGGCATTTTTTCTAAATATTTTCATTTGGAATAAAATTTTCGTAAACCAAAAGCTTTTCTTTCAAAAGACTTTTCTTTGATTACATTGAAACATTTTTATGATTTTTCTTCTTTCTTTCATTCTTTTTGAAACGTTTTCGGGTAAATTAACATAAGTGTAATTTTTCTCGATTCGTCCTCACTAACACTCATTTCTTAAGCGTTGTTTTACAATCTTTTGAGGTTTCTTGAAAATGTAACTTTGAACAAAATATATGTAAGTCACTTTATTTTTAAAAGTTCTTCCACTTACGAAAATCAAAATCTTAAATTTTCTGCTTAAGGCATTTGGTCCAAGCTGATATGGAACAATGCCATTCCACCATCCAAATCCTTTGTCACTTGGAGACTAATTGAGAACAGAATCCCTACTGAAGATCAGTTACAAAAAAGAGATTGTACTATGGTATCAATTTGCAGCCTGTTCTATTCAAATGCAGAGTCTTCTAATCATCTCTTCTTCAATTGCCCCTATGCCAAGCAGATTTGGCAATGATTCAGCTCAGCTTTTAGCCTGCAGGTGGACACTTCTTCCATTTTATCTGTTCTTTCAATCTGCAGCAAGCCATGGAGCCTTCAATTAAAAGACATAATCCTAGCAGCCATTATTAACATCATCTGGATTATTTGGTTCTCTAGAAACAAAATGAAATTTGATGATAAAGTGGTTTCGGTCAGAGCTGCCATCAGCATAGCAAAGGCCTCTATTGCTCTTTCTGGAAATCTCTCCAAAAACACAATGTTCATTTCTGCTGAGGTGAGTAATATTCTTCAGTTATTTGATGTCAAAGGCCACCCGACTAAATCTCCCTCTATCCTACGGGTTGACTGGCTCCCTCCTATGTGTGGTTGGATCAAGGTTAACACAGATGGTCCATCTAAAGGTTCTCCTGGTCTAGCTGGTGGTGGGGCAATTTTCAAGGATAGGAGTGGTGCAGTGTTAGGTTGCTTTGCTGAATTCTATGGCTTTTTAGACTCTTTCTCAGCGGAATTATGTGCTGCTATGTCTGCCCTTTGTTTGGCATCTGAGAGGGGCTAGACTAGGCTTTGGTTGGAGTGTGACTCCCAATTGGTGGTTCAAACTGTTTCCAATCCTTCAATTGTTCCTTGGAATCTTAGAAATAAGTGGAGAAATTGTATAGAGATGTCCTCCAAAATTGAGTTCAGAATTTTGCATGTTTATAGGGAGGCTAATCATTGTGCGGACAAATTAGCCTCCTTTGGAGTATCCTCAAAGAAGAACACTTGGTGGAATTTGATCCCAACTTTTATTAGGCTAGATTTCTTTTGTCATAGATGAGGTCTTCCTAATTTCAGATTTAAATAGCTTGTCTTTTCTTGCATGGGTTTGTTTTATGCCCCCCCCCCCCCCCCCCCCATGTTTTCTTGTTTTGCTTCTTTTTCTTTAATAAATTTCAGGTATGCTGCAGATGATTAGTAGTGGTTTTGGTGCCAACCTAGTTGGGATGATTTCTACTACAGTGATGCCTATGCATTCCTCTCTTTGTTGCTAAAAAAAAAATTCTTCTTAAGATTTTTAGTGTCTTAATCCTCATTATCAAGCTATGACCATTGTCATGCTCTCAATCAATACAATCAACAAACAATCTCATGAATAAACATACATAAAAAACTTTAAGACACATATTCACTTATCAATCTAATATTCATCACAAAAATAGAAATCATAAATTCAACATCACACAATAGTTACAATTAATCACACATACCAAACAATTAAGTATATGGCTACCAAACTCATTTAGGTAAACTCCCCTTACCTCTTGAAGAACAAACTTTTATTTGATTCCAATCCTCATAGATTCTTTTCTTTCACCACACAATAACCACTACAACTAGTTACAACTTCAACCTTCAACAAACAACAAGAAAACAAGTTAATCAAACAAAACCATTTTTGGTACCCAAAATACCTAGGTTCGGCCAAGACAAGATAAAAGGGCTAGGGTTTTCTATTTTTTTCAAACTCTTGGATACATGATCCTAGAGTATTACATAGAAGATATAAATTGTCATTACTCACAAATTCCATTTCTATAATTTTCTATGATTTAAACCATGAAATCTCATAAAAATGGAACTTGGACAAAACAAGGTGATAAGAATGAAACTTGTGAAGGGAGAGGAAACTATGATCATGGATCATACAGTTATACCTTTAGAAGAACAAAAAAGGAGAAGAAGATGAAAGTTGATGAAGAACTTTGCTAAAGAACTTAGGAGCTTCCTTTTAGTTTTCAAGAGAATACTTTGTGTTTTTGGGTGAAAATGAATAGAAAGAAACAAGTGTGGGTCATTTAGGGGGAGGGCTGGTCAACCACTTCAAGGGCAAGAGGGGAAAAAATAAATGAATACTTGGTGAGCAAGTTTAGGACGTAATGGTAATTTCATAAGGAATCTTTATACATTAATTTAAGTTTGTCATGATTAACGTGGTGAGTCATGGTGATGACACACCATATGACTCATCACTTGAGTTGACATGATTGACTTATTGTCCTCATCCGCCCGGCCTATCTCTGCAGTTCCGTATCCAGCTCCGTCGTTTACCCGATTTAGGTTCTTGCGTGTGTTTCTTCGAAAATTCACCCGAATAAAATATAATATTTTATTATTGAGCGGAAAATTAAAAATATAACATATCACTAAAAAACTAATAAAACACAGACCGATTTCTGTCTGAATTTTGAAACCAAAATTTAAGCATAACTTCCTACAATATAGTAGGTTCTAGCTATGATTTTGTGTTAACCCTAGTGGCCTCTAACAAGTGTTGGAATCCTAGAAAGAAGGGGGGGCGGGGGTGGGGGTGGGGGGGTGGGGGGAGGGGTGAATAAGATTCAAAAGATTTTCACAAACTTTTCAAAAACTTTAGACAATGTAAACGTAATTGAAATGATGATTTACCAAGATTATAGCAAATGCAAATTCAATTATATATCAACTAAACCCTAATATGTAATGCAATATGGAAATTAAAGAGAGAAGGGTTAAGAAGAATTGCAAACCGTTGGGTTTTACTGGTTCAATCACAATTTCTTGTGATCTACGTCCAGTCTCACACCCACCGGTATGAGAGTTCCTTATATAATCAAGATCTTGAGTACAACATTCAAGAAATTTTACACCAAAGATACCCCACTCTGCAACCTAAGCACAACCAGGGATTTTACACCCTGAATCCAACCCAGAAGAAGATCCCTCACTTCTTCCAAACCAAGAACATAAAAAACAAGAGAGTAGAAGAGGGTTGAATCACTTTAGAAAGTGAGAAATTACAACTTGAAGCTCTAATGATCACAATGAAAGTTTGAGAGAATGAGAAACCAAGATTTCAGTGAGGTTTCGTGTTTTTTGAGTCTGTGAAATGATGGCTAACGATTCTGAGCAAAAGAGATGAATAGATCTATTTATTTGGTTCGTTCGTTTCTTTAAAAAACCAGATCTGACAACTATGAATCGATTCACAGAACCCTTGAATCGATTCACAGAGATTGAAACACTTTTAATCTATCCTTGAATCTATTCACAGAGACTGAAACACTTTGAATCTATTCATGAATCTACTCACTGAAAGTAAAATGTTGTGAATCTATTCACGACCTATTGTGAATCTATTCACAGAGAGTAAAATGCTTTGCATCTATTCACACCAATTGGTGAATCTATTCACAACATATTTACACTAAGGTTTCAATCATCTTATTTGTAAATCAATTCATTTAAACTTATATTTTCTACATGAAACTCATCTAGTGATCAAGTATTATATATCCATGCATTGAGTAAATATATAGAAACATGTTAACATGATGAATGCCTGAATGCATCTTAATTATGTTAACCCATGTTGATTTTAGTTTCATTTTATGAGCGTCTCATTGAAACATCTTATATGATCTTACAAAGGTACTAATAAGAACGTAAACCATTAAGAACTACCCTTTGTAGATCTAACTCTTCAAAACTTGATATTGTTGACATGTTATCCTTTGTCATCTTCAAAACTTTGTACTTAAAATATCCAAGTCATACTTGGGGAATGCGTTCATTCACATTCTCCCCCTTTTTGATGATGACAAACTCATGAAGACTTTGAATTATCTTTTTGCAAGCTCCCCCTGAATATAAGCATCCTTGTTTTGATAAAAGGTGGGAGTATAACCTTAAAAAAATATGGGAACCTTTCTCCCCCTTTTGAAATTATCAAAAGAATCAAATATGATAGGAATGCATTCATTGCATAAAAATATCCAAAGATAGCATAGCATTGCAACAAACACAATAACAAGGAAGTCCATACACATATCATAACATATAGGAAAAAAAAAAGCTAGTACGCAACATATCCAGAAATAAGTCCAATCATACAACCATAAGAAATAAACTAGCATAAGGAAACTAGAAAATGCATCATAGGATAAAATCAGAGGGTGTCGCGGGATGGTGGGTCAAAGCGACTCTCCAAGGTGCGGAAGCACGAATCTATCTCAGTGCAGCTCAGCAATCTGTTATCCATATGCTGTGTCAAATCTAATTTGAGATTAGTCATTCCAGAAGTAAACCATTCAGGTGCAGCAGCAGAAGCCGAAGGACCAGTAGCATCATCACTATCCACACTATCACCGCCCATAGGATCATCATGACAAATATTTTTAGTATTCATGGTAGTGTGACCCAAATCCTTCTTTTTATGAACCCATTCATCACCTTCTTTATCAATGGACATCCTGTTTAAGGTATGGGGTCCCAAACAATGTGAAAAAGGAACCAGAAGAGTCGAGTCAACAGAAGTAGGAACCCGAAAGTACCGAATGAACTGGGAAATGAGGCAAGCATAAGGAAGTGGAGTTTTCTCCTTGCTTGCATACTTTTGCATCCTTTCAATAAATAACCAGGGGCAATTAATCTTAATCTTATTATCCAAAGCCCACAACAAAAGAAGGTCCATATCACCTCACCGAGCATTATTAACTGATCTAGCATTAATATACTTGGTGATTGAAAAATGAAGCATGCGAAAATGAACCTTAAACTCGTTTTTGTTTCTTATTTGAAGTACCTCCATTGCACAGAACAACACTATTGAAGATTCTAACACAGATCAACTCTAAAACGTATAATGAACTACCAAAGCTTCCAACCAGCAAAGATAAAGTATCTACTTGCAGATCCGACCAAATAGAGAGACTCAGAATCAAAGTTACCTTAATGCACAGTGATAAGCACAAGGAGAGAAGAAATCGCACAGAACAACATCCAAATAGAAATGAATATACCCAAATCTAAAAGAATAGATCCAAATCCCGTGGGGCTCACCAAGAGAGAAAAACCCAGGTGTTAGAAGTACCAAAAACGCGGCACATGAAATCGAAGGAAGTGTTGGGTTTTTGGTTTGTTATGATGAAAGGAAGAAGAAATTTGTGGGTTTGGTGAAGGAGGAGAAGAAATAAAGTGAAAGGGAGTTGGGGATTTGAGAGGAAGAAGATGAATAGTGAGAGAGAAATGAGAGAAATCGAGCATAAGAAAGATGAACCGCATGTTAAGTGTGATAATTGCGTGTGTTTAATGAAATTCAGTGCTGTGGTCGATTCAAAGAGGGGTATGAATCGATTCACAGAGGCTAAATTTGTGTAAAATGTGAAACAATACGATGCGAATCGATTCAAAATGTCCGCGAATTGATTCACAAAGAGCAGAAATACAGAAAAACCTGAAAATAGAACAAGTTTGTTGTCATCTATGCCTTATTCGCTCATTTTCACATATGAATTTTTGATAAATGCTTGAATTTCCTATTATAATACATGAAGCAAGTTTGTATACACATTTTACACATGTTCGCAACAAGCTAAGCACCAAATAGAAACAAGTCATCAAAATCATATATTGAGTTGTCAAAGTTCAATTTTACAAAGAATATAGGCCATACCTTGAGTAATTTTGGTACTTTTTGCGTATGCATACATATTTAAACAATCACACACATATGCAATCTATACATGATATATCAAGTATGTCTGATTCACTTCTTATGCGGAAAAAGCTTTCTTTGGGTAAAGGTTTTGTAAAAATGTCCGCTAATTGATTTCTTGTTTCAACAAACTCAAAATCACAGTCTCCTTTCTCAACATGGTCTCTTAGAAAATGATGTCGTATATCTATATGCTTTGTTCTTGAATGTTGGATGGGATTTTTGGTTAAGTTTATGGCACTAGTATTGCTACATCTTATAGGAATTTGATTAAGTTTTTAGCCATAGTGAAGGAGTTGTTATTTCATCCATAAAATTTGTGCACAACAACTCCCTGCAGCTATGTACTCAGCCTCATCTGTTGACAAAGCTACACTAACTTGCTTTTTACTATTCCAAGAAATTAATGAATTCCCAAAGATGTGGCAAGTACCGCTAGTACTCTTTCTATCCAACTTGCATCCTTCAAAGTCGGAGTCTGAGTATCCAACTAAACCAGAAATTCCACCCTTAGGATACCATAGACCCATATTAGGTGTTCCTATTAGATATCTTAATATGCGTTTAACAACAATGAAATGTGATTCCTTGGGATTACTTTGAAATCTAGCACACATACACATGCTAAACATTATATCGGGGCCATTAGCTGTCAAGTATAGTAAATAACCTATAATACCTCTATATTTTGAAGGGTCAATAGGCTGACCACATTCATATTTGTCTAAATAACAGCCAGTACTCATTGTTGTGCTAATTTCTTAGGCATTCTCCATTCCAAACTTCTTGATGAGCTCCTTGTAATATTTAGCTTTATTTATGAAGATGCAATTCCTTGTTTCCTTTATTTGAAGTCCAAGGAAGTAATTTAGCTCTCCCATTAAGGACATCTCAAATTCACTCTACATCAACTTTGAACTCTCTACAATTTTTTTTTTGGACATAAATAGGCTCCATAATGTTGGAAACAATACAAGAAGGGACATAATGATAATCATGAAGACAAGGATTAGATGGAGCCACCCAAGCTAAGGAATGAGCAACTCCATTGGCTTGCCTTCTAACAAACTCTACCTTAAAGAGTGGGAAACTAACAAGAAACTTAGTACATTCATCCATAATAGAGCCAAATTCAGAATAGTCCTTGGAAGGTTTGTTAATAGCTTCTACCACCAATTTGTTATCCATCTCAAACACAACATTTTGTAACCCCAAATGAGTTACCCAATTGAGAGCAACTAGGAGTGCACTGGCCTCACCCTCACGGACAACCATGCATGGAGATGACCAAATTGTTCTTGCGCAAATGAAGATCCTAGTGCTATCCCTTATACAAAGTTCAATACCTGTATGATTCAAAACTATAGAAAATGATGCGTCCAGGTTACATTTTAAGTAGCCATTGGGTGGAGGTCTCCAAGTGGTTACTGCATTAGGAACATGTGCAAATTGCTCAACAGCCATGGGGAAAGACTTATAATAAACCCATTCCTTATAAAAAGAGGATGCACGATGAATGACAGTGGAGCTGGAATTATCCTTGTTGTCCCAATATTTCTTATTACGCCTTTTCCATATACTCCAAATACACATGGAAAAAGAAGCTGCATTGTTACTGTCAAGAGAAGAGAGTAATTTGAAACAAAGGGTAGCAAAAGATTCACAAACAAGAATTTCATAATTTAACAAGCTCCATAAGCCAAGTTCCTCCCAACAGATTATACTATGTGGGCAAGTGATGAAAAGATGCCAAGTATTTTCAAGGTCTACCTCACACAAAGTACAAGTTGAAGGACAAGAGATACCTTTCCTTTGGAGATTCATCCTTGTTGGAAGGCAATCCCTACAAGCTCTCCAAAGCAAAAGTTGAACACGTTTTGGAACCTGTAACTTCCATATAAGGCGCCAATTACCATCTTCTATCATGTGAGCTTGATCAAGAATATTATCGGTACAAAGATGGTAAGCTGTTCTTACCGAATAGTTACCGGATTTGCAAGGAGCCCAAACACGCAAGTCCTCTTTAACAACATTAAATAGAGGCACTTGTAAAATTTGCTTAGCAATATCCTCGGTGAAAGTTGCATGCACAACATGCACAAGAGGAACATTCCAAGCCTTCTCATTTGGCAGCCATAAACTATGAATGAACATACCAGAAACATCAATATCTGGTGGTGATGGGATAAAAGGAATTACAGAATCACGAAGCCAAGGAGAGTTCCAAATTCTTATTTGAGAACCATTACCAATGCACTAACGAAAGCCCTCTTTGATCAATGCTTGGGATGACCAAATGCTACGCCATATGTAGGAGGGGTTATGTCCAATAGGAGCCTCCAAAAAATCCCCACGTGGGAAGTATTTAGCTTTGAAGAGCCGAGAGACAAGAGCATTTGGGCAAGATAGGAGTTTTCAACCTTGTTTACCAAGCATGGCCAAGTTGAAGGCATGAAGGTTTCGGAAGCCAAGACCACCATGATCCTTATGAATAGTAAGCTTATCCCATGATACACTAGTGCAGAAAAGGGATTCCACATTGGTTATTTTTGGCTTTTCACATGGGTTTTCAAACTGATGTTGAAACGACCGATGTTGTTTATTGATACTTTTCACATCAGTTTTAAAACCTATGTCTAAAGTACACTTTTAACAGCGGTTTTCTAAATAACCGATGTGGAAAGTTCATTTTTCACATGGGTTATCACAAAACCGATGTGTAAATATCACTTTCCATATCGGTTTTATCCAAAACCGATGTGAAAAGTCTCGTTTTTTAAAAACTCTTTTTACATTTCTATCATTCCTTTCCCCTGATTCAGTAATCCAGATCGATACCAGTATAGCATATTCTAAATATTCTCAACACAATCACTTTTGTACAACAAAAACACACTAAATTAATATATACTGGATTTATTACGAACAATACATATGTTCAATTACATTCAGACAACAAAGATATTTAGAAACCAAAAAGCTACATGATATATTATAGATTTCATATCAAAATATATATCAGTCAAAATTACACTATAGCTAGTACATGATAAGTTTTTAAACTAACTACATACAAACTATGGTTGGTACACTTCAAGAAAGAAAGTTGCCCAACATCTCCTTATGTTATTGATGTCGGCATCAAATAATGGAGTCGGGTTGTTGAATATCTATAAGTTTAACTGGACAAAAGATTATATCTTTTAAGTAATAAACTAACATAAAACATATAACGAATCTATAACTGTTACTTCTAATTGTTACCAATTAACATTTACCTCATGCCATCTTTCAGTGATCCTGGAGGAGATAATTTCAACCATCCATTTATCACATAGTATCCACATTCCCATGATCCACGTTGTATATGGGACTACGTACAAATGAAACCCAATTAGAATATGAGGAATTAAATAGAAATCAATAATTATACCCACTGCATTTGAAGTGTTTGAACTAATAAATATCTTACGTTAGGAATAATCCATCTAATAGCCCGACGCCTTTCACCACGCAACATGTGGTTTGCATTAATAGAATTATCATGACAAAATAAACATTAATTAAAGTATATCTAATAGATTTCAGATAATTAAAACAACTGCATTACTGATTATAAAGTATTTTAATGCTTACGTTTCCATGATCATCTTCAGTTCATTCGCCGGATTATTTCCCATTGAGCAGAAGAAGACCACGACATTCATCCTAGGGCACAAGACCAACAGTTGCCAATGCTTGCTGTATTTGTGGAATAATTAGTGACTAAGTCATATATAGTTATAATTAAATAACTGGTACTTACTTATTGAGATAAGGCGCAAGGTAGAATTGATGATCATCTCGGGCAAGTATATCACGTATGGTGGTGACCGGGTCTTCTGATGCTAGGAGAACATCACCCTGAATGAACATGGGGTCAATGAACCCATAAAGGGTGAGGTTACCCTGACCAACTAACATACGATGCAAATACCTAATATATTGAAAAAAATGTTAATTATCATAGTATTTAAAATTTAATTACTTAACTTATAAATAAAATGTACTTACGTGCACCATAACGAAAGGTGTGCATAACTAGCCATTTATTTATCGAGTACAATCTCTATAAGTTCCTTCTTTGGGATATACAGTTCTTCACCTGGACTGGCATCATGTTCCAACCTTACCAAAGCTGCGTCATTCTCCATGGTCACAACCTGTATAGCCAGAAGTTTAAAAACATCACCAAGTGCCCCTTTGTCGATCCCCTAAACAACAAAGATATATATTAGTAATCACAGATAAGTCATTTCATTCATAATTAATTAAATGGTCAAATGAATACCTTGGCAGGAGCAAACATCTCTGGTCTTCCTGGATCAGACCTTTTAGGCAGAATATCATTTCCAACATCCTAAAACAAATAAAAATAAAGCATTATCTTTAAACAATAATAAATAATTTCAACTATGAATATAGAAAAACACAAATAACTGAATACCTCAGACGCAACAAGAAAGCTGACCAGTCTTCTTGGCCAGGGGATGAAGTTACCGAGGGCCCGACCCACTGTTTGAACCTCCTCAGTGGGCACAGGGACTTGAGCATCAGGATCTCGAATAATCTCAACAACGACCCTCACCTGATCATCCGGTAATAAACGATGGTGTATGGTATTACCAAAGTTATTATGTGCCCTCCCAAATGCCACTAAGCGGCGATCATGATGATCATCAACATACAACTCACACCTATCAGGGTTGTCATCATCATCATCATCATCATCATCATCATCATCATCATCATCACCATCATCATCATTTTCAGGCTGATGAGGAGGATCACATGAGCCTTTAGTGCTCACATGGACAAAGGGTTGGACAGAGGGTTGGACACCTGTTATCTGCTGGGACATAGAAGTCAATATTGCCAGCTGCTGGGTAAACTGCTCGGCCATCTCTTGTCTAAGCTCAGCTGCAATCTCCTGTTTTAGCCGTGCTCTATCTGCATCAACATCCCTGTGGCATTGGTGTGAAGATGAACCATGGTATTGGCGAATGCCGACGCCCCATCCAACACCAATGACACGGCCCGGGTGGTCTGGTTTCCCGATGGCAGCAGCTAAGATATCATCGCGTCCTCTAGGAACAAAGGTTCCTTGGGTTACCTGCTCGTCCAAGGCATCCTATAACATAAAATATCAAGTAACATTACAATTCGGTAACAATGTTAAAATGACAATTACAATTCAAACTATACTTATAATCTTCTCAGCTACTTGGCGGGCCTCCTCAGATGTATATTGTCCCATATTTCTTTGTCGGGCCCTCTTCCATTTACGATGGCGTGGTCGTGGAGGTGGATCAACAACTTCTGGTCGATTTTCAGTGTTAGGATCCGCCTGAGATGCTGCTTCCTGAAATGCTTTCTTTTCCTCTTCCACCATTATCTGACCAAGTTTTTTATATCCCCCACGAGACAGTACATAGGGGTAGACATTCTTGCTTTGGTTTTCCTGCCCCTTTTTCCTCTTCTCCTGTTATAAATAGAAGACAATTAAATTACATAAGTAAATAAAATTAATGAAATTATATAAATTTAGAGACAAATCAAATAAGTTAACCTGAAAGCTGGGATCATGTCGGCTCTGAACAAAGCAATCCCACGTCGCCTGGTCAAGAAACGGGTACACCTCAAGTGGGTTCTTTTCACATGTTGGATTGAATACATAGTATCTGCCCAGGTCGACCTTAAAAGCCCTCCAACGCTCACCAGCATACTTTATCAAATGCTTCTTCATATCCGTCGTATCCGGTATGTCAAAGGTGAGCTACATTAACACCAAAAGAATCAACGAATTACTATATGATATTAATAAGATTAAAATAAAGTAGATACAGATAAACACAGGACGTAAAAGTATAGATACCAGAATACTCTCCCATATCTGATCCTTCACGTCCGCCGGTACATCTTTCCAATTATCAATAAGTATACTAGGCTTGCTTCTAGCAAGGGTTGCCACAAAACTGTTAAACTGCTCTGCCATTGGCCCAATATGATTGAGGTTATTATCAAAGTCGATTCTTATCCTTTGATTTGAACCACGGTTGACAGTCAAATTCCTCATTCGTGTGGCACGCCTTCATCCCACAACATTCTCAAGTCTTCAATAAAGGGACTCAGATAAACATCAATATCATTTCCTGACTGTTTAGGACCCGAAATCATCATACTTAACATAATGTATTTGCGCTTCATGCACAACCAAGGAGACAGGTTGTAAATTACCAGGAGAACAGGCCATGAACTATGAATACTACTTAAGTTTCCATATGGATTCATTCCATCGGTAGCAAGTCCAAGCCTGAGGTTTCTGGGCTCATTTCCGAAATCCTGAAACAAACTATCAATTCTCTTCCATTGCAAAGAATTGGCCGGATGGCGAAGCTGTCCATCACACTTCCTCTCATCTGCATGCCATCTAATGTTCTTTGTGTCATTTACATTAGCAAACAATCGCTTGAACCGCGGAATCACGGGAAGATATCATAACACCTTCGTAGGAGGACCTTTGGTGACCACATCACAACTAGAATCACCATCCTTCACTTTGTAGCGTGATACCCCACACCCAGGGCACTTGTGCATCTCTTCAAACTTTTTCCCGTACAATATGCAATCATTGGGGCAAGCGTGTATTTTCTTATACTCCATACCCATCGGACACGATATCTTCTTCGCCTCATAGTTTCGAGATGGCAATGTGTTACCTTCTGGAAGCATGTCTTTCAACAACTCAAGCAATTAGGTAAAGATTTTATCACTCCACCCATCTCTCGCCTTCACATTGAAAAATCTTAACACTGCTGACAACCGTGTGAAATTAGTGCACCCCTGATACAAAGCCACTTCTACATCACTGCACAAAGTATCATACACATGTGTGTGCCGAAAAGACTCTTGCCCAACATCACGGATCATGTCCTCTAGTCCATCGTCCATATCCACATCATCAACTTCCTCTCTATTTGACACCCTCGGCCTGTCTAACGATTCACCATGACATATCCATGTTGTATAACTCTTGCAAATCCCCTCACAAATAAGATGATCACGTATCTCCTCAGCTTCTAGTCGTCTCTCATTCAAACAGTTAACACAAGGACAATAAAACCTTCCGTTACCACTATCAGGAGCATTTGTTTTTGCAAACTGTAGAAAATCTTCCACTCCATTCTCATACTCATCACTTGTCCGTCTAGCATTCATCCAACCGCGATCCATGACTAAAACCAATAACTTCGTACTTAGTCCAACATATTCATCAACCACTTCTTATGACAGGGTATGGCCCTATCCCATTCGAGAAGAAACTTTTTCAACATTCGGTTAACAGTTAGTCCTTAACTCTCATGCTCATACTCGACGAAATTTCGGCAGCATTTCCCTTCGGTCTCCGACGTACATGACTTGAATGCGATGACATCCACCACGATAAAGTATGCACCCGGAGAACGAAAGGAAATGTATCAATCCAAACTTTCATCAAGTATATAACATTAGAATCAATGAATAACTATTTTAACTGAATGAAGAAAAAGTTTTTTCCCAAACTGTCCAACTTTAGATCCAATACAATGAGTGGTACATTAAGCACGTACACGTGTGCTCATTAGTATTGCATCTCAAACGGGAAACTAAGGCTTTACTAATTATTGTGGGCATATTCTCGCATCAAATAAATTTTCAAGAAAATACATTAACACTCAAATGAAAGCTTTTCAGCCAAAACGATGGAAATCAAACCTTACTTTGTAATTTTCCAATGCAAAGCAGCTATCTGCTGGTATAACTCCTTTCTTGTATTTTCCTGTTAGCACACCACATGCAAGTGGACTCCAAGTTGTCAAACCCAAGCCATAGTTACAGGTTTGATTTGGATCTGAAAAAATAACATTGCCTCATCATAAACCAAATGACTTGACAAAACCCGTGAAAGTATAATCTTAAATGCTTATCTCCATGAATCTCAACTCTCAATTTCCCAGCATCCATACACAAGATGATATAAAATACAAAATTGGTAAAACTACTATGGGCAAGAAGCTCTTACCTTTTGTATCCAAGGATTGTGCCCCTCACGTAGAGTCTAAAATCAAAGCATGAAAAATTCAGTGTTAGCTTATTTAAGACCAAAAGATCATATAAGAAAATGAGTAGCGAAGAGCTATGGCTATTCTGGCAGGAAGCAAAGAACATGAAGAAAAAAACTAAATCCATCAGGCCATCATATATATTCAATCAAAAACTATATATATATCCTTTATTCTCCTTAAGAAAACACAGTTTCCCTTCCTGCCATGTATTTTTGGTGCATATTGCAGTTGAAACACAACTTCTAAAAAGGCAAGCGAAATGTAAATGACCAGCTTCTACAATAGACCAGAAACTCTTAAGAGCTACCAAATTATAAAATAATCTCTTTGAACACTCGAAGTCTCTAGTTCTTAAGAGATCGCCACATAGAGACTAATATCTTGCTACGACAAAGTATCGTAGCATCTGAATAACAAGCAAGCAAAACACTACCAGTAAAATAAAATTAAAACTAAAACAGAAAGCAAGAAATATTACCAGTAATAATGTCAAACATTTCATTAAATCAACAAAACATAGAGGCCTCAAAATACTAGAACTGCTCAGATCCAAACCACAAGACCTCAAAGTAAAAAGGGACAAAACACTAACAAGTAGTAATAACCGAATCCAAGTTCTCAAAATCTCATAGTAACAACAACAAAACAAGTAAATAAGCATGCACTCTCACCAGAAGCAGAAGCAGCGGAGACCGGCGAGCAGCAGGGAGAGATAGAGATGGGAGGCGGCGGCGAAGCAGTGAGGGACGACGAGCACAGAGCAGTGAGAGAGATGGGGACGAAGTGATGAGCACAAAACGAGGGATGGAATGAAAAACAAAGGAATGGAAGAGCAGAGCAAAAACAAAGGAAAAGGGCGCGTGACAGATGGAGGGAATGAAAATAGAAACAAAAAGTAGGGTTTTGTCAAATATTACACATCAGTTGTCCAAAAACCGATGTGGTTAGTAATATTTCACATCGGTTCTCTAGTAACCGATGTAGAAACTTACGATTTAATTTAAAATTTCATTTTTTTTAATTTATGACATTGGTTATATTTAAACCGATGTGGTTAATATATATTAGACATCGGTTCAATAGGAACCGATGTGGAAAGATAAAAATTTTAAATTTTTAATTTTTTTTTTAATTTTATACATCGGTTATAATACAATCGATGTGGTTAATCTATATATTAGACATCGGTTCTAAAAGAACCGATGTGGAAAGATAAAAATTTTAGATTTTAAATTTTTTTGTTTTAATTTTAGGCATCAGTTAAAATACAACCGATGTGGAAAATATTCACACATCGGTTATTTATGAAACCGATGTGGAATCCTTTGCTTTTAATTTCAAAAATTCCACCGCCTCGTTTTACACATCGGTTTTTGTGAAACCGATGTGGAATCTCCGATGTTAAAAACATATTTTGCACTAATGATAACAAGTTTATTCCACGAGATTTCTTCTTACTAGAGCCCCACCAAAACGAATTAAGTATCTTCTGAATATCATCAGCAATAGAAGGAGGAATGGAATAGATGCTCATACAATAAGAGGGGATTACCTGAGCTACTACTGCCTTAATCAAAACCTCTTTGCCAGCCATGGATAACATTCCAATGTTCCAAGAGGAAATCTTCTTCCAAACCTTATCTTTGATGAAGTTGAAGATGATTTTTTTTTTTGTTCCAGTCAATCATAAAAGGAAGACCAAGGTACTTGCCATTGCCAATAGATTGTTGGACACCCAGGATAGAGGAAAAAGACTCCTTGGTATCAGTAGGAACATTTCTGCTAAAAAGGATTTCCGACTTATGGTAATTGATGGCCAAACCAGAAGCACTCTTATAGTCCTCAAGCAATTTTTTCATGCACAAGAATTTCTACACATAAACTCATGAACTCTATACACATAAACTCATTAGTTGAACCAAAGGTAATATCATCCACATATATTTGAATAAGCAATATATCATTTCCTTTATTTTTTATGAAAAGTGTAGTATCAACCATTCCCCTTTATAGACTTTTTCTAAAAGGAATTTACTCAACCTTTCACACCAAGCTCTTGGAGCTTTCTTAATCCCTTAAAGAGCCTTTTTCAATTTAAAAACATGGTTGGGAAATTCAAAATTTTCAAAACTTGATCTACATATACTTCTTCTTGTATGAAACCATTTAAGAAAGCGCTTTTCACATCCAATCGGTATAGTTTAAAATCTATGATACATGAAAATGCAAGAAATAATCTAATAGCTTCTAATCTAGCTACCAGGGCTTATGTATCATCATAATCAATACCCTCTTCTTGATTATAGCCTTTTGCTATAAGTCTAGCTGTATTTCTAGTTATAATTCCGGTTTCATCAAGTTAATTTCTAAAAACCCACTTAGTGCCAATTACTTGATGATTTCTTGGTCTAGGCACAACCTCCCAAACATTATTTATTTCAAATTGGTTTAATTCATCATGCATGGCCATTAACCAATTTTCATCAATAATTGCATCACTAATGGTTTTGGGTTCGATTTAATAGACAAATGCTGAATAATTGCATATATTTCTAGGATTTGACCTAGTAGTCACCCCTTTTGATATGTCTCCTATCACTTGGTCAATAGTATGATCCTTCAATGTTCTCCACTCGTGGGGTAGGTCTACAAGCTCAAATTCTTCTTCTTTTGGAGGAGTTTCATCTTCATTTCTTTCATCCATCTTTTCTTTGTTGACTTTCTCATTGGACTTTTGAGACATATCTACAACATTATCAAAGGGAGTATCCTTTCCCACCAATTTGGGGTTAGATTCATCAAATGCAATATGTATTGACTCTTCAATAGTCATAGTTCTTTTATTGTAAACTCGAAAAGGTTTACTAAAAGATGAATAACCTACAAATATACCTTCATCCGCCTTTGCATCAAATTTTCCTAAATTTTCTTTGCCATTATTTAAAATAAATCATTTGCATCCAAAAACTCTAAGATGTGAAATATTTGGTTTTCTACCCTTGTACAATTCATAAGGGGACTTTTTCAAAATTTGTCTTATCAAGACCCTATTTAAAACATAACAAGCGGTATTAACCTCATCCGCCCAAAAGTACTTAGGTAGGTTTGTTTCATTAATCATAGTTTTTGCTAACTCCTCTAGAGATCGATTCTTTCTTTCAACTACTCCATTTTGTTGTGGAGTTCTAGGAGCGGAAAAATTATGATTAGTTCCATTTTCTTCACAAAATCTCTCAAAGAGATGGTTCTCAAACTCACCTCCGTGATCACTTCTAATGGATGCAATTTTTAAGTCTTTTTCATTTTGAATATGTTTAGCAAGCTTGATGAAAACATGAAAGGCTTTGTTCTTATGTGGAATGAACATGGTCCAAGTATATCTAGAGAAGTCATCTACTATTACTAAGGCATAGTAATTGCCACCAAGACTCATAGTTCTAGAAGGGGCAAACAAGTTCATGTGCAATAGTTGCAAAGGCCTATTGGTTGAAACTATATTTTTTGCTTTAAAAGAGGCCTTGACTTGTTTTACCATTTGACAAGCATCACATAACTTGTCTTTTTGAAATTTTATTTTTGGTAGGCCAATTACTAGGTCCTTGGAGATAAGTTTATTTAAGTGCTCCATATGTATATGAGCTATTCTCCTATGCCATAACCAAGCATCCTCATCTTTTGTCAATAAACATTGATCATCATTTGAGGGTATATTTTCTAGGTTAATCATGTAGATATTTCCTACTCTATGACCAATGGCCTTAATTTGCTTATCACTTTCATTTTCAATTATGCAACAATTTAAGTTGAAAAGAATTCTATAGCCTTTGTCACATAATTGACTAATGCTAAGCAAATTATGTTTTAAGCCTTCTACATACAAGTCATTTTTAATGATAGTAGAGGAAGAGTTACCAACATTACCAATTCCGAGAATATTTCCTTTGTTGTTATCTCCATAGGTGACATGACCTCCATTTCTAGGGGTAAGACTTATGAACTTTGTCTTGTCACCGGTCAAATGCTTGGAGCATCCACTATCAAGATACCAATCTTTTCGAGTGGGCTTCAAGCAAACCTATAACATAAACAAGGATAATATTTAGGTACCCAAATTTGTGTGGGTCCTTTAATGCTAGTTTTGGGCACAAATCCTTTTGGTGCCCAAATTTTGCTATCACTTTGAAACTTATTATTTATAATGTTACAAGTAGTTGTCGTATGTCCCTTTTTACAACAATAATAGCATGTAGTAAAGGGGGTACTTGTCTTTTGGATTAGCAAAGTGTTGGACGAATCTGGGCAAGTATACCCAGTCGTGCAAGTAATACGGTGGTAAGACCGGTTTATCGTATCCACGGGGATTGGATGTCAACTACCAATTCGCAAGCTCAGTAATTATCTAGACTAAACTATTAATCAAGAGAAATCAAAACAAACAAAAGAAAAGAAATAAAATCTTTTTGTCTTTTTGGGGACTTTTGACAAACACTTGGCGTGCAGAAAGGATATGTTGGGACTAGACTTCACCAAACCTCTAACTCATGTACTATCAGGACTAGATACCTCCCATTCTTGCTTCAGATATTAAAATCAATCCACTAAATTACTCAAACCCCGATTCCTCGGATGGCAAGAGCCTAAATCCACTAATAGACCCTAATTCCTTAAGTGGCCTAGATTAATGAATTTGCATTAAGATTAGGGATTACGCGATTACTAGCAAACCTAGTTCCATTCCTAGATACAAGGCTTACTAGGTGATTAAGTTCAATTCCGGTTATGATACGAATGTTCCCATTGCATACCAAAACACAAATCAAGTCATGGGGGTGCTAGCCACAACAAGCATTAAGCACAGAAAAATAACCACTAATATGAAGACATGAACATAGAATAATCCGTCAAGATAAATACATAAACATAAGTTTGATTACATCTAATCCCAACACAGGGATTTAACTACTCATAAAACAAAGAAAACCAAACCAGAGAAATAGGAAGGAAGAGGAGAGAAGAGGCTCCATGTGAGCTTTCCTTCTTCTTCAAAGCAACCCATCTTGGCTCCCTTCTAGGGTTGAAACCCTAGCCCAGCTGCAGCCTCCAAATGCCTTCAAATGGACCCCCTCTGGACCCTAAAAAACTCCCCCAGTTCTGTCTGCTGCGTTCTTATTTATAGGTCTGCTGCGCGTCACGGCCGTGATGGCCATCACGGGCAGGCCGTGACGCGTTCTGTCCAAGGCGTGTTTGCACAAAATGAAGTCTCGCGAGGCGAGCTAGGTTTCGCGTCGTGAAACCCTAATTTTCTGGTTGGTCACGGCCGTGATGTCTATTACGGGCAGGCCGTGACAGACTCTGACTTTTGCCTTCTGCTCTGCTTGATCACGGCCGTGATGGTCATCACGGCCAGGCCGTGATGGGCTCTGTTTGGCTCATATTCTTCACTTTTCAAGCTTTATTTCATCCAGGCTCCACCATGGCTGATTTTGATCATTTTTACATTGAATTCCTGCAAAACAACACCAAGACACCGCTTCACCCATTCCAAGGGAAAATCTAATAAAAACCAAATAAAGAATGCCTAATCTATATGCAAAATGCATGCAAATATGTACAGGAAACATCATGTAAAATCACACTATCAAATCACCCCAAGCTTATTCAATTGCTTGTCCTCAAGCAATCACTAAGGCCAGAAGAATAAACAGAACATTGATAGTGAACTAAGAACCCGAGTAAATGATCCAAGTAATAGGCAATTCAAACAATTCAGCAAGAGACAATCAATTCAAGTCCAATTAGAGGCTTAGGTTCCTTAGACTCATATTCTCACTGATTTGGGCACTCTTTCTCACATGAAGCTCACCCCAAGCTTGTTCTTTTGCTTGGCTCTCTTTCTAACCTCACTCAAGTGTTTAGGAGAATAAGGCATTTCACTCAATTTCCTCAAGGAATGAATCCTACCATAGGCTTGACTATCAACCAAATCTCTACTTTATTAATGAAAACAATTTAGAATCAAGAGGTCTTTTCTTTGGTTGTAACATGGCCATGGGATTAATCGTTAGGTGGTGATAACAAGAAAAGGACATTTCAAAAGGCTACATAAACATCAAGCATTTCAAACATGACCTTCTAAAATACCTTCCTGGGTTTTCAATTTATTTTTCCACCTTTCTTTTCTTTCTTTTTCTTTTTATTTTTCACTTTTCTTTTTTTTCATCATCCTTCTCTATTTATTTATTTTTATTTTTTTTCTTTTTCTTTGGAGAAGGGGAGATTTTTCAACTCAAGAGAATTATTTTTTTCTGATTCTTTTCCCAAACTTTTTCGACTACCTTTTTCACCCTTTTGTAATACTTTAGAAGGTCCCTTATCAAGCATCATTTATCAATAAATTTCAAGGTACCAAGAAAAGTATTTCTATTCTTTCAGGCTCAAAATTGGGCAACTAAGGGGTAGCATTTAGTCATTCAAAGCTCAGAAGGCCAGAAAAATACCTAGTGCCTCAATCATTTTCAAAAATATTTTCAAAAATTTTTAAGCTTCAAAATGGTTTCAAGTCAAGTTCTAGAGAATAACAAACCAAGAGGAATAACACTCTAACACAAGGAATGGGGTAAAAGTTTTGTGAGTACCCCTTTGGCTCAAAATCTCACATTTTAGTTCAAAATCAATGAAAAACACAAGTCCACAGAACCATATGCTAATTATCAACTATCCAAGATTATCTCAAACATTTTCATTTGCAGTCATATCACAAGAATAACAAATTGGGTTCCACAATTCACTATCACAATTTATTGGGCACTTAGTTCTCACAATTGGATGCAAAATCTAAGCAAGGGCAATCTAATTGTGTGAACATGCAAAGCTATCATGCAAAACTATATGAATGCAAAATGCAAAATGCAAATGCAAAATACCCCTACCCCAAGCTTAAAAATTTACATTGTCCCCAATGTAAACAATCAAGATAGAGAGAGGAGAAGAAAAATAAACTAAAGCAAAAAATTGGAACGGCTTACCAAGGCGGTAGCAGGTGTTGACTTTCATTTCAGTCAGAAACTGCTTGAAAGTTGGGTTGCTTTTTCTTGTCTTCTTGCTCTTCCCTCCTTCCTTCTTACCCTGGAATCACTTGGCAATTTTATTAGCAAAAGAAAACTCTTGATCTTCTCAAATTATTCAAGAGTTTAAAAGTCAAAAATAAAATCTAACTAAACAAAAAGGAAAAAGGAAAAAGGAAAAGAAAAATTGGGTTGCCTCCCAATGAGCGCTCCTTTAATGTCACTAGCTTGACTTATTAAAAAGTATCCTAGGATCCTCCTCCCGGATCAAATGGAAATTGGGGTGGTGATTGCAACAGTAATATAACTTTATTCTCAATTCCACCCAGCCATTGGGTGAAATATCCATTGACCTTTGCAATTATAAATTCACTTCCTCTCGGGTCAAGTGGAATTTTCAAGAGGAAGTGTGACATACAAGTGGAAGGGGCTAACTTACCATTATCCACACATGCATGCAAGCCAACATATTTATTTAATGCAGTAAATTCAGCAAGCATGGTGGAGGGAGTGCTTTCCAAATGCACCGCCTTCTCACTTGTTTCTCTCCAAGGATGTGCGAAAGGTAATCTCTCTTCTTGTGGTTCATCTATCACCACCTTTTCATCTTCATTGTGATCCATTCCCACAACCAGATTTTTCTCAAATGCTGATTCTTGTGGCTCTATGGGAATCATACATGGTGGTGGAGGTGGCAAATAGGAACAAAAGGTTTCCCAATCCTCCTCGGAGAAGTTGTATATAAGCCTTCCCGTCATGTAATCAACTTGTGCTGGAGTGACATGACCCATCAAATCCATGCAATCTCCCAAACACCAGTTGTCTTCCAAAGCGCGACTTGAGGCTTCCTCATCAGGTGGATAATACACATTTTCCATGACTTTCGTCCACCTGGCACTACCAAAGCTCAAAACAAAAAGATCAAATATATACAGAAAAATAAAAGATAAGAATGTCTAAATTAGTTGCCTCCTTTGTTACTAATGATATTGGCAAAACCAATCCCCGGCAACGGCGCCAAAAACTTGTTGGACGATTCTGGGCAAGTATACCCAGTCGTGCAAGTAATACGGTGGTAAGACCGGTTTATCGTATCCACGGGGATTGGATGTCAACTACCAATTCGCAAGCTCAGCAACTATCTAGACTAAACTATTAATCAAGAGAAATCAAAACAAACAAAAGAAAAGAAATAAAATCTTTTTGTCTTTTTGGGGACTTTTGACAAACACTTGGCGTGCAGAAAGGATATGTTGGGACTAGACTTCACCAAACCTCTAACTCATGTACTATCAGGACTAGATACCTCCCATTCATGCTTCAGATATTAAAATCAATCCACTAAATTACTCAAACCCCGATTCCTCGGATGGCAAGAGCCTAAATCCACTAATAGACCCTAATTCCTTAGGTGGCCTAGATTAATGAATTTGCATTAAGATTAGGGATTACGCGATTACTAGCAAACCTAGTTCCATTCCTAGATACAAGGCTTACTAGGTGATTAAGTTCAATTCCGGTTATGATACGAATGTTCCCATTGCATACCAAAACACAAATCAAGTCATGGGGGTGCTAGCCACAACAAGCATTAAGCACAGAAAAATAACCACTAATATGAAGACATGAACATAGAATAATCCGTCAAGATAAATACATAAACATAAGTTTGATTACATCTAATCCCAACACAGGGATTTAACTACTCATAAAACAAAGAAAACCAAACCAGAGAAATAGGAAGGAAGAGGAGAGAAGAGGCTCCATGTGAGCTTTCCTTCTTCTTCAAAGCAACCCATCTTGGCTCCCTTATAGGGTTGAAACCCTAGCCCAGCTGCAGCCTCCAAATGCCTTCAAATGGACCCCCTCTGGACCCTAAAAAACTCCCCCAGTTCTGTCTGCTGCGTTCTTATTTATAGGTCTGCTGCGCGTCACGGCCGTGATGGCCATCACGGGCAGGCCGTGACGCGTTCTGTCCAAGGCGTGTTTGCACAAAATGAAGTCTCGCGAGGCGAGCTAGGTTTCGCGTCGCGAAACCCTAATTTTCTGGTTGGTCACGACCGTGATGTCTATTACGGGCAGGCCGTGACAGACTCTGACTTTTGCCTTCTACTCTGCTTGATCACGGTCGTGATGGTCATCACGGCCAGGCCGTGATGGGCTCTGTTTGGCTCATATTCTTCACTTTTAAAGCTTTATTTCATCCAGGCTCCACCATGGCTGATTTTGATCATTTTTACATTGAATTCCTGCAAAACAACACCAAGACACCGCTTCACCCATTCCAAGGGAAAATCTAATAAAAACCAAATAAAGAATGCCTAATCTATATGCAAAATGCATGCAAATATGTACAGGAAACATCATGTAAAATCACACTATCAAATCACCCCAAGCTTATTCAATTGCTTGTCCTCAAGCAATCACTAAGGCCAGAAGAATAAACAGAACATTGATAGTGAACTAAGAACCCGAGTAAATGATCCAAGTAATAGGCAATTCAAACAATTCAGCAAGAGACAATCAATTCAAGTCCAATTAGAGGCTTAGGTTCCTTAGACTCATATTCTCACTGATTTGGGCACTCTTTCTCACATGAAGCTCACCCCAAGCTTGTTCTTTTGCTTGGCTCTCTTTCTAACCTCACTCAAGTGTTTAGGAGAATAAGGCATTTCACTCAATTTCCTCAAGGAATGAATCCTACCATAGGCTTGACTATCAACCAAATCTCTACTTTATTAATGAAAACAATTTAGAATCAAGAGGTCTTTTCTTTGGTTGTAACATGGCCATGGGATTAATCGTTAGGTGGTGATAACAAGAAAAGGACATTTCAAAAGGCTACATAAACATCAAGCATTTCAAACATGACCTTCTAAAATACCTTCCTGGGTTTTCAATTTATTTTTCCACCTTTCTTTTCTTTCTTTTTCTTTTTATTTTTCACTTTTCTTTTTTTTCATCATCCTTCTCTATTTATTTATTTTTATTTTTTTTCTTTTTCTTTGGAGAAGGGGAGATTTTTCAACTCAAGAGAATTATTTTTTTCTGATTCTTTTCCCAAACTTTTTCGACTACCTTTTTCACCCTTTTGTAATACTTTAGAAGGTCCCTTATCAAGCATCATTTATCAATAAATTTCAAGGTACCAAGAAAAGTATTTCTATTCTTTCAGGCTCAAAATTGGGCAACTAAGGGGTAGCATTTAGTCATTCAAAGCTCGAAGGCCGGAAAAATACCTAGTGCCTCAATCATTTTCAAAAATATTTTCAAAAATTTTTAAGCTTCAAAATGGTTTCAAGTCAAGTTCTAGAGAATAACAAACCAAGAGGAATAACACTCTAACACAAGGAATGGGGTAAAAGTTTTGTGAGTACCCCTTTGGCTCAAAATCTCACATTTTAGTTCAAAATCAATGAAAAACACAAGTCCACAGAACCATATGCTAATTATCAACTATCCAAGATTATCTCAAACATTTTCATTTGCAGTCATATCACAAGAATAACAAATTGGGTTCCACAATTCACTATCACAATTTATTGGGCACTTAGTTCTCACAATTGGATGCAAAATCTAAGCAAGGGCAATCTAATTGTGTGAACATGCAAAGCTATCATGCAAAACTATATGAATGCAAAATGCAAAATGCAAATGCAAAATACCCCTACCCCAAGCTTAAAAATTTACATTGTCCCCAATGTAAACAATCAAGATAGAGAGAGGAGAAGAAAAATAAACTAAAGCAAAAAATTGGAACGGCTTACCAAGGCGGTAGCAGGTGTTGACTTTCATTTCAGTCAGAAACTGCTTGAAAGTTGGGTTGCTTTTTCTTGTCTTCTTGCTCTTCCCTCCTTCCTTCTTACCCTGGAATCACTTGGCAATTTTATTAGCAAAAGAAAACTCTTGATCTTCTCAAATTATTCAAGAGTTTAAAAGTCAAAAATAAAATCTAACTAAACAAAAAGGAAAAAGGAAAAGAAAAATTGGGTTGCCTCCCAATGAGCGCTCCTTTAATGTCACTAGCTTGACTTATTAAAAAGTATCCTAGGATCCTCCTCCCGGATCAAATGGAAATTGGGGTGGTGATTGCAACAGTAATATAACTTTATTCTCAATTCCACCCAGCCATTGGGTGAAATATCCATTGACCTTTGCAATTATAAATTCACTTCCTCTCGGGTCAAGTGGAATTTTCAAGAGGAAGTGTGACATACAAGTGGAAGGGGCTAACTTACCATTATCCACACATGCATGCAAGCCAACATATTTATTTAATGCAGTAAATTCAGCAAGCATGGTGGAGGGAGTGCTTTCCAAATGCACCGCCTTCTCACTTGTTTCTCTCCAAGGATGTGCGAAAGGTAATCCCTCTTCTTGTGGTTCATCTATCACCACCTTTTCATCTTCATTGTGATCCATTCCCACAACCAGATTTTTCTCAAATGTTGATTCTTGTGGCTCTATGGGAATCATACATGGTGGTGGAGGTGGCAAATAGGAACAAAAGGTTTCCCAATCCTCCTCGGAGAAGTTGTATATAAGCCTTCCCGTCATGTAATCAACTTGTGCTGGAGTGACATGACCCATCAAATCCATGCAATCTCCCAAACACCAGTTGTCTTCCAAAGCGCGACTTGAGGCTTCCTCATCAGGTGGATAATACAAATTTTCCATGACTTTCGTCCACCTGGCACTACCAAAGCTCAAAACAAAACGATCAAATATATACAGAAAAATAAAAGATAAGAATGTCTAAATTAGTTGCCTCCTTTGTTACTAATGATATTGGCAAAACCAATCCCCGGCAACGGCGCCAAAAACTTGTTGGACGATTCTGGGCAAGTATACCCAGTCGTGCAAGTAATACGGTGGTAAGACCGGTTTATCGTATCCACGGGGATTGGATGTCAACTACCAATTCGCAAGCTCAGCAACTATCTAGACTAAACTATTAATCAAGAGAAATCAAAACAAACAAAAGAAAAGAAATAAAATCTTTTTGTCTTTTTGGGGACTTTTGACAAACACTTGACGTGCAGAAAGGATATGTTGGGACTAGACTTCACCAAACCTCTAACTCATGTACTATCAGGACTAGATACCTTCCATTCATGCTTCAGATATTAAAATCAATCCACTAAATTACCCAAACCCCGATTCCTCGGATGGCAAGAGCCTAAATCCACTAATAGACCCTAATTCCTTAGGTGGCCTAGATTAATGAATTTGCATTAAGATTAGGGATTACGCGATTACTAGCAACCCTAGTTCCATTCCTAGATACAAGGCTTACTAGGTGATTAAGTTCAATTCCAGTTATGATACGAACGTTCCCATTGCATACCAAAACACAAATCAAGTCATGGGGGTGCTAGCCACAACAAGCATTAAGCACAGAAAAATAACCACTAATATGAAGACATGGCCATAGAATAATCCGTCAAGATAAATACATAAACATAAGTTTGATTACATCTAATCCCAACACAGGGATTTAACTACTCATAAAACAAAGAAAACCAAACCAGGGAAATAGGAAGGAAGAGGAGAGAAGAGGCTCCATGTGAGCTTTCCTTCTTCTTCAAAGCAACCCCTCTTGGCTCCCTTCTAGGGTTGAAACCCTAGCCCAGCTGCAGCCTCCAAATGCCTTCAAATGGACCCCCTCTGGACCCTAAAAAACTCCCCCAGTTCTGCCTGCTGCGTTCTTATTTATAGGTCTGTTGCGCGTCACGGCCGTGATGGCCATCACGGGCAGGCCGTGACGCGTTCTGTCCAAGGCGTGTTTGCACAAAATGAAGTCTCGCGAGGCGAGCTAGGTTTCGCGTCGCAAAACCCTAATTTTCTGGTTGGTCACGACCGTGATGTCTATTACGGGCAGGCCGTGACAGTCTCTGACTTTTGCCTTCTGCTCTGCTTGATCACGGCCGTGATGGTCATCACGGCCAGGCCGTGATGGGCTCTGTTTGGCTCATATTCTTCACTTTTCAAGCTTTATTTCATCCAGGCTCCACCATGGCTGATTTTGATCATTTTTACATTGAATTCCTGCAAAACAACACCAAGACACCGCTTCACCCATTCCAAGGGAAAATCTAATAAAAACCAAATAAAGAATGCCTAATCTATATGCAAAATGCATGCAAACATGTACAGGAAACATCATGTAAAATACATTATCACAAAGCAATGTTTTAAAATTTTTCTTTGTGTAAAGAGATCATACCCCAAACCGGCTTTGCTAAGCGTATGCTTTTGACTTCCAAGAAACATATTCAAGTTTTCTCTACCCATTGTGAATTTGGCTAGAATGTTTTTCATATCATCAATTTGTTTTCTCGATCTAGCACGATCTCCACAACTAAAGGGTTTACATGAAATATTTTTGCAACATACATTTAATGAGAATTTCTCACGAGTAATGTAACAGCCCGATTTTCGGATACGTTGTATTAATGGTAAAGATATATTTATTTGAGACTTAGGAAATGATTTTGGAGAAAACAAAATCATATCTAGAACCTACTCTGTGGTAGCAAGCCCTGATTAAAATTTGGGTTTAAAACTCAGACGGAAATCGGTCTGCTTTTTTACTAACAGTATAATTTTATACTGGCAGAAAACCCTAATTAGAACTGAAATTGAAATTTTTAGATTTTTATATTTTGTATCTCAGGAATTATACTTTCCAAATTTATGTTCAGAATTAAAATATTATGTTTATACGGACGAATTTTGGTAAAAGTTCGGACGAAAAACGGTCGGTGTTTTCACTGACAGTAAGATTTTAATGATCAGAAAACCTAATTTTGACTCGTGAACAAAATGGTTTATATTTAAATCATATTTCCAATGAGTTTGGTTAGTTTGAAAATTTTCAACCAAAAATGAAATATTACGCTTTTATTCGGGCGTAAAACCCTAATCGGGAAACCAAAGGAATCGGCAGTGGAACTCCAGAGATAGAATGAGACACCAGAGGAGCTGAGCTATGGGATGAATCCTCATGAATTTATGGTGCAATTAATGTTATTAATGATGAGTTTTTAATTGAAATGACCAAAATGCCCTTTAAGCTTAACCTAACCAATGTTTAGTTAAAATCTAACCATGGTTAAGAAACCATGGTTGATTCTTGGGGAACAAAATCAGACACGCCTTCACTAAATGTAAGCCACATGTTTATTAACCATAGTTAGCAAAGTAACCCTAGTTAAGTTAATTATTAACCATAGTTAATCATATATTAATTAAAGAATCACAAAACCCATTAATCTAAATCCGAAGAACCAAACAAAGCCTAAGATCTAGCCTATAAATACCCATCAAAACCGTGGCCCCCCTCTCCCCATTTCTCTCTTCATCTTTTCATTCTTCATTTTCTTCACAAACTCCATTATCATCTTCAAAAGCTTCAACTGTTTCCATTGAAGAAAGTTGCCAAGATCATCAATCTCCTTCTTCTACTTTCCTAACTTGAGGTAACATTATCATCTCATCTCTTGTTTAAGCTTTTGTTCTTAATATTTCATAGTTTTCCATTTCTAGATCTAGAACTTTGAATAATTCTAGAAAATTGTAGAAAAATCCTAAAAATGTGAAACCAATTTCTATAATCTAGTTATGACCTTTACTTTCATTATCCAAGAGCATGTAATCAAAAACATTTTCCTTCCCTAATAACCATTTTTGGCCGAAACTTAACTAAAATAAGATTGGAATATTTTGTTCATGTTTTCAAGTTATGATAATTTATCTAAGCTATCTAAGACTATGTGAACTAGAATCTAAAAGCTTTGAATGAGAAAAGAATCCTAAACCTATTTTGAATTAGGAGGCCGAAACCTAGCTATTTAGGTTAAGAGTGATTTTATTAATTAATTATAGTTGTGTTGTTTGGTTGAAGGAGAAACTGTTAAACTGTGGATCATCGAAGTCGGGGTTCCGGTGATAACTCAGGTGGGGTAAAGGATCACTCTGTCGTCGGAATCGATAAGTATTATATTATATAATAATTGTGTAGGGCGACCTAAACCCTACTAGTAGTCGAGCAATCGACAAGACCAAAATCACATTGGAAACCTTTTCTGTAAAACCAGTGGTGATTCGGGGATTATAGTTTTATCGACATTAGATTGATTTTAATTATTTTGATGATGTCTGACTTTATGTTTATAGAATTGATTGTGATACGCTGGTTGAGGTATTCCATTGCATGTGACGTATTATTTTTGGTGTTTGAATATTTTATGATATTGTGTTGTGCATGATCTGCCTGGTTTTTACTACTATGCTTAGTTGATTATTTTAAAGATGAAATGTGTCATAGAGTGTGAGTCAAGGCTAGGATGGAAGCTTGAGGCACTAGGTTGTTATTGATGTAATTCAGTGAGGTTTATAAGTTGTATTGTTTTATAACCGTATGTTTGGCACATACGAGGTCCAAAGTCCTTGTGGGACCGTCCAATGTTAGATTTAATTTGTGCAGCTATAGTATCAATGCTTTGCTTGACCACCCTCGAGGGAGAGAACCAGGGTGTGCACCGACTGTACCATGCAGCTATAGTGTCATTGTATTACATGATCAGTCTTACCAAGGATGAGGTTGTGCACCGACTGTACCGTGTAGCTATAGTGTCATTGCTATGCATGAGCACCCTTGATCCAGGGTGTGCACCGACTGTGCCGTGCAACTATAGTGTCATTGCTTTGTATGAGCATTCTCACCATGAATAAGGGTGTGCACCGGCTTTGGGGACGCGTCGCTTGGACAACGGACTAACATCCCTAACGGATATGGGGAATTAGTGGCCACATCATCATAAATGTTTAGATTGTATGAGTTGAAGGTAGAGAATGATATTGTTAATTGATGATTTAGGTGGAGCTGGAGTGATGATTGTTTGTGACTTTTATTATGTTATATACTATGACTCTTTTCCTCTTTTATGATGATAGAAATGTTTCTTATCCCCTATATCTTTTTGTGTGTTGTATTTTATTTTGATGTGATCGTACGAGAAGTCCCGATGGAGGAACCAGTTGCTGAGGAGTTAGATGGAACTCCGTATGAACCGGATGCGGGAGGACGAGCTGTGGATTCCAGCAATGTAGTTTAGTGTCTAGGGCCATTGAGTCTTATAAGATGTTTTATTTTCCGTTGTTTATATAGTTTGTTTAAATATATGCCTGTGAGGGATCCAGCTGAGAGGATACCCTAAAACAGTGTTTTGAAATATGTGTAAAAGACTTACATGTGTATTTGTGATATAACTATGGTGTGATGTTGAAGTTATATATTTAATAACTTAAGTTTTTAATTTTTAGGTGTTTCGAAATACACGTTTAACGTTAAGAGCGCCATTAAATAATTAGTTAATAAGGTTTTAATTTAATGTCACAAATGGGCACAACGGGGTGTCTCAAGCAATCTTTAAGGACTCATTTTCATTTATGACTTTTTCAAAATCCTTTTTGCATAAAGAGAGTTGTTCCTTTAAGTCATAAATGATTTTCTTTAGAGAAAAGTTTTGTTTAATGAGTCTTATAGATTCCTCATGAAGTTCCTCATAGGCATCTTGTAAAAAATCATCATTGGAAGATAAAGATTCAAATTCATCATTAGTTACCTCATCTTCCTCATAGTGGCTTGTCATTAGACATAGGTTGGCTACTTCATCATCATCGGAGCTATCGGATGAGTTGAGGTCGTTATCCTCCCAATCTATGTATGCCTTTTTGTCCTTCTTGTCCTTTTTAGTCCTCTTCTCAAATTTGTCACTTTTCTTTTGCAATTAAAGATATTCCATTTTCACGTGCCCTTTTTTCCACATTCATAGAAATTTATTGTTGAAGTGTCATTCTCCTTTTTGAAGTTCCTCTTATTCCACTTGAATGGTCTTCTACCTCCACCTATTTTCTTAAGGAATCTACTAAACTTTTTCACAAAGAGGCTAAGGTCATCATCAATCGAATCCGAGTCTTCCGATCCATCACTTTTTCTTTCCTTGCCTTTGAAGATGTGGAGATTAGGGCTAAACTATTCTTTTTGTCTCCTTGCTCATGCTCGGTGAGACGATTTAGTTCCAATTCGTGCTCTTTGAGCTTTCCAAATAATGTGGCTAAGGTCATTGTAGCCAAATTCCTTGATTCCGCAACAGCTGTAACCTTTGGCTGCCAATTCCTGCTTAAACATCTCAAAACTTTGTTAACTAAGTCTTCATTTAGAAAAGTTTTTCTTAGTGTTGCTAGATGATTAACTATGTGCGTGAAGCGTTTTTTGCATGTCTTGTATTGATTCACCTGGAATCATACGGAAAAGCCCATATTCATGGGTTAAAGTGTTAACCCGAGCTCGCTTCACCTTACTAGTACCCTCATGGGTAACTTGTCGGTTATCCCACATTTCTTGTGCAGATTTACAATTACACACTCTGAAGAATTCATCTTGTACTATAGCAGCGGATATTATGTTTTACCTCTCCAATCTAGTTGTACTCTCTTTTTTACATCATCAGTACAATTATCTCTACATTTTGCTTTTTCCTTTCCATCAGCTAGATGTGCGGGAACATAAGGACCATTTTCTATTGCGTCCCATACATCTAGATCATGGGAACATATAAAGATTCTCATACGTTCTTTCCAATAGGAATAACCTTCACCATTAAAAACCGAAGCCTTATTGTATGACCCATCCGTTTGATAAAAATCATTAGAGGCCATGGATCCTCTTTAAATCCAATTAAGCTTGTCCTAAAGAGTTCAAGCTTTGGAACCACTTGTTTGCCCAAGTGGCACTTTTCAAAAACTTTCCTTGAATGAAGGTATAACGTATTTATCAAGGTAGGGAATCTTTAGATGATGTAAACATAATTGAAATGATGATTAACCAAGACTATAACAAATGCAATTCAATTATATATCAACTAAACCCTAATATGTAATGCAATAAGGAAATTAAAGATAGAATGGTTAAGAATAATTGCAAACCGATATTTTTACTGGTTCAATTACAATTTCTTGTGATCTACGTCCAGTCTCACACCCACCGGTATGAGAGTTCCTTCACTAATCAGGATCTTGAGTACAACGTTCAAGAAATTTTACACCAGAGCACAACCAGGGATTCCACACCCTGAATCCAACCCAGAAGAAGATCCTTCACTTCTTCCAAACCAAGAACATCAAAAACAAGAGAGTGGAAGAGGTTTGAATCACACTAGAAAGTGAGAAATTACAACTTGAAGCTCTAATTATCACAATGAAATATTGAGAGAACGTGACACAAAGATTTCAGTGAGATTTTGTGTTTTTCGAGTCTGTGAAATGATAGCTAACGATTCTGAGCAAAAGAGATGAATAGATCTATTTATTTGGTTCGTTCGTTTGTTTAGAAAAACAGATCTGACAGCTGTGAATCGATTCACAGAACCCTTGAATCGATTCACAGAGATTGAAACACTTTGAATCTATTCATGAATCTATTCACAAAGACTGAAATACTTTGAATCTATTCACTAAAAGCAAAGTGTTGTGAATCTATTCACGACCTATTGTGAATCTATTCATAGAGAGTAAAATGCTTTAAATATATTCACACCAATTAGTGAATCTATTCACGACATATTTACCCTAAGGTTTCAATCATCTTATTTGTAAATCAATTCATTTAAACTTAGATTTTCAACATGAAACTCATTTAGTGATCAAGTATTATATATTCATGCATTGAGTAAATATATATAAACATTTTAACATGATGAATGCATGAATGCAACTTGATTATGTTAACCTATGTTGATTTTAGTTTCATTTTATGAGTGTCTCATTCAAACATCTTATATGATCTTACAAAGATACTAATAATAACGTAAACCATTAAGAACTACCCTTTGTAGATCTAATTCTTCAAAACTTGATATTGTTTACATGTTGTCCTTTGTCATCTTCAAAACTTTGTACTTTAAATATCCAAGTTATACTTAGGGAATGCATTCATTCACATTCTCCCCCTTTTTGATGATGACAAACTCATGAAGACTTTGAAATTTCTTTTTGCAAGCTCCCCCTGAATATAAGCATCCTTGTTTTGATAAAAGGTGGGAGTATAACCTGAAAAATCAAATGGGAACCTTTCTCCCCCTTTTGGCATTATCAAAAGAATCAAATATGATAGGAATGCGTTCATTGCATAAAAATATGCAAAGATAGCATAGCATTGCAACAAACACAATAACAAGGAAGTCCATACACATATCATAACATATAGGAAAAAAAAGCTAGTACGCAATATATCCAAAAATAAGTCCAATCATACAGTCATAAGAAATAAACTAGCATAAGGAAACTAGAAAACGCATGATTGGCTAAAATCAGAGGGTGTCGTGGGATGATGGATCAAAGCGGCTCTCCAAGGCGCGGAAGTACGAATCTATCTCAGAGCGCAGCTCAGAGCACAGCTCAGCAAATCTGTTATCCATATGCTGTGTCAAATCTAACTTGAGATTAGTCATTTCAGAAGTAAACCATTCGGGTGCAGTAGCAGAAGCCGAAGGACCAGTAGCATCATCACTATCCACACTATCGCTGCCCATAGGATCATTATAGTATTCATGGCAGTGTGACCCAAATCCTTCTTTCTATGAACCCATTCATCACCTTCTTTATCAACGGACATCCTGTTTAAGGTATGGGGTCCCAAACAGTGTGAAAAAGGAACCAGAAGAGTCGAGTCAACAGAAGTAGGAACCCGAAAGTATCGAATGAACTGGGAAATGAGGCAGGTATAAGGAAGTGGAGTTTTCTCCGTGCTTGCATACTTTTGCATCCTTTCAATAAATAACTGGGGCCAATTAATCTTAATCTTATTATCCAAAGCCCATAACAAAAGAAGGTCCATATCATCTAGCCGGGCATTATTAACTAATCTAGCATCAATATACTTGGTGATTGTAAAATGAAGCATGCGCAAATGAACCTTAAACTCTTTAGCAGATGATTTTGAAGCACCTGGAATGTGAGAAGGATCTTCTAACATGTTCTTCAATGCAATGGTCTTATCAAACTCAGCAAATGCAGTAGAATTTGGACACAAGGTAATACCTTCATGCTTTAAACCAATGACTTTTTCCCAAACCTCGGATGTAATAATTATGGTTTTGTTTACTAAAGTGCAAGTAAGAATGTCATCCACAACCTTCATATTACTATAAAAAGCTTGGACTAAAGTGTCAAAATAATGACAATTCAAAGAGAGAAATGGTTTTTGACTTTCATAAAGGTTCTACTATTCTATTATAGAAAGATGTTACAATAGTTATTGGGCACCCTAAACTAGCTCCCTTAAATGAAAATTATCTTTTGTCCATTATTAAATAAGTAGAAAGGACACTTGACTTGAGAAAAAAATAAAGTATGTCAAAACCCGAATTATCCAATCTAATCTAAACCACATTTTATTGGATTGGAACAGATCAGTTTTTTTATAGGAAGTAAACCAATCCAATCCAAACCGCACGCCGTTTTCATCATTGGATCGGATGACTTTTTAGCTCAGAACCGATTCAATCCAATTCGGGAACACCCTTAGAACCGATATCGATTTGAAACCGATGTTGAAAGTACTTTCAACATCGGTTTTTTTGAAAGTCATTTTTAACCGATATTAAAAGTGCATTTTGTACTAGTGAATTTTGCAAAATTTAAATAAGTAGAGTAGACAAAACTGATAATTTTTTTTATATTAAAAAAGATGTATTATGATAGAGTAACTGATGATGAGAATTGAATGGCTAAAGCCATTATATCTAGGACAGGGAGGAGGGAGCTGTCACTTAATTCTACATGCTCATCCAAGCTGTAAAGAAATGCTTCATCTCAGGGAGAACGAAGTCTATGGGGATAGCATAATGATTTGACTGCCTACAAATGGGATGGACCCGTTGAATGTTATATACCTTTATTGTATTTGGATAATTTAGATATGGAAAACCTCTAACATGTTGGATGTTGATTTCGATGCTTTTCTTGGGGATTCTGATCGAATAGACATGTATCTAAAAACGTTTCACACAATGTAAGCAGATAAACTAGCAAGAATTAGGAAGAAATAGGATATCTTGATTTGGTTTAGACAAGGATTTAAACCTTGTTTCTTATACCTCCCAACACATTTGTCCCACACCCCAAACCACTTTGACCACACGACTCCCTACAAGAAGTATTATTGAAAATGAAATGTAAAACTATCAAATTTTCAATTATGACAAGTCAAACTAAATGTTGGGTTTTGGGGTCACGAAACGTTCAAAGCGCCACAAAAACAAAATACAAGAATATTAAAGCAAATCAACCATAACAAGTGTAACACCCTGCTTTACATTAAGTGCTTTTATAAAGCTTGTTTGGTTGTTTGAGTTGGTTTTGTTAAGTTTAAGTTGTTGGCTAAGGGCTTAGTGGGATTTTTGACTCAAAAGTCCCTCTCTGGTACATGAACATGCCCGTGCTCTTTAGGCAGCACGCCTGTGCTTAAAGTCTGTAGCGTGTTGCAGGTTTTAAGTTGAGCATGCTCGTGCTCAATGTGCGGACCGCGTGTCGTTGACGCTAAGTCCAGCACGACCGTGCTCGAGTGCAGCCTATTTATAGGTGGCACAGAAAATGAGGGTTACGTTTTAACCCTATTTCCTGACGTCAGCCGTCACCTAGTATGGCCAGAGCAGTTTCTCTTCCCTTTTCATCCAAACTCAACCAGTTCTTAGAGTTTTGGAGACCCTTGGGAGACCCTTGTTTGTCTGTTCTAACCGACATAGGTAAGGTCCTTTCCTCTTGGTTTCCCTTTTTGTTGTTTTAGTTTTGGGAACTAACTGGTTAACGCTTTGGTTTGACCAAGGCTTGGAAGCAGACTGGGCTGCTTGAGGAGAAGGGTAGTGTATTCATTAGGCAGTAGGGGTAGTATAAGGTAAAAGGGTTCCCATGACCCTGGTTTGTCATATGTGAATGTATGATTACATATGCTAAATTGGTTATGTGATAACATGTTCTTGGCTGTTTAGTATGTTATTTCATATGCTTATGTTCATGATATATGTCACTTGATGTTTATGTTGATTATCTTGGTATGAACATGATGCTATGTTGATAGTTATTGTTGGTATGATGTTGGTTGAATGATTGGTGTTAATGTTGAGTTTCGATGATGAGTTTTAACCCTTAAAATATGTTGCTAACTGACCTAGGATTAATGGATTAATCTTCCCAAAAAAAATTGGTTAATATCTATGTTTGAACTCTGCCCAGAACAGTGCTGTCGTGCATTAAGCACGGCCGTGCTGAACATGGAGCACGCCCGTGCTCCCAGTTTGAATTCTGGAGAATGGCCGTGCATTAAGCACGATCGTGTAGCAGAGGAGCACGACCGTGTAGCTGAGCACGGTCGTGCCTAAAAGGAAGCACGACCGTGCTCCACTTAAGTGGCAGCACGCCCATGTTGGGGTTAAGCACGCCCGTGCTCACCCCTCTGGACAGAAACCGAGATTAAAGGTTTAAAGTGGTTTTAACCCCCAATCTTCCACAATAACGCTATGTTGACATGATTAATTAATGTTAAAGACTAGATAACTCGGTTAATGGTTAATGAAGGTAATTAATGATGATAAGATGTTTAAGTCGGTAACCGTTGGGTTATCGTACGTTGATAACTTTGGTGCTTATTGGCCAAAGTGGCTTCGATGCTTATTGGTCGAGGTGTTGATGATGTTAAGTCTTGGGTGCTTATTGGTGTAAGACTCAATGACTTAGAGATTTTGATATATGACAAATACAATTTAATGTGTGTGCAAGTGTTTTAGTGTCAAATTGCAAAGACATGTATCAAGCAGTGATCAACAAGTTCATTAAGCAAATTCAAGGAAAATATTCAAGGAAGAACTTGAAGGAATCAAGGAGTTGCATGTAGAAATCAAAAGAGCATAGTCAAAGATCAAAGGATCATCAAGACCAAGCTTAAAGGAGAATTTTAGATTGAAGTCTTAGATGATTTGTAAGAGAAAGAAATATCTTAGTCACAAAATATCTCAACTAAAAAGATGCATGAAGAAAATCAATTTTCATAACCTGCATTAAAAGGAATAAGTTTTTTTTAATGAAAATGATTTTTGGAAATAAGAAAATTATTTGTCAGGTACAGCCATGTAATCATTGGATGTATGTCTGCTACTGTAACTGACAAATGAATTAAAGGTTCTTGATTCGGTAACACCTATGCACAATATGAAATCAGATCAGTTATAAATGGTTAACTGAATACAGCCTTGTACATATGCTATGTACACGTGTATTCAAGTTTCAGGAAAATCTGATGTTCATTAATACATAGATGTACTGAATGGATGTATTGATGGATTAACCAAGTTCGAGACTATCTGTATGAAATTGGTTAATACAACCCTGTACTCAACCCCTGTTCAAGAACCAGAATCAAGAAAACAGATTATGTTATCATACCCAAATCTGTTTTGATTGATCCAACCGGCTATAACTTGTTTTCTATATAAAGTGGGATCAAAGGAACACTTTTAACATATCGAACAGATCAAAAGTTTACAAAATCAATTTGAGAGATCAATTTTGAAAATCATTCATCTTCTTGCTTGAGCTTCATTGTGAAAAAGAGTGTTTCGATTCTCATAAGAACTTCAACTTGTATATCTGACTTGAGAGTTTAGGAATCAATCTTTTCTTTATATTTGATTGTAAAGAGAGAGGGAGTCTCTCTGTGTGATTAGGGTGAGGTATCCCTAACGAAGAACATGGAGGCTCTTCACAAGAGTCTGGTATCTCGAGGTGAAGGAGTGCTCTGTGGTGAAAAGGTTTTTCAAGCTACCTGGCTAAAGCTTGTTGTGTTAGTGTGTGAAAACCCACAGATGGAGTGGGGACTGGATGTAAGTCACAGTGGTGGTGACTGAACCAGGATAAATCTGGTTGTGTGGTATCTCTAAACTCAAACTCTTTAATTTCTGTCTTGCGCATATAACTGTGATCTTGATGTTCTAAGTTTTCAATGGATATTAGTTCTTGATCTGTTTAATATGAATTACAACCAGAGTATTACTGCAATCAATCTTGAGTTATTAATTGTTCAAAACTGAGTTGATTGAGGCTATTCTTGATCACTGAAACTGAAACTGAACTTATTTCTGTTTGATTCAATCACTATTTGATTCGTCCACTAAAGTGACAGAAGCGGTCGTCCATACAAGTGACAGAAGCGCTCATCCACACAAGTGACAGAAGCGCTCTTCCACTAAAGTGACAGAATTACTGATTTATCTTTCTGAATTAATCTTTCTTATCCTCATCACCTTCTATTCAAGATTTCGTAAAAATCCCTTCACTGTTTTTGTAAAAGATCCTGAGGCAACTCTGATTTGAAAAGTAAAGTTTTTGAAAAGGAAGAATTTTTGAAAACTCAATTCATCCCCCCTCTTGAGTCTTTGAAGCCAAAACAACAATTGGCCCAAGCACGATGATGTTGATGATGAAGTCTAGGGAGCAATTTGACCCGAGCAAAGGAGGTGGTTGTTGTTGTTTGTTGTTGTGCCATGCATAGAGCATTGGAGTTGATGGTTGAGGGGGTGGTTCGACATAGGGGAGATCGCCCGAGAGTACTGTGATCTGGCCATCCACGGTAGGTCACCCGAGGTTTGGTGACCACGGCCCCCTGTGATGAGGCATCCACGGTTTGATGCGTTGGCTATCCATGGGGTTCACCCGAGGTTCGGTGAACTGCCGATGTTGGTGATTCTATGACCAATACGGATATGTAACTCCGAATTCGTTCATCCTGAGTTAATTTGGATCCACATGCATAATGGAGTAGCGGAGTAGTGTTGCATTGCATCGCATAGCATACTTGATTTTGATGATGTTGATGTATGAGGATATATATGCTGATGTATGCTATGATGTTGCCATGCTTGTTTGTTTACCTTGCTTCCTATCTCCATGCTGTATATGTTTACATGATTCTTACTCCCCGTTTTCTGTTTTCTTGTTTGGCATGTTTGGTTTCATGTAGAGGATGGGGAGCAGCCCGGAGAGGAGTGACTCTGAGGAGCCACCACTCATAGTTAGGGCCTTTCTTTTGTTAGTCTAGTTTTCAGTTGTATTCCGAGGTTTCTCCGGAATGGTTATACCAGCTCTGTTGTGACATCGGGTTGGGACGTTTATTATTTTTTTTATTGTTTATTTGTTTTAAACTTGATTTTATTTCTGTGTTTTGAGAACTCGTTCTTGTGGGACCTTTCTACCCATGGACAAATGTTTTATTTATTTAAGTGAATACATGATTTATTTCTCAGCTTTGTCCTTTTACCTTTTTAACATGCGGGGTAGTAGGGTGTCACAACAAGAACAATCAAATAAAGAATAGATAAAACGGTAAAAGAAGATGAACACCAGGATTTTAGTGGTTCGGCCAATATGGCCTACGTCCACGGGAGAGAGAGCGACAAATCATCTTCTCCCCTTCACTATCTTGATACTAGAGATACAAGTGCTTTACAATAGAAACCTCCCTCAATCCTTGCCTCATCTTGTACACCCATGAATCACACATCATGCTTTCGAAGAACTACACCCAAGATTGATGTTTCTACTCCTATACATTTTTCCCTATCTCTCACAAATTACTACATGATTTCTCTCAAGATAGTATTGCCTCACACTCAATCCCTCTCTTCTTTTCACACACACCTATGTGTCTAACTTGATGCTAGAGTGCATTCATCACCTATTACATGATATGTATTTATATACTTATACAACCAATTACTAATAACCTTGATGAGTCATCAATCCATGTGAGTCTTGATCCTTATGAAGTCACCAATCCTTATGAGGCTTGATCCAAGTTAGTTACTGCACTAACTAACTAACTAACCAACTTCTCAACTGACTGCAATTAGTTGCTCCATAATCGATTATCCGGTTGATCATAATCGATTATGCTATCTCTGTCTCGGATGCCTGTCTGATACTAGCCATAGTCGATTAACCTAATCGTTTACTATGTTTCTGCCAAACATATAATCGATTACGCCATCACCATAATCGACTATGCCTCTACAACTTCAACTTCATATTGTTGATTTGGGGGCATATCTAAACACTAAACAAATGAGAAATTAATAACATCACAAATATATATTATATATAATAAATCACTATCAAAACATGGTAAGTTTCTTCAAACAAGACTTTACAAATCCAGCATAAGTACAAACCAGATCTTATATTGTAAACTTCAATACTATATATATATATATATATATATATATATATATATATATATATATATATATATATATATATATATTACTTGGAGTAACCCACGATGTTGTCATCCCAGACCAGAAATGTGTAGCTCGTCTGCAAAAAATACAAATTTTGTGGTACAAATATTAATGTGGAGAAATGAAAGGGAAATACTGGATTTTAGTCATCAAACTGAAAATGACCATCCATCAAAGGAAGTCCCCAAAATAAAATATGTCAAATGTTTTAAACCAAATAATTATCCCTATTGCCTACAATAAATTAACAAAAAGTTCAGCATTCAACAGTATGAACTTTTCCTTTCCAATTTTTTTCAAGGATGTACTCCAGTTAATGCAATAACAATAGGAGTTAGGGATCGATGATATAGATAAGCTAGGATGAATAATTATATTAGTAATGGTACAAATTAGATTCACATCGATATGAACTTTTCTTTTGATAAGAGGGCGTGTTTCCTTTTTACATATGAGAAGGATTTTATGATTTATGTGGCTGCTAAGGGGAAAAGAAAGAAAAATCGGATTATATGTTCCTTGATTTCATTGAATTGTTTATATAATAAAAGAATTATGCCTATAAAATTTATTTAATCTTTGAAAGCACCAGACTATATATTCTATGAGAATAAATGTATATAATTTATAAAGTATAGTAGAGCTAGAAGAAAAAAGTGTAGCAGAAACAGATCATGGAGAAAGACAAGGATAATCACAAGAATTGACTTGATTGGGTTACGTCCACGACTTGGTTGGCGTTGGGATTTGTATGCATGCAAGGTATTTATAAAATATATCTTAAGTATGACATCCACATAGATACATAAACAATTAGAAATGAAATGTGCAGCAATGTGTCAGAGACACACATTGTAAAAGAAAAAACAACGGTCACCAAAAACATGAAGGAAGAATAAAAAAAGTTTATCAATGCAAAAGCACAAACATTAAAACTAAATAAGTTTTATTATCTATATCAAATAGTTATCCCTAAAATATGTATTGGAAAAAAGAAGCAACTATATACCTGCTAACCATTAAGCCACCTTCGACACCTTGCCATATTCACTAGAAACATTACGCATGCATAATCTATCAACCTGTTAAGGAATCTCATGTAAGCATTTCTCCAAGGCCGCCAAAGTAGTAGTGGCCCAATTAAGCTCCAAAAGCCTGTGAAGAATCCTATCCCCATGCTCATGTATAATGCTTCATAGAAAATTGAATTATCATCTTTATCATCTGTTGCTGGTCCTTGAGGCTTTAGTGGTGTCTCATCTTCAGGACAACTTTTATCAAGTGGTTTACCACAAAGATCAAGATTACCTTCAAACCTAGAGGGATCAAAGCTCTGCAGTTGAGTTCCCAAAGGGATTTTACCAGAGAGAGAGTTGTTTGACAAGTCTAACACGGTTAGACGATCAATTTGAGAAAGGGTTGAAGGAATTCTACCAGAGAAATGATTTCTTGATAAATCAAGAAATTCTAGGGAAATTAAATTCCCAATGTCAGAAGGAATTCCTCCACTCAAATTGTTTCTTGATAAATTCAAAGAAATTAATCCAAGCAGTTGCCCAAACTCAATTGGCATTTCACCTGATAAATGATTACTTGAAAGATCAATGCTCTTTAGAAGAAACTCTGGATTCCTGAACAAATATTCATGACCTTTCCACGTCAATAATGCATTAGACTCATAAATATTAAAAGGCATCACGTTAGATGATAGAAGTCTTTTCCCGACAAATTGTCGTGAGACTATACTATTTTCAAGCATTGTAGTGAAATTCTTCAGACATGTTGGGATTTTTCCTGATAAGTTATTCCCTGAAAGATCCAAGAGATGAATCTGCCTCAAATAACAGAGATATAAAGGAAGAGTTCCAAAGAAGTGATTTACTCGCAAGCTCAAGATTCTCAGTTGCTGTAAACTTTCTCCAATCCATGAGGGTATTGAACCCGACAACAAATTATCACCCACATCTAATATAAGTAAATTGGTGCAATTCTTTAATGTGGAAGGCATTTCTCCAATGAAACTATTTTTCCGTAAAACCAAAACTTCCAAATTAACAAGGGTGGTCATGGAAGGTGGAATCTTCCCTGACAATTTATTATTGCTTAGATCAAGAAACTCTAATGAATTTAGATGTCCCCAGCAATCAGACAACCGTCCCTCTATTTCATTATCTGATAAATCCAAAGTGCGCAAATTACTCATTGTGCTTTTGCCACACAAGAATGAATTCAAATATGAAATCTTATTTTTGGAGAGATCCACTATTGTTGCTTGTAACAGAAAAGAAGGAACACTACCTTCAAATTGATTTGAGTTTAGTAGAACAATTAACATAAAAGCATAATCGACAAGCTTGAGTTGTAAATTCGGAATTGTACCAATGAGATTGTTGTGAGATATATTCATTGCTCTTATAGATTGTAATTTGTTCCAAAACCACACAGGTACAGAGTCATTTATCCCAGCATCAGAAATATCTAGAATATATAAATGTCTTTGAGTTTGGAGCCAACTTGGAAAACTAGGACCCAACGTACAAGATGCTAGTCCCAAATGAGATAATTGGAAAGGTGGAACCCATGTGGTACCAAATTTTAGAGTCAATGAGTTGTCTGAGAAGTCCAACCACTTCAAATTGGACAAATTAGCGAAATACAATTCAGTGATGTCTCCCTCTAGAGAATTTCCCCCTAGGTACAAAACCTCCAAATTGTACAACAACCCAATGCTTTTAGGTAGCAAGCCAGTGATCCGGTTATTAGATAAATCCAAACTCTGAAATATATGTCTGTTACACCATGAAGAATTTTGAATGAAGCTTGACATTTCCCCACTCAAGTTGTTTCCTGAGAGGTATAGTTCTCGCAATGTGCATATATTCCCCAAGGAAGCTGGAATCTCGCCTTGCAGTTTGTTATCCTCCAGGTACAGTTCTTCAAGGGAGTTCATTTCTTTACCAAAATCATTTGGAATGGGACCTTCTAACAAGTTATTCGATAGGTACAATATTTCAAGGGAGTTCATTTCTTTACCAAAATCATTTGGAATGGGACCTTCTAACAAGTTATTCGATAGGTACAATATTTCAAGGGAGTTCATTTCTTTACCAAAATCATTTGTAATGGGACCTTCTAACAAGTTGCTATCAAGATAAAGGGTGTGAAGATTGGTGGTGAAATTAGAAAGCCAATGGAATATAGCTGACGATGTTAACATATTATAGGAGAGATCAAGGATGACAAGAGAAGATGAAGAATTCACAATGGAAGGAGACAGTGCTAGAAAACTGTTGTCCGGAAGACTACAGTTTTGTAGATGAAGCTCTTCAAGTTTGGTGCCAAAGTTGGAATTACCTTGAAAAATGGATGATGTCAAATTATTAAAAGAGAGGTCAAGGATCACAAGAGAAGGAAAGTTTAGATAGGGAGGAATCAACATAACAATATTATTATGAGAAAGATAAAGCTCTTGCAGATCAAAGCTAAAGTTGGACAACAATTGAAATGTCGATGATGTCAACATATTAGCAGAGAGATCAAGGATGACAAGAGAAGTGGAAACGTTGGAATGAGATCCAAACAAGGAAACAATGTCATTATCTGAAAGACCACAATCAATTAGCCTCAATTCTTTTAAGTTTGAAAGAACCTTGTTGACACTTTGCAACCAATGATGAGAAGAGGTGGGATTATATGAACTCAAGTCAAGATTTCTTAAAGAAGTGAGATTAGACAACCACTCTGCATCATTAATTTTGAGACCAGAAATGCTGCTGAGCTTGAGAGTCTGCAACATAGGAAGATTTCCAACGTGAAAAGGGATTACTCCAAGAAGATAAGTTCCTCCAAGGTCAAGATACTGCAGTTGTGAGAGGTTTCCTAATTGGTAAGGAATTTCTCCGTCAATTCTATAATTGTATCTCAAATCTAGATATCTTAAATTGGTAAGCTTCCCTAGCTGAGAAGGGATTGCTCCAACAAGAAAATTGTCATTGAGATCAAGATACTCGAGGTGTGAGAGATTTCCTAGTTGATAAGGAATCCTCCCACCAAGGTTCAAAATTGACAGATTGAGATATCTTAAGTTGCTAAAAACACCAATGTGTTTTGGAATTTGATTGCCAAAGAAATCATTAAAACTGAGATCCAAATATTCCATATTTTGCAACTCTATCAGTGAAGTAATATTGATTTCACCTGATAACTCTAAACCACGAAGACGAAGCAATTGTACATGACCTGTTTCATTGTTGCATTCAATTCCTCTCCATTCGCAACAATCGATATCGCCATCATTCCTCCATGTAGATAGCATGCCAAAGGGATCCAAAAGGCTTTGTTTGAAGTTGAGGAGTGCTTGTCTCTCTTTCTCAATACACTTTACATCTCCACTCATACTCGCTCGATTGCTTCCATCAATAGATCCTGCAGCATGCAATAAAAGCAGCACAAGTGCATAACAAATTTTAAGAAAATAAGTGTTCATTATAATTTTCTAAATAATTAAGCGTAAAACATCAACTAAGAATTAGTATAAGTGCTTCTGTTTACTTGCTTATATGTGAGACCTGAATAGCAAGATTTATAGAGCTAGTTCCCACGGGATTCACATGGACTTTTCAAAGACATTAGCTGCCGCCCTTGGCATGAAACACGATCCATTGATATTAAATTCTTTATTGAAGGATAGTTTAAATGAGAACACATTTTAAATTGTCTTATTTACACATAAACTTCAATTAGCAAGACTTTTCATCCGCTTTGTCTTCAATTATTACTACTACGGCAGAAATTAAAGCTAAGTAGACGTGAAAGACATAATTTGAAAAACGTTAAAGCGAGACCGTAGTGTTTCTCTTGTTAGGGGTGGCAGAATGATCCATTTATCCACCATCCATCCAGTCCATCCATGAGAAAATCCATCCAATCCATCCAAATGACATATGTTAGTGGAGTCAAATGGTAAAAACCAATTAATTGACATGGCAAATAAATTACACATACCATATTTAAGTAACATGTCATCCATTCCTATGTAAAGAAGATATTACAAGAAAGAAAATAATATGAGACATCATAAATATTTAAATAAACATATTTTTAAATAATAATAAAATTTTCCCTACAATTTTAAAAATATTTCTTTTTTAAGCAAGGTGACAAGTCACCATAAATTTATTAAAAAAATAAAACAAAAACATGGGGGGACAAAAACCAAAGCCCATACAAAATAAACAAGAATCAAGCAAACCTAGAATTAGGTTTTCTACTCAGTCTCATGTTATAGTTCTTATGAGATTTGGACATAACTACCGTGAAACCATCATCAGCAGCCTTATCATTATTCCGTTATTCTTCCTTAGAAGTACTTGCATCCTTTTGTTTTTCCCACAAAGCAGATAAAACATTAAAATCATTCTGAACAACAGCTAGAAAAGAGCTCAAATCTTGAGCATAAACTGAGCTGATGTTAAGAGGACTAGACATAGCAACAGAAACTAGCTTTTTCTGAACTTGAATTAAAAAATTAAATTTTGAAACTACTGGAAGTAAAATAAATTTTAAAATAAAATATTATTCGAAACTAAAAAATTTAAAAGCAATAATTAAAAATGAGTGAAACTAGTAATTAAAGAAGGTAAAATTGAGAATTTTCATATCAGATGTAATATACATTTGATTTGCCAAATGTTAAAAGTGCTTACAAATGCCAAACATTAAGGCTTTCAAGGTAATTCGACACCATACTACAAGAGCTTCATCTACGACCCAAGAGCGCTTGTATGAGACGGCACGGATCTCTTCCAGCTTAACCAGAAGTCTTGAGTTCGAATCCCGACCCTGGGAGTGCAGCAGCGTTAAAACTCTTGAGGGAGAGCTTTGCCGTCCTTGTGGCCCTACCCGACTCGAGGGATTGGTCTTCGCAGTTGCGCGCGGAGGATACCCTGGGAAACCAAAAAATGAGCTTCATCTACGAAGCTGTAATTTTTCATATGACAGTTTTCTTGTACCGTCTACTTCCATTGTGAATTCTTTATATTCTCTTGTCAGACTTGATTTCTCCTCTAATCTATTGACATCATCAGCTATACTATTGTATGTTTTATTTTAAAAAAATGATACATTGATGTACGTTTTTTGTACACATATATAGTTAATTCGGATTTTGAATATATTGATGTATTTGGTTGTACGTTGATGTAAAAAAAAAAAATTTTACAAAGACATATCTTTTATTACACAGATGTATATTTTAATACATCGATATTGTATGTTTAGATGTACATGTCTCAAAACGTAGTTTTGCTGAAAATCTTGAAATACATCGATGTACTATTTAAATACATTGATGTACTTTTATTTAAAAACATTGATGTACTTAAAATAGTACATCGATGTACACATGCAAATTTTGGTTTTCTGTCCATTTTTTAGTCTTTTTTCTCATTAAAACTCATTATTACACGTTTTTATTTACCTTTGGAACGTTTTCTCTTGTTTATGGCTCTAAAACCTGGTTATAGGTAAGGTTTTGTGAGATAGAACATGATATTGACATAAGTGTTTTCCAAAACTTCTTTGAATCCCCTTTTTTCCAAGTTTTCGAGCAGTAAAGTGTATGAGGGTATTTATCGGTGGTTCTTCTCTGTGTAGGAAGGACCATATTTCTAGTGAGACTGTTTTATCCTGGGGACGACGAGGTTGTACACTGCTGCACAAACTAGGCAGAGCCGTGAAACGTCTTAAAGAGAGTGAGTAGTCCGCGACTCGACCTCCAGTTTTTGTTCGTGTTCATCATTTGCAGCAACAATTTTAAGTCATCATCTTTCTGCCATGACTTCTGAACACGATTCTGTCCCAATTGATATCAACAAGCCATTTCGTGTTGAAGGCGCTGACTACCAGAGATGGAAACAGAAGATGTTGTTCTTCTTGACCGTGCGCAAAGTCGCCGCGATTGTCACGATTGACAAGCCACTTCTACCAGAGAACCCAAAAGATGATCAACATAAGGAATTGGAGAATTGGAATGAAACTGATTCTATGTGTAAGAATTTTATTTTAATTGGTTTATCTTATGATCTTTATGATTGTTACAGTACCAATTCCACTTCTAAGGAAGTATGGGAGGCGCTGCAGAAAAAATAAGATACAAAAGAGGCTGGAACCAAGAAATACGCTGTCAGCCGCTACCTGAAGTATCAAATGACCGATGATAGGTCTGTAGAAGCCCAATCCCATGAACTCCGGAAATTTCTCATGAAATCATCTCTGAAGATATGAAATTAAATGAATAATTTCAAGTAGTTGTTATTTGATAAGCTGCCTCCTAGCTAGTTGGAAAGATTTTAAAAACATCCTTAGGCATAAAACTAAGGAGTTCTCTTTGGAGAGCTTGATTTCCTGACTTCGTATAGAGGATGAGACCCGAAAACAAGATGAGAAAGAAGAGGTTCTGGTTGTGGTCAAGTCTACTTCTGGTGTCCTGAAGCCGAAAGCTAAAAATATGGAATTCAAAAAACATAACAACAACAACAACAACAAGAAGCAGAAACCACCCTTAGAACAATTTAGTTGTTATGACTGTGGAAAGCCTGGCCATTTGGCTTGGAACTGCCGTCTTAAGGGTCGTGCTACCCCACAAGCGAACCTTACTGAGGACCAACTCATTGCTATGATTTTTGAAATCAATGTTGTTGGTGAATCTGAGGGGTGGTGGGTAGACACTGGCGCAACACGCCACGTCTGGTATGATAGGTCCTTATTTAAGTCCTATTTTGTTGCTGAGAATTGAACCATAAAGTGTTGTTGGGTGATTCACACACCACTGTTGTTGCTGGGACAGGAGAAGTGGAATTGAAGTTTACTTCTGGAAAGACTGTGGTTCTTAAGGATTTTATGCATACTCCAGAGATGAGAAAGAACTTAGTTTCGGGTTATCTCCTTAACAAAGCTGGGTTTACTCAAACCTTTGGGGCTAATTTGTATACTCTTACAATGAACGATGTCTTTTGGGGAAAGGTTTATGCTACTGATGGCATGTTTAAGTTAAATATTGACTAAACTTGTTTCTTCATACATGCCTTGTTCTTATAATTTTTTGCATTCTAGACTGTAAAGTTAATAAACGAATTATTTAAAAATATGAATGTGTTATGTTATTTGGATACTCACTAATCTGTGAATATGTCTATCTGTTGTGTTTTTCTAAATGCAAATGTGTCATTTTTCAGCATGTTTTTCGTGGAGAAAAATTAGCAAGTAAAGCACATGGATGTATTTTTATATGTTATGCGGTTAATAACAAAGATTATAGATTTTTTATCTAAATGAAAAAATTGTTATTGAATCAAATGACGTTGATTTCTATGAAGATCGTTTAAATTGAGAAAATGGTGGGGGCTCGTCTTCTAATAATTCACCGAATAGAACAAGTGTTTCTGATAATGAATTATTAGAGAAAACATAGATTTCTGGTCAAGAGAATAAAGTATGCAATGGCATGAGAAGTTTGATAATCTGCTTGTCTCACATGGTTATAGAATGAACGAAAGTGATAAGTGCATATATTATAAATCAAATGATAATGTTTGCACTATTATTTATTTATATGTGAATGACTTGATTTTCTTTGGTTCTAATTTTCATGTTGAGAAAAATGTCAAAAATATGTTTTTGGAAATTTTGAACCTAAAAGGATTACATTATCAAAGGTTTCCCACAATCCTTAAAGGATAAAGTGATGCTGATTGGAATACCCTTTCATATGACTCGAAGGCGACCAGTGGCTATATTTTACCTTAGTTGGGGGTTTGTTTCTTGGAAATCAAACAAGCATATCATATTAGCTCAATCTACCATGGAGTCACAAATTATTGCACTGGCAACTGCTAGTGAGGAAGCGGCATGGTTGAGAAACCTGTTGTCAGATATCCCTATGTGTCATAAACTGATTCCAACCACATTGATCCATTGCGATGGTACCGTGGCTATTGCAAATATTGTGAGACTGGATCATGTGAGGTCTGAAGGAAATTCGCCTGATCCTTTGACGAAAGGGTTAGCAAGAGAAAAGGTTTTCAAAACCTCTAAAGGAATGAGACTAATGCCCGTAGCTTAAATTGTCTCTTATAGGGGTAACCAAACCTATAGACTGGAGATCCCAAGAAATATTTTCAAAGGGTAATAACAACTTATAAAGAGATGTGAGAATTATGCTATGATAAATTTTTCAAAGTCGCATTCATATATTTTAGAGCATGATATCTTGTAATGTTGAAAGGTTGAATCAATGATTGATTCTTAATGAGTTCTATACTCTATACATAGTAGAGTGCCTAGCTACAAGAGACTATTGATAGGCTCACCTATGTGAATGTGGAAGTGAGGCCTTCCTATGGAATTTTGGGCAAAATTCTCTAGAGTATTCACTATACTGGGATATAAGTGTATGGCTGTAATATAATGCACATGCTTATTAGACTACACCCTGAAAGGTTGAGTGTGTATGTTGTCAGAGATAGAGTTCAAGACTACGTGTCACTTCTAGTATAATCTGAAGCATCATCACTATGTAATGGTTCAAGTCTACGGACACCATTGCTTATGCTCAATCTTATGTTATTGTTTACCGCTCGATGAAATGTTTTTTCAATAAACCAAGTGGGGGATTGTTGTATGTTTTATGTATAAAACAAAGATACATTGATGTATGTGAAGTTGACACAGGGAAACACAAGAAGGGGGGATTGAATTGTGTTTCTTAACAGTTTTTCGAAAAAGCATTTTCTCAAATCTTTTACAAGCAAAACAACAAAGTAGACACACGAACTAGAAAAATCTTTTTAAAGAGTTAACAAACTCAGATTCAAAACCCCACAGTTAGTATAACCGAAAGTTATAAAGGAAAGGATTTAGAAGATTCACACAAGTGATTTATCCTGGTTCCCTCTCTTCCAACCAAGAGCTACGTCTAGTCCCTTCTACCTGAAGGTTTTCTCCACTATTCCCCAAATAAATTACAAGTATTCAACGCCTCTTCTGGCTACAAGTATTCTTTCTCTACCAAGTCTCTCCAGGCTCTAACTCTAACAAAGAGATTAACAGATTTGATCTAAGAACTCACTATGTGTGAGAATATGAAAGTTTAAGATCAGTAAGGTTTACAAGTAAACTTGTTTAACAATTTCAGCAACGTTTTTGCACTTTGATATCAGAGTTTGTGTATATTTCTACTGAGGTTCTTCCAGTATTTATAGAATGAGTGTTTGGATGTCTTGAACTTCTTCAACGGTCTTCAAATTGTATCCGTTTAGACATAGCATTAAATGCTAGGATCCGTTGAGACTGATAACTTGATATGCTTCATGGAGAAGTGCTCTTGTTTATCAGAGGAATGCTTAAAGTAGATATGTCACTTCCTTGTTATACCAAAGGTTGCTTTCTGACTTTCCTTCTTTGTACTTGGTTTGAACTTTACAGCAATGTAGTTGACAAACTATAAAGGTTTATGTTCTCGATGGTATTATGTTTTTATTCTCAAGAAACAAAGAGTTAACAAAAAAGCATCAAGGGAAAGAGACATATATTCTCTTGAATTAAATAAACAATCATTTGAAATAAATATGTTTAAGCTTTGACGGGATCACTTTTAATAGCTAGTAGACGCACAGGTCTTTGGACGTGCAATATTAACTTATCAGTAAGACAAGCTCGTCTACTGATACTGCGTCTATAGACTCTTGTCTAGCTCCAAGTCTTTGGACTCGCTATACTTAATAGCTCGTCTACTGACGTGGCGTTTAGTGAGACTACTCGTCTATTATCAAGCCTTTGGACTTGGTGTTTTTCTGAGAGTTACTTATTGGCTCGTCTACTCATCTTTTCTTAGACTTAGATACTCGTCTATCGAATTTTACTATAGGCAATATTTTGAGACCTCGTCTAGCGATAACTTAACAGACTCAGAAATTTTACGAAAGATATAAGACTCGTCTAGAGGATCAAGTATAGAATCTGATATGATTCCATAGTAAAGCGAAGAAACTTATTCTAAGTTTCCCAGTCTAATATCATTCAAACAATCCTGCAATCTAGAATAAACAAGTTAGATCTTTGACAATACTTTGTCATACAAATTTAACCTTTTTGTTAACATTAAAACTTAAGAGATTATTTAATCCAAAATTACTTTGGTTCTAACAATCTCCCTCTTTTTGACGATGACAAAAACCAATTAAATTTGAGTGAGCAAAGTCTAAGAGATCTACAGAGGTCCACCTAAGACAAAGCATTCAAACTTAAAATAGATAAGCAGCACATATCATATATATCTTATCAGATCATTTATGCATTGACTCAGTCATATTCAAGACATAATATCAGAGCTAAAAGAACCTTTAAGACAAAAGCTATAAAAGCATAGAGATATATCAAAAGCAGCAAACATAGTATCAGAGCATATTGAACAGAGGTATGGAACAAGATAACATAAGAATATGTATATGCAAACATATACTTATAATCCAAAAACTACGGCAGAAATTAAAGCAAAGTAGACGTGAAAAACGTATAATTTGAAAAACGTTAAAGCAAGACCGTAGTGTTTCTCTTGTTTTTCTTTCTTATTGCCATTTACCGAAAAGAAAATAGTTATTAACTTTTAAAAGTAAGCAAAAAAAGTTAATTGCTTCTACCTGAGCTGGAATAGAAGTGGATTGTTCTGGTCATTGCCCATTGGTACTTACTTCTTTCGAAGTCATGTATGTAAGTACTATTCAAATCTTTTTACCACCTTCCAGGGAATTAAATTAGTATTTTTAGTTACTTTTATAATAAGATAATAGTTGAAGTTGAACGTATTAATCTGAAAAATATTAGAGCTGCTAATGGAACACAGCTTTTGTACAACAATACGATACTTGTTATAGTAGTGTTACTGTAGCAGCAATTTTTATTTTTATTTTTTAAATTTTGACTTTTTTAAAAAAATAAAAATTTTATTTCTAAAAAACTCATTCACCAGAGAATGAACTGAATTCAAGAGATATTTGTACATGATTCACCAGATATTTATACCTGATTTATTTATAAAAAAAACACATTCACCAAATAATGAACTGAATTCACTAGATATTTATACCTGATTCACCGTATATTTGCACATACTTAACCAAAAAAATTATTTCTCAAAAAAACTTATTCACCAGATAATGAATTGAATTCACCCTATATTTATACCTGATTCACCAGATATTTGCACATACTTAACCAAAAAATTTATTTCCCAAAAAAAACCTATTCACCAGATAATGAACTGAGTTCACCAGATATTTATACCTGATTCACCAGATATTTGCACATACTTAACCAAAAAAATTATTTCTCAAAAAAACTCATTCACCAGATAATGAACTGAATTCACTAGATATTTGTACATGATTCACCAGATATTTGCACATACTTAACCAAAAAAAATATTTATCAAAAAATCTCATTCACCATATATTTACACATACTTAACCAAAAAATTTATCTATAAAAAAAACACATTCACCACATAATGAACTGAATTCACCAGATATTTATACCTGATTCACCATATATTTGCACATACTTAACCAAAAAAATTCTCAAAAAAACCTATTCACCAGATAATGAACTGAATTCACCAGATATTTATACCTGATTCACCTGATATTTGCACATACTTAACCAAAAAAATTATTTCTCAAAAAAACCCATTCACCAGATAATGAATTGAATTCACCAGATATTTGTACCTGATTCACTAGATATTTACACATACTTAATCAAAAAAATTATTTATAAAAAAAATTAAATTTTTTTTTTAAAAAAAAGGACCCACTATAGTACCGTACTGTACACTGTTCATACGATGTTACGGTATGTGTGTCCCGAAACTGTTCGTTTAGCATTTTTGTTCTTTTATATTTAGTGAATAAAACTTGGCCATTTCACACTCTCTGATTTTTCTTTAATTTTGTTTACTAGCTAGTCAATAGTCAAGCTCTGGTTTATACGTACGTTCCCTACCACATGAAGTCTTGAAAAGTTTTTAATGCATTGCTTCTGGTAAACGTCAATGCTTGTCTGCTTCACCTTGTTGATTACTATATTTTTGTATTTTACCTTGACAACATTTCTTGTGGGGTGGAAAACTGGAAGGCGAAGTTTCATGGTCTTGCTATGTGGACCAGCTGATATTGTAAGGTTGTTTGCTATTGATTCTGTAACTATCTATACTTGACTCTTGAGGCCTGAGCAATGCCAAATAATTAATCTCGATCGTTTTCTAATGCAGAGGCACCTTTGTTACAATGGCACTGTTTGTGGCCATAAATATTTACACGTAAGTAACATGGCAGCTGAAGGCTTCAATTATTTTACATATAGAGATTCTAAAATGACGATGCCAGAAAAAGTTTGGGTCCTTTTGTTCATGTATATGTTATATGATATTTACAATTTTCACTATATAAATAGTTATTAAACATTTACTTAAATGTTTAAAATGAGACTTAATCGATATCACTCCAATTTCTACTCCAAATTAACAACTGTAGAATCCTGATCCACCAAGATAACGAATGGTGTCTAACAGGATCAAATGAAGAGACTAACACGTCCCTAATCTGAAATTGTGAGAGATTAATTTGATAATTTAGTTTTGTGATAGACTAAAATGTATCCCGTGTTTTTGTAACCAAATGACATATGTTAGTGGTGTCAAATGGTAAAAACCAATTGACATGGCAAATAAATTTCACATACCATATTTAAGTAACATGTCATCCATTCCTATGTAAAGAAGATATTACAAGAAAGAAATAATATGACATCATAAATATTTAAATAAACATATTTTTAAATAATAATAAAATTTTCCCTACAATTTTAAAAATATTTTTTTAAAGCAAGGTGACAAGTCACCATAAAATTAATAAAAAAATAAAAAATAAAACAAAAACATGAGGGGACAAAAACCAAAACCCATGCAAAATAAACAAGAATCAAGCAAACCTAGAATTTGGTTTTCTATTCAGTCTCATGTTATACTTCTTCTGAGATTTGGACATAACCACCTTGAAACCATCATCAGCAGCCTTATCATTATTTTGCTCTTCTTCCTTAGAAGTACTTGCATCCTTTTGCTTTTCCCATAAAGCAGATAAAATATTAAAATCATTCTGAACAACATCTGGAGAAGAGTTAAGATCTTGAGCATAAACCGAGCCGATGTTAAGAGGACTAGACATATCAACAGAAACTAGATTTTTCTGAACTTGAATTAAAAAATTAAATTTTGAAACTACTGGAAGTAAAATAAATTTTAAAATAAAATATTATTTGAAACTAAAAAATTTAAAAGCAATGATTAAAAATGAGTGAAACTATTAATAAAAGAAGGTAAAATTGAGAATATTCAGATCAGATGTAATATACATTTGATTTGCCAAATGTTAAAAGTGCTTACAAATGCCAAACATTAAGGCTTTCAAGGTAATTCGACACCATACTACAAGAGCTTCATCTACGACCCAAGAGTGTCTTGATGAGATGGTATAGATCTCTTCCAGCTTAATCAGAGGTCTGGAGTTCGAATCCTGACCTTGAGAATGCAGCGGTGTTAAAATCTTGAGGGAGAATTTTATCGTCCTTGTTGTCCTACCCGATACGAGGGATTAATCTTCGCAGTTGCACGCGGAGGATATCCTGGGAAACCAAAAAAAGAGCTTTATCTACGAAGCTGTAATTTTTCATATGACAGTTTTCTTGTACTGTCTACTTCCATTGTGAATTATTTATATTCTCTTGTCATACTTGATTTCTCCTCTAATCTATTGACATCATCAGCTATACTATTGTATGTTTTATTTTTAAAAAATGATACATTGATGTACGTTTTTTGTAGATAGATGTAGTTAATTCGGATTTTGAATATATTGATGTATTTGGTTGTATGTTGATGTAAAAATAATTTTTTTTACACAAACATCTTTTATTACACAGATGTATATTTAATACATCGATGTATGTTTAAACTATTTGATGTACATGTCTCAAAACGTAGTTTTGCTGAAAATCGTTAAATACATCGATATACTATTTAAATACATTGGTGTACTTTTATTTAAATACATTGATGTACTTAAAATAGTACATCGATGTACACATGCAAATTTTGGTTTTCTGCCCATTTTTTAGTCTTTTTTCTCATTAAAACTGATTAAAACTCATTATTACACGTTTTTATTTACCTTTGAAATGTTTTCTCTTGTTTATAGCTCTAAAACTTGGTTTTAGGAAAGGTTTTGTGAGATAGAACATGATATTGATATCGATTTTTTCCAAAACTTCTTTGAATCCCCTTTTTTGAGTTTCCGAGCAGTAAAGTGTGTGAGGGTGTTTATCGGTGGTTCTTCTCTGTGTAGGAAGGACCATATTTCTCGTGAGACTGTTTTATCCTGAGGACGATGAGGTTGTACACTGCTGCACAAACTAGGCAGAGTCGCGAAACGTCTTAAAGAGAGTGACTAGTCCGCGACTCGACCTCCAATTTTTGTCCGTGTTCATCATTTGCAGCAACAATTTTAAGTCATCATCTTTATGCCATGATTTCTGAACACGATTTTGTCCCAATTGATATCAACAAGCCATTTCGTGTTGAAGGCGTTCACTACCAGTGATGGAAATAGAAGATGTTGTTCTTCTTGACCGTGCGCAAAGTCGCCTCGGTTGTCACAACTGACAAGCCACTTCTACCAGAGAACCCAAAAGATGATCAACAGAAGGAATTGTAGAATTGGAATGAAACTGATTCTATGTGTAAGAATTTTATTTTAAATGGTTTATCGTATGATCTTTATGATTGTTACAGTACCAATTCCACTTCCAAGGAAGTATGGGAGGTGCTGCAGAAAAAATATGATACGAAAGAGACTGGAACCAAGAAATACACTGTCAGCCGCTACATGAAGTATCAAATGACTGATGATAGGTCTGTAGAAGCCCAATCCCATGAACTCCAGAAAATTGCTCATGAAATCGTCTCTGAAGATATGAAATTAGATGAACAAATTCAAGTAGCTATTATTTGATAAGCTGCCTCCTAAATGGAAAGATTTTAAAAAATCCTCAGGCATAAAACCAAGGAGTTCTCTCTGGAGAGCTTGATTTCCGGACCTCGTATAGAGGAAGAGACCCTAAAACAAGATGAGAAAGAAGAGGTTCTTGTTGTGGTCAAGTCTACTTCTGTTGTCCTGAAGCCGAAAGCTAAATATATGAAATTCAAAAATCATAAGCACAACAACAACAAACACAATGAACAGAAACCACCCTCAGAATAATTTAGTTGTTATAACTGTGGAAAGCCTGGCCATTTGGCTAGGAACTGCCGTCTCAAGGGTCGTGCTGCCCCGCAGGCGAACCTTACTGAGGACCAACTCATTGCTATGATTTCTGAAATCAATGTTGTTGGTGAATCCGAGGGGTGGTGGTTAGACACTGGCGCAACACGCCACGTCTGGTATGATAGGAAAATAATTTAGGAAAATAATTAGGTCGAAATTGTGGGTCTAAAATTTTTCTTTCGCTATGAATATTTACAGACATCAAGGCAAGAAAATAAAATCAGAATACGTACATCACAGTATAAACCTCCACAAAATCATTAAAAGGTTTTTCTCACCGAGGTGTACACGTTTTCAAAAAGCCATAGCAAACCATAATGGACTAAAAGAATCAATGTTTTTTTTTATTTTTTTAAAAGGCTTAATTGGACTTTTAGTCCTCCTATTTTGGTCCATTCATTAAACTAACTTCCAATAATTAACATTCCAAATCAACATTCACTTATGACACCATTTGTTAGAAAATATAAGTTAAGTCATAATATCATAAGTCACGTTACATACATCGTTAATGTTAACTATTGGATGTTAACATATTGGATGTACTAAAATTGAACATTTTAAAAATGTGTGGACTAAATTCAAGCAAAGAAAATTGGGAGACCAAAATCGTTCAAGCACTAAAATAAGGGGACGAAAAATATAATTAATCATTTTTAAAATGATAAATAAGTTAAATTAATTTAAATAAATGTTTATAAAACAATATTTATTGTTAACCAAAAGAAGTAATAACAAAGAAAAGAATTAATATAGTAGAGTAATGATGAAAAGTATGAATCGGTGTTTACAAGTCATGTGAAAGTGAGTTTGAATAACATCTTATGTGGGTGTTTGGTTGTACGTTTTCTCTCCAACAGACGTGCTTCCTGCTTTCAAACATGGTTAAAGGTTGATGACACATGTGTTTGGCAAACATCAAAAAAGCAATTATGGGACATCAAAAGCGCGTTGAAGTTGAAGCAAGACATATTAGCTTCGGAGTTATGCAAAATCGCTTTGACATCATGGGTAGAGCAATTTTCTCTTCTTTACCCTTCCTTGTAGCTCATAAAAAATCGAAAAACAGGAGACATGCATCTAGATCCGAAAAATCAAAGAAAGATCAAAGATAAATAAAGGATTTAGCATGCATCCAGTAAAATGAAAGAGGGAGAAAGAGGAACCAGTTGATCGGTGACCATGGGTGGGAGGGGATCTGAACGGAAAAGTGGAGATGAGGGAGGGATCGCAACACTTGTATTTATAGAGCAAAAAGAAATTAAAGATTGTAAAACAAGATTTAAAAAAGAGGAAGTAAATTTGTCAAGGAAAAAAAACAGAGGAGGTAAAAGACGGTGGTGGGGCGTGGAATAAGAAAGCATAGAGAGATATGCGTGTGGGTTGTTTAATTATTTAAATATTTAATTATTTAAGTTAAATTATTAAATGGGCAATGAAATCTAGTTAAATCCACTCTTGTTTGTGTGTGTGTGTGTCTATATATATATATATATATATATATATATATATATATATATATATATATATATATTTTGGTAATTACACATTCAAAAGTAATTTTGATCTTGTGTGTATATATTGGTAATTACACATTCAAAAGTAATTTTGATCTTGTGTGTATATATATATATATTGGTAATTACACATTCAAAAGTAATTTTGATCCAAACTATTCAAATAATAAAAATTGATAAAAATCATTTTTTTTATGAAGTCATTCAAACATAAATCATTCTACTGTCAACTCATTTTTAACTAAAATCAATTCTTCTTAAAAATATGTTTGTCAAAAATTTATCCAAACACACTAGTGACGAGAGGGTCAAAAGTCGGGCACGCTGGACACGGCGTGGACTGTCAGTTCAGCTATAAAAGCAGACTATACTGGGTAGTACTCGGATACTCTTAATGATTGGTGGGTACGGCTATTCTTTTCAATATTTTATTATTATAATATATTTTTTATATAATTTTTATTTTTGATACAAATTTTTTTATTGTTATATGATTCTATCTTACTGATTATTATCTTTATTAAGTCTATTTGTGTCATATTCTTTATAATTATAATATTTACAGTAATAGTTTATATGTTTTTTACATGTAGCTTTAGTTTTTAATTCTTGTATTACACTTCTTAAATTATTTTGATTAGTCAGGTCTGACATACTTGATTTGTGTATAAATTTTTCTATATTTTGTTGATCCATTTACTTGCTTAGCTCTGATACCAAAACGGTACCACCTTATTAATTTCCTTTTTGTTTTATTAATTTTAACTTTTTTTCTATTTTTAGGGTAATATTCATGCATGATTTGCTTCATTGAATAATTTATACATAAATTCATCTACTGATCTATCTATTTCTATGAATTCCTTGATTATCTTTTTTCGTTCTTCTTTATAAAAGGCTAACTATACTCTTCGTTGTATTTGTTTTAGATAAAGTTCTTCTTGTCAGTATTGATGCTTTAACTTATTAGTTATTATTTGTTTACAGTTTTTTGGTAATTTCATAACTAATATATTTAGCATTTCTTTATCCATTATTCTGAATACCAGTATTCATCATCAGAATATCTTTGTTCTTCAATTAATTACATTTCTTCTAACTATTCAAATTCAATTTCAATATCTAGCAAGTGTAAATAGTATTCTTCTTGCCAAAATTGTTCTTTTATCTTTTTTATTATAATTTGCTTACAATCAATTGGAAGAATAAATTGTAATACACTTATTATTTCTTTATATGTTTGTTCATCTAAATCCATTTTTTATTCACTATCTTCAAAAGGTGGTGCTTCAATTCTGAAGTAATTATATGGGTTTGAAGGTCCAAGATCCAAATTCTTTATACATTTTATTATATTTTTCATTCCTTTGCTATATTGTATATGTATTTTTCTTTCTTTATTTTCTAAGTCAATTAATTCCTTTTCTTTTCTTATTAAATGTTTTTCAATTAATTTTCCATTTCTATTTTCTGGATCTCTTTCTAGATAATAGTCTAAGGCTCTAGTAAAGTTTCCAATCTCTATTTGAGCTTTATCTTTCCTTAAGTAAAAGTCTTTCATGAATTGTTTTAATTCTTCCCTTTGCTTTAATTCTTCTCTATTGCTCATATTTTATTTTTTATAAATAAGGTTAATTCTTTTACCTGATTAGATAATTTTATAATATCATTTTCTTCATTAGTTCTTTTTTGTTATGGAAAACTAATTGGTCTTAGAATTGATTCTATTTCGAGAATTCTTGGTCTACTTCTAAAGGTGCCTAATTCTGTTATTTCATTTTTCTTTAGATAATATATTTTTCCTATATCTTCAAATAATCATGGAATGTCTATTCTATCATTATTTATGTGAATTGGTTAATGCATAGTTTACACAGTACGTAATTGAAAATATTTTGTCTCCTGTTTTCATTAGAGTTTCCCTTAAAAATTTGTGTTCAAGAGTTAATGCTTGATTTAGTCTTTGAGTATTTAAAGGAATTCCTATATTTGGACTGATTTCAAACTTTTATTTTACATATGCTAAATTTCCTTCTATTGCACCTAGTATTTTATCCTTTGGATCATTTATTCTATTATCTTTTAGAATTAATTCGATTGGTGAGTTTATTCCTTCTTGGAACGTTGCTTTGATTAGAACTTGTACTGCTCCTATATGGATATATCCTAATTTCTTTGTGTTCTTGGTTCTTTAGGTTTCTTTTTAATTCTGAAATTTTTTCTTTGCTTATTAGCTGAATATTTGTATTTCCTTGTGTTTCAGATATATATATTGGTGATTCATTCATTATCTTTCCATAATATATTATATTTTCTTTTTGATTGAATTTCTTTAGTATATTTATTATTTTTTCTTTCCTTCATACCATGTTTGCAGTTTCGACTAAATCTAGGTCTTCCTTCTGATCTATTTCAGACACTATTTTGCATAGAATAAAACTAGTTCTGAAACTAGTGGCTTAGTAATCATACCTGATCTTTGGTTTCTTGAAATTATTTGCTTTTGCCCACTTCTGCTTCTGTTGATTCCTTCTTTTAATTTTGCTTGGTATGGAGTAATTGACAGAATAATTTGAAGAAAGAGAGACTTTATTTAGTAATTGGTATTTTACATGAGGGGATTGGATGGACACTCAACCATTCAAGCTATACCACAAAGGTCTAGCAGACTATTCTCAAAGAGAGATTACACAAGTGAGAATTTGAAACTGGTTCTGAACTCTGATTTTTGCCTCAGCATAAGAGGGCTTATTTATAGCCTGGCCACACAAACATAATTTACATAAATGACCGCAAATAATTGCACCTGGTCTTAATAATTCGACTGATGACGTCAATGCTTACGTCATTGTTGAATAATTCTGCTTGATGACGTCAGTGCTTACGTCATTCTTCAATTATTGCTTCGTCTGAGTCTCTGTCTTCTTCCTGGTGCTTTCTGTCACTATCTGTCTTTTTGTGCATCTTTCACATTCATGATTCCTGCTTTCTTTAATTAATGTGCATAGCTTACTTAGGACAACTGGCCAGTAATTCATTTGTGGTCCTTCCAGTGCATAGAATGGGAATTCAAAGTTTGTCATGATGCTTAAGTCTTTTTCTTTCATTACTTTACCGAGTGTTTTGCTTAGAAGCAAAGTATTTAGCCCTTTGTAATTGGTTTTGACAAAAGAATTTTGTCCTATTGCGTTGCACTGTCCGTAAATGCTTGCCAACTGGTTAGCTATTATTGTTGTCATGTCATCTTCATCATACGTGATTTTCCTTGCTTCATCCATAATGGAAAATTATTGTTGCTTATGTTAGACTCAATGACTTAGAGATTTTGATATATGACAAATACAACTTAATGTGTATGCAAATGTTTTAGTGTCAAATTGTAGAGACAGGTATCAAGCAGTAATCAACAAGTTCGGTAAGCAAAGACAAGGAAAATATTCAAGGAAGAACTTGAAGGAATCGAAAGAGCTACATGAAGGAGTCAAAGAGCAAAGACAGAGATCAAAGGAATCATCAAGACAAAATCTTAATGGAGAAATTAGATTCAAGTCTTAGATGATTTGTAAGAGACGAAATCTCTTATTCACAAATAGCTCATTTGAAAAGATGCATGAAGAAAATCATTTTTCATAACCTGCATTAAAAAGAATAAGTTTTCGTTAATGAAAATAATTTTTGGAAATAAGATTTCAAAGTGCTCGTCCAACACTGAAGAAATAAGAAGCGCACGTCCAACACTAAAGTGACACAAGCGCTCGTCCACTAAAGTGACACAAGCGCACATCTACTAAAGTGACAGAAGCGCACGTCTACTAAGGTGATAGAAGCGCACGTCTACTAGAGTGACAGAAGCTCACGTCTACAAAAGTGACAAGTGCTCGTCCACTAAAGTGATACAAGAGCTCGTCTACTAAAGGGATACAAGCGCTCGTATACTAGTTGGAGCACGTCCAATTACTTTGTGTTTTAGCACTCTCATCTGCTGACGTGGTAAATGGACGCGGCTATTTTTTCAAGATGGACGCGGCTATTTTTTAAGATGGATGCGGTTATTTTTTAAGATAGACACGGCTATTTTTCGAAATGGACTCGGTTATTTTATGGACGCAAATTTTACAAGAACAATCAGAATCTTATTTCAAGAACGAGAATCAAGAAAACAGATTCTGTTAAATCAGATCCAAATCTATTTTGATTGATCCCAACAACTATAACTTGTTTTCTATATAAAGAGGGATCAAAGGAACACTTTTTACATAACGATATCCTATCATAACAATATAACAATACACATATCATTCATCATCTTTCTTGAGCTTATTGTGAAAAAGAGTGTTTCAATGCTCATAAGTGCCTCAATTTGTTTATCTGACTATTGAGAGTTATGAATCAACTTTTGTTTTACTTTTGATTGTAAAGAGAGAGGGAGTCTCTCTGAGTGATTAGGGTGAGGTATCCTTAGGGTTGAACATTGAGGCTCTTCACAAGAGTGTGGTATCTCGAGATGAAGGAGTGCTCTGTGGTGTAAAGGTTTTTCAAGCTACCTGGTAAAGCTTGTGTGTTAGTGTGTGAAATCCCACAGGTGGAGTGGGGACTGGATGTAGGTCACAGTGGAGGTGGCTGAACCAGGATAAATCTGGTTGTGTGGTATCTCTAAACTCAAACACCTTACTTTCTGTTTATGTTCAAGAACCTGCAACTTTGATGTTTAAAGTTCAATATAATTTATGTTCTTGATCTGTATAAACTGTATTGAAACCTGAGCTCGATTGTAATCAATACTGTGTTATCTTCGTTTAAAACTGAGATTGATCAAAATCATTCTTGATTACTGAAACTGAACTATTACTGAGTTAGTGAACATGAAAATATTCTCTATTAATTCTGAATTAATCTTTCTTATCCTCACCGCCTTCTATTCAAGATTTTGTAAAAACCCTTCATCGATTTTGTAAAAGATCCTGAGGGCACTAATCCGCAACTTTGATTTGAAAAGCTTTGTGAAAAAGTTTTAAGAGGGAAAGATTTTTTGAAAACTCAATTCACCCCCCCTATTGATTAGTTGAAGCCAAAACAACAATTGACATCAGAGCTAAACTCTTAAGTTTGGCTTAACAGTTATAAGAGTATGGCTTACAATGACTGTTTAAATGAAGGGGCTTCCCTTGCACGCCCTCCTGCCTTCAATGGATCTGAGTATATCTATTGGAAAGAAAGAATGGTAATCTTCCTTGAGGCAACAGGTGTTGACATATGGGATACAGTAGAAAATGGACCATTTGTCCCCTCTACTGTAGATGCTAATGGTGCTCCAAGAAATAAGCCTAAAACTGAATGGAATGAGGATGATAAGAAAAAAATTCAATATAATGCACGTGCTAAGAATATTATAACATCTGCTTTAAGCTGTGATGAGTTTTTCAGGGTTTCAAATTGCAAATCAGTAAAGGAGATGTGGGATACATTGCAAGTAACACATGAAGGAACCTCAGATGTCAAAAGAGCAAGAATGAACACCCTCACACATGAGTATGAGCTGTTCAAAATGAATCGAGGAGAACCTATGACTAAAATGCAAAAGAGATTCACACACATCGTAAATCAATTGGCTGGTCTTGGAAAGGCAATCTCCAATGAGGATCAAATTAACAAAGTAATGAGATGCTTGAGCAGGGAATGGCAACCTAAAGTCACTGCAATCTCAGAATCTAGAGACCTCTCATCAATGACCATTGCCACACTGTTTGGAAAATTGCAAGAACATGAATTGGAGTTGAACAGACTGAATGAGAGTGAAGAAACTGATAAAAGAAAGAATGGATTGGCTCTGAAATCACAAGTCAGTGAAGTAGAAGACAACGATGATGATAATACAGGACAAGAGCCTGAATCTGAAGAAGAGATGAGATTGCTAGTTAGAAAGTTCAAGAACTTCCTAAAGAAGAAAGGCAACTTCAAAAGAAAGCCATCCACTTTTCCAAAAAGAAACTTCAGCAAAGGTGACAACTCTTCCAACAACATCACATGCTATGAATGTGGAAAGATTGGCCACATGAAGCTTGACTGTCCAAAGCTGTAAAAGAAGGAGAAAACTGAAAAGTTTGACTCGAAGGACAAGAAGTGGAGAAAGCCAAGAAAGGCCTACATTACTTGGGATGATAATGATGTAGATTACACTAAAGAATCTGAATCTGAGGAGGCAAACTTGTGCTTGATGGCCAGCAATGACAGTGATTCAGAAAGTGAAGTAAGTTCTAATGATCAACCTTCTTATGATGAATTGCAAAATGCTTTTGAAGAACTTCATAAAGAATCAATTAGACTTGCTAGATTGCTAAATAAGTCTAAGAAAACCATCACATGCTTAGAGGAGAAAAATTTTGTTTTAAACAAAGAGGTAGATCAATTAAAAACACAAAATTGTGCTTTACAAGATGTTTTATATGCACCTATATGCGATAAATGTCCTAAGTTGGAGAAACATATAAATCATTTGAATGGTGATCTATCTAAAATTACTAGTGATAAAGAAATCTGGAATGCATCTAGCTGTACATTGACTAAAGAAGTTGAAAAACTGAAAGATGACTTAGTCAAGTTCACAAATGGTGTAGATAATTTGGATGCATTGTTAGAACAACAAAAATGTGTTGATGATAAGGCTGGAATAGGCTATAAACCTAAGATACATGAGAAATATTTCAAGAAATTTTTTGCTGCACCTATGACATCAAACACACCATTTGTTAAATGCAATTTCTGTGCTAGAAAAGGTCACACAGCTTCTACATGTCATTACAGAAAATCTGCTTATAATGAGTCTAAGTATATATGGGTTCCTAAAGGAACTATTGCTGCAACTAACTCAAAAAGACCCAAACGGATTTGGGTACCTAAAGCTAAAACATGATTCTGTTTTGTAGGTGTGTTGGAAAGCCAAGAATGTGAAATGGTATCTTGACAGTGGCTGTTCCAAGCACATGACTAGAGACAGAAGCAAGTTCATTTCCTTTACCCCTAAGTCGAGTGGTAGTGTTACCTATGGAGACAATAATAAAGGGAGAATACTTGGCATTGTCAACATTAGAAGTGACTCAACAACAATGATTGAGGATGTACTATATGTTGAGGGACTGAAACACAACCTATTAAGTATCAGTCAACTATATGACAAAGGCTTCAGGGTAAAATTCAATTCCAATAGTTGCTTCATAGAAAATCAGCATGATGAAAATTTGAAATTAATTGGACATAGGATAGATAACATCTATATGCTTGATTTAGATAATATCTCTTCAAATACTGCATGTTGTCTTATTTCATAAGAAGAAGAGAATTGGCTGTGACATAGAAGAATTGCACACATTCACATGAACCACTTGAATAAACTGATTCGTAAAGATCTTGTAGTTGGCTTGCCTAAACTAAAATTTGTGAAAGATGGACTATGTGATGCATGTCAAAAAGGAAAGCAAGTTAAGGTCTCTTTTAAACCAAAGAACATTGTTTCAACAACTAGACCCTTGCAACTTTTACACATGGATTTATTTGGTCCGTCTAGAACCAAAAGCTTTTGTGGTAACTCGTATGCATTGGTAATAGTAGATGATTACTCTAGATATACATGGACATATTTTCTATCTCATAAGAGTGATTCATTTGCTGCATTTAAGAAAATGGCAAAATTTGTGCAAAATGAAAAGGACGTAAAAATTGTTTTTATAAGAAGTGATCATGGGGGAGAATTTCAAAATGAAGTGTTTGAAAACTTTTGTGATGAGCATGGCATTCAAAATGATTTCTCTGCTCCTAGAACTCCACAACAAAATGGAGCAGTGGAAAGAAAGAATAGATCATTAGAGGAGATAGCAAGAACTATGTTCAACGACTCGAGTTTGCCAAAACATTTTTGGGCAGATGCTATCAATACGGCCTGCTATGTGTTAAATAGAGTTTTGATAATACCAATCTTAAAGAAAACCCCTTATGAGCTTTACAAAGGAAGAAAACCAAATATAGCACATTTTTATGTTTTCGGTTGCAAATACTTTGTTCTTAACAATGGAAAGAATAATCTTTGAAAATTTGATGCAAAGGCTGATGAAGGAATTTTCCTAGGTTACTCTCTATCAAGTAAAGCATTTAGAATATATAATAAGATAACACAAACTATTGAGGAATCTGTGCATGTGACATTTGATGAGTCTAACCCCAAAAGGTTGGGAAAGGATTGTGTTATTGATGATCTTGCAGATTCAATTGAGAAAACTCTCCTAGAAGAGAAACAGGACAATGAAGAAGATGAAAGCTTAAAGAACGAATCGCTGCAGCAGGAGCAAACAGAACAACAGTCTGACCTACCAAAGGAATGGAGGACTGTCAGAAATCATCCAATTGATAACATCATCGGTGAAATTACAAAGGGGGTAACTACTAGACAATATCTTAGAAATGTTTGTAATCATATGGCATTTGTGTCTCAAGTAGAACCTAAGAACATAGATGATGCTATAATTGATGAACATTGGACGATGGCTATGCAAGATGAGTTAAACCAGTTTGAAAGAAACCAAGTTTGGAAACTAGTGCCTAAACCCAAGAACTGTCAAGTAATAGGTACAAAATGGGTTTTTAGGAATAAACTAGATGAAAATGGTATAATTGTAAGCAACAAGGCTAGATTGGTAGCAAAAGGGTATAACCAAGAAGAAGGCATGGATTATGATGAAACATATGCACCAGTAGCAAGATTAGAAGCTATAAGAATGCTACTTGCTTATGCTTGCATAATGGGATTTAAATTGTATCAAATGGATGTTAAGAGTGCTTTCTTAAATGGATTTATACAAGAGGAAGTGTATGTTGGTCAACCACCTGGTTTTGAGAATAATGAATTGCCTAACCATGTTTATAAACTGTCTAAAGCACTATATGGCTTAAAGCAAGCTCCTAGAGCTTGGTATGAAAGGTTAAGTAATTTTCTCATTGAAAAAGGATTTAAAAGAGGTAAAGTTAACACAACTTTGTTCACTAAGAAAAAGGCACACAACATTTTACTTGTACAAATATATGTGGATGATATAATTTTTGGTGCCACTAATGAGCATTTGTGCAATGAGTTTGCAAGTCTTATGTAGAGTGAGCTTGAAATGTCAATGATGGGTGAGCTGAACTTTTTCCTTGGACTGCAAATAAAGCAAACTGAAAATGAAATCTTTGTTAGCCAAACCAAGTACTGCAATGAGTTGATCAAGAAGTTTGGCATGGAAAATGCTAAGGAGATGGCTACTCCAATGAGTACCTCCGTTATCCGGACAAGGATGAGCAAGGTAAACCTGTTGATGTTTCTAAATTCAGAGGTATGATATGCTCACTACTTTATCTTTTTGCCAAGAGGCCATATATCATGTTTAGTGTATGCATGTGTTCTAGGTATCAAGAAAATCCAAAATAATCACACTTAATAGCAGTTAAAAGGATAATTAAGTATCTTTTAGGAACAAAAGACATGGGATTATGGTATCCCAAAGGAGTTACATGTACTTTAATTAGCTATTCACACTCTGATTTTGCTAGTTGTAAACTAGATAGAAAAAGTACCAATGGAACTTGCCATTTACTAGGAAAATCATTAGTATCATGGTTCAGTAAGAAACAATCTAGTATGGCTTTATCCACTGCAGAGACTGAATATGTAGCAGCTGGTAGCTGTTGTGCACAAGTTTTATGGATGAAACAACAATTAGTTGATTATGGTGTGCAACTAAACCAAGTTCCTATTAGATGTGACAATACAGTGCAATTAACTTAACTAAGAATCCCATAATGCACTCTAGAACTAAACACATAGAAATCAGACATCATTTCATTAGAGATCATATACAAAGTAGAGAAATTGAGATTGAATATGTTGATACAACTAAGAAACTTGCTATATCTTTACCAAGCCCTTGAACAAGGAAAGCTTCTTCTTCATTAGAAGAGAATTGGGCATAATCAATCAATCCTATATCTAATCTCTAAAGAAACTGATTATATGACTGTATCTTTGTGTAAATATGCTCTGATTCTTGTATGATTTGATTTAGAATATCTATGAATGATTAGAAGAGAGTTTTGAAATATCTATGCGAGTTGGACGCATCTTTCTGATTTACCCCTGCACCTATCCCTCTATCATGAACAATTTTATATGCTATGTTTGAATGATTAAGTGCTTGCCTTTTCTATTGCGTTGAATGTTTCTTTTCTTTACCTTTTTGATGATGCCAAAAGAGGGAGGAAAAAGTATGATATAGAGAAAGGGATAATAACAAATTATACATGAAAAAAAGTATGATATAGTGAAAATGAATTATACATGCATATGTTGAGGGGGAGCTTAAAAGCTTACATGATTAATGTGGAGTAAATCAAATTTTGCTCTGTTAATTTTTTTTTGCTCTGATATACTTCTACTCTGACTGCTCTGATACCATGATATAAATCTGTCAAAAACACTTAACTTCTGCTACACTTATACTCTGATCTTATAATTTGTTAAAAGATTTGTCATAATCAAAAATGGGGAGATTGTTAGACTCAATGACTCAGAGATTTTGATATATGAAAAATACAACTTAATGTGTATGCAAGTGTTTTAGTGTCAAATTGTAAAGACAGGTATCAAGCAGTAATCAACAAGTTCAGTAAGCAAAGACAAGGAAAATATTCAAGGAAGAACTTGAAGGAATCGAAAGAGCTACATGGAGGAGTCAAAGAGCAAAGACAGAGATCAAAGGAATCATCAAGACAAAAGCTTAACGGAGAAATTAGATTCAAGTCTTAGATGATTTGTAAGAGATGAAATCTCTTATTCACAAATAGCTCATTTGAAAAGATGCATGAAGAAAATCATTTTTCAAAACCTGCATTAAAAGGAGTAAGTTTTCGTTAATGAAAATGATTTTTGGAAATAAGATTTCAAAGCGCTCGTCCAACACTGAAGAAATAAGAAGCGCACGTCCAACACTAAAGTGACACAAGCGCTCGTCCACTAAAGTGACATAAGCGCACATCCACTAAAGTGACAGAAGCGCACGTCTACTAAAATGACAGAAGCGCACGTCTACTAAAGTGACAGAAGCGCACGTCTACTAAAATGACAGAAGCTCACGTATACTACAGTGACAGAAGCTCACGTCTACTAAAGTGACAGAAGTGCTCGTCCACTAAAGTGATACAAGAGCTCGTCTACTAAAGGGATACAAGCGCTCGTATACTAGTTGGAGCACGTCCAATTACTTTGAGTTTTAGCACTCTCATCTGCTGACGTGGTAAATGGACGCGGCTATTTTTTCAAGATGGACGCGGCTATTTTTTAAGATAGACACGGCTATTTTTCGAAATGGACTTGGTTATTTTATGGACGCGAATTTTACAAGAACAATCAGAATCTTATTTCAAGAACGAGAATCAAGAAAACAAATTATGTTAAATCAGATCCAAATATGTTTTGATTGATCCCAACGACTATAACTTTTTTTCTATATAAAGAGTGATCAAAGGAACACTTTTTACATAACGATATCATGTCATAACAATATAACAATACACATTATTCATCATCTTCCTTGATCTTATTGTGAAAAAAAGTGTTTCAATACTCATAAGTGCTTCAATTTGTTTATCTGACTATTGAGAGTTATGAATCAACTTTTGTTTTACTTTTGATTGTAAAGAGAGAGGGAGTCTCTCTGAGTGGTTAGGGTGATGTATCCCTAAGGTTGAACATTGAGGCTCTTCACAAGAGTGTGGTATCTCGAGGTGAAGGAGTGCTCTGTGGTGTAAAGGTTTTTCAAGCTACCTGGTAAAGCTTGTGTGTTAGTGTGTGAAATCCCACAGGTGGAGTGGGGACTGGATGTAGGTCACAGTGGAGGTGACTGAACCATGATAAATCTAGTTGTGTGGTATCTCTAAACTCAAACTCCTTACTTTCTGTTTATGTTCAAGAACATGCAGCTTTGATGTTTAAAGTTCAATATAATTTCTATTCTTGATCTGTAGAAACTGTATTGAAACCTGAGCTCGATTGTAATCAATACTGTGTTATCTGCGTTTAAAACTGAGATTGATCAAAACCATTTTGATTACTGAAACTGAACTATTACTGAGTTATTGAACCTGAATCTATTCTCTATTAATTTTGAATTAATCTTTCTTATCCTCATCACCTTCTATTCGAGATTTTCTAAAAACCCTTCATCGATCTTGTAAAAGATCCTGAGGGCACTAATCCGCAACTCTGATTTGAAAAGCATTGTGAAAAAGTTTTAAGATGGAAATACTTTTTGAAAACTCAATTCATCCCCCCTCCTCCTCCCTCTTGAGTCGTTGAAGCCAAAACAACAGCTTATGCCTATGAAGGCGAAATGCTTGGCTGGCTGTTTTGTTTGGAAGTCTGGGTATGCTGGGTAGAACTTTAAATAAATAGCCCTTTCTCCAGCCACCTTCTTCTTGTATAGTTGAAGTAATATGGGAACAGATTAATCTCATCGAGATTCTTGCTTGGTAAATACACTCAATTAATCCAAATTGGAACATATTGAATGCTAGAGCTGGGGTTGCTCCTGCTTCTTGGACTTCTTTTCCTTTCCTTGCCTTTTCATTTACTTGAGAAATCTTTAAAGGTTTTTTTGCTGCTTCTTTGGTTGGAAATGCTTAATGATGAACTCCTGATATTCCTTGACAATGGGGGGTTGCTTTGTACCAATCATCATAGATTCCTAGCATTGGGCCGTTAAAGACAACGTACCATTTATTTGTTTCTTTTCGTGCTGCTTCTTTGATCTCATTTGGGATTCTTCTTTCCAAAAGTCCTTCTGTTTGCATTTGGAGTTCCAATACTTTTAAATCTAATTTAATTAAGTCTAATTCCTTCAGCTTCTGTTCTTCAAGTGCTTTTTTAAGCTGGTACTGCTGCTTTAATAATTCTGCTGTGCTTCGCTCCATTCTCTGGATAAGATATCTGCAAGAACATTCTTTTCTCCCTTAATATGAGAAATTGAATAATTGTATTCAGATAATTTTATTTGCCATCGGATTAATCTCCCTTGCTTATAGGTTCCTTTGTTATTAAGATTTTTGAAACCTGAAACATAGGTTGAATCAATCCGAACAATGAATTCTTTATCTAGTACATAGATCCGATGCTTTTCCAACATTCGGATTAGTGCTAGAGTTTATTTTTCATGTGTTGGATAATTAATTTCGCTATCTGAAAAAGTTCCAGATGCTTATCGACATAGTAATTCATTCTTTTGCCCTGGGGACTTTGCTTTCATGACTCATCCCCAGCAGTCATTAGATTCATCAGTTTCTATAATAATTAGATCATCATCTGATGGATGATATAACTCAGGAAGATCCTGGTATATCAATTTCATTTTTTCGATAATTGCTTCGTCTTCCTCGCTCCAAGACCAGAGGGCATCTTTCTTTAATTTTTGTTGAAGTGCTTTCCTTTCAGCTGTAAGATCCTTGATAAAACCTTCACTGAAAATATATGTTAGTAATCCAAGAAATCTTTGTAATTCCTTTTTGTCTTTTAGTTTAGTAGGAAAATTCTGTAATTTTTCTAACACATGCTTTTGCATTAGAATTTTTCCTTTTTCAATTTCTAATCCTAAATAATTGATTTTGTTTTGAGCTAATTTAGCTTTTTTCTTACTTAAGACTACTCCATGTTCTAGACATTTCTTAAGTACTAATTCTACTTTGTTAAAATGATCATCTAAATATTTATTGGTAAAGACCAAGATATCATCAATATATATAAGATAAAAATCTTTATATTCTTTGAGTATTGAATCCATTCTTCTTTGAAAGATTCCCAATGACGGCTTCATTCCCATTGGAAGTACATTCCATTCATATTGACCTTGAGGACAACTGAATGCTATTAATGCTTTAGAATCCTCAGATAATCTAATTTGATAAAATCTTGATTTAAAATCAAAGGTACTAAACCAATTCATATTCCTAATTCGTTCAATAGTTAAATCCTTTCTTGAAAGAAAATAAGCATCACCTTCCATTGCATCATTTATTTGTTTACAATTAATTACCATCCTTCTTTTTCCTCTTTTTATTTCATTATGATTTTCTACATAAAAAGCTGGTGCCGAATGCTTGCTTTTTGATGGCCTAATTAATCCTTTTTTGCACATTTCTTCAATATCTTTTGTAAATTCATCTCTATCTTGTTTTGTGTAAATCATAGATTTACATTTTACTTCTTTTGTTGGGTCTTTTAGTTTTAATGCGGTTAATTCAATATTTTTGTTATTAATATTTGGATCTAGCGAATTTTCACTACGTACAGACTTTGTCTAAAAGTTATTCTATATGAGCTGGAATTCTTCTATTTGGTTCTAAGTTTATTAATACATGGTGAATTTTTAAACATATTTCTTTGACTAACTCACCACGGTTCAGCCTGCTAAGCTCTGAATTTTTAGAATAAATACCGTCAGAAAAGTGAATATTTGGGATATTAATTATATCTCTTATTGCTGTTGATAAATATATGGTGTTTTTAGGGATATATATTCTAAATACTGGGAAAATGGTTCATATAATCTTAAAAGGTTATTCCCAATAATCATATCTACGCTTGTATCTTGTTGATATATTGTTGGTACTATAAATAATTTTTCTTGTATAATTAATGTAATTCTTGTTACCACCCAATGTAATGGATGTATTGATCCATCTGTAATTTGTATTTTTACTGGTTTTTCTAATTTTTCCCATTTGTCAAATGCTCTTGTTGCTAGACAAATACTTGCTCCAGATATCTATATATGCTTCAGTTTCTTTTTTACTTTTTTCTATTATTATCTTTATATAAGTATTATTTGGATTCTGTTTCTTCTGAAAATAATTCATTTTCAAGATATTCATATATGTAACACCCCGATTTTTCCGCTTTCTAAGATCGGTATAAATATAAATAAATGTTTATATTTTTATCTGAAACTTAGAAAATGATTTTGGGAAAACCAAAGTCATATTCATATCATACTTATTTTTATAAGTATACGGTGAAATTTTGGGTCAAAAATTCAGACGAAACCCGGTCTGCGATTTATTGACAGTAAGATTTTAATGCTCAAATGACCTAATTTTGACTCGTGAACGAAACAATTAAGATTTTTATGAAGTTTCCAACTTCTTTGGCTATTTTAAAAATTTTTCACTTAAAAAGTGAATTAAAATATATTATGCGGGCGTTATACGAAATCGGGTAAACGACGAAGCTGAAAACGGGATTTTCGGGACCCGCTAACGGATAAATAGGATGTCAAATCATGATGAGTCACAAGGGGTGAGTCATGGGATGACTCCTCATGGTCATGATTACTTTTTAGGGGAAATGACCATTATGCCCTTATGGTTGATTTTAATTACAAATTAACCTAAAGCAAGATTACACCTTTGTCCTTGGATTTTTGGCATATTGACCCTTTTGCCCTTGAAACCCACGTCCTCAAGGCTGCCAAGAGGCCCAACTTCACACCTATTTAAGGAGCACTTCATCTTCTTCATCAACTTTGCCATTTTCCATTAAAACTCCTAAGTTACATAGCTTGATTTTGTGAAGCAAGTCCTTGGATCTTCACTTGTTTTTGATCTTCAAGAGGTGAATCCTATTCTACTTCCCTAATCATGTCTATGTTCTTCAATAAGTTTCATGATTCAAAGTCTATTTCATCTATGTTCATCACTTTTAAGTTTCTAGATCTAGAACTTTGAAAAATCATAGTAAATCATAGAAAAATCCTAAAAATGTGAAACCAATTTCTATGATCCTATTATCCTCTCTATATTCAAGATCCAAGAGTGTGCATAAAAATAAATTTTCGTGCCTAGTTAACCTAAAGAGGCAGAACCTATGTCTTGGTGGGGGAGGATTTTGTTCATTTTCTTTACATGATCCAATCTTATAAGTTATGTAGGTATTGGATCTATGTTGTTTGAAATGAATCAAGGTCTCTAAGCTAATTTAGTTTTCATGGCTGAAATTTAATTGTTTGAGGTTTGGAAGATTTAATTTCAATCTTTGTACAATGATATATTGATTTAGGGTTTTAAGTAACTAGGAATCATTAATCCAAGAGTTTAGAAATTTTAGAGATTTCTAACCCCAAAGTCAGCCCTTGGCCGAAACCAACATGTAGGATTTTAGGCTTGATTTAGTTGTTTGTTTGTTGATTGAGTGTTATGTTTAATGAAGGATAAACTAGATTATCGTAATACGTGCGTTGACGGTTCCCAGATTCACGACAAAATTTTAAATCGGAAGCTAAGTTCTTCGGGAGGTAAGGGGAGCTTACCTGAGGGATTTTTCTCAATAACTATTTGCTTGTAGTGTGGTTGATATGATTTATATGTGGTTGTGATTAATTGTTTATGTTGTTTACGTTGTGTTGTTTATCTGTGTATCGGTGATTGATCTGCTTTTAATTTATTTAATTATCTGCAGTTGTATATTATAGTGCTATGATGCATGATTTGCCTGGTGATATAATTATGATAATTGTTATTGACTGTTGTTTGTGAGTGTTGTTTGAGAAGCCCTGGTGGTGGTCGGTGCACAACCGATTAATCGGATAAAAACTTTAATAGTTTGTGAAAATTATATTCAACGTTTTATGGGAAATGTTGGAATATAATAATAGTGGAAAATATTATTTTGGAAAAATAATGAGTTTTGAGAAATATTATTATTTTAATGATTTGTTAGTGTAAAAGTAATTTATGAGTCACAATGAGAGCGAAAATCGTGAAAATATTTTTGCATCGCTAATTTTTACGTAAGAAATTCGGAATATTACAAAATATTCTTTTATGAAATTAATTGGTGAAAATAAGTTAATCATGATTTTAGAAAATTAATTAAGTGGAAAAAATTAAGTTTTGGCTTAAAAAGCCTTAAAAATAATATTTGACGGCAAATTTGGAAAAGTGTAGACAGCAAGTATTTTTGAAACGGCAGTGCATATTTTGAGGAGAATAAACCTCAAGTGACTCATTGGTTTGTGAAAAACTAAGTTTTATAATTTAAGGATTTTATAATGAATTTCTACCTTGGAAAAAGAATTTCTGAAAGTCAAAAGTTGATTCAACCGTGTTGAAAGTACAGTTGGACTTAGTAACCGAGACGTCGGGGTACTAAGGTTCTGTGTTGTGATGGACTCGAGGTCATTTGGACTTGAGGGCCTGTACCGTATACGTGAGGTATACCGTATTGAAACATTGAAGATGTTTTGTAGTACCACGAACCTAAGACTGGTGCATCGGTCGAGAGGTGTCGTGATTGAGCACCTGATTTGTGAGGTCTGTGTTGTAATAAAAGTTTTAAGGGTGTTTTAAAACTATGTGGGTCGTAAGCCATTTTGAGCTTTGGCAAAGAAAGATTGAACACAAAGAAAAGAATGAAACAAAAGTGTTTTGCATGCATTGGCAGACGTGCCTGTGTTCTGGCTGCGTGCCTGGTATTCTGTTCTGGCTGCGTGCCTGGTGTTCTGTTCTGGCTGCGTGCCTGGTATTCTGTTCTGGCTGCGTGCCTGGTATTCTGTTCTGGCTGCGTGCCTGGTATTACGCTCCGCTGCGTGCCTGGTATTCTGTTCTGGCTGCGTGCCTGGTGTTCTGGCTGCGTGCCTGGGAGTCTGATCAACTCATTACTTGTTGGGATATCTCATGAGATTAGGTGTGAATGTTTAGATGATGTATAGAAGTTTTCATGCATAGTTTTCCAATGTTGATGTTTGGGGTGTGAAACCCACTGATAAACTGTATGTTATAATTGACATGTTTATGTGTATGTGCATGTGTCTTCTTTTGTGCTAGCATTTAGTTATTTTGTTAAATCCATATATTGGCGTCTCACCCTTACAAACATATCAGAGTCGCACAAGGGATGAGATTCTACAAAAGAGGAGAAGGTTGTCTAGTTCGAGGCATCTTTGTCTTTGCTCCAGTTGGCGGTAGTGTCTGTTAGTTACGACCAGCTTAGGTCCTATTTTGATATATTGTGTTTAGGAGAATAAAACTGATAATGATCTAGGTGTGAAGACATATGAGGCAGTATGGTTGTATGACTTATATACATTATGTATTTAAGTGTGATTTGATTACGTTGTTGTTGTTATAAGGTTAAAAAGAAAAAAATTTATCACCATATTTTGAAAGGATGAACATTGAGAAAACATTATTTTCCGAAAGCAACCAGCAAATTAAGTTTTATTTCCACAAACGGGTAACCATGTGATGACCCGAGTTAGGGTGTCACAATATATGCTTTCATCAGTATCAGTTAATTCTTCTTCTAATGGTTCAAGTTCATATATTTGGTATACTTGCTTTATTAATTTTGATTTTTCTTTAAAATCTTTGTCTTTTCACTGAGGACATTCATTAGCATAATGACCTTCAACATTACATATCCAACAGACACATTTTTTTTTCCTTTTGGACAATATTTTCTTGGTGTCACTTTCTTTCTCCTAAAGAATTTTTTCTTGTTATTTTTATAATATGTTTTCTTTCTTGGATATCTTCTTTTTAGTTTTGGTTTCCTATAATATTTTCTTTTTCTTGCTGGTATTTCGCAGCCATAATTTCCAGGTTTTTCTATTTCTGGGATATCACAACAAATTGCAATGCTCCCTCTATTTAATTATCCCATTGTTTCTCTTGCTAAACATTGTTCTCTTAATCCTTGGTATACAGTTTGAATAATTCCTCCTAAGGTGTTAGCTGTTTCATTTTGTCTGGATTCCCATAATATCTTTATTCTAGTATTAAGGGGATATGGTAACTTGTCTATAAAGATATGTTTATAAGTTTCTTTTGCTTCTTCATTCACTTGATAATAATATTTTTGGTATTCACAAATAAAGCTTTCTATTTGACACATGTCGCATATTTGTATTTTATTTAAATGAGTTATAGCCTTTTCATTTAAGAATTTATTTGTTTTTTTTCTTGTTGATGAAACATAGTATATCCTAAAAATTCTTGATAGATCATAGCCATAACCATTTTGGCAAAATCTTGATTATTTTTTACTAATCTTGCATGCCCTTGCCAAGCTTCATCTTTTATGCTAAGTAAAAATGTTTGTACATTTCCTGTTGTTTTAAATGTTAATTTTTTTTTTACATCCATTACATTTAGTTTAATAAATCTTTCATCGGTTGCAATCAGTAATATCATTTCATTGGTTCATTGTACTAATATTTCTTCTTTATTTTTTGCACAATCAAGATTTAATACATTTCCTATTCTAGTTGATTCATAATGATATTTAAATTCTTCTTGAATTTTTGTCCATTTACTAGTTTTTCTTACATATCCTTTTTTATACATCGTTTCTTCTTCGTATTTATCCCATGCTCCATCGGGAGTATATTTATATTATTCCCATTTTCTTTTGGGCTTTGTTCCACTATATTCTCCTTTTTCCATTTTTATATAATTCTCTTCAGATTCTGAGGTTGAACTATAGTTTAGAATTATTTCTTGATTTTCTTTTATTACTTGATCTATTGGATCTATTTTTTGTATTTGGTCATGTTCTTCTTCAATTATTTTTAATTATTCTAGTAATTGTTGAATTTCTTCTAAATCATTTGATTTCTTTAATGTTTCCATATAATCTTCCTTTATCCTCACCATAAAGTTATTGATTTAGATAATATTGATAGTTCTAATTGTGTTTCTTGTTTTTTAATTACTTTATCTAAATCTCTTGATTTCAGTAATTCTTCTAGATCTTTAATTGTTATATATTTATTTTTCTCTTTATCTTCTAAAAGATGTTCTAATTGTTCAAGAATTTGTCTAATTCTTTCAATATCTTTATTTTCATCTATTTCTTTGCCTTTACATATATTATTTAGTGTATCTCTTATATTATTTATTTCACTTTGTCATTTTTGTATTCTATTATAAGTGCAATTCACAATTTTATTGGTATTTTCTATTAAGTGAATAATATTTTTATTCATTTCTTCCACAATTTTTTCTAATACTTCAAATTTTATTACCATTTCTTCATATAAACCTATTATTATAATGTTTTTATTTATTAATATTTTATTGGAGGGTTACGCCACCCGCATGGTACGTAAGAAACCTCCAACTATATATTTGTGGACTAAACATGTTTTCATACTTAAAAGTTCTGAAGTTATAATTCTCCAATCAAATGTTGTTTTTTCTTTTATGCATAGAAAAGGACTTTGGGGGCAAAGACTTGAGATTTAAAGATGTTTGTTGGTAAGTCGTTTTCACATGGTGAACAACGGCATGATAGTGCATGGACTTCCATTATTTTCAGAATCCTAAATGCTAGTTTTGATTAAGTACTAATACTATTTATATACACTTCACATTATCCTACATTGCTTGCTTTGACTATTTAATTATAACTAGATGCACCTTGTTTTCACTTGCTATACTTGTTACTATCAAGATCACATTGGAGACCTCATAACCCACCTTTCAATAATGAATGATTAATGATACATAATAATTTTGTGATTAGCCTTATCAATAATGCTTATAATCACTCATACGTATAAAACGACTTCAAAGGATACATTTATATGATTCTATATATAAGTTCCTTTTAAATTCTAATGAAAGATTATAATTGAAATATTAAATTTTCTAATTTATTTTTTAAATTTTTTTATCAAATAATATAAATAAAATGATATGTTTATATTAAATTTTTATATAAATTTTATTTATTAGGTAGGGGTCGAATAAAGTAAGAATTTTGTTAAAATAATAAAGGTAAAAATAAGAGGAAAGTAGATAAGCTAGAAGCTTAATAAAATAGGTTATGAAAAAACCTATAAACTAATGAGATAATCGGATTTACCAAACACCCCTACCTTGTCCAAACAAACTTATAAGCTATCTAGCAAATAAGTTATAAGTTAGCATACTGGACTTGTGAAATAGAGCTTTTGACTCTATTTGTAAAGTCCAATAAGCTAGCCCATAGCTTATTTGATTAGCTTATAAGCTTGTTTGACTAAAGTAAATAATATTTGATAAACAAGCTTATCTATTAGCTTATAGCTTACTTTCATAAGCTATTTTATTTAGCTTATCAACTTTTCTCTCATTTCTACCTTTATTATTTTAATGAAATTCATACTTAATATGGCCCCTACCTCGTAAAATAAAAGTTATACTAAACAATCATATAAACATGTGATTTCATTCATATTATTTAATAGAAATATTAAAAAAAATATAATTAAAAATTGATATTCTAATTATAAAGCTTTAATTAGAATTTTAAAAAAGAATTTATCTAATTCAAAATGGTATAAACATGTCCTTTTTTTCCCGTCATTTTATATTTATAAGTTAGTTCAATAACCAATTTTATCAAATTCTTCAAATTCAATCAGCTAGTTTTTCAGCAGGGCCGGCCCAACATATGTTGAGGTCTAAAGCGAATGTTTATAGTGAGGCCTTTTTAAAACTAACAAAAATATTTTTATAAAAATAAAAAAAATATAATTAAAAATTGATATTCTAATTATAAAGCTTTAATTAGAATTTTAAAAAAGAATTTATCTAATTCAAAATGGTATAAACATGTCCTTTTTTTCCCGTCATTTTATATTTATAAGTTAGTTCAATAACCAATTTTATCAAATTCTTCAAATTCAATCAGCTAGTTTTTCAGCAGGGCCGGCCCAACATATGTTGAGTTCTAAAGCGAATGTTTATAGTGAGGCCTTTTTAAAACTAACAAAAATATTTTTATAAAAATAATAAAATATTTAAAATTTATATTTTTATATTTAAAAATAATATTGTGATTTATGTTTGAATATTTTTACATTGAAAGCAAAGTTTGATGTACAATTTGGTGTAAATTTTTCAATCAAACGCAAAAGCTACTTTCTGTAGCTTCTAGTTAAAATCATTTCTGAAGGCAAAATCAATTTTGTCTGAGAGTAACCAAACACTTCATTTGTATTATAATAACGTTTAACAGATGACAAAATCAATTCTGCAGCTTTCCATCGTAGAGCCAAACACACTCAATTCCATTAGAAATTAACATCGATTTGATTCCATTCTAAATAATGCATAATAGTTACTAGTTGATTTTAATATTTTAGAACTTGTGTGTTTTGATTATTAATTAAAAAGAAACATAGAAATTATGGGGAAAAAGTAACAAAAGAGAAAATTATGGCCAAAAAAAGTAAATATGTGGTCACCAAAGAGTTGGTCACCATTCACCAATGTTGAACGTAAAAGCAACTTGGAGTTGCTTCTCTATTTTGGACTTAATAGTGCCTCTTTGATTTATAATGGAGAGTAATATAATTGTGTTTGCTCCATATCAAACATGATTTGAGTAAAATAACCGTGTTGAGTGGATGTACGTGCTTTCGCAAAATGGAAATCAAACATAATTTGCACATTCTTTAAATTGCATGAGACTCCAAATGTGATTATGTTCTCTAACTCAAAACTTGTCAGTTTTTAAATTTGTGACCAAATTTGCTTCAAAGAAGATTTCTTTTTTATTTAAATATTATACGCACTCTAATCTCTTATTCAATTTTTGCTTTTATCAAGAATATGCTTAATCTCTTATTCAATTTTTGCTTTTATCAAGAATATGTTCTAAGTTTTAGGTAATTTGTTATTGTCAATTTTGGATTTATATAAAATATAGTAGATTGACTCTTGGACGGGCCGGCTCTATAGACTTTTATTTTTGTGGGGTTTTTTTTTAGTCCTAACCTACATGGATTAGGACTAAAATTAAATGGGATGGGCTGACCCATTTAGAAGGCCGTACTAAAAAGAGTATTTGAATTTATTATTTGGTAATGTATATATTTTCTTTTATGAGTACCTAAATCTAGCATTGGGAGCACCTTCACGGGCTTAGTTGATTTTGTAGTTTATACCCACACTATAAAATAGTGCTTCGCCACGCGGGCTTTTTGTTCTGGGCTTTAAATATATGGATTTTGTTGCTTGCAAGTTGCCATTGTTATATTTTTAACATTTATAATTGGGCACTTTTCATTGGGTTGTGCCCTTAGTTGAGACTTTGGGCTACTAAAAGTGAGGCAATAAGGCTTAGAAATGGGTTGTTCGTGTACCAGGGCTTTCCTAACTTGGGCACCTACAAATTCCGAAAAACAAGTTGATCTTCAAAAACCATTGTTCCTGGGATCGTGCTTGATATTGATATTGGGCTTTTTGACATATTAAAAAGAAAGTAAAAATGACGTAGAATGCTCGGACGTCCTTCTAATAGACCATCAAGTTTGGACAACTCCAATAGATGATGAGATGGTAATTGAGGGATTAATATTTTGAATTTTGATGATACCTATGGAAGATCAATATCATATCGTTGTTTTATTCGCAATTTAACTCAAGGGTCCATCATATCTGGCCTAAAAGATATAAAAATAGAAAATAAATAAAGTAAAAAAAGAAAAAGGAAAAAAAAAGGGTAAAAGAGTTGTTATAATTAGGTGGAATAACATTTTGTTAACACGTTATTCAGTTTTCAATCTGGTGACAAATTAAGGCAACATTAGTCCAAAATAACTTAAGATTCTCTTTCCCGTAATTAGTTCCTCTATTCTTGCTTTCAATATCTAGCTTCAACCTTATATATAGATTCAAATTGCAGCCCAATTTTCCTGCTACGTGCATAACTACGTAGACACCTTCTCAATTCCTCTTAACTTTCAAGTTTCAAGCAATAAAGAGAAGTGGAAAAAACGCAGCAGGCAAGTGAAATCAATCATAAATAGACCAAGAATGCCAAGTCATTGAAGGTATGCTCTCTTTGTATCTTTTCTCCACCTTGCTTGCATGTATTTGTTCTCTTGGAATTTCATGTCAAGATTGTTAATCTATGGGCGTAGCTGTTTGTTCTTCCTTTTGTTTTGGCTCATTTATTAGTTACAATCTATATCATTTGTTGTTGTTGTTGCTGCTGCTGTTGTCATCTCCTTCTTCTTGGATAACTTTTCCTCGCGTTAATTGAGAAAACCATAGCAGTTTAGTAATTTTTTTTGGTTTAAAGTTGTTTCGTAATTCGTTTTTTTTGTTTGTTGCTTTAGTAGTTCTATTTCTTGTTTACCGTTACTTCTAATTTTGATTTAAAGTTGCAATAACAACCGATCAATCAAATTAACGCGATTGTACAAACTTTTTAAAGTCGTTTCTAAAATTTGAGAAGACAAAATTGTCTAATTACATATCTATGCATAAAACGGCCTGGATCCTCTCCCGTGGGTTTTCTGCAGCCTCTTCCCAACAATTGTAAACCATGTGGATACACATTGATTTATTTGGACTACTAGATATGTTTATACTTTTCAATGCATATGGCTGGCTCAACATGCAGTATCTATATATAAAAAAAAAATTATTGCACTGTTGCGCCTCTGGAAAGAATCCAAATTGGCATAAAACCGCTAGTTAAACTTAAATGGCACAACCATTCTCAACCGTCTAAAAAACATCAAAATCCATTTTCCGAAGTTTTCACTTCAAATATTTTTTAAAAGTTTAATTTGGATACATCGTGAGTATAAAGTTTTCTACACACTCAATGAATTACAAATAATTTAATAATATGTGACTTTTAAGTTAGTTATGTTATGAAGCAAATATTTTTAATGATTTGACAAATTATGATTTATTGATAAGTAAAAAAATACTTACATTGACAGTAAATCAATTTTTTTTTTCACTATAAAGAAAATCTTGTTTCCACTGTCCCAAATAAAAAAGGGTTTATAGATAAAGACAGCCTGTTTTCATTCCTCGACTTCAGACTTTTTATTATTTAATTAATATTTATATTTTCTTAGAAAATTATCATTAATAAATGAAGAATACGAATACAAAAATCCAATAATGTTGTTTTGCATTATTCTTCATGCCTTTAGGTATGATCAGGTCACGAGGCCACAGAGTCACAGAGCGTTTAGTCTTGTCTTTGAGACACAAGAATACATCATGTTATTGCCTTATTGGGCTGGAATCTACAGGAGCTAGGTTCAAAATAATCACAAAACTTACAGTGCTGGCCATGTATATGAAATTTGAGTCAAACATTTTATAATTTGAAGTCCATCCCCTAGCAAATACATCAAGTTGCAAAATTAAACAATTTGACAAAATTAAGTTTTCTTTGAAAATTTCCTCTGTTGATAAAAATCATTCAAACATTTTCTCGGTTGTTCTACCACCTTGTTTATATATTCTTTAAAAACATTCCATATATGATTCTCAAATAGTTAGGTTTATATTAATAGACGTTCTTCAAGAACTTTCCCAGAAACATAGATAAATGGCAATGGCTGGTATTACCACCCCCACGCATATTTATTTATAGATAATCAAACAGAGAAAAAGAGGAGTGTACAACTGCAAATTTAGCCTATCATTGCTTACAAATTTTATCGTTAATTAATGGCACATCTCGATGTTTCTAGCTGTAAGTGGGGCTGTTACCTAGCCAGCGCCAGCGTTGGTGCCTTGATGTGCACCACGTCGGCCTTTTTGACTTAATAATTCGGGCTCTCTGCGTTTCATGTATCCGTAGTTAAGGCTGTGGTGTATCATGTACATTATTCATATGTCAAGAATTTTATTAATTTCTTTTTTTTTTTTTTGTATACGTGGTTATTTGACTTTTTAATCATCTAAATATATGGTTGGGTTTGAAATTTTGACCGACTCATATGTTAATTTTATTGACCTAAAAACTTGCCACATTGATAATATAGTGGGTGGTGCACCAACCCAAACCCATATATGGTTAGGAAGCCCATATCATGCTTCTTGGCTGTCCTAAATTGATGGTATAAATAATTATAGTTTTATAACACACACATGAAATGAATCCATAGATTAGGGATGACAATCTACCTTATCCATTGGGTATCCAAAAAAAATTATCCATAATGATAAGGTAATTACCTGCATAATGGGTAAGGGTCAGGATAATTATCCGTAAATTTGAACGGGAACGGGTACCATGTACCCACCCCGTCCGCACCTGCACATATGTATATGTATATATAATTATTTATTTATTTATATTATTTATTTATTTATATTACATATATATATATATATATATATATATATATATATATATATAAAATTGTAACTAGAATACAAATTTTAAAACCAAAAAATTTAAAGATTCTTAACTTTCTAAACCTAATGGCATCTATAATTTCTTTTTGGATGTTTTGTTTACTTAAATATTTTGATTTGTAATGTTTTATAAGTATATTTAAAAGACATTTAAATCGTTTTTAAGTGTTATAATGTTTCTTTTGTTATTTATTTCTTTTTCATAGTTAAAGTGCGGGTAACGGGTGCGGGTACGGGTACGGGTACATAGGTACTCGGAGGGTACGGGTAAGGGTACCAAAATTGCTATCCACACGGGTATGGGTCTGGATACGGGTAATTTTTTCAAACACGGGTATGAGGACGGATATAATAATACTCTACTCAAACCCTACCCATTACCATCCCTACCCTAGATAGATATATAAATACATGAACAAATTGTTTGCTGAAAATTCACCAATTCTTTTGTTTTTTCGAATTTTTCATTTAAGGCTCAAATATCTCAAAACTTCAGTTATTGGTTCTTAACTATCAAAATTTTTGTTTATTTGTTATGATTTGTGTTCTTGGGGTGGTAAAACGGGTTGAGCCCGACGGGCCAACCCGCCAATCTGTCACTTTTTGGCGGGATAGGATAGAGATTTCGACCCACCAACCCATCACAAATCGCCTCCACAACCCACCATGAAAACGGGCGGGTTGGCCCGTCGGGTTGTCTAAATTTTTTTTTAAAATTTGTTTTTTTTTAGTTCTCACTTTTTTAGCCTTTTAAGTTTTAATGTTAGTCATGATTTTAATAATCACTACATGAGTACATGCTGATTGTTAGAAAAATGATGCCATGTATATTTTTATTCATTAAAAAAGGTTCAAAATGCTAAACTACCGTGCATATACTAAAATATTTATATTTTTATCATGTGAAAGTCTAGTTTTGTGCATATAGAGATTCACAACCATGCATATGTTGGATATCTTAGTATTTGCATTCTAGTATGTATACCTCCTATTCTTTCGTCAAAGTTGATTTTGAAGACAAGATAACTAAGCTAGAGAAATTTCAATAGAAGAAAATGGCTACATGATCACAACAATTACTAAGTGAGATATAGTAATATCTTGTGCATGTGTTAAACAAAGGGAAAACAAATACAAAGATTGATTTTGGCTTGGTGCAATTTAGGTTCTCATAATTAAACAAGTAAGTCTTTGTATTGATAATTTTTCATTAATTTAGATCATTTTCAAGTGAAAACATGGTTATTTTAAAGACAATTTAAGTAATTAACTGTTTAATTTATTTTTTTATTTTTTGTTTTCAAAAAAAAAAAATTGGTGGGCCAACTCGTCAACCCTTCACGGGGCGGGACGGGGGTAGATTTTCAACCCATTTCCAAAATTCAACCCGCCCCTAGTTCTTATAGTCTAAAAAATGGGTGAAATTTATCTATGCTTATCAGGATTGTTCTTGTTTTGATTAGTTTATGAAAAAAAAAGAAAAAAACCAAAAAGATCCAAATAATATTATTTAAATTAGTTTAGTTTAGATTGAATTGGTTACATTATTAAAAAAATCAAATGGCATGGTTAGTCCTGCAGCAAGGTGGTGTAGACACGCATTCAAGAGGAAGATACAATATGTAGCTTCTATATCTCCATCGCGCTTTTGAGATTTATAACACAGATCCAAACATGTGCTAATTAAATCGGTCAGGACTGCATCTAGGTTTTACAAGTTTTTTTATTGAGTTTTTTTTTATAAGCAAAAAATGTATAGATGTTTATTGGTTAAGTTATGCGACATAAATGGTGAGCATGCAGATTCAAATTCCTGTAATGCATTCTATCCCTTTTTCATTCTTTTATCCCTTCTCCCCTCCCCCAAGGCTGCTCCCCTTGGACACCGAAAAAAAAAAAAAACAATTTAACCAATTAAACGTGGAGGCAATCCTAAAATACTTATGTTTATTGCTGCACTACGAGCATGAAATAATTTCTCAGTGTATAGATGTACATGAAATTTACATTATTTATTCATTTGTTTTTTGGTGGTGATTAGAGTTGTAAAATATCCTAGACTTTTTCTAAACAAATTAAAAATTAACAAGGTTTTGTCTTTGCCTTTTGTTCTTTTGTTTTAAATATTGATTATGAATTTGGTTAGTTTTCAATTTGGTTTGAAAATGTGGGTTGGTGACATCGGGCGTGGTAGGCATGTCCACTGGCATTGATAATATTAAGGTTCAATCCTGAAACAATCGTATTCAAATTAGACAACAATTGCAGCCGGGTCTTTGTTGTACTGATAAAGACTTCATAAGAAAATTGAACCTTTGCTTATCCTTTGACTTAACTTGTTAATATTCTGATCATAAAACTTCAACTCTTTTACCTTTTTTTGCCTCATTCCTTTGCCACTTTTTTGGTTTGGGCAGGGAGAACAGGGAGAAAACCTCTGGTCATACCTTTTTAAGTGCCGCCTTATTCATGCTTTTCTTTTGTTCCATTCATGGACTCCTATATGTGTATGTAGCTTATGAGATAATCTAGTGCCACTAAAAAACTACTTTGAAATAAGTTAAAAACAGTTTATTTTTATAAGCTTCTCTAGCAAGCTTATGAAAATAAATTAAAAAGAGCTTATGAAAAGATTATAAACTACTTTAATAAATTATTTTATTATCATAAGTTATTTTCATAAATTCTATATAAACTCTTTCAAACGCCTATATTTATTGGTAGACATCAGGCTCACCACTGGTATTGTGCATGTACATTTTGACAACCAAATGTACCACTATATGCAATTGTAGGCTACCTATTCAACAGTTTTTTTATATCTTGTCAAATAAAATTGTTTAGTCAGAAAATGACACAAGCATTTTATTAAATAAGATGTCTATTGCACAATCAAAATTTCAACACAATTTTATTATAACCTATTAAATAAAAAAGTATGAAGATTGACAAACGGACTAATATCCTATTTTCAAAAGCTAGCAATATGTTCTGTCGATAATTTCTACACATTGTTTGTACTTCATAATTAAATAATCCTTAACAGATAAAGGGATGACATACATTTGAACTAATTTATCAATGATGTGATGAAGTCCACAATTTCTTACCTGTCCTATCATATTTTATGCTGCTTTGTCTTCTTGCATGGATGAGTCATTCTCAAAACTCAAAAGAAAACGGAGCTGTGATTATCTAACATGAAGTGATTTTGACGTAATTGCTGCGAAGTACACTTGGCCTACCACATAGGTTTAGATTTATATAAATCACCTTCCTATGACTTCAAGCCATATCTTGCATCCCCATTTTTCTTGAAGCATATATGGTTTCGTTTCTCAGTTGAATTCTAACCTTTTTTTTTCATATTCAAATCTTTTGGATCGTAGGCTCAAAATTAAGGACATTGCCTAAGCTCAGCTTGAGATTTCGTGCATCCTGAGTTATATTATACTACCAGTGCCTCTGGCAAAGAAGAGAATAACATAAAGGTTTAGACTCTTCTTCCTTTTTCATTATGATTTATCATCTGATTAAAGTTAGTCTCACACTATAACTTACATTATATCTGATTCTACATATGCAACATAGATGTGAGATGTGAGTTACCAAGTTTTGGGCGAGAAGCATTTGCAGCTCTCTACTGTATGCATAATACTAAATCCAAACATGAAGTCTGCAATGGTTTTTATATTGAAATTTTGATATTGCATTACCCTTTAAATTTTTTTCTTGAAAGACTCATCTAAAGTTGAATTCTTCAATAATGGCCCCTTAATACCATCTTGTGTATTCATGGCCAGTAGAAATTGGATTGACAGGTGGGGTATGGCTTTAACCAAACTAGATAAATGTAATTAGTACTGTTTCTAGAGAAGATGTGAAAGGGACTGAAACTTTGCATCTCTACATGTCATTATCCCATAATGCTTATTCCTCCACTTCCTTTTTGTCCATATTTTCTGGGGAGGAAAGAAAGGACCTTTCACTGATTTGGAATGCTAGTGCATTAGGCAATTGCTTGCAAAGGGAGTGTATAACTAACAAGAAAAGGTAAACTTATAACTAAGTGAATGAATGTGATCCTATTGATAGATTGCATAATTCTTGTCAATCCAACTGATTTTCTGCTCACTATCTCATTTGGCTTTGGATGTTGCAACCCTTTTATGCCCTCTCAACAATTTAAGCAGTTCTAGCAGTTTCTCCTTCCATCCTTACCAATTAAATCCAATTTTTATGAAAGCTATAATTTGAATCTTCTTTAGTCTAATGCAACTGATTCTGCAATTAGTAAAGTACATCTTGATGTAACACAACCCTTTTATACCTTTTCAGGTCTAGCATGGAAGACCATATAATGGGTGAATTTGCAGAACAAGGCTCTCCTGAAGTTCCATCACTAATTAAGTATATATCATCAAATGAAGTAGCTGGCTTTGATACTGGTGACTCTCAATTTCCCAGCCCATCTCCCATGGTAAGACTCATTTTCTATACTGTACCTGCAAAATTGAAAACATTAATAGAAGATTTATTTCCAAAATTGAGTTCCTATTATGGCATGCAGGATTTTGAGTGCCGTTGTTTGGTTTGTATTTTTATTTCCTGTTTTCATTTCATATGTCTATTTCCAAAACATGTTTGTTTTGACCTTCTTTTTCTATTTTCATTTCCTATTTTAAAAAATTTGGGAAGGAAACACTGAAAACAATTTTTTTCTGTTTTCAGATTTGGGCCAAATTCAAGAAATATTTTCAAGCGAAATGTTTTTATTGAATTCAACCAAACACATTTTGAAGCTTATTTTCTATTTTCACTTAAAATGAAAACAGGAATAACTAAAGCAAGCGGGTCCTTAAATTGTTTGGAAATCTTATCAATTTACTATACCCCTATTATAATTTTGAATATATATGAAACTCAACTGTTTCCATGTTTGCAACAGGAAGTTGAAGCAACCTCACCAGCTGGAAGACATAGTGATGAACCTCTGGTCATCAATCATCAAAGAAAGCAATCAGTCAGCATGCCACTCTCTTCTGAAGAAGTTCAGCCACAGCATACCAAAAGAGTTTTCTTTAGTGGTGAAACTGTTTTTAGAGATGGTATTCCCTCTCAATCAGGAACTGAAGGTCCAAACCCTCCAAGGCCATCAAAATGTTACTCTCAACCAATGCCAAAAGACAATGTGTACCCAAAGGCACCTAATGGTGCCAGTTATTCCAACCATCCTGGCATCAAAGCATTCAAGGATAAGAGGTTTGACTCTTTTAAAACATGGTCTGGTGCACTTGAGAGACAATTATCCATTCTACGTGGAAAGTCACCTAGACATACTGCACATGAGAGCAGCAGCTTCAGGAACACTGATAAGCATGTACCTGTTGATCGGTACTTTGATGCATTGGAAGGTCCAGAGTTAGAAACTCTTAGGGTATGTTATTTATTTCCTTCTACCATTTCAAATTCAGTTATATGTTTAAAATAATCCACATCATGGATAATGCAATTTTTTGTTTCTAAATTTAGCTTTCATTTCCTAAAGATCCTAGCTCTTTATTGATCACTGCCACATAAATAGCTTCACAAAAATGTTATTTGTACACCCAGATACCTGACAACTTGATTAATGAGTGTACAAATCTTGATTAATGATATCTAAGTGGATGGTTGACAGGTTTGTTAATGTTGTCGGATTTGTGATTAATAATGTACAAACTCTGATTAATGTTTCAAAATCTCACATATAAAAGTAACATTGTTGATAGTTTGACTAGGCATTCACAGTGTTTATGAGGAAACTAAGAAATAAGTATATGTAGACATTTTATTTTGCATCTAAATACACTATGTTTTACTTCCTGAAGATCCTAATTCTGTTTCCTTTTTCTTTCTTGACAAAATAATTTTTTAGTATGGCTGCTTTTATTTGTTGAAGATTGTAACATAGTTTATTTTGTTTTTCTTCTCTAACAGGCTTCAGAAGAGACAGTACTCCCTCAAGACAGGAAATGGCCATTTCTTCTCCGGTTTCCTGTTTCATCTTTTGGTATTTGTCTTGGAGTTAGCAGCCAAGCAATTCTTTGGAAAACACTAGCCACTTCTCCATCCACTAAATTTCTTCACATAAGCCTCAAAGTAAACTTAATCTTATGGTTCATCGCCATTGCACTTATTGCCACTGTTTTCACCATCTATATTCTTAAATTCATTCTCTACTTTGAGGCGGTTCGCCGTGAGTACTACCATCCAATCCGTGTTAACTTCTTCTTTGCTCCATGGATAGCTCTCTTGTTCTTAGCTCTTGGTGTTCCCCCATCAGTTGCCAAGAATCTGCATAATGCACTTTGGTACATTCTAATGATTCCAATATTCTGCCTTGAGCTTAAGATCTATGGACAGTGGATGTCTGGAGGCCAAAGGAGGCTCTCAAAGGTGGCCAATCCATCAAATCACCTATCAATTGTTGGGAATTTTGTGGGGGCCTTGCTAGGTGCATCTATGGGACTAAAAGAAGGGCCTATTTTCTTCTTTGCTGTTGGGTTGGCTCACTACACAGTCTTATTTGTAACTCTATACCAGAGACTTCCAACAAATGAGACCCTCCCAAAGGAGCTCCATCCAGTATTCTTTCTGTTTGTTGCAGCACCTAGTGTTGCTTCTATGGCATGGGCTAGGATTCAGGGTACTTTTGACTATGGATCAAGGATTGCCTATTTCATTGCCTTGTTCCTTTATTTCTCACTGGTAAGTTTTGTTGTCACACTAGTACTTGAAGTATGCATGATCATTTTTGTTTAGCTTTCATCTTCATATATAGTCTAGTATAGCATGATTGGATGCACGTCACGTTTGAGAATCAAAAGCTACTTAGTGTGTGTTTGGTTCCACTTCTAGAGACACCAGAAGTGCTTCTGCACCTGTCAAATGTGATTCTGGTAATAAAAGAGGTGTTTGGCAACACGTTTGTGGAATCAATTTTGCATCCAGAATTGATTCTACCAAAACAATAGCCTTTTGAATTGAAAAATTACACTAGGTTTTACATCAAACTTGCTTTCAAAGTAAAAACATCCAAACAAAAATTACTTTACTTCAAACTCAATTGTATTGAAATCAATTCTACAAAATCTATTCCATCCAAAATCACGTTTGTCAAACGTTCATCCAAACCCATACTTACAGTAGCTTCAAGGAAAAGTACTTTCAAGGTCAAACCACCGTGCATCCAAACATACGATACAAAGCCTAATATATTTTTCACATCCAATACTATTAATAATGTTTTAGCATCAAAATTACTTATTAGTTTCATATGCTTTTGCAGGCTGTCCGGATCAATTTTTTCAGAGGGTTCAAGTAAGTTACTTCTTCCATATCCTAGTATTTTTTTTTTTGTCTAAGTGGAGGCCCATAGGAAGCCCCACAAGGAGAAGGGAATAGAAATCAGACGGAGTGTATTCGTAGGGTTTGAACCCACACACTCACAATTTATGTCCCTCAGCGTAACCAAGCTGACTCCCTAGTACTCCATATCCCTAATATTGATTACTTTATATTGTTGAACTTTCTAACAAAAAATATCTTATGTGATTCTGCAGATTCTCACTTGCATGGTGGGCTTATACTTTTCCGATGACTGGTGCAGCAATTGCGACCATAAGATACTCAAATCAGGTCCCAAATGTTGTTACCAAGGCATTATGTGTAACACTGAGTCTCATCTCAACACTCATAGTAACAGCACTGCTTGTATCGACTATATTGCATGCATTTGTCCTCCGAGACCTCTTCCCCAATGACTTAGCCATTGCCATAAGTGATATAAAGAGAAAACCACATAAAAAGTGGTTCCATCTCAGATATGGTAGCCATGATTCCAAAGAGATTGAAAATTACTTGAAGTTTGTGAACTCAGATAAAAGTGATGTAGAAGCTTCCACCACACTTCGACCCAACAATATCTCAGATGACTCATCACCTGTCTGAGGATATTTGTTTGTTTAGTATATAGTAATTCAAAAGACTAAGAAAATTATGAGTGTCTTTCTCAATATTTTTCTTCAGTACTCAGACATGTGAGGAACATGAGTAGGAGTTTTGATTGTTCCAATGACCATGTATAGTAGTAGAACATGGTTTCTGTAGGAAGAGGAGATTTTTGTAGAAACAGTTCCCACCTTATATTTGTGAAAAAAGCGAGTTGTTGTAATATATTTGAGATCGTAAATACTCATTATTATTGAGACAAAAGAAATGACCTACAGTGGATGTTCTTTGAATATTATCACAGAAGGGAACATGCTGGCTACTTGGCTAGCTCAAATGTGGGGCTTTTGGGATCTAATCAAATTGGACTAAAAAATATTGCCAAAGTGCATTTTTGTTCCTTCTTCTTGGACCACACAGGTAGCATTCAATTCCATTTGGGCCTGTCAAATTGCCATGGATCAGCCCAAAGGACATTGAAATCATGGGTTCTTCTTCATGCCAAAGTTATGGAACACAAGGAACGGCTGAAAAGGCCCAACTAGCCCTATTTGCTTTGTTTCCAGTTTTCTGTTTTGATTTCTTGTTTTCAGAAATAATCTAAATGTTCATTTGAAAACTTATTTTGCCTGAAAGTATAATTTGTATGGAATTAATTAGTTCAGTTTTCACTTTATGTGAAGGGTGAAGATATCACAAATTTGAAGTCACTTTTTTATTTCTAAACTAGGAAGTTTGTAATATTGTGGGGGGCATACTTGTCAAGCTAATGGGAAATTGATGATATTTATTGGCAAAACTCGATTGAGTGTAAGGGTCCCAAGCTTCACATGAATGACAACAGCAACCAACGTCAAAGGAATATCAATGTCATGTTTGGCCATATCAATGAGAAAACCCGTCAACATATGCTAGCAAGTAGCAACGTAGCCAAGAAAGGAAATGGAACATCTAACTAATTTTGGATACAATCATGTGTTTGAACTTTTTATTGATCCTAGACCTCGCTACCTAGCTTGTTTAAAGCTGCTTTGTTTATCTTATCCAACTTAAACCAAAGTTATGTGTGTGTTTTCTTTTAATCCAAGGGCTGTGATTGTGGTGGGCAAAAGAATGGACCATTCTCGATTATAGAGGACTAAATTCTTACCTACCAAAAGAGTGGTAACTTAGTGCGTGTTTAGATGCACGTCTAAACTCCTGGAAGTACTTTTATGTTGAAGTTATTACTAGTAGCTTATCAAGATTGAAATCAATTCTAAAGCATTTTGAGGTGGAAACAAACAGATTTGTCAACATGACTCAATCAAATTATAAGTGCACAAAAAATAAGATAAGGTTAATCGTAATCAGACGATAAAAGTTATGTAAATATGAATAATGTATGCATATGTGTATATAAAACATTTACTCAAACAAAAAGTGTATCATGAAAACCTTCTAAGCAAGGACACAAACCATTAACTTTTTGTCCATTTGCATCCCCTTCTTCCGCGAATTAATTAAGACTATACAAAACCGAACAAGTCAAATGCAAAGACCTGACCCTGATGCATTTAATAAACTGTTGCGTTCAACTTGAGCTGTGTTTCTCGTGTTAGTTATATCCTATATTCGTTGCCTTATACTTGTCTCTAATTAAGATCTTATGCAATTGCTTCCGACAACAGGCATATGTAACCAGGTTTTGGTCCCCTATAAGTCGTTTTTAAGAAGCTAACTTTTGGAACATAATCCATGACAGTTGCCTTTGACATTTGGTTTCTGAAGTTCTATTCCATGTACGTACTGCTCCTATGATAAACTGCAAAGAAATGGAATTATTGGTTATACGGAACTATCTAGTTTGGAGATTATATCTATAAGTGTTACAGCATCCTAACTATTATTACAATTGATATCCCATGATATGTGCCATTGCCTATTAACTCTCATCCTGATGTTGTGTGATTTGTTATCTTGATCTTTTGTGATTTGTATATTTAAATTCATTTATTTTTCAATTACAAAACCTTTTGTATTTAAGTCCTGATGTAATCCTTTTACAATACACAAGTATTATTCTACCAAACTATCATCTTCCACGTTTCTTTACAATAAGAAAAACCGTTTTTTAGAATAATGGTTAATAGTATTCTTCCCCTAACTTGTTGTAAGAATCTAAAGTCACCTTTGTTTGTTTGAAAGGGTCAATATCACGAAGTTTTTACTAAATAAAAAGGTGGTGAAATAGTTGTCGTAGGAAGTCTATAAAAGAGAATACGTTTCTCTTAAACCAACAAATAGAATAGTAACAAGACATGTATAAATAGAGGTAAGTTCTTTGTATTATTAATCTCATCTTCAGAGAGAGAAATCCACATAGAGAAAACATTGTTTCTCTTGTAAGGTTAAGTATTCTCCTATATTACAAGAATGAGTGTTATGTTCTCTTCTTGTATTTAGAGAGAGGTTATAATAATATTCCATTTAGTGAAAGTTTCTCATCTTTATTTTAGCTGCGTAATATTATTACGTTACTCTGGTGCCTAACAGTGGTATCAGAGCCATTGGTTCGATCACTACACCGCTGCAGTTATTGTTCACGGTTACTATTCACACGCGTGGTTGTATACTTTTACAGTGATTGTTAACGTATACTGGATTTGTTCTAGTGTGCTATAATACATACAATACTGTTCACGTATATGGTACTATTCACTGTGAAATTGTGTAAGCCGGTTCATTGAAAGAAAAAGAAATATTTGGTGTAAAACCATGGCAGCAAAATTTGAGATTGAGAAATTCAATGGGAGTAATTTCTCCCTATGGAAATTGAAGATAAGGGTGGTTCCGAGGAAGGATAATTGACTAGACGCAATTGACGGCAGACCCTCAGATATCACCGATAAAAAATGGAAAGAGATGGATGATAATGCTATTGCCAATTTGCACCTACCAATGGCAGACTCGGTATTGTCAAGTTTTGCAGAAAAGAAGTCTGCAAAGGAGATATGGGATACTCTTATTAAACTGTACGAGGTCAAGTCTCTTCACACCAGAATATTCTTACAGAGGAAGCTTTACACTCTTCAAATGAGTGAATCCTCGTCGGTGACGAATCACGTCAACACTCTAAATACATTATTTGCTCAGCTCACAGCATCAAATTTCATAATAGTAGAAAATGAATGTGCAGAACTTCTACTTCAGAGTTTACCAGATTCGTATGATCAACTCATCATCAACATCACAAATAACAATGTTGTTGACTCTCTTCACTTTGATTATGTTGCCGATGCTATTCTTGAAGAAGAATCAAGGCGCATGAATAAGGAAGAAAGATCAGAAATTTCGAAGCAAGTAGAGGCATTAATGATGACGAGAGGCAGATCAACAAAACGTGGCTCCAGTGGGAGTCAAAATCATGGTAGATCAGAATCTCGAAGAAGGAAGAATCTCAAATGTTACCATTGTGGCATGAGAGGGCACTTGAAGAAGGAGTGTTGGCATAATAAGAAGAGTGGAGAAAAGAATTACGAAGCAGCAGCCTCTCAAGGATGTGTTGCAAGTACCTCAGATGAAGGAGAAATATTATATAGCGAACCAGCAACCAATTCTAAAGGCGGAAAACAACTCAATGATGTCTAGATAATGGATTCAGGAGCGACATGGCACATGACTCCACATTGCGATTGGTTTTGAACTTATGAGCCTATCTCAAAAGGATCTGTGTTCATGGGAAATGATCATGCCTTAGAAATTGCTGGAGTCGGTACTATCAGATTAAAGATGCATGATGGTACTATTCTCAAAATACAAGGGGTACGACATGTAAAGGGATTGAAGAAGAACTTATTGTCCACTGGGCAATTGGATGACTTCGGGTGTGAGGTCCATATTGAAGGTTGGATCTTAAAAGTAGTGAAAGGAAATCTTATAGTAATGAAAGCAGAGAAGATCACAAGCAATCTATACATGCTTTTGGGAGATACGTTACAAGTAGCAGATGCATCAGTTGCAACAGCGAGCCAAGAAGAAACAACAATGATGTGGCATCGCAAACTAGGCCATATGTCAGAACGTGGCTTGAAAGTTCTTGCGGAACGAAATCTCCTGCCTAGACGCAAGATGGTAAATTTACCCTTCTGTGAGCACAGTGTGATAAGTAAGCAGTATAGATTGAAGTTTACTAGAGTAACTACTAAAAGCAAACACATATTGGACTTGATCCATTCTGATGTGTGGGAATCACCCGAAATATCTATGGGAGGATAAAAATATTTTGTGTCATTCATTGATGATTATTCCAGAAGATTATGGGTGTGCCCAATCAAGAAGAAGTCGGATGTGTTTCCAGTGTTCAAGGAATTTAAGGCACAAGTGGAGCTTGAAACTGGTAAAAGAATAAAATACTTGAGGATAGACAATGGAGGACAATATGTAGATGGCAACTTTCTAGCATTTTGCAAACAAGAAGGTGTTGTAAGACAATTCATAGTTGCACATACACCTCCATAGAATGGTGTAGCAGAGCAGATGAATAGAACTCTCCTAGAGAGAACAAGAGCCATGTTAAGAACAGCGGGAGTGGCCAAATCTTTCTGGGCAGAAGCAGTCAAAACCACTTGTTATGTGATAAATCGATCTCCATCAACGGCGATTGGTTTGAAGACGCCAATGGAGATGTGGAAAGGAAAACCAGCTGATTATTCTTCTCTGCATGTGTTTGGATGTCCTGTGTACGTGATGTACAACTCCCAAGAAAGAACAAAGCTGGATCCAAAATCCAGGAAATGTATATTTTTGAGGTATGCTGACAATGTTAATGGGTATCTGTGAACACCCCATTTTGATCGGATCTTTTAGTCTTCACTAAAAATTTCAAAAATAATAAAATAAAAAATTGCAAAGAAAATAAAAATAATAAAATAATAAAGATTTTTTTAAACCCATTTCATCCTCTCCAACAAACCCTAGCAACTACTTTATTTTGAATTTGAACCTAGTTTCTAATCTCGGCAGATTTTTTTTTAGGATAAGATCAGAACAAATTAGCATTATAGGAGGGTAAATCCCTTGATTTTAGGCAGACAAGGCTCAATAGTTCCGGTTAGATTTCAAATTAGAGATGAAATTCTTAATCTTTAACAGATTTTTAGGATCAAAATGGGAACATTTTGGCATTATAAGAATCACAACAAGAACGCAGAGAGGGGGGATTTCTGAACAAAAACGAGCAAAAAAAAGAAGAAGGGGTTTTCCCTGCTTGCTCTGTAAAAAGGTACCTTCACTTTACCTTCACCTTGGCAACATAAGGATTGTTCTAGCACATTGCCACCGTTCTGTCTTCTTCTACTTCGTGACCACCACCATCCCAGTAGCCACACCAACCATCTCCTACTTTTGACCCTCATCACCAGCCAACCCCCAACCGACCAGAACCACTGCCAACCTCGAGCCGCCACGAATCAGTCCCAACCGCTGTGCACCGTCGCACGGCGCCATCGTCCCACCGCACCGATCGCGCGTCGCGGTCACTGGAGGAGGCCGTCTCGCCGTCCCTTTGCTACCCAGATCCTGTCACGAGCTCACCGCCGTCGTCATCCCGATCCAAGCCACCGCATCACTGCCTTGGTTCCTTTCTCTGTTCTCACGTACGCAGGTAGAAGAGGAAAGGGCTCTCTGCAATATTTTCTTTTTATGTCTGATAAATTGAATTGGTTTTTAGTAGCTTTTGTTTTTTTTCTTATTTTTATTTTATTATCTCTTTTATTTATTTGTGAATATTTATTTTGGAGTAGTTATTGGACTTGAGCCCAAACTAAGTGGGTTTAACATTTTTTTAAAAAAGGAAAGAACTGGGCAAATAAAAAGTGTATGAAACTAGATTTGATCTTCTTGTTGAAATGAACAAAATAGAATGAGGTAAAAAAAAAACATTAAAAAAAATTTTTGGGATTGCTTAGTGAGAGGTTTCACACTCAATCCCTTAAAATATGAGATAGCTCTGTGGACGTATCTGCCATGTTCTATCTCGTTTAGGAGTTTTCGATAAAAAAAAACCCTTTTTTAAAAAAAATAAAAGAAAAAAAAATTCATAAAAAACAAACAAACCAAAAAATAAAATATTTTATAAAAGAACTACGTGGCTTTGAGTTTCCCATCGAAGCAGGGAATACGTAGGAGCGGGATCAATTATCTCGTCAAGCCAAAATTAATTTTTCCATTATTTTTGTGTTCTTATTAATTTATTTAATGTGGATAATTAATTAATAATTTACTTAATATTTTTGGGTTGCTCTATGACAAGTGTCATGCTCAATCCCCTAGCTTTGATGTTGCCCTATGGACTTACGTGCCATGTTCAACCCCATTTAGGATTTATCAATAATATTTTTTCTAAAAAAAAATCAAATGCAAAATAAAACTAAAGAAACATAAAAATAAAGAAAATATTAATAAATAAATAAATCCTTCCTTGTAAATATTTTTGGGGTAAAAATAAATAATTTAATTCTGCACGATTAATTCAAGGTACCATTCTTAGAATGGGCGATGTTGGGCGCTTAACACCTTCCCTACTCGTAACCGACTCCCGAACTCAACTTGGTTCCAAAGACCATTTTTTTAAAGGTTTTCCAATTTTTCCTAAATTAAATAAAATTGATGGAGACTCTACTTTTTTCTCAAAAATTTCCTTTTATCGCCGTCCCTGCCGTAATTTTTGGTTGCGACAGATGGCGACTCCACTGGGGACTTTTCGAGAGTCAAGCCTAAGTAATGAGTTGTGCATTTTGGTATTTATTGTTTACCCATTTTTATTGTTTTCTTTTATTTTTTTGTATATATTCGTTTCATTTTTACTTCAATAATTATTTTTTACATTAGGATAGAAGACCATGATATTTTTATTTTTATTTCGTTTGCTTGTCGAGCAGGTTCAAGTAGTTATGTATTAGGATTGTACACGTTTGTATGCCTCCAGCACACACAACACCGGCACTCATTTTCACACACTTCCAGCTCTATACTCGAGCTTGTGGGACCATAAGGATTAGGTGGTGACTCAGTATTATCATTGAAGGCTTAGTGCATCTCTGATATTTATTGACTCACCACTCGGATTGTTGCTAGTGCCATGGACTAGTCATCCTGGAGGGTTTATCCCTACTTGTGATTAGGTTCATGAACTAGGTCCTTGACAAGGGCAATCTGGGGATCATGACCTTTAGAAGTCTAGACACATCCTAAAGTTTACACTCCAAAATTGACTTAGAGGCCGCTCGACTTAGAAGTTGTCATCATAGGTACCCTTGATTAGGCCCTACCTCTTAAGACAATTGGAGGCGTACCATATCTCTCTTGTGTTTTTCTATCCATTTACTTATTTATTTATTTTTACTTCATTTCCTTTTGTGTTTTAACTAATGAATAATAAATAAATAAAATACATATTATATATATATTTAATTTTTTTTAAAGAAAAAATTATATATTTATATATATATATATATATATATATATATATATATATATATATATATATATATATATATATATATATATATAGGTGATTCTCCTTTGCAAAAGAAAGAATTCATGGTTTTTCGAAGCATACTTTTATCTTTCTTAATATTAAATAATAATGACAAGAAAATTTATATAGATATATATATATTAAAAAAAGGGGTTACTGATTAGAATAATTGACGGTTTTTCGTAACAGAGTTAAAAACACGAATTTGAGGGTTCGAGAATCATTGCGCGGCCTAAGAAAGACAATACCAATCAAACCTGAGTTTACAACACAAGATCCCGGACCAGGATGGCTGCCAACAATCCTGAGACAGGAAGGAACTTGAGTTTAGAAGTAGACGAAGTGAGGGGAAGGGTGACTGAAATCTCTGAAACTCAAGCAAGGTTGGAGGCTATACTACAGGATATGAGGGAATCTCTTAGCAGGCTTAGTGCAAATAGAAGTGGAAACGAAGATGACCCACATGTGAGCGTACAGCCGGCCCTCTCCATGGTAACGGTGCCAATGTTTTCAAACATAAACCATAGCTTTACTCAGGGAATGTCGGGTTACACGGAACCCATAGTAATCCCCATCGGGGAAGGATATCGCCCCATCGAGAATGTTTATCATGAGTCTGCTGGCTATACATGGGAAAAACCCCATGCATTCATTCCTGAACAATCAAGAGGAGTCCAGTTTGGACCCGATAAGATGAAGGAAGAGTGGATGGAGAAGGTAGAAGAACAAATAAAAGAGATCAAGGGATCAAATACTTATGGCCTTCTCAAGATTGAAGAATTTTGCCCTGCCACAAATGTCGTGATTCCTAAGGATTTCAAAATTCCTGATTTTTCCAAATATGACGGAAGTGGGAACCCGCGATTCCATTTGATTAGCTATGCCACCAAAATGGCCATCTGGTCTAAGGATGACAAGTTCCTCGTTGGCTTTTTCCATGAAAGTTTGACCGGAATCGCACTAGAGTGGTACCTTCAGTTAGACCATTCTAAGATCTCTCGGTGGACAGAATTAGCCGATTTGTTCATGGATCAATACAAATTCAATTTGGACATAGCTCCGACCCGTGAACAGCTGACTACAATGCAGAAGAAGAGTGATGAATCCTTCAAACAGTATGCACAAAGGTGGAGGAGTTTGGCTGCTCGAGTTCACCGCCGCTGATGTTGTCCGAAATGTGCTCATACTTTTTGGGAACCACGGGATCCCCTTTATCGGAGCAATGGCAGGAGTAGCTTATAGGGATTTCTCTGACTTGATTGTTGCAGGGGAAAGAATTGAAATCCTAGCCAGAGCCGGGAAATTGCCAACTGACATGGAAGGCAGTGCATCCAAGAAGGGGTTCCAGCCCAAGAAGAAGGAAGCAGAAGCAAATTATGTGCAACACCAGCAAAACTTTGGACCTCGACATGTCCCTTCATACCCAAGGTACCAAGCACCATATCAGACCCAAACACCATTTTACCCACCTCAACAGGCCTCTCCAACCATCACCCAGCCACAAAACCAAATAAATAACATCCCTACCCCTCAACCATACAACCCCACTCGCCCAACATATACTCATTATCCACCTGCACCTCAACAAAACCATACAAGCTACCCTCGACCTTGCTCAAATTTTCCAAATCAGGGACGTCCCCAATATCAAAATCTGCCTCCTTTCCCAAGACTGTCTATCTCCAATGCAAATTTGTTCAAACAACTATTTGATCATCACCTAATCGCTGGAAACCCTGTACGGCCTATGGAACCACCTTTCCCTGCTTGGTACAATCCAAACTTGACTTGCAAATATCACATGGATGCCCTGGGACATTCCATTGAAGAATGTGAGGCCTTCAAGACAGTTGTAAGAAAATTGATTGCTTGTGGAAGATTGGGTTTCGAAGAAGATTCTGGGCCTAGAATTGTTAATAACCCAATCCCAAACCATAATGCGGGAAATAGCTTGAATAACTTGGAAGTGAAAGGGCCTCAAGTCAAGAAGGCTTTGGAATTGCGAACCCCGATGCAAGAAGTATTCGCAGGGCTCAAGAAAGCAGGATATGATATTGTTGCACCGGTGAAGCTGATCGGAGAAAAAGAGAAGTATGATGGTGATTTAAGTTGTGATTATCATCATGGGCAGGTAGGGCATGATATCGAAACTTGTTGGGACTTTAAGGTCCGAGTCCAAGGATTACTTACCTTGGGGGTGATCCAAGCTAGGCGAGGTACGACTGAAGAAGTTAGTGTGGTTGAAAATGTTGTGCTCCGGATACCACCTATGAATGATGCGCCGGCGCTAGAAAAAGTGATTGTAAAGGTGAGAAAGCCAACTCCTTTTGCTTATAACGATACACGCGTTGTACCATGGGATTATGAACAGAAAGTTGAGCAAGTAGGAGGGGCAGGAGAAACTTCGAAGGCCCAGGTTACTAATGTTGTGAGAATTGGAGGCATCACAAAGAGTGGGCGATACTATGACCCGGTAGAAGAAGAAGCAAGGAAGAATACCAAAGATGAAGGAAAAGAGAAGGAAGAAGAAGAAGAAGAGTTCCTGAAGATCATGAAGCAAAGTGAATACGATGTGATGGAGCAGTTGAAGAAAACACCGGCAAGAATATCCCTTTTGTCGCTTGTCCTCACATCAGAGATGCATCGTAAGGCATTATTGAAGGTGTTGAACGAAGCTTATGTTAATCGCGACGTCACGCCAGAGAATGTAGTAAACATGGTGGATCTGGTGAGGCGGATCAACATGATCAATTTCTCAGAAGATGAGGTGTTTTTGAAGTTTAGAGGTAGTCCTAAGGCACTCCACATTACCCTAAGGTGCAAATGATTTGTGATTGAGAAGGTGCTTATAGATGGTGGCTCGGCATTGAATGTGATTCCGTTGTCCACTCTAGAGCAGCTAAACATAGGCTTGACGGATTTGACACCCCAAGAGATGATTGTGCGGGCCTTTGATGGGACATCAAGAGGGATCTTAGGGGAAATAACTCTGCCCCTCGAAGTAGGGCCTAGTTGTTTTCGTGTTCTCTTTCAAGTCATGGAGATCCAGACAGCTTATACTATGCTCCTAGGAAGGCCTTGGATTCATGAAGCCGGTGTTGTTCCATCAACATTGCATCAGTGTCTGAAATATATTCAGGATGGGGCTGTAATTACCATCCGCGGTGAAGAGGAAATCATGCTCTCAAAGCCTGTTTCGGTACCATACGTAGAAAGTGCAGAGCAATTCGAGGATGATTCCCTACGTAGTTTTGAAATCCTGAAGCCAGAGAGTAAGAAGGAGGAGCTGCCAATGCAAAATGTGAATGAAGTGGCAGTCCGTATAATGGAAAGGAATGGGTATCAGAAAGGGAGAGGCCTAGGGGCAAGCCTCCAAGGGATCCCTCAATCGATTGCAGCAGTTATAAGAGATGGAAGACATGGACTAGGATACAATACTTCTCTAGCGGAAAATATGAAGTACCTGACTCTCAGAGGCAAGAAAGAAGAAAGAAAGGAATTTAATTATATCCCTCACTTGACAGATACTTTCTTAGCATCAACTAAAGTGATCTCGCCAAAAAAGTTGACTTTTCCTCATTTTACTATCAGTGCACTTGAAGAGGAGCAAGCAAGAAACCCTGTTATTTATCTCTCTGCTGACAATGAGGTCCTTGGCAATTGCCAGTCTGAACCATTTGTTGATGTTATTTCCATGAAGTAATTACCCTTTTGTATCTCGTATAAACTGATGTTTACTTTGGTTGAGAAATGAATAAAATGAGTTAGTATGATTTTTCAGCATTTTTCTTGGTGTCTTCCTTTCCCTACCCTTTATCTTATTTCAATTGCGCTTCATTTCTTGAATAATATCCTTGCCTATATTTCTCTTGTTTCAAACATCTTCTTTCAGGAACCTCACCACCGTCGAAGGTTTGTCTCACAAAAGGAACCTTGAAACCTCATTTACTGATTCCCTTTCGGTTGTGGACGAAGACGATTCTGGGATTAGTGAGGAAGAAGAAGCCATTGAGGAATTTACAAAGATGATAGAGCGCTCAGAAAATGGGTTCACTTCAAATGATGAAGTTATAGAAGTGATTAATATGGGGACCGAGGAAGACAGGAAGGAGTTGAAAATAGTGGATGATCCAGAACGTACAGAAATGGTCGCGCTTTTTAGGGAGTACCTTGATGTGTTTGCATGGTCCTACAAAGATATGCCAGGATTGGATCCAGAGATAGCATCACAGAAAATCCCACTGTACCCAGATACGGTGATGAAGAAACAAAGGTTGAGGAGGATGCATCCGGATATGTCACTAAAGATCAAAGAAGAGGTAACTAAGCAGTTAGAAGCTGGGTTTGTGGAAGTGTCGAGACACCCAGAGTGGATTGCTAATGTCGTACCAGTACCAAAGAAGGATGGAAAAGTAAGAATGTGTGTGGATTATAGAGATCTGAACAAAGCAAGTCCAAAGGATGACTTCCCATTGCCTCATATTGATGTCTTCGTAGATAGCACAGCAAGGAACCACAGATTCTCCTTCATGGATGGGTATTCGGGATACAATCAGGTTCTCATGGACGTCCATGACAAAGAGAAGACGACTTTCATCACCTCTTGGGGAACATTTTGTTACAGAGTAATGCCTTTTGGGTTGAAGAATGCCGGAGCTACCTACCAGCGTGCGATGGTAACATTGTTCCATGATATGATGCGCAAGGAAATAGAGGTATACGTGGATGACATAGTGGATAAGTCTAAGGGGGGGGGGGGGGGGAAGTCATGTAGCAGTTTTACATAAGTTATTTGAGAGATTAAGGAAGTACAATCAAGACTCAATCCCACAAAATATGTGTTTGGAGCCTCAAATGGGAAATTGTTGGGTTTTGTGGTCAATAGGGAAGGAATACAAGTACAGCCCGAAAAGGCAAAGGCGATCAGGGACATGCTAACTCCCAAGAATGAACGAGAAGTAAGGGGTTTTCTAGGGAGATTAAATTACATTACCCGATTCATTGCTAACTTGACAAGCACGTGTGAGCCTATTTTTAAGCTATTAAAGAAGAATAATCCGGGGAGATGGAATGAGGAATGTCAGGAAGCCTTTGACAAAATAAAGGCATACCTATTAAACCCACCAGAGTTGGTGCCGCCCACTCAAGGTCGTCCTTTGATACTGTATCTCACGATCCTCCCAACCTCAATGGGGGCAATGTTGGGGCAACATGATGAGTCTGGCAAGAGAGAACATGCAATTTACTATCTGAGCAAGAAGTTTAATGACTGCGAAGCCCGATACATAGCAATTGAGAAGACTTGTTGCGCATTGGTATGGACCTCCAAGAGACTCAGGCAATACATGTTATACTACACCACTTGGTTAATCTCTCGAATGGACCCTTTGAAGTACATCTTTGAAAGTCCTCACATATCATTAAGGGTCTCAAAGTGGCAAATGATATTATCAGAATTCGATATTAAGTATGTGACCTGAAAATCCGTTAAGGGAAGTGCAATTGCTGATCACTTAGCTGGAAACCCTCTTGAGGGAGGACAACCAATTATATCCGAGTTCCCTGATGGAGAGATACTGCCATTGGAAGAAGGTGAAACAGAGGAAGATGATATGTGGAAGATGTATTTTGATGGAGCAGTTAATATGCATGGAAGCGGCATAGGGGCGGTGGTTGTTTCTCCGGAGGGCAAGCAATACCCAGTGGCTGTTAAGCTCGAATTTGAATGCACCAACAATATTGCTGAGTATGAAGCATGTGCAAGTGGATTACAAGCAACAATTGATCTTGGAATAAAGCAGCTAAAGGTCTTTGGAGATGCAGCCCTAATCATTTATCAAGTCAACGGCGAATGGCAAACTAAAGATCCCAAGCTTATCCTGTATCTGAAATACTTGACTCAGTTAGTTGCAAAGTTTGATGAGATTACTTTCTCGCACTTGACTCGAGACAAGAATCAATTTACGGATGCTTTAGCCACATTAGCCGCTATGACCAAGCTGGGTCTCCATACCACCGTCCAGCCTATTCAAGTGAAGGTACAAGATGAGCCAGCATACTGTGCACATGTGGAAGAAGAGCTCGATGGTAATCCTTGGTATCACGACATCAAGCAATATATGAAGAGTAGAACGTACCCAGCTGGAGCAGATGAAGTAAATAAGAGGACGATTCGTAGATTATCAATGTCCTTTTACTTAGATGGTGAAATTCTATATAAGAGGAATTATGATGGGGTCCTCATAAGATGTGTTGATGCTCGTGAAGCTCGGACTATCATGACAGAAGTCCACGAAGGGATATGTGGAACGCATGCCAATGGTCACATGATGGCACGCAAGATCCTACGAAATGGTCACTATTGGCTAACAATGGAAGACGATTGTCTGGAGTATGTCCGAAAATGCCGTAAATGCCAAATATATGCAGATCAGATCAAAGCTCCACCGTTCCAACTACACAATCTGGCGTCTCCATGGCCATTTTCTATGTGGGGAATAGACGTCATTGGACCAATCAATCCCAAGGCTTCAAACGGACATCGCTTCATCCTGGTTGCAATAGATTACTTCACTAAGTGGGTAGAAGCAGCATCATATGCCAATATAACTCAGAAGGTGTTTACCAAGTTCCTGAAAAGAGATATTATTTGTCGCTATGGAATACCAGAAAGAATCATTACAGACAATGCTGCCAATCTTAATGGGGCGGATGTAAAGAAGTTATTAGAGACTTTTAAAATCAAGCACCATAATTCCACCCCATATAGACCTCAGATGAACGGGGCGGTAGAAGCGGCCAACAAGAATGTCAAGAAAATTGTTGTTAAAATGGTCGTAAATTATAAGGATTGGCATGAAATGTTGCTATACGCTTTGCACGCGTATCGTACCAATATACGATCGAAATCATCGGGCAACGCCTTTCTCATTGGTGTATGGAATGGAAGTTGTTTCTCCTATAGAAGTTGAAATCCCTTCATTAAGAGTGCTGATGGAAGTTGACTTGGAAGAATCAGAATGGGTGAAAGCTCGATATGATCAGTTGAACATGATTGAAGAAAAAAGACTGGTGGCCCTTTGTCATGGACAACTATATCAAAGAAGAATGGCTAAAGCCTTTAATAAGAAAGTCTGTCATAGAGAGTTTCAACCAGGTGATTTGGTGTTAAAGAAAATACTTCCCAACCAAGAAGATGCCCGAGGAAAATGGGCACCCAATTATGAAGGGCCATATATAGTAAAGCAGGCATACTCAGGCGGAGCCTTGGTCCTAACAGATGAAAACGGACGAGAGCTACCGAGACCTGTAAACTCTGATGCCGTGAAAAAGTTCTATGCCTGATAAAAAAGAAAGAAAAATAAAGGGAGAGCCCGTTAGGTTGAAAACCCGCAAGGGTGACCTAAGCAAAAGTTAGGGCATAAACAAAAAAAAAAGGAGCCCGTTAGGTTGAAAACCCGCAAGGGCGACCTAAGCAAAAGTTAGGGCATAAACAAAATAAAAATAGAAAAAGGTCCGTTAGGTTGAAAACCCGAAAGGGCGACCTAAGCAAAAATTAGGACAAAGAAACTGAATCTTAGTCTGAAAACCCGCAAGGGCAGTTTAAGAGATATCTCAATATTCACCACACTGGGGGAGTTTTGCTCATAACTTGCTACACTGGGGCAATTTTGTTTGTGACTGGCTACCATGGGGCAAAGAAAATCATTGAAATGTTAATGAAAGGATGTATGTGGAAGCTGAGACCAAGATCTGCGACGTCAAACAGTTGCTGGGAATCAGTTAAGAGGATCAAGGAACCAATACTGGGGCAAATTTTCATGTGGTTTTCTTTCGTTCCATTATCCCTTTTGATACAATTCCCATACACCCCTTTGTATTTCCCCTTTTTCTTTCCAAATTCCTTGTGTACAATGCAAATTCTCATATTAAGGCAAGGATTTTATACATCCATTTTTTTTCCTATTGTGCTTAAATCATGCTTGCGCATTGAAATCATGTCTCAATTTAAGTAAATTTAAGTTTAACAGTATGATTGGATAATTCTAATGGTTACTTCAATGAATGGTTTGAACCAAAGAAAGCCCAGCATTTCAAAGTCAATAAGGGAGATAACGGTGCACAATGAGGAGAAAAGAAAAAGCAATAATGAAGGTCTCCACGAGCCCAAGTCTTGAAGGAAATAATCGCTCTATGTGTCTTCACCACTTTGAAAAAAAAAGCCCCTCTAATCAAAAGACAATGACCCAGAGTTGTTGATAAACAAAGGTTTGATTGGTCGAAGTCTTTTAATGGAGCGTGTAGTTCGGTTGTAATCGGGACAAAGGTAAAAGAAAAGTTTTTTAAGAGAAAGTAAATTACCATCACTTTATTTCTGGGGTCTGAGGCCCGCTGCAATTAATTTTTTCGAGCTCTGAGGCTCACTGCATTTTATTTTTGGGATCTGAGGCATTTTTGGGATCTGAGGCCCACTGCAATTTATTTTTCAAGCTCTGAGGCTCACTGCATTTTATTTTTGGGATCTGAGGCCCGCCGCGATCTATTTTTCGAGCTCTGAGGCTCACTGCATTTTATTTTTGGGATCTGAGGCCCACTGCAATTTATTTTTCGAGATCTGAGGCTCACTGCATTTTATTTTTGGGATCTGAGGCCCACTGCAATTTATTTTTCGAGCTCTGAGGCTCACTACATTTTATTTTTGGGATCCGAGGCCCGCTGCAATTTATTTTTCGAGCTCTGAGGCTCACTACAAATTTATTTTTGGGATCTGAGACCCACTGCATTTTATTTTTCGAGCTCTAAGGCACACTACTAATTTTATATTTGGGATCTGAGGCCCACTGCAATTTATTTTTCGAGCTCTGAGGCTCACTGCAAATTTATTTTTGGGATCTGAGGCCCACTGCAATTTATATTTATTTTTCGAGCTCTGAGGCTCACTGCAAATTTACTTTTGGGATCTGAGGCCCGCTACAAATTTATTTTTCGAGCTCTAGGGTTCACTATTAATTTTATATTCGGGATCTGAGGCCCACTGCAATTTATTTTTGGGATCTGAGGCCCACTGCATTTTATCTTCCGAGCTCTGAGGATCACCTGTCATTTTTGTTTTCCAAGCTCTGAAGATTAATTTTCTCCAGCCTGTTTCCCATTCTGGCCAAAATGCGAGTTCATTTTCTTTACTAGTTCCTTACTACTATCACATGAAAAATCGTTCTTTCTTCATGTATTCTAGTAATGAACAAGTAAAGAGGGGCAACTATGAACACCCCATTTTGACCGGGTCTTTTAGTCTTTACTAAAAATTTCAAAAATAATAAAATAAAAAATTGCAAAGAAAATAAAAATAATAAAATAATAAAAAGATTTTTTTAAACCCATTTCATCCTCGCCAACAAACCCTAGCAACTACTTTATTTTGAATTTGAACCTAGTTTTCTAATCTCGGCAGATTTTTTTTTAGGATAAGATCATAACAAATTAGCATTATAGGAGGGTAAATCCCTTGATTTTAGGCAGACAAGACTCAACAGTTCCGGTTAGATTTCAAATTAGATATGAAATTCTTAATCTTTAACAGATTTTTAGGATCAAAATGGGAACAATTTGGCATTATAAGAATCACAACAAGAACGCAGAGAGGGGGGGATTTCTGAACAGAAACGAGCAAAAAAAAGAAGAAGGGGTTTTCCCTGCTTGCTCTGTAAAAACGGTACCTTCACTTTACCTTCACCTTGGCAACATAAGGATTGTTCTAGCACATTGCCACCATTCTGTCTTCTTCTACTTCGTGACCACCACCATCCCAGTAGCCACACCAACCATCTCCTACTTTTGACCCTCATCACCAGCTAACCCCCAACCGACCAGAACCACTGCCAACCTCGAGCCGCCACGAATCAGCCCCAACCGTCGTGCACCGCCGCGTGCCGCCATTGTCCCACCTCACCGATCGCGCGTCGCGGTCACTGGAGGAGGTCGTCTCGCTGTCCCTTTGCTGCCCAGATCTGGTCACGAGCTCACCGCCGCCGTCATCCCGATCCAAGCCGCCGCATCACTTCCTTGGTTCCTTTCTCTGTTCTCACGTACGCAGGTAGAAGAGGAAAGGGCTCTCTGCAATGTTTTCTTTTTATGTCTGATAAATTGAATTGGTTTTTAGTAGCTTTTGTTTTTTTCTTATTTTTATTTTATTATCTCTTTTATTTATTTCTGAATATTTATTTTGGAGTAGTTATTGGACTTGAGCCCAAACTAAGTGGGTTTAACATTTTTTTAAAAAAGGAAAGAACTGGGCTAATAAAAAGTGTATGAAACTAGATTTGATCTTCTTGTTGAAATGAACAAAATAGAATGAGGTAAAAAAAAACATTAAAAAAAATTTTGGGAATGCTTTGTGAGAGGTTTCACACTCAATTCCTTAAAATATGAGATAGCTCTGTGGACGTATCTGCCATGTTCTATCTCGTTTAGGAGTTTTCGATAAAAAAAACCCTTTTTTTATAAAAAAAAATTATAAAAAAAAACCAACAAATAAAATATTTTCTACAAGAACTACGTGGCTTTGAGTTTCCCATCGAAGCAGGGAATACCTAGGAGCGGGATCAATCATCTCGTCAAACCAAAATTATTTTTTCCATTATTTTTGTGTTCTTTTTAATTTATTTAATGTGGATAATTAATTAATATTTTATTTAATATTTTTGGGTTGCTCTATGACAAGTGTCATGCTCAATCCCCTAGCTTTGAGGTTGCCCTATGGACTTACGTGCCATATTCAACCCCATTTAGGATTTATCAAAAATATTTTTTCTAAAAAAAAAATCAAATGCAAAATAAAAATAAAAATAAAAATAAAAATAAAGAAAAATAAAAATAAAGAAAATATTAATAAATAGATAAATCCTTCCTTGTAAATATTTTTGGGGTAAAAATAAATAATTTAATTCTGCACGATTAATTCAAGGTACCATTCTTAGAATGGGCGATGTTGGGCGCTTAACACCTTCCCTACTCGTAACCGACTCCCGAACTCAACTTGGTTCCAAAGACCATTTTTTTAATGGTTTTCCAATTTTTCCTAAATTAAATAAAATTGGTGGCGACTCTACTTTTTTCTCAAAAATTTCCTTTTATCGCCGTCCCTGTCGTAATTTTTGGTTGCGACAGTATCGCCTGTGGGATCCCACTGCCCGCAAGGTTGTTGTTAGCAGGGATGTAGTCTTTGCATAAAATGAACTGCAAAATGAGTAGAAAAATGACAGCACTACCAAAGAAACTACTGCAATTGAGATAGAAAGAAAATCTAAAGAAGAGGATTCTTATGAAGCAGAAACAGTGCACGAGGAACGAGTACCAGATGAGGTCCATAATATAGAAGTTCGACAATCAACACATCAGATTAGAACACCATCATGGCACTCAAACTATGTAATGATAAGCCACGATGCATATTGTCTTCTAACAGAAGAAGGGGAGCCATCAACCTTTCAGGAGGCTGTAAGCAGCTCATATGCTTCTTTGTGGATGGCAGCAATGCATGAAGAAATGGAAGCCTTACATAGAAACCAAACATGGGAACTTATTGAACTTCCAAAAGGTCGGAAAGACATCGGGAACAAATGGGTATACAAGATCAAACGAGATGGTAGTGATCAAGTAGAACGGTATCGTGCAAGACTGGTGGTCAAAGGATATGCTCAGAAAGAAGGTATTGATTTCAATGAGATATTCTCTCCAGTTGTTAGACTCACTACTATCAGAGTAGTTCTAGTTATGTGTGCTGCATTTGATTTACATCTTGAACAGTTAGATGTAAAAACTGATTTTCTTCATGGAGAGCTTGAAGAAGAAATATATATGCTCCAACTAGAAGGCTTTGAAGAACAAAGAAAAGAAAACTTGGTTTGTAGGTTGACCAAATCTATATACGGTTTAAAGCAGGCACCGAGATGTTGGTACAAGAGATTTGATTCCTTCATTATTAGCCTTGGAAACAACAGGTTGAGTGCAGACCATTGTACGTACTACAAGAGGTTTGGTAATATTGACTTTATCATTTTGCTGTTGTATGTGGATGACATGCTGGTGGTAGGCCCCAACAAAGATCCAGTCCAAGAATTGAAGGCACAATTGGCTAGGGAGTTCGATATGAAGGACTTGGGACCAGCAAACAAGATATTAGGCATGCAAATTCACCGAGACAAAAAAGATAGGAAGATTTGACTTTCTCAAAAGAATTATCTAAGGAAGGTCTTGCGTCGCTTCAACATGCAAGATTGTAAGCCAATATCTACCCCACTTCCCGTCAATTATAAATTATCCTCAGGTATGAGTCCTAACAGTGAAGCAGAGAGGATGGAAATGTCTCGAGTACCGTATTCATCAGCGGTGGGAAGCCTTATGTGTGCCATGATATGTACAAGACCAGACATTGCGCAAGCAGTGGGAGCGGTTAGTCGATTTATGGAAGATCCTGGTAAAGAGCATTGGGATACTGTTAAGAGGATCCTGAGATATATTAAAGGAACCTCGGGTGTCGCATTCTGTTTTGGTGTCGCATTACAGGTGATCTTGACATAAGAAAATCTACTACTGGCTATGTGTTCACACTTACAGAAGGAGCAGTAAGCTGGTTATCCAAATTACAGACTGTCGTAGCTCTATCTACTACAGAAGCTGAATATATGGCAGCTACGCAAGCTTGCAAGGAAGCTATTTGGATACAAAGGTTAATGGAAGAACTCGGGCACAATCAACAACAAATTGTTGTGTATTGTGACAGTCATGGTGCCTTGCACATTGCAAGGAATCCAGCCTTTCATTCTAGGACAAAGCACATAGGTGTTCAATATCACTTTGTTCGAAAGTGGTAGAGGAAGGGAGTATGGATATGCAAAAAATTCACACCAAAGACAACCTAGCAGATGTTATGACGAAGCCAATCAATGCTGACAAGTTTACATGGAGTCAATCCTCCTATGGCCTTTTACAAACATGGACAATAAGAAGTTGGCATAATATAAAGCTCACAAAAGTGACTCCAAGTGGGAGATTGGGAGAATGTAAAGTCACCTTTGTTTGTTTGAAAGGGTCAATCACACAAAGCTTTTAGTAAATAAAAAGGTGGTGAAATAGTTGCCGTAGGAAGTCTATGAAAGAGAATACGTTTCTCTTAAACCAGCAAATAGAATAGTAACAAGACATGTATAAATAGAGGTAAGTTCTTTGTATTATTAATCCCATCTTCAGAGAGAGAAATCCACAGAGAGAAAACATTGTTTCTCCTGTAAGGTTATGTATTCTCCCATATTACAAGAATGAGTGTTGTGTTGTCTTCTTGTATTTAGAGAGAGGTTATAATAATATTCCATTTAGTGAAAGTTTCTCATATTTATTTTAGTTGCGTAATATTATTACATTACTCTGGTGCCTAACTTGTCAAAAGAAAAAATGCTATGATCATGACATATTACTATCCTAATTCCACTCAAAAGAGCTTCAAGCTTTATATAAATAAACTTTGTATGGAGCGAATATGCAATCACACAAGCTCTCACAAACTCAAGATTGCTTTTCCAATAGGGGTTGGCACATCTGGTCAAGCCTTCTGCTCACACTAGCTGTGACTTGGGTTCGATTCCTAGATCTCCCCTATTGGTAGGCAATATGTAAATTTCACCAAAATCTTTGTTGAGATTGGTGGTATTCCCTGACCTTGTAAGGGGGCATGCCTTCCCCCAATCTAAACTTTTTTACATAAAAAAAGATTGCTTTCACACTTTTGTCTCAAAGTATATCATAGCTATTTTTCAATGTTTTAAAATGATGTCCACAATCATAATTGAGGTTACAGTGTTATGACTTTGGTAGTCTCCACAACCTTGTCATGACTACATTCAGGGGCGGAGCCAAACTTGAATCATAGTATGGACTGTTTTTATAAAGAACTTTTATTTTTAGATGGATTTTTTTAACTATGTTTTAATGAGTTAAACATTTCTCATAATGACCCCAATGGCTCTCCACCGGATATTATTAACAAATAACTTTATACCATTTTTCGTAATTTACTATGTAAAATAATTTTTTCCGCACCATCTAAACGAAATAGATTATCTTAAAATCGTTTTTCAGCAAACAAACCCAAACAAAAACATATTTTGATTATAATTGATTTGTACAATAATCGATTATCAGTATAATCTATTTTTTCCTGTTTTCCCAAACACACTCTTAACTTCATACATTTTTTCATAATTTACTATCTAAAAGTGACTTTTTACACCACCCAAAAGAAATAGATTATCTTAAAATAGCTTGTCATCGATCATACCCAAACAAAAATATATTCTGATTATAATCCTTTATTATAATAACCCATTATTGTAAAATCGATTATCAACATAATCTATTTTTTCCAGCTTTCTCAAACACACTCCTAATTTCCATGATGAGATTACAAGTCATTCCACAAGTAATGCCATTTGTTAGATGTATGTTCTTTAATTATGGTGTAATAATATATTTTTTGACAGGATTATGGTATAATATTTTTTTTGACAGAATCTTAAGAAGAAGCGTGAACGTGAAGGGAAAAGCAAGATCAAGACATGGGAGAAGATGCAGCGAGAACTAACCTGAAAGTTCTTACCTTCTCAATATTATCAAGACAATTTTATTCAACTGCCGAATCTTAGTCAGAAGAACTTGTCTATAGAAGAATACACCAGAGAATTTGAGAAGTTGATGATGAAGTGTGACATTGATGAAAGGGAGGAGCTGACAATAGCACGTTACCTTGGGGGATTAAAACTGATATTGCCCATCCAGTTCAGCTCCAATAATATTGGTCATTAGAGGATGTTTTCCGTCTGGCCATGCGAGTGGAGAAACAGTGACCTAAGAAGTCTTCTTATAGAAGTTTTTCCTCCACCGAAAATTCTCCTTATCCCCTCAAAATAACTGTGGATCAACCCAGTACTTCAGGAAAACCTCCTTCTAAAACCACCACAAAAAACAAACCTAGAGCCACCAAGTGTTTCAAATTTCAAGGTTTCGGTCATATAGCCTCCAATTGTCTAACTCGAAGAACCATAACCATTATAAAAGGAGAAGCTTATGAAGTGTCTGAAGAAGAAGAAACTCGAGAAAAGCATGATGAAGAAGAAGAGGTAGAGCCAATGTATGATGAAGAGCTCACCGCTGCTGATCATGGTGAATCCTTGGTGATTAGGTGAAGCTTACACACAATGTCAGCAAAGGAAGGGCCTTGACCGAGGCACAATATTTTCCACACTCGTTGCACCTTTACCGGAAAAGTTGTGATGTTATTATAGACAGTGGAAGTTGTGAAAATTTGGTGTCTAACTACATGGTGGATAAATTGGAGCTGCCAACACAATCATCCACATCCTTACAAGCTATAGTGGCTCAACAAAGGTAGTGAAGTGAAGGTTACTAAGCGCTGCCTTGTGACCTTTTCCATCAATCAAAAGTACCAAGATAGGTGTGATGTGATGTTATTCCTATGGATGCATGCCACTTTCGCCTTAGAAGACCCTGGCAATATGATCGTTGTGCCTTATATGACAGTTATGCCAACACCTACTCCTTTGTCAAAGATGGAGTGAAGGTCAAGTTAACTCCCTTATCACCGAGTGAACTTGATGAAAGCAAGAAGGAATCTAGTCCATTGGTGTCTTTAGTCACAAAGGAACCATTCAAAGTGACTGCAGAGGAATTCCAAACCCTGAGCTTTATTCTATTGTTCGAAGTAAATGAAGAAATCGTTCTTCTAGAACAATTTGAGAAATTGCTCAGTGAATTCCCAGATGTTGTACCAAAAGAAGTTCTGCATGGATTGCCACCAATGCGAGACATACAACACGCTATTGATTTCATTCATGGAGTTGTCATTCCCGACAGACCAGAATACAGAATGAGTCCCCAGGAGCATGCTGAAATCCAACGTCAAGTAGAAGAACTATTGAAGAAAGGGTTGATACAGGAAAGTGTTAGCCCTTGTGTTGTTCCTGCGATTTTAGTACCCAAAGAGGACAGAAGCTGGAGAATGTGTGTTGTCAGTCGAGCTGTTAACAAAATTACCATCAAGTATCGGTTTCCGATACTCAGACTCCATGATTTGCTAGATCAGTTGCATGGGGCCACAATCTTTTCCAAGATTGATCTTCGTAGTGGATACCATCAGATCAGGCTTAGGCTAGGAGATGAATGGAAGACTGCTTTCAAAACCAGAGATGGCCTATATGAGTGGACTGTGATGCCCTTTGGGTTATCCAATGCTCCTAGTACATTCATGCGCCTAATGAATCAGGTACTTCGACCCTTCATTGGCAAATTTGTAGTCGTCTACTTTGACAATATCTTGATCTACAACAAAGGCAAAGAGGAACATTTAGAGCACCTTCAACAAGTATTACAGACTCTTCCTGAACAAAAACTCTATGCCAACCTCAAAAAATACTCTTTCTTAACCAATAAAGTTACTTTTCTAGGTTAAATCATCACTGCTGAAGGCATTCGAGTTGATCCCAGCAAGGTCGAAGCTATCAATAGCTGGCTTATTCCAAAGTCAATCCATGATGTGATAAGTTTATATGGATTAGCTTCATTTTACAGAAGGTCCATCAAGAACTTTAGCTCTATTGCTGCCCCGCTCACAGATTGCATAAAAAGAGACAAGTTCCAATGGACAGATCAAGCACAAAAAAGTTTTGAAGAACTGTATAAACATTTGATGAAGCTTTGTGCTAGCCCTTCCGAACTTTGACCAAGTGTTCGAAGTCAGCTGCGATGCTTCCAACATTAGAATTGGTGTTGTTTTAAGTCAAGAAGGTCATCCTATAGCCTTCTTTAGTGAAAGCTCAACAATGGCAAACTCAAGTACTCTACTTATGACAAGGAGTTTGATGAGTGTGATTTCACCTCATATTTCATTGGCATTTTGCATGCATTTTCATATAATTTAGGCATATTTAACTTGATTCTTTGTTAGTTTTTACCTTGGAACGGGTAAGGCGGTTTTGTGGTGTTGTTGTGCAGGAATTAAGGATTAAAATGCTCAAGATTAACCATGATGGAGCTTGAATGAAAATGGAGCTTGAAAAGCAAGAAAATGAGCCAAACAGAGCCCATCACGACCGTGATCGAGTAGAGCTTAAAGAAAGAATGGAAAAGTCAAAACTGGTCACGGCCAGCCCGTGATGTCCATCACGGCCGTGACATGTCAGCTGAACCAGACCCTCACAGGCAGAAATGATCACGGCCTAGTCGTGATGAGCATCACGGCCGTGACAGACCAACCAGCAGAGCAACCTCCAAGGCAGAATCCGTCACGGCCTGGCCGTGATGGCCATCACGGCTGTGACGCGTAATATTTGGATCTGTAGAAACTGATTTGATCTGAATTTATGTTTGATTGGGATTCAAATTACCCTAATCTATAAATAGGGCAATTAGGCAGAGGATTGAGAGAGATTTTTCGGCTGCGACACTTAGGCAAATTTTTAGGATCTCTCTTCTTCTCTTCTCTTAGGTTTTATTTCATGTTGTTGTTAATCAAGCTTATCATCACCATGGCAATGCTTGAGTAGTAGCTTTATTTCTAGGGATTGGGGCTATGCCCATGATCTGATTTATGTTATGAATTGATGTTTTACCTTTGTTAATCTCGATTTTGCTTTAGATATGATTTCTATTGTTTTAATTATTCATAAATTCGGTGGCCACCTATTTGCGTGTTGTAGATATTCTAAGGAGGAACCTAGCGGTGAACTTAGGTATCGGATCTATAGAATCAGACTTAGGACTTAAATCACGAGAGTTAGAAGCGGTCCTTCGAGGGTTAACGAATATTCACAAAACTTAAAGGGTTCAATCTAAATTCAATTACCACGAGAGTAGGGGTTGGTTTAATTGGGCACGGTTTTTGTAACTCGAGAGGGAGCATTAACTTATTTAGGATAAATTCGCCTTCGAGGCAAATTTTGATAATTAACAAGGGGTAGTCAATTTAGTAACATGAACAATCTTGTTGGTAACCCAATTCCTAGGAATCCCTTTTGAATTTGAAACACCCTTATTTGAATTGCTTTCCTGTTTTAATTACTTTAGGTGTGGCAAGTCGGGTCACATCAGCCGTGAGTGTGAGGGATCCAAGGCTGAGCCTCCCAACGCTAGGAAGAATTAGAAGTCTCAGGCCAACAGACTAAACACTACTGCAAGAATCTTTACTCTTAGTGGAGCCGAAGCCTTCGACTCCGATGACTTGATTCAAGGTACATGTTTTATTGATGGAACTCAATTGACTGTATTGTATGATTCGGGTGCTACTCACTTGTTTATATCACATGATAGGGTCTTAAGTTGCCTGTTACCTTTCTCGAGTTTGATTTGCTTGTGTCTACACCCACAAATAAACATGTTTCCACTTCTTATGCATGCAAGAACTGTCATATTGTCATAAATGATAAAACCTTCATTGCTGATCTTGTATGTCTACCTTTGAAAGACCTTGATATTATTCTTGGCATGGACTAGTTATCTTCCAACCACGTTCTTCTGAATTGTTTTGATAAAACCCTGTTTTTTGGAACTCCAACGGAGTTTAAGAATCCGGACCTTCTCTCTGCCAGCCAAGTCCAAGCTTCGATGAAAGACGAAGCCCAAGTGTACATGATGATAGCTTCTCTGTAAGTAGAGAGCAGCCCAACTGATGTCGCTAGCTTGTCTGTTGTGCGGGACTTTCCCGAAGTGTTCCCAGGGGATGTTTATAACTTACCCCCAGAGAGGGATGTTGAGTTTACCATAGACTTAGTGCCTGGAACTGGAGCAATCTCCATAGCACCCTATAGAATGTCTCCTCTAGAGATAGCTAAGTTGAAGGAAAAGTTGGAGGACCTGATGAAGAAGCGGTTCATTAGGCCGACGTACTATGTCTCCGTGGGGAGCACCTGTGTTGTTGGTGAAGAAGAAGGATGGTAGTGTGAGGTTGTGTGTTGACTATCGACAGCTCAACAAGGTGACCATAAAGAATCGGTATCCCCTCCCTAGTATTGATGATCTCATGGACTAGTTGATGGGTGCTTGTGTCTTTTCTAAGATAGATTTGAGGTCAGGGTACCATCAGATTCGGGTTAAGTCTGAGGACATCACGAAGACAGCGTTTAGAACGCGATATGGTCACTGTGAGTACTTGGTTATGCCCTTTGGTGTGACCAATGCTCCTGCGGTCTTCATGGACTACATGAACAAGACCTTTCACCCTTACTTGGATAAGTTTGTGGTGGTGTTTATAGATGACATCTTAGTGTACTCCAAGAGCAAGGAGGAACATGTGGAGCACCCGAGGGTTGTCTTGCAAACCCTTAAGGAAAAGCAGTTGTACGCTAAGTTGTCGAAGTGTGAGTTCTGGTTAGAGGAAGTGAGCTTCTTAGGATATGTCATCTCTAAGGGTGGCATAGCAGTGGACCCAACTAAGGTAGAGACTGCAACATCCGTGATTTCATGTATAGTTTATGTATGAGGATTAGGGTTAGGACTTGGATTATATAATTGAGATGTGGTTTGAGGCATTGAGACCTTTGCATGTTAAGTACGCAGGTTTTTCGACTGAGTTTGAATGTAGAGACCAATTAGGGTTTCCCAGTTAACGTCTTCAAGACGTATGAGTGTGAAACAAGAAATTGATTCAGGGTTGATATTAGGAATTTTTGAAGGGTTGAGGTTGTTTATTAGGTCTTGATGAGCCTATATCTCAAATTTGAGATCAACCGGACTTCAAACGAGCTCAGAACGCGAAGAAACGCGCAAGGTCAATGTTGTTGACCAGAGGCCAGTGCTGAGCGTTGGGAAGCGGGGCATGCACATGGACACTTGGAAGGTGATGTGGCGTGCATGAAGGCATGCAGGGGACGCTCCAGTGCTGAGCGCTGGAAATCTGGCGCTGAGCGCCAACGCTAGAATTTTGAAAAAAAATAAAAGAGGGTCAAAGAGGTGAGTTACCTCATATGAACCTCAACAGATAGAAGACAGAGAGCAAAAAAACCAGAGAAAAGAATAGAGAGGTTTTAGAGTGAGAGAGAGAACTGGAGAGAGAGAGATAGAGTTTGAGAGTGAGGAAGGCTATCTAAAACCTAAACCACCATTTTTGAGGTGGAACAGCTTCAGAAAAGCCATCACCACACCTTCTCCCACCGTTGGATCTTGTTCAAACTTTATAGAGAGGTCCTAGGTTGGTATTTCTTCATATCCATCGGTTTACATTTCTAAATTTTCCCCAGAGTGAGAGTTATTCAACCCAGAAGAAGAAGGAAAACCCAACCCGAGTAGCTCCTGACCAGTCACATTGGAAGGTTCGATCCAGGTTCGTTCACCGTGGATCGAGCTGAAATTTTTGGAGAGGTTAAAGGAAAGGTAGGTCTTTAAACTCAATGGTCAAACTTTTAAATAGAGGTCAATAATTTGAGATATTGAGCCAGAACAGTGGCGGATTTACCAATGTTACTGCAGTTTTTGAGTTCCTTACTTTGTGCCTTTCAAATGTGATGTTTAGGAGGAATATCGGAGCTTTGGGGACCACTTTCAGTTTGAGGTAGAATCAAGAGGAGTCGAGTGGGAGTGATCTCGTAGTGTTTCCGAGGTCGTACGTGTTTCACGTGGGGAAAAGAAACCATTTAATGTCGGAAATGGCGCAGTCGCATTGGCGTAGGGCGACCTAAACCCTACATGAGAGTGAGTAACGGACAATATCCATATCACATTGGGGACTACCTAGTGTTACCAATGATGATATTGAAATTGTACGTTTATCGTCATTACGATATAAATATATTATTTTATTACGTGATGATTGCCTGTTTGACTGGTTGACTTGAACTTGGTATTTGATGGATGATATTATGAGTGTTGGAATTATTTTGAATATTATTATATTTATTATTATTATATTGTGGTAAAGGATGATATTATAACATAATGACATGATGAGTGTTATGATTGTGCTTAGAGGTTGAGTAAGTGATAAGTTATGTTGAGACATGATGATATATTGGGAAATTCATATTATATATGTTAGTAGTGCCTAACCGAGATGATTATTGAGATATGATGATGATATTGACGAGATGAGATTTTTATTGAGGTTATCTATGAGATTATGATAAGCTGTTGGGGCATTAGGGGGTGACCTGAAACATGATCTGTGATATGGTTGACCTGAAACATGGTCTGGTGGACCTGAAACATGGTCGTGTGGGGTCTATTCCTCGGAGGGGGAATTCTCACGGTTTAGGCTAATGGCGGAACATCCCAGACATGATTTCATTTTAGTTGCAGCTATAGTTCATGCATTGCACGAGCACCCTTGCCGTGGTTCAGAGGTGTGCACCGGATCGAGCAACTATAGTGCCATTGCTTTGCATGGGCATCCTCCATCCGCGAACGAGGGTGTGCATCGGGGACTCTGGGACGTGTCGGTTCTATTGATGTGATATCCGGATATGGCAGATACCTGATGAGATGATTCATACAACATTTGCATTGCATCATGATGGAGGGTGGAGGAAAAATCTTAGACGTGGATCGAGGATGAATTGTGTTAAATATATATAGATATTTATATTATTGGAGACGAATGTTTAGTGTGCCGTTATAGAATTGAATGTTGCTAAACCCTTTCCACATTTGATGTTATATGGCTTCTTATCCCCTTTTCTTTTGATGTTATATACATATATATATATATATATATATATATATATATATATATATATATATATATGTTTGTTATCTCAGATCCAGATCGTGTAGATGGCGCACTGAGATCATCCGTGGATGACTCAGGACCCGGGGTTCCATCTCTCGGGGACCTTTGAGGTAGAGTGTGTCGATCCAAACGGGTGGCGCGTGGACCCATTCACTCGCTTCGTTGTGTATACGGGTCCTACGTCCATCACCACCGAGCTTGGACAGTGAGCGCCGATAGGTTTCGTCGGCACTTTCAGCTTTGGCACTACTCTTCCTTTCCCGATTGGACCGCCTGATGGACACCTACCGCCAATGCCGTCGATTCCAGGCGTGGATCCAGACCCCTTCATGGTACCCTTAGAGGTACTGATACCAGGGCTCGCTCCAGCACCAGCACCAGAGCCCGAGTTAGCACCCATCCAGGAGGAGGACCCGATTGGCCCCGCCCAGGACCTAGCACCCCTTCCAAAGGTACCAGCACCTCTAGAGGTCCGAGCTACTGTTTCAGAGTCTTCTCAAGTATCTACCAGACAGCTTCATCCCCGCGATAGCAGACTTTACCGGCAGAGGTTTCAGATGCAGTCAGACAGGAGTTCTTCCAATGAGAGCGGAGGAATGCTCGCACCTGCCAGACCACGGATACGGACGAGGGTGTTAGTGTATGATGGCTCAGGCCAGTGCCATCTGTGTAGGTGTGAGTGAGGTTTTATTGTATTTTGAGAGAGGACGGGATGTGGAGAGCATTGGTGAGGCATCTTCCTTTTAGCCTTTTGATGTATTTTCATGTTATCACCCGTTTGTATATATCGGGATCCTACGGATGGGAATCCCTTGACAATACATGTACCAGCATGTATGTATATATTATAGTTATGTTTTTGTATGTATGTTTATATATGTGTTTCATATTTCAAGTTTTCAATTTTCCGTTGTTTTTAATACATCCGCTTAAAGATAATAACGAAATTAGGTCTTAATATTTTGGGTTTTCTTTAATGGGAGGTCGGGGCGTCTTATTTGGTGGTATCAGAGCAGTTTAGTTCTGAAACGGACTATGATGACTGTGATTAGGGTAAACTGGCCATTTAGTTGAATCGATATCGGATAACAGCTATGCTTAGAATTTGGGTAGTGATTCCGACGCGACATCTTTATGGCATATATTATTTATATTCCAGTTTTATGTAGTATTATATGTCGTATTGATGTGGGCTAATGATTTCTTTTAACAGGATTATGGCTCGAGACAGAGGACGAGGTCAGGGCAGACGTGCTGGTGGTAGAGCTATAGAGGGTGTAGAGGATGAGCCTCATCAGCCAGAGACGGGGATTGGAGGTGGAGGAGAGTCATTCGAGACTCTTCGGACTATCCATGAGTTAGCATCTGTTCTGTTGCAGTAGGCGCAACAGAATGCTTAGAGGGTACAGAGAGAGGCGGAGTTACAAGAGCGGTAGGATAGGAGGAGAGCCGCTGAGACTGAGGATGCAGGATTGGCTACCTTTCTCAAAGGTAAGCCACCATAGTTTGGTGGAGAGTATGATCTAGAGCGAGCAGAGTGGTGGATACAAGAGCTCGAGAAGATCTTTGACACCATACGATGCAGAGATGACAGGAAGGTGACTTACGCTGCCTTCATGCTGACCGGAGGGGCTGAGTCATGGTGGAGAGGCAAGAGGAGATTGCTTGAGGTTGAGGGCAGATTGATCAGTTGGGAGCTATTCAGAGAGTGTTTCTTCGAGAAGTACTTCCCGTTGTTGGTTAGACGCGAGAAAGAGTGAGTTCACGAGTCTCCAGCAGGGAGACAGGTCTGTTGGTGATTACGCGGCCAGATTCGAGGCCCTGATTCAGTTTTGAGTTCTACCAGAGGTTTCTAGATGAGGATTGGATGTGCCAGAGATTTTAGGTGGGTTTGCGGCACGAGCTGAGGAGGGCTATAGTGCCCCTGGATATTTTGAATTTCCAAGAGCTTGTAGAGAGGTGCAGTGCCATTGAGAGTATGGACCAGAGGCAGGCTGCAGAGCAGAGACAACGGCGTAGTGGGGGTCCTACCAAAGCAGGTCATCAGAGGAGAGGTGATAGGGGTTCTCAGAGGAGGAGAGGAGCATATACTAGACCCGGGCAGAGTGCTCAGGCATCCGTACCACCAGCACCGGTTACCAGATGTAAGACTAAGCCCTCATTCATGTTTTGATGTATGACAAACAAAGTGTATTTTGCATAAGATTTTTAATTCTGACTACGTACTCATTTCATATTAAGTTGCATGCAGGATCACTCGTCCAACAAAGCAAAACTAGCGCACGTCCAACACAGGGAAAATATAAGCGCCCGTCCAATGAAGTGAACCAAGAATGACGTCCAACAAATAAAAGAACAAAGAAAGCGCGTCCACTAAAGTATAGCAAAGTAAAGAGCTGACGTCCAATGAACAACTAAAGAGCCCATCCACTAAAGTACCATTTGGAGCGCGTCCACTGAAGTACAACAAATACGCGTCCACTGAAGGAAACACAAGAGCTCGTCTGCTGATGTGGCACATGAAGCGCGTCCACTGATGAAAATAGGAGAGATCGTCTACTGATGAAAACAGGAGAGCTCGTCAACTGATGAAAACAGGAGAGCTTGTCTAGTGATGTAAAAGGGGAGCTCGTCTACTGATAATGGCTCTGGGAGCTCGTCTACTAATGATACGCGCTAAGATATTTAATGAGAAGCTCTGTCCACTAACATGTCATATAAAGCTCATCTACCAGTTGGAGCCCGTCCAATTGCCTTGTGTTAGCACTCTCGTCTACCAATTGGAGCCCGTCCAATTACCTTGAGCTAATACTCCTGTCTGCTGACGTGACAAATGGACACAGATATATTTCTCTTCAAAAAGACTTGGATATTTTTCTCTTCAATTAAACACAGATTAATTACTCTTCAAAAAGACTTGGCAGTTATATCTCAAGAATGACGCAATCTCTACAAAGATCAAACAGAATCACATTTTGAGATCAAGAATCAAGAAAGCAGATTTTGTTAAATCAGATCCAAATCTGTCTTAAATGATCCCAACGGCTATAATCTATCTTCTATATAAAGAGGGATCAAAGGAACACTTTTCCACACAACAACAACAATGCAACTCATACTGATTGTGAAACAAAGTGCTTTATCTCTGAGAAAAGTGTGATAGTTAGAACTTCAATTTGTTTTATCAGGATTTTAGAGTCTTGCTTCTACTCAATTCTTTTCGTGAATTAGAGTGACTAAGAGAGGGTATCTCTTAGGGTTCAACAAGGATAGAAGGGATCCTTGGGTAAAGAAAGCTAGTGTGCTTTCTAGAGATTTTTTAAGCAAGGAGGGTATCCTTGTGTTGCTGTAATTAGAATTGTGTAAATTGCTAATTATAGTGAAGAAATCCACAGAGGTGTGGGACTGGATGTAGGCTTACCATAGGAGGTAGCCGAACCAGGATAAATTCGGTTTGCGTGTTCTTCTAATCCATAAACTCCATATACTTGTTTAAACTTGAATATTTAAATCTGCAATCTGTGTTAAAATCTGTTGTTCCTACTTATAATTCTTCTTGTCATCATTACTTGTTCCATAACCTAATTCTTGGAATTAAAATTGAGTGAAAACCAATTTTCACTAAAAGAAACACTGTTTTACTCTAAATTGTTGGATAAGTTTTCAATATCTCAATTCACACCCCCCCCCCCCCCTCTTGAGACCGTAGCCACTACCAACAATTGGTATCAGGGCTAAAACTCTTGTTACAAAGCTTAATAGCTTCAAGAGATGGCTACAAATGATATCCTGGGTGATGGGGCTTCACTCACTAGACCCCCTGCCTTTAATGGCTCCCAATACATGTACTAGAAAGAAAGAATGCTTATCTTTCTTGAGGCTGCAGGTTTAGATGTTTTAGATGCTGTCGAAAATGGTCCCTATGTTCCATTTATTCTTGATGCTAAGGGAAATAAACAATCTAAACCAAAAGATGACTGGAATGATGATGATAAAAGAAGAGTTGGTTATAATGCTAAAGCAAAGAATATTATAACAGCTGCTTTGAATTTTGATGAGTTTTTCAAGGTCTCCAATTGCAAGACGGCAAAGCAGATGTGGGATACTCTTCAACTCACTCATGAAGGAACCAACGATGTGAAAAGAGCAAGGATGAATGCACTAGTCCATGAATATGAACTCTTTCACATGAAGAATGGTGAGGAGATAGATGATCTGCAAAAGAGATTTACACACATTGTGAACCAGTTAGAAGGACTAGGACATACAATCACAGATAAGAAAAAGATTAACAAGATTATGAGATGTTTGAGTCGTGAATGGCATCCAAAAATTATTACAATTGCTGAAGCAAAGGATCTTGACATGATGTAGATTGCTACTCTATTTGGCAAGTTGAAAGAACACGAATTGGAATTAAATAGATTGAAAGATCATGAAGATAAGGAGAAAAAGAAGAAAGGACTCTCACTCAAGGCTCATATTTCCAAAGAATCAACAGAAAGTGATGAAGATGAATACCTTGATGAAAGTGAAGAATCCGAAGAAGACATGGGATTGCTTGTGAGGAAATTTAAAAGATTCATCAAGAAGAATAGAAACAAGAAGCAATTCAGATTTCCTACCAAAAAGAACACGAACAAAGGTGAAAGCACTTCCTCAACAATCAAATGCTTTGAATGTGGAAAGCTTGGACACTACAAAAATGAATGTCCAAAGCTACAAAAGAAAGAAAAGTATGAGAAGAATGACAGCAAGGAAAAGAAAGGAAGAAAGTTTAGAAGAGCATACATAGCTTGGGAAGATAATGATATGGATTCCACTAGTAGTGAATCAGAAAATGAAGAAGCCAACCTATGTCTCATGGCAAATCATCAAAGTGACGGTGAAACCGAGGTAAATGATTCCTCTCCTACTTATGATGAGTTACAAGATGCTTTTGATGAATTGCATGAAGAATATGTTAAAATTAGAAAACAACTTAAATCTTCTCGAAAGATCATCGCAAAACAATATAGTGACTCTACATATTTCCAAATAAAGCTTAAAGAACTAGAAACCGAAAATTCACAATTACTTGCATCTAGTTCAAATTGCACCAAATGCACTACACTAGAAAAGGAGGTTGAAAAACTGAATACAACTCTATCTAAATTTACTTTGGGTAGAGATAACTTGAATGCCATATTAGGACAGCAAAAGGGTGTTTATGACAAAGCTGGAAATGGATATAAGCCAATGGTACATGAAAAATATTTTAAGAAGCCTTTAATTTGTTGCACCTATTTCCTCAACTAGTCCTTTTGTAAAATGCTATTTTTGTGCTAGAAAAGGTCACACAGCTTCTACATGTCAATACAGAAAATCAGCATACAATAAATCTAAGTATATATGGGTTCCTAAAGGAACTATTACTGCAACTAACTCAAAAGGATCCAAACAGATTTGGGTACCTATAGCAAAAACATGAAATTCTGTTTCGTAGGTGTGGTGGAAGGTCAAGAGCAAAAATTGGAATTATGACATAGAGCCTTCACCAAACACCAAATGGGTAACAATAAAGAAAGAATATTGATTGAATATGTTTTCTAATTATCATTATGATTGTGAATCTTTGTGTTGACTTATATATCATTGTATAATATGTCTACATTGTTGTATTAAAGATATTTGATCAATCATGGAATAATCCTATGGCGTTTGTATCTCAAATAGAACCAAAATGTGTTGATGATGCTATTAATGATGAACATTGGATGATTGCAATGCAAGAGGAGTTAAATCAATTTAAAAGGAACAAAGTTTCGGATTTAGTTCCAAAACCCAAAAGTAACCAAATAATTGGAACTAAATGGGTGTTTAGAAACAAAACGGATGAGAATGGAATAATAGTTAGAAACAAGGCTAGACTAGTAGCTAAGGTATATAATCAAGAAGAAGGAATTGATTATGATGAAACATATGCTCCCGTAGCTAGATTAGAAGCCATAAGAATGCTCTTAGACTATGCTTGTATAATGAACTTTAAACTGTACCAAATGGATGTAAAAAGTGCCTTTTAAAATGGAATAATACAAGAAGAAGTATATGTAAGCCAACCCCCTGGCTTTGTTGACAGTGAGTTCCCAAATCATGTCTATAAACTGACTAAAGCCCTCTATGGACTCAAGCAAGCTCCTAGAGCTTAGTATGAGAGGTTAAGCAATTTTCTCCTAGAGAAATGATTTAAAAGAGGAAAAGTTGATACAACACTATTTACTAAAACAAAAGCACACAATATCTTACTTGTTCAAATATATGTTGATGACATTATTTTTGGTGCTACTAATGAGTCTTTATGCAAGGAATTTGGTGAACTAATGCAAAGTGAATTTGAAATGTCCATGATGGGAGAACTTATCTTATTTCTTGGACTTCAAATTAAACAATGCCAAGATGGAACCTTCATAAGCCAAACAAAGTATTGCAAGGAACTACCAAAGAAGTTTGGAATCGAAAGCGCAAAGGAAATGGCAACACCAATGAGTCCAGCCTGCTACTTGGACAAAGATGAACATGGTAAATCTATAGATGTATTCAAGTATAGAGGTATTATCGGATCCTTACTTTATCTCACTACAAGTAGGCCAGATATAATGTTTAGTGTGTGTATGTGTGCAAGGTATCAAGCTAATCCTAAATAATCACATCTTACTGCGGTTAAAAGAATCATGAAGTATCTTTTAGGAACAAAAGAAATGGGGCTGTGGTATCCCAAGGGATCCACTTGCACAATAATAGGATATTCCGACTTTGACTTTGCTGGATGCAAGTTAGATAGGAAGAGCACAAGTGGAACATGGCATTTATTAGGAAATTCCCTAGTGTCCTGGTTTAGTAAAAAGCAAACTAGTGTGGCCTTATCCACAGCTGAAGCAGAATATGTTGCAGCTGGGAGTTGTTGTGCTCAAATCCTATGGATGAAACAACAATTAATTGACTATGGTGTTTATCTAGATCATGTACCAATAAAATGTGATAACACTAGTGCAATAAATCTAACAAAGAACCCAATTATGCACTCAAGAACCAAGCATATTGAAATTAGGCATCATTTTATCAGGGATCATATTCAAAGTGGTGATGTTGTGATTGAACATATAGATACAACCAAGCAATTAGCTGATATATTCACCAAACCACTAAATAAGGAAAGTTTCTTCTTTATAAGAAGAGAACTTGGCTAATTGATCCTCAAAATAATTAATAACAGATGGCACGCAAGGCAGCACAAGTTGCTGAAAATTATGAAGGACTTGGGCAAGATGCTAAGCGTCCTTAGGTGTCTGTAATTTTTTTTTTGGTATTTTGGATGTTTTGATGAATTACATAAGTTATGAAATGCTTTATTATTAATGAATGGAAGACTGTTTATTAAGATTGATTTCAATATTTTCCATAGTTTCTTTTTGATAATGACAACGGGGGAGAAAGATGAACCATACATCTGAGATGAACTAGAAAGATGAACCATACATCTGAGATGAACTAGAAAGATGAACCATATATCTGAGATGAACTAGAAATATGAACCATAAAAATGAACCATGCATTTTATAATATGCAATTTTTTTTTTTATTTCTCTGACAAAGGGGGAGAAATATGAACCATAAAGATGAGTCATGCATTTGTTGTAAATTTTTTTTCTCTAATATGTAAATTTTTTTTCTCTAATACCTGAGTTTGAACTGCTTTGAAAAGACATACTTGAACTTGTAATAAATGCAAGATGATTTTTTTAATGATATGATAACACTTGATCTTTTGAAAGATATCAATGTCACAGGAGGGATGAAAATGACTCAAGAACCATGCTTACTGAATAGCTGTACTCTGATTTCTTAATAACTAAGGATAAGTATGGTAAGGTTTGTCATAATCAAAAAGGGGGAGTTTGTAAGACTAAGCCCTCATTCATGTTTTGATGTATGACAAACAAAGTGTATTTTGCATAAGATTTTTAATTCTGACTACGTACTCATTTTGTGTTAAGTTGCATGCAGGATCACTCGTCCAACAAAGCAAAACTAGCGCACGTCCAACACAAGGAAAATATAAGCGCCCGTCCAATGAAGTGAACCAAGAATGACGTCCAACAAATAAAAGAACAAAGAAAGCGCATCCACTAAAGTATAATAAAGTAAAGAGCTGACGTCCAATGAACAACTAAAGAGCTCGTCCACTAAAGTACCATTTGGAGCGCGTCCACTGAAGTACAACAAATACGCGTCCACTGAAAAAACAAAGAAAGCACGTCCACTAAAGGAAACAGAAGAGCTCGTCTGCTGACGTGGCACATGAAGCGCGTCCACTAGAAGAAACAGAAGAGCTCGTCTGCTGATGTGGCACATGAAGCGCGTCCACTGGAAGAAACAGAAGAGCTCGTCTGCTGACGTGGCACATGAAGCGCGTCCACTGATGAAAACATGAGAGCTCGTCTACTGATGAAAATAGTAGAGCTCGTCTACTGATGTAAAAGGGGAGCTCGTCTACTGATGTGAACAGGAGAGATCGTCTACTGATGAAAACAGGAGAGCTCGTCTACTGATGTAAAAGGGGAGCTCGTCTACTGATAGTGCCTCTGGGAGCTCGTCTACTAATGATACGTGCTAAGATATTTAATGAGAAGCTCCGTCCACTAACATGGCATATAAAGCTCATCTACCAGTTGGAGCTCGTCCAATTGCCTTGTGTTAGCACTCCCGTCTACCAATTGGAGCCCGTCCAATTACCTTGAGCTAATACTCCCGTCTGCTGACGTGACAAATGGACACGGATATTTTTCTCTTCAAAAAGACTTGGATATTTTTCTCTCCAATTAAACACAGATTAATTACTCTTCAAAAAGACTTGGCAGTTATATCTCAAGAAGGACGCAATCTCTACAAAGATCAAACAGAATCACATTTTGAGATCAAGAATCAAGAAAACGGATTTTGTTAAATCAGATCCAAATCTGTCTTAAATGATCCCAACGACTATAATCTATCTTCTATATAAAGAGGGATCAAAGGAACATTTTTCCACACAACAACAACAACGCAACTCATACTGATTGTGAAACAAAGTGCTTTATCTCTAAGAAAAGTGTGATAGTTAGAACTTCAAATTGTTTTATCAGGCTTTTAGAGTCTTGCTTCTACTCAATTCTTTTCGTGAATTAGAGTGACTAAGAGAGGGTATCTCTTAGGGTTCAACAAGGATAGAAGGGATCCTTGGGTAAAGAAAGCTAGTGTGCTTTCTGGAGAATTTTTAAGCAAGGAGGGTATCCTTGTGTTGCTGTAATTAGAATTGTGTAAATTGCTGATTATAGTGAAGAAATCCACAGAGGTGTGGGACTAGATGTAGGCTTACCAGAGGAGGTAGCCGAACCAGGATAAATTCGGTTTGCGTGTTCTTCTAATCCCTAAACTCCATATACTTGTTTAAACTTGAATCTTTAAATCTGCAATCTGTGTTAAAATCTATTGTTCCTACTTATAATTCTTCTTGTCATCATTACTTGTTCCATAACCTAATTATTGGAATTAAAATTGAGTGAAAACCAATTTTCACTAAAAGAAACATTGTTTTACTTTAAATTGTTATTTCACTATCTCAATTCCCCACCCCCCCTCTTGAGACCGTAGCCACTACCAACACCAGAGAGGGCTAGCAGCAGAGGGGGGCCAGTATGTTTCAGATGCGGAGGTCCGCATTATATCTGAGATTGCACAGATAGATCTGGTTGCTACGTTTGTGGCAAACCAGGTCATTTTGCTAGGGATTGCCGACAGAGAATAGTACAACAACAGTCAGCTGCCGGCAGAGGAGCCAGTGGTTCCAGATGAGGAGCTGGGAGATGGGTTCCAGCAGCAGGACGACAGACGACCAGACCTCAGGCCACAGGGAAGGTGTTTACAGTGAGAGGATCTGAGTCCTCTCAATCCGCAGATCTTATTCAAGGTATGTGTTTAATATCTGGCAGACTCTCGTCTGTGCTATTTGACTCAGGCGCTACACATTCATTTGTTTCACATGAGTGTGTAGATCATTTACACTTGCCTGTTTCCCAGCTACCATATACTTTGACAGTATCTACCCCTACCAATGATCCTTTGATCACTATGTCTGTTTGCTTACAGTGTCCTATAGTTGTTGAAAATATGACATTTCTTGTAGATCTCATCTGTTTGCCTATGCAGCAGATAGACGTTATCCTTGGTATGGATTGGCTTTCGGCTAACCATGTAGTGTTAGGATGTGCTCGAAAGACCCTTTCTTTTCTTGAGCCTTCTAGCATAGTATCTGCCAATGAAGGAGCAGCTACGAGGAGTGACGAGTCTCAGCAGTATGTGATGTTTTTCTGTTTGGAAGCTAAGGAGACTCTGAGTATAGATTCTTTGCCTATTGTGCGGGAGTTTCCTGAGGTTTTCCCTCCTGATGTTCCAGGTTTGCCACTAGAGAGGGAGGTGGAGTTCGTTATAGATCCCATACCAGGGACCGGATCGATATCAAGAGCTCCTTATCGGATGTCACCCGTGGAGTTGGCAGAGTTAAAGAAACAAATGGATGATATGATGAAGAAGGAATTCATGAGACCGAATGTTTCGCCTTGGGGAGAACTAGTGTTGTTTGTCAAGAAAAAGGACGGAAATTCTAGGTTGTGCACGGATTATAGGCAGTTGAATAAGGTTACAATCAAGAACAAATATCCGCTACCTATGATAGATGATTTGATGGATCATTTGATAGGAGCTTTGATGTTTTCCAAGATAGATTTAAGATCAGGATACCATCAGATTAGGGTGAAGAAGGAGGATATACCTAAGACAGCTTTCAAGACGAGGTATGGACACTACGAGTACCTACTTATGCCTTTTGGTGTAACTAATGCTCCAGCGGTGTTCATGGATTACATGAACAAGATCTTTAGACCGTTTCTCGACAAGTTTTTTGTGGTGTTTATAGATGATATTCTCATATATTCTCGTAGCAGGGAATAACACGAGGAACATCTGAGAGTGGTGTTACAGGTGTTGAGAGATAGGAAGTTGTATGCTAAGCTATCCAAGTGTGAATTTTTGTTAGAAGAAGTGTAGTTTGTAGGTCATATAATCAACAAGGAAGGGATAGCTGTTGATCCAGTTAAGGTAGAGGCAGTGATCAAGTGGGAGAGGCCTAAGTCAGTGAGTGAAGTGAGGAGTTTTCTAGGTTTAGTGGGGTATTACAGGAGTTTTCTAGGATTAATGGGCATACTACATCTAGATGCATACATAATAAGCATAGAAAGCATTCTCGTCCAGTGACTACTAACAACAAAGGACCCAAGTTAGTTTGGGTACCTAAAGATAAGATAATACCTGTTGTAGATTTGCTTAACAACAGGAAAGAAACAAACATCTTGGTACTTGGACAGTGGGTGCTCACGACACATGACAGGAGAAAGGTGTATATTCCAAGACCTTAGAGCCAAAGATGGTGGCTGGGTCACATTTGGAGGAAACCAGAAAGGGAAGATCACCGGTATAGGTAAAATTGGTAGACGTCATTTTCCCTCCATTGACAATGTTCTCTTGGTTAATGGTCTTAAACATAATCTGCTAAGTATAAGTCAACTATGTGATAGTGGATATGTTGTTTCTTTTGATAAGAACATGTGTAATGTCAAGAAAAATGATGGATCACTTCTATTCACTGGTAAGAGGCAAAACAATCTGTATAAAATTGACTTGGAGGACCTCTCAAATCAAAGTGTCTCATGTCTAGTGTCCATTGAAGATGAGCGATGGATTTGGCACAAAAGGCTAGGTCATGCAAGCTTGAAATTAATTTCAAAGCTAAACAAGCATAACCTTGTGAGAGGGCTACCAAACCTCGAGTACAAATCTGTTGCTCTCTGTGATACATGTCAAAAAGGAAAACAAGTCAAGGGTTCTTTTGAATCTAAAACTATTGTTAGTACCAATAAACCACTAGAGTTGCTACACCTTGATCTTTTTGGTCTAACAAGGACTGCTTCTGTTAGTGGTAAGAAATATGGTCTAGTCATTGTAGACGACTACACTAGATGGACATGGGTTATGTTCCTAGCTCACAAGGATGAGTCTTTCAAGGTCTTCTCTATATTCTGTAAACGTGTACAGAATGAAAAAGGCATGTGTATCACTTCAATCAGAAGTGACCATGGGGGGAGTTTAAGAATGAGATATTTCATAAGTTCTATGAAGAAAGTGGTATTCTTCACAACTTCTTAATACCAAGAACACCACATCAAAATGGTGTGGTAGAGAGAAAGAACAGATCTCTTCAAGAGATGGCTAGGACTATACTCAATGATCACTTTGTCCCTCTACACTTTTGGGCTGAAGCTGTTAACATTGCCTGCTACATTCAGAACAGAATATACATTAGACCTATCCTGAACAAGACCCCTTATGAATTGTGGAAAGGATGAAAACACAACATTTCATATTTTCATCCCTTTGGTTGTAAATGCTATATACTGAACACTAAAGATCAACTAGGTAAGTTTGATGCAAAAGTAGATAATGGAATTTCGTTACGACATTCTGAAACTTCAAAAGGCTTTAGAGTTTATAATTCTAGAACTTTAGTTGTAGAAGAATGTATTCATGTCAAGTTCGATGACAAACAGCCTAATAAGAAATTATCAGAGCTAGATGAAACTTTTGCAGATCTTGATCTAAATATCTCAAGAGATACAACACAGATTAAAGCTGATGATCAAGTAGACAACCCTCCTCAACAACTAGAACTAAAAACATTCACTTCTTAATAAGAAAATGTTCAAAGATCTTGGTACTTCAGAAATTATCATCCACAAGATCAAATCATTGGAAACCCCAATGATAGGCTAAGAACCAGATCAACCTTCAAAGAGCAAGAAGACTCTGCACTGGTCTCCGAGTTGGAACCAAAGACAGTAGATGAGGCTCTGCTGGATGATGGCTGGATTCTAGCTATGCAAGCAAAACTGGACCAGTTTGAGAGAAGCAATGTTTGGACTCTGGTACCCTTGCCTAAAGATAAATCAGTTATTAGAACAAAATGGGTTTACAGAAACAAGCTTGATGAAAATGGTAAGGTGGTAAGAAACAAGGCAATACTTGTTGCTCAAGGTTATTCTCAGGAAGAATGTATAGATTACACCGAAACTTTTGCACCTGTTGCTAGATTAGAAGGAATTAGAATTTTACTTTCATTTGCTACACATCATAGTATTATGCTTTTTCTAATGGATGTTAAAAGTGCTTTTCTTAATGGTTTTATTAATGAAGAAGTTTATGTTATGCAACCTCCGGGTTTTGAGAATGAAACCCATCGTGAACATGTATATAAGCTTAAGAAAGCTTTATACGGCCTTAAACAAGCCCCTAGAGCTTGGTATGACAGGCTAAGTTATTTTCTTATGAAAAATGGATTTAATAGAGGAAAGGTTCACACAACCTTATTTAGAAAGTCCATTAAATCTAATTTCTTAGTTGTGCAAATATATGTTGATGATATTATATTTGGTGCTACTAATGAATCTCTATGCAAAGAGTTTTCCAAGCTCATGCAAAAAGAGTTTGAAATGAGCATGATAGGAGAACTCAAATTCTTCCTTGGACTTCAAGTTAAACAAACAATGGATGAGGTGTACATCCATCAAACCAAGTATACAAAGGAACTCGTGAAGAAGTTCAAAATGGATGATTGCAAGCCAATGAATACCCCCATGCACCCCACGTCCATACTGAACAAAGATGATAAAGAGAAAAAGGTAGACCAAAAGGTATATAGAGGTATGATAGGATCTCTCTTATATCTTACTGCGTCTAGGCCTGACATTACGTCCAGTGTATGCTTATGTGCTCGATTTCAATCTGATCCTAGAGAATCTCATTTATCAGCAGTTAAAAGAATATTTAGATATTTGAAAGGTACTACTAATCTGGGTTTGTGTTTTAAGAAATGTAAAGATTACAGATTAGTTGGTTTCTGTGATGCTGACTATGCTGGAGATAGAGGTTAAAGAAAAATTACCAGTGGGGGATGTCACTTCATTCGAGCTAATCTTGTCTCATGGTCAAGTAAAAGACAAAGTACCATTGCCTTATCAACTACTGAAGCTGAGTATATTTCAGTTGTTAGTTGCTGCCCACAACTTCTTTGGATCAAACATCAATTGGAAGACTACAATGTGTTTGCAAGTAGTATTCCACTTATGTGTGATAGTATTGCTGCAATTAATTTATCTAAGAATCCAATATTACATTCAAGAGCTAAGCATATAGAGATAAAACATCATTTTATAAGAGATTATGTGCAAAAAGGTGTGATTGATATACAATTTGTAGATACTGACCATCAATGGGCAAATATCTTTACTAAACCGCTTGCTGAGGACAGATTTAATTTTATTAGGAAGCATCTCAATATGCTATGTGTGGATTGATTAAGACGTCCAGCCTAAAGAATCTTTGTTGATGTATGTGCGTCTAAAGCACTTCAAGTCCATTGTATGACTAGAATACACGTCCATTGCATATCGCGTCCATTGTATTTGTGTGCCGCGTCCATTGCATGTCGCGTCTATGCATGTTTGCATATTGTTTGGACCCGTCCATACATATATTTATGACTTGCATTTATTTTGTCTCAATGAAAAATCTATCCTTTATTATCTCTGCTGAGTCAGTACTTCCATCAATCCCATCATAACCTTTTTATAGTTTCAAAATACCAATGTCGTTTTATCCTTAATGACATGTCTTGTCAAATATTTTTATTTTTGATTTATTTATAAAAGAAAAACCTTGGAAATTCAAAACCTTTTTAAAGCAACCATCTTCCCTCTGAGAAACCTTTCACTACCCTGTCATCTCTGAGTATTCTCGAGCTCTCTGTTCTTTGCTTCTAAAACCCTAACTCTCAAATCACCAAAAATGGTTTCTTCTTCAACCTTCAATGTGGACAAGCTTAATATGGCTATTGAGCACCACTTCAACTTCGGAGTTTTACAAGACTACAATCTAGATATCAGCAAGTATGTCAACGCTGCTGGGTGGGGAGGACTCTTCATTGAGAAAGTCTCTGTTTATCCCAATTTGATAAGGTATTTCTGGAGGAGACTTCAAGTCTCTAATACTGATATCTCATCTACTGTATTGGGAAAGAGGATAGTAGTTTCTGAGAAGACTATTGCTGATGCCATCTTCTGTGCTCAGGAAGGAATGGTTTTTACTGAGTCATGTGAGACTGAACTAGGTGGTATTGAGGTTTCGAAGTCTTCTTAATGAGAGAGGATACAGTAAGGAATCACTCATGGAAATCTGTAGAAATGAAGGACATTGTTCGCATCCTTCATCAACTACTGAACAAAGTGGTTCTTCACAAAGCTGGGTCCAAGGACAACTTGTCTGCCTTGCACATGTTCTGCCTCTGCCATCTCTTTACTGAGACAAAGATCAACCTACCCAGAATGTTGTATGGAAGATTCGGGGATGTTGTGATTAACTGGAAGAAACTCTCTGCATTTCCCTATTGTCATCTCCTTTCCAAGATCTTTAAAGCTCAAGGAATCCATGAATTCATTGCTGCTAGGTCATCTGAAGAGCAAGCACGAATTTTAACTGAAAAACCAATGTCAGCTGCTGATTTTGGCAAGATGCACATCACAAATATGAATCTCAGCACCTATGCTGTTGCTGCCATAGCCAAGACTGAGGAATTAATGAAGGTCAATGAAGAAATGGTTGAACAAAACAATGTTGATGCTCTGGGACTGAAGAGGAATGTTAAGAAGAAACCATTGTTTAGAGAAGGCCTGTTGTTAAAAGGCCCGCTACAGGCATTGTGATCAGGGAACCAGTTGCTGATCCTCAACCTCCTCAAAAGAGGTCAAGGAAAATGGTCCTCTCACACAATGAGGGTGATGATGAGGATGAGGACACAGTTCCAATTGGTGCCTTTCTGAAGAAACAAAGGACTGGAACCTCTACTATTGCTGCTATTGCCACTCAACCTAGAAGGCAACTGGCTAGAAAGGCTAAATCAGCTGTGACCTCTGAGGTAATCATCCCTGCTAATGATCCGGTTCGATTAGGAGTTGATGCATTATTCTCTAGCCTTGAAAGTAGAGTAGATATTGTGTCTGCTATTTCCGTTAATATTTCTGATAATGTGTATATTCCCATACCTCTTTCACCACAAACAAACTAACCAAATCAACCACAAACAGCCTCACCACCAAGACCAAAATTCTCACCCATCATACCTGAATCTGATCCCTGGTTTCATTAACCAGATAATGAAATTAGTCATGTTACACCCTTTCCCAAGAATAGAAAAACTAGATTCCCCTACACTCATCCCTCTGTTCTTTATGATGGCAAAGCTGAAAGCTTAGCCAAGGTAAAGAAAGACTGGAGAATCTTATTTCACACCCACCAAACTGAACCTGAACCTATTCTAACCAGATGGTATCCTCTACCAGAATAAGAGTATGAACCTGAAAACATCTACTCATATTGGATTAACCCTGAACCACATACACCTACTGGACCATTCCCATCTGAGTTATTCAATTCCCTTGGACCTCTTCTCACCCATCTAACACAGAAGAGATTCCCTCCTAAGAAGATCTACCCAAACCTCATCAAATCCGCACCTTTTAAACCCTTCACTGATGGTGTAGAAAGGCACATCATATCTGACTGGACTCAGGATCCAAGAAAGAACAATCTTAGAAATGTTCTTGAAAAGAGATCAAGATCATTCAGACAAGTTCCATTCATCATGGATGCCAACACCAAATGGAAGTCCTTTGTTCATCCCAGTGAATATGGCAGAGCTGCTGACTTCATTGGTCAACTCCTGTGTGCTTTTTGGAAAATGGAGTTGGAAATGCGAAGATATGTCAAGGCTGCAAATTTTGTGCCTCCAACATGGCTGCATCATTCTCTGGAGAGAACAAGAATAGCATTCAGACCCTACATGATATGTCCCAGGCTACCAATGATTGACATGAATAAAGACAAAGATCTGAAGAAGAAGAAGAAGAAGAAGAAGAAGAAGAAGAAGAAGAAGAAGAAGAAGAAGAAGAAGAGAAATACTGGCAAGATACATTTTCCTGACAGTTGCATAATCAATCCAGCAACAATCAATTTCACTGATCAAAATGTGATTGACTACTGGTTGACTCAACCAACTGAAGATGTCCAAGAAGATGTTGCTGTGGACATCTGGAGGACTCGTATGGTGGATTGTGCACAGGAAGCTTCCTCCTCTGGACTGACTATCAAAGTTAAGAAATATATTCCTAAAGTCAGAGGGAAGTGTGGCCTTGCTAATTGCAGATTCCTTATCTATAAGGACATCATTGGCATTCCTGTCATAAGTCATGTCTTTGAAGAGGACTCTATTCATTGGGCCAAAAAGGTACCTGAACCAGTGTTGCAATATGCTACTTCACCTCCTCCATCACCATCTTCAGAGCATACTGATGAGGAAATTATAGTTGAAGACCTTGCTATGGAGATTGATTCTGTTAAATCAGTCACTGAAAATGAGGAAGTTACTGAGTCTGCTCCTAGATCAAGCATTTCTGAGAAGCAATCATCTCAGCCAATGGCTCTGACTGTCATTCATCCATCAAAGCAACCTCAAACTTCCAGAGCATTGGACACTCTTCCAAGTCAAGCTCATGCTCAAGACAGTGCTGATAGCTCGAGACCCTCACTCTCACTGCCTCCAAATTTTGAAGAAAGTATTGGAAGGATTATAGATGAAAGAATAGAAACTAAGGTTAAAGAACAAGTGAAAGAGCAAGTAGCAGAAGCCCTGGTTCCAACAAAATTCATGATGAACCATATGATGAACATCATGTTGCAATTTCAGTAGAGTCAAAATCTGCCAACTCAAATTCCTGCTCCTCCACCAAAACCAAAACCAAATCATCTTCCTCCATCTCCACCTTCTTCTTAATTTCTCTTGTTTCTCTTTTATTACTGACAATGATGGTCCACTCCTTAACCTTTTTGTCAAATGACAAAAAACGGGGAGAAAGGAAAAAGAATTAATTTAATGAGAAGAGTCAGTTTTTGAAAAGTATATACTTGTTTGCGTATCCATGTCTGTCTACGCTCTGATACTATATCTATTTTGAATGCTCTGATATTGTCTACTATGATTTGTTTATTGCTCTGGTATATACTAAGCCTACATGATAACACTGTTTGATATGAAATATTCTATATAAGTTTGACTAAGTCTATAATGCTCTGATACTATCCTAACTGATAAGTAATTGCACTAAGACATTTACATGTGCTGTTAAAAGTTTGAATGCTTTATCTTAGGGGGGGCTTTGTAAGCTCTCTTAAACTTTGCTACTCAAATTTAATTAGTTTTTGTCATCATTAAAAAGGGGGAGATTGTTGGAACCAAAGTGATTTGGATTTAATTAATCTCTAAGTTTTGATGTTAACAAAAGGATTAAATTTGCTTGGCAAAGTGTTAGTTGAGATCTAACAAGGTTATCTAGTTTTTCAGGATCACTTGAATCTTATAAGTTATGGAAACTTAAAAAAAAAGTTTTCATATATCCGCCTAGACTTTAAATAAGAAATCAACGTCCACCCGTGTAGACAGGCTGCTCAAAAGCTTGGTAAAGTTATTTAATTATTTATTTGAGTAGGCTGAAACTTAAGTAGACGAGGCGTGAGAATTTCTAAGTAGACGAAATATTAAAATAATTCTTCTAGACAGAATCTAAGTTTCAAATTGAATAGATGAGCTTAACTTGCCACGTCATCAGACGAGATCCTTTTTTAAGTAAGTAGACGGACTTTAATGCCACGTCACTAGACAGAGATCAAAATAACTCACTGAGATATAGCAAGTGCAAAGACTTGAGTAGACGAGAGGATATGCCACGTCAGTGGACGAGCAAAATGAAAGTGTTAATAGACTTAGTTTTAAATAAAACTAAGTAGACGCAGTTTTTAAGTAGACGAGCTCATCTTTATGATAACTCTTCATAAATAATTTCAATCCGGTTAACAATGAATCATATTTATTTCAAATGATTGATATTTATTTCAAGAGAATATTTGTTGTTCTCATTTGTTTTATATTCTTAATGCTTTGTTTTCTTGTGAGAAAAACATAGTACCATCGAAGAAATACAAATAGCAACACAGTACAATGGGAAATTTAAAACGATCTGTATGATAGCACCTTTATGACTGGAAAAAGCTAGAAGTTACATAAAGGAGGAAAAATAGTTTTCAAGCAGCATATGCTCAGAGCAGTGAGCCTCCATTTTGTACTACCCTGATAACCAAGAATACATTTCAGCATGGCCATAATCAAGCTATCAGTCACAACGGATATTGTGCATTCATTGCTATCTCTAAATGGGAAATTCAAAATGACCGTTGAAGCTTTTCAAGAGTAGAAGAAGGTCAGTATAAATAGAGGACCTCAAGCGATGAAGAACAACTTTTTCCAATCCAATATTTACGAGAACTAGCTCTCATTTCTTTCATTCTTTTAAAAGTAAAAGTTTGTATTCTTTAGTTTGAATATTGTGAAAATATTCAACAGATCTTAAACTTTCATATCCTCACATATAGTGAGTTAAGAAGATCTTAAGTTAAAATCTCTTTGTTAGAGTTAAAGCCTGAAGAGGCTTGGTAAGAAAGGAATACTTGTAGCCTGGAGAGGTGTTGTATACTTGGTTGTAATCTATTTGGAGAAATAGTGGATAAAACCTTCAATTCGAAGGGACTGGACGTAGCTCTTGGTTGGAAGAGAGTGAACCAGAATAAAATCATCTGCGTGAATCTTCTATCCTTAAACTCTTGCAGCTTTATTTGTTTTTACTGACTGTGGGGTTTTGATAGTACTTTTGTTAAATCTCAAAAGTTATTTTTCAGTGTGTGCATCTGCTTTATATATCCTCGTGTGAGAAATACAGTTTTAAAAGCTTGTTTTAGAAAAATTATTAACAAACACAATTCAACCCCCCTTCTTGTGTTTGCCTGTGTCAACTTCAGGGTACGACGTTTGTTTGGACGGAGAAGTGTGAAGAGAGCTTTCAGAAGCTAAAGGAGAAGTTGGCTACATCTCCAGTGCTGACATTACCAGATCCATTAGGACAATTTGACGTGTATTATGATGCGTCATATCAAGGATTGGGTTGTGTTTTGATGCAAGAGGGAAGAGTTGTGGCTTATGCTTCCCGACAATTGAGGGTACATGAAAGGAATTGCCCTGCCCATGATCTGGAGTTGGCAGCTATAGTGTTTGCATTGAAGATTTGGCGACAGTATCTTTATGGAGCTAGGTTCAACTTGTTCAGCGATCACAAGAGTTTAAAGTATTTGTTTGATCAGAAGGAGCTGAAAACGAGGCAGCGTAGATGGATGGAGTTTATTAAGGATTATGAGTTTGATCTACACTACCATCCAGGGAAGGCTAATGTTGTGGTGGATGCACTAAGTAGGAAATCTTTGCATGTATCAGCGATGATGGTGAAAGAGATGGAGTTGCTTGAACAGTTTAGAGATATGAACCTAGGTATGGATTTGACTGAGGATAGAATATGCTTAGGTATGATCACCATCGGCAGTGAGTTTATGAGGGATCTTAAAGTTAAGCAGGATCAGGATGAATATTTGATGGAGGTGAGTCGAGGTATAGATGAGGAAAAAGTTTCAGAGTTTAGGAGAGGATCGGATGGGGTGTTAAGGTTTAGAGATCGGATATGTGTGCCAGAGGACTTAGAGATTAGGAAGATGATTCTAGATGAGGCACACAAGAGTAAGTTGAGTTTTCACCCAGGAGCCACCAAGATCTATCAAGATTTGAAGAAAATGTTTTGGTAGTCGAAGATGAAGAAAGAAGTGGCGGATTATGTTCTATCATGTTTGGTGTGCCAGAAAGCTAAGATAGAGCATCAAAAGCCAGCATGGTTGTTGTGGTCTTTGGATATCCCAGAATGGAATTGGGATAGTATAGCGATGGACTTTGTGGTTGGATTACCATGAACCCCGAAAGGGTTTGGTGCAATTTGGGTTATCATTGATAGGTTGAAGAAGTGTGCTCACTTCTTACCTATTGGTGAGAGTTATAGTCTTGAGAAGTTGACCCAGATCTACATCAAGGAAGTTGTAAGGTTGCACGGTGTGCCGTTGAGTATTGTCTCCGACCGAGATCCAAGGTTTACATCTAGATTTTGGAGACAGTTACACAATGTTTGGGGAACAAGGTTGAGGATGAGTTCTGCTTATCATCCTCAGACGAATGGACAGTTAGAGAGAACAATTCAGTCATTCGAGGATCTTTTAAGAGCATGTGTGTTAGAACAAGTTGGCAGTTTGGATGAATTCCTACCTTTGATTGAGTTCACATATAATAATAGTTTCCACGGCAGTATCGGGATGACACCGTATAAGGCTCTGTATGGGAGAAGGTGCAGGACTCCGTTGTGTTGGTATGAGACTGGCGAGAGCCAAGTGTTGGGTCCTGATGTGATACAGCAAACTACGGAGCAAGTCAGGAAAATCAAAGAGAAAATGAAGGAAGCGCAGGATAGGAAGAGAAGCTACAGTAACAAGAGGAGGAGGCCCTTGGAGTTCCAAGAAGGTGATCACGTATTCTTGAGAGTCACTCCGAAGACCGGAATTGGCAGAGCTATAAAGTCAAGAAAGCTCATTCCTCGGTTCATTGGTCCATTTCAGATTCTTCGACAAATTGGTCCATTAGCTTACCAGATAGCCTTACCCCCTTACCTTTCTAACCTTCATGATGTCTTCCATGTATCCCAGTTGAGAAAATATTATCCTGATCCTTCTCATGTCATTGAGCCTGAGTCCATACAACTCCAAGAGAATCTAGAATATGAGGCTTTACCATCTAAGATTGCAGATAGAAGGATTAAAGAACTCTGTGGTAAACAAATTCCCCTGGTCAAGGTCATATGGGATAGTGTTACCGGAGATGCTACTTGGGAGCATGAGGCAAACATTCAGCAATAGTACCCCAATCTGTTTTCAGGTATGTAAATTCCGAGGACGGGATTTCTTTTAAGGGGGTAGAAATGTAACATCCATGATTTCATGTATAGTTTATGTATGAGGATTAGGGTTAGGACTTGGATTATATAGTTGAGATGTGGTTTGAAGCATTGAGACCTTTGCATGTTAAGTACGCAGCTTTTTCGGGTGAGTTTGAATGTAGATACCAATTAGGGTTTCTCGGTTAACGTCTTCACGACGTATGAGTGTGAAACAATAAATTTAGATTTAGGGTTGAGATTGGGAATCTTTTTATGGTTTGAGGTTGTTTATTAGGTCTTGATGAGCCTATATCTCAAATTTGAGGTCAATCAGACATCAAACGAGCTTAGAACGTGAAGAAACGCGCTAGGTCAATGTTGCTGACCAGAGGCCGGCTCTGAGCATTGGAAAGTTGGCGTTGAGCGCTGGGAAGCGGGGCATGCACACGGACACATGCCAGGTGACGTGGCGTGCATGCAGGTAGCGGGGGATGCTCCAGCCCTAAGCACTGGAAATCTGGCGTTGAGCGGCAGTGCTAGAATTTTGAAAAAAATAAAAGAGGTGAGTTACCTCATATGAACCACAACAAATAGAAGACAGAGAGCAAAAAAAACCAGAGAATAGAATAGAGAGGTTTTCGAGTGAGAGAGAGAGAGATATAGGGTTTGAGAGTGAGGAAGGCTATCAAGAGCCTAAACCGCCATTTTTGAGTTGGAACAGCTTCAGAAAAGCCATCACCACACCTTCTCCCACCGTTGGATCTTGTTCAAAATTCATAAAGAGGTCCTAGGTTGGTAGTTCTTAATATCCAGCGGTTGAAATTTCTGTAGTTTCCCTAGAGTGAGATTTATTCAACTCAGAAGAAGAAGAAGGAAAACCCAACCCGAGTAGCTCCTAACCAGTCACATTGGAAGGTTCGATCCAGACTCGTCCACCGTTGGATCGAGCTGAAATTTTTGGAGAAGGTAAAGAAAAGGTAGTAATTTAAACTCAACGGTTAAATATTTAAACATAGGTAAATATTATTGGAAACGGCACTGTCACATTTAATTCGATAATGGCGTAGGGCGACCTAAACCCTACATGAGAGCGAGTAATAGACATTATCCATATCACATTGGGGACTACCTAGTAGTACCGATGATGATATTGAAATTGTACGTTTATCATCGTTGCGATATAAATATATTATTTTATTAGGTGATGATTGCCTGTTTGACTGGTTGACTTGAACTTGGTATTTGATGGATGATATTATGTGTTGGAATTATTTTCAATATGATTATATTTATTATTATTATATTGTGGTAAAGGATGATATTATAACATAATGACATGATGAGTGTTATGATTGTGCTTAGAAGTTGAGTAAGTGATAAGTTATGTTGAGACATGATGATATATTGGGGAATTCATATTATATGCGTTAGTAGTGCCTAACCGAGATGATTAATGAGATATGATTATGATATTGACGAGATGGGATTTTATTAAGGTTATCTATGAGATTATGGTAAGCGGTTAGGGCACTAGGGGGTGACCTGAAACATGGCCTGTGATATGGTTGACCTGAAACATGGTCTGGTGGACCTGAAACATGGTCGTGTGGGGTCTATTCTTCGGAGGGAGAATTCCCAGGGTTTAGGCTAACGGCGGACCATCCCAGACATTATTTCATTTTAGTTGCAGCTATAGTTCATGTGTTGCATGAGCACCCTGGCCGTGGTTCAGAGGTGTGCACCGGATTGTGCAACTATAGTGCCATTGATTTGCATAGGCATCCTCCATCCACGGACGAGGGTGTGTGCCGAGGACTCTGGGACGTGTCGATTCTATTGATGTGATATCCGGATATGGCCGATACCTGATGATATGATTCATATAGCATTTGCATTGCATCATGATGGAGGGTAAAGGAAAAATCTTAGATGTGGATCGAGGATGAATTGTTTTAAATATATATATATATTTATATTATTGGAGACAGATGTTTATTGTGTTGTTATAGAATTAAATGTCGCTAAACCCTTTCCACGTTTGATGTTATATGGCTTCTTATCCATTTTTCTTTTGCTGTGTTGTATATGTGTGTGTGTGTGTGTGTGTGTGTGTGTGTGTGTGTGTGTGTGTGTGTTTGGAATCTCAGATCCAGATCGTGTAGATGGCGCACTGAGATCATCCGTAGATGACTCAGGACCCGGGGTTCCCTCTCTAGGGGACCTATGGGGTAGAGTGCGTCGATCCGAACGGGTGGCTAGTGGACTCAGTCACTCGCTTCGTTGTGTATACGGGTCCTACGTCCATCACCACCGGGCTTGGACAGGGAGCACCGATAGGTTTCGTCGGCACTTTTCGCTTTGGCACTACTCTTCCTTTCCCGATTGGACCACCTGATGGACCTCTATCGCCGATGCCAGGCGTGGATCCAGACCCCTTCATGGTACCCTTTGAGGTACTAGTACAAGGGCTCGCACCAGCACCAGAGCCCGAGTTAGCACCCATCCAGGAGGAGGACCCGATTGCCCCCGCCCAGGACCTAGCACCCCTTCCAGAAGTACCAGCACCTCTAGAGGTCCGGGCTACTATTTCAGAGTCTTCTCGAGTGTCTACCAGACTGCTTCATTCCCGTGATAGCAGACTTTACCGGAAGAGGTTTCAGAGGCAGTCAGATAGGAGCTCTTCCAGTGAGAGCGGAGGAGTGTCCGGACCTGCTGTAACACCCTCACCCGGGCATTATATTAATTGATCCTTTTTACTAATATTAATGTTATTAGAAGACATGTCGATTTCTTTAGGAATGTCAATATTTAATTTGTAAATTCATTATTAAATAAAACCCAACTTAGGACATGGAATTAAAAGATCAACTTACATTCATAGAAAACATACATAATATTCGCATTGATAACAAACACCTTCTTAGTGGCAGGTGCATTGACAGAAGTTTCCTTGATTGTACATCCAAGTTTCTTAAACAAAACACTACATTGCACTAGAGTTTAAAGAGAAAAAATAAAGCATGCGACTGACAAGATCCATCCAACATCACTACTCCAAAATAAAACTAGACTTCCTAAGCTGGTCAAGACAACTGGTGATACCCATTCGGGAGACCACGAAAGTCTCCCTCATTTCCAGAAGAAGTATCAGAAGAGGATACTTCTACCCCGGCTCCCTCGCCAGGTGCATCATCATCAACATCACTACTCATATGATGATATTGAGGTTCCCCATCCATGAATTCCTCCGGATCCTCCTCTATGGGTGAATCTGGCGCCAAATTCAGAGGTGGTGGATTCAAAACTAGCTGTCTTAGGTCTACTAGGTGCTGTCATACAACCAAGCTGGCGGAAGTGATATCTGCATGGTCTCCACGGTATGAATCCACCTCTCTGGACCTCCCTCCTGTGTTCCTTCTATAATGCAAATCGGGCCAGTGTACTCGGTCATGTGATTCCACGGATGAATCACCCAAGCCCCAGGGTTGTTGGCATCCTCAAACATGATCGTCTGCACCCGGGAGTGCACGAGAGGCGGAGCTGGGTCCATCTAGTCTCAACATAACAGGATACATATATATATACATGAAGGAAAATGCAAGGGTAAGATACCAATATATGGATAATTATGACAACTATATGCACCCAAAATTCACAGAGAAGTAGTAGAAGTTGAAAGAATTTAGTTTTGAAACAAAATAACAAGCTTTCATCAATCAACTCAACATGCATGTGTATAAAATGAACTTAGAAGAAAAGTGCAGAACAATAGTTGGAGATTATACCTAGGAGCTGTAGAAAATTGAAGTCTTGAGAGCAAGACTTGAGTCTTCCTTAAGAACAAGAGAAATAAAACAAAGTGTAGTAAAATGGATTTTGTGTGGATGAAAGGAAAAATGATGAAGTGAGAAGAGGATGTGCTTATATAGAGGAGGGGGAGGGCTCTGGTTTCAGCAGAAAAGGGAGAGGAAAATAAAAAATTTGAAAAGTACTTTTAATATAAACTTTGAAATATAATAATTTTTTATGATAATTATGATTTTCTGTCATAAAATTACTATTCATCTTGCAAAAAATCAGATTTTCCTCACCCAACACTCCAAAATCTGATACAAGTTATTTCCCTTTATTTTTGTTTCATTCCGGTTACATATCTATACTGAATCGATCGTATTTCTAATGATAATAGCACCCGAAAAATCAATAAAATAATTTTTTTTTTAACAAAAAATTTTAAAATAGTGGAAACATTAGAAATCTTAATTAGAAGCCTAATCGTTTCGTTCACGAGTAAAAATTTCATTTTCTGATCAGTAAACTTGTACCGATAGAGAAAACGCAGACCGGGATTCGTCTGAATTTTGGGACCAATACAACGGAAGATTTGATAAGGTCCAATGAATTTTGGGGTAAGTTTTCTGGATTTTATTGTGAACACCCTATTTTGACCGGGTCTTTTTAGTTTTCACTAAAAATTTCAAAAAAAATAAAAATAATTCAAAGAAAAGAAAAAAAAATACAAAAAAACAATATATTTTGCCATATTATTTTGATTTATTCCAAAATCCTAGAAAAATTTTCGACAGACAAAATAATAATAAAAAGATTTTATTTTTATGTTAAATTCAGGTTTAATTTTGTTATTGGGCCAAACCAGCCAAACCCATTACTCAAACCCGTTTCCTTCCTTCATCCTCCTCCAACAAACCCTACCAGCCACCCTTTTCTTCCCTCCAACATTATTTTGAATTTGAATCCAGTTGGCAAATCCCTTGATTTTTGCAGATGAAAGTCACAAGTTTTGATTTTATTTCAAATTAGAGATAGAAATTTTAATCCTTGCAGATTTTTAGGATCAAAATCAAAGTGAATTTGGCATTATAAAATCACAAGAGGGCTACATAATAAAGGGGGGATCAGAGAGAAAAATTTCTAAAGACAAAAACAGCAAAAATCAGATGCATTCTTCTCCTCCATTCCCACCATAGTCACCCTACTTTTTTTCATCGCCATTTCTCTCCATACCTACAGTATCAATCCATAACCATCTTCAATCTCAAAACCTGTCATCTTCCCTATCAATCCATAATCCCTATTCCATCCAAACTAACCCAAATTCAAACACTCAAACAAAAAAGAGAGACAAAAAGTGCCTTTGCCCATGTTCTTCGTAGCCGCTGCCACGGCGGTGATGCTGTCTCACCACCATGAGCTCTGAGCTCCGCCGCGTCTAGCCCAGAACAACACACCCCAGTCGTTGTCTCGCCGTCTCCTCCGTGACCACTGAAGCGTCCCCGCTAGGACCTCCACCATAAGCTGCCGGGCCACCACTGTTCTATGCCAAGCCGCCTCGTCATGAACCCAGATCGCCGCTACCGTTTCCTTTGAAGACGCAAGCGAGTCGCACATACAGACCCAGATCTGTCGCTTTGCTGGTGCCGCCGCCGCGCCGCTCTGCCCCGCCAGCCTCCATTCTTCTTTTCTGGTCTTGCGCAGGTGAAGTGGAAAGACTTCTCTGCCTCCTTCCTTCGTTCCTGTTTGTAACTTATGACTTGTATTGGTTATTCTGCTTTATCTGTCAACCAAGCCAAATGGTCTGATGAACTAAAAAATAAAAAGAATTGGACTGATAAAAAAAACATTTGTGTTGAAATATTTATGTTGAAATAAATAAATAAAATGATGTAAAAAGGGAATTACTAAAAAATAATTTTGGGATTTACTTTGTGAGAGGTTTCACACTCAATTCCTTAAATGCGAGATAGCTCTGTGGATGCATATGTCATGTTCTATCTCACTTAGGAGTTTTCGATAGAAATAAAAAAACATAAAATAATAAAAATAAATAAATGAACCCTTTTTTAATAAAAAAAGAACCTTTTCATAAAAATTAAAATAAACCAACAAATAAAATATTTTCTACAAGAACTACGTGGCTTTGAGTTTCTCATCGCATCAGGGAATACGTAGGAGCGGGATCAATCATCCCGTCAAGCCAAAATTTTATTTTCACTTTATTTTTGTGTTCTTTTTAATTTGTTAATGTAGTTAATCAAAATAATTGAATTAGTATTATTTAGGGATGCCATGTGGACTTAAGTGCCACGTTCAATCCCTTAGAATTATGGTTGCTATGGAGATTTGTGCCACATTCAACCTTGTCTAGGACTTGTCCACATTTAACAATTAAAATCAAAGATAATTAAAATTAGAAAACCATGAAATTAAATCTGATTTTCGCATTTTTATTTTATTAAATAGTATATTATTATTATATTTTTTAATATTATTTTGGGATTGCTCTATGAAAAGTTTCATGTTCAAGGTTACCATATGGACTTGTGTGCCATGTTCAACCTCTTTAGTGTAAATACTAATTACTAATCTCATTATTCGTGAAATAACTTTTGGGGTAAAATAAATAATTTAAAAGTTATTAATTTTGCACAATTAATTCACGGTATCATTCGTAGGATGGGCGATGTATGGTGCTTAGCACCTTCCCTACTCGTAACCGACTCCCGAACTCAACTTGGTTTCAAAGACCATTTTTGAAAGGTTTTCCAATTTTTCCTAAATTAAATAAAATTGGCGACGACTCTACTTTCTCTTAAAATCTATTTTTAACGCCGTCCTCGTCGCAATTTTTGGTCGCGACATTTATGACTCTGCCTATCCCTGTGGTAGGGGTGACTCTTAGGAATACATGCTCACCTTCCAGAAATTCAAGAGGTCTCCTCTACGGTTGGCATAGTTCTTCTATCTACTTTGAGAGGCCTTCATCTTTTCGTGGATTTGCCTCACTTTATTTGTTGTTTGTTGCACAATATCAGGTCTTAAAATGGCACTTTCTCCATCTTGATACCAGCACAACGGCGTCTGACATTTCCTTCCATACAAAGCTTCGTAGGGTGCCATCCCTATACTCGAGTGGAAACTGTTGTTGTACGTGAACTCGATAAGTGGTAACAAATCGTCCCAACTTCCACTGTTGTCCAGAATGCAAGCTCTAAGCAAGTCTTCCAAGGTCTGAATTGTCCTTTCAGTTTGCCCGTCTGTCTATGGATGGTAAGCCGAGCTTAGCCTTATCTTAGTTCCTGGAGCTTTTTGTAAGCTTCCCCAAAATCGCGAAGTGAACTTTGGGTCTCGATCTGAGGCTATACTAGAAGGCACTCCATGAAGTCTAATCACTTCCTTGAGGTATACTTCGGTTAGTTTTTCCACTGTGTAGCTCGTCTTTACTGGTAAGAAGTGTGCCGACTTCGTCAACCTGTCTATGACCACCCAAATTGAGTCAAAGCCTTTGGAAGTCCTTAGTAATCCTACCACGAAATCCATGGATATATTGTCCCACTTCCATTGGGTTATATCTAGAGACTATAACATTCCACTGGGTCTTTGATGTTCTATCTTTGCCTTTTGACAAGTTAGGCAAGATGCCACATACTCTGCTACTTGTTTCTTCATACCTGGCCACCAAAATCTTTGCTTCAAGTCTTGATTGGTTGATCCTGGATGGATACTCAGGGTGCTTTTGTGTGATTCATCGAGAATCATCTTCTTCATCTCCGTATTTTCGGGAACACAAATTCGACCATTACATCTCAAGATGTTATCTGATCCCAAACTAAACTCGGTGATTTCCCTTGCTCCATGAGCTCTTTCTTTTCTTGGAGGAATGTATCAGTGGCTTGTTGCTCTTTGATCTCTTCCATCAATCCACTTGATATTGTGATCATCCCCACGCTGATCTTTTTCGGACTCATTTCTATTATTAAATCAAGGTCACGGAACTTCTCGATCAACTCTAGTTCCTTCACCATAATTGCAGAGACATGAATGGCCTTCCGGCTCAGTGCATCTACTACAACGTTCGCCTTCCTAGGATAATATTGTAATGCAAAGTCATAGTCCTTCAAGAATTCCATCCATCTCCTTTGCCTCATGTTGAGTTCCTTCTGATCGAACATATATTTTAAACTTTTGTGATTGCTGAAAACATCGAACTTGGCCCCGTACAGATGATGTCTCCATATTTTCAGCGCGAAAACCATGGCAGCAAGTTCTAGATCGTGCGTCGGATAATTCTTCTCATGAGTCTTTAGTTGTTGTGACGCGTATACTATAACTTTCCGATTTTGCATCAATACGCATCCTAAGCCTTGATACGAAGCAACACAATACACCTCATAAGGCACATTGGATTCTGGAATTATCAACACTGGTGAAGTTGCCAATCGTTCTTTTGTCCTTTGGAAGCTTTCCTCGCATTCCGCAGTCCACTCAAAGGGTTGATCCTTTCTTGTAAGTTGAGTTAGCGACGCGACTATCTTAGAGAATCCTTCGATGAATCTCCGATAATATCCAGCTAACCCGACGAAACTTCGGATTTCCGTTACGGTCTTTGGTCTTTCCCAAGAAAGCACTGCCTCCACTTTGGCGGGGTCTACAGTAATTCCATCTTTAGAAATTACATGTCCCAAGAACTTCACTTCTTCGAGCCAAAACTCACACTTAGAGAGTTTTGCATATAACTCCTTCTCGCGTAGAATCTGTAGAACCTGTCGTAGATGTATCTCATGCTCTTCATAACTCCTTGAGTAAATGAGGATGTCATCAATGAACACAACTACTGACTTGTCCAGAAATGGCTGAAAGATTCGATTCATATAATCCATGAAAATAGCCGGTGCATTCGTCACTCCGAAAGACATCACAAGGTACTCATAATGTCCATAGCGGGTTCGAAACGCCGTCTTGGGTATGTCCTCAGTCTTGACTCTAATCTGGTGATAGCCCGTCCTCAAGTCAATTTTCGAGAAAACAGCAGCTCCTTGCTATTGGTCTTTCAAATCATCTATGCGTGGCAATGGGTACTTATTCTTGATCGTCACCTTATTGAGTTGCCTAACATCCACTCAGAGTCTTGAGTCTCCATCTTTCTTTCGTGCTCCCTAAGGAGAAACACTGGGTCGTATGAATTGCTTTGACAACAGATCTTCTAGTTGAGCCTTCAATTCACCGAGCTCTGCGGGTGACATCCGATAAGGAGCAATCGATATCGGTCCAGTTCCTGGAATTGTTTCAATAGAGAATTCAATTTCCCTTGCCGGTGGTAATCCCGGTATATCAGAAGGAAACACCTCCGGAAAGTCTCTTACAACCAGTATAGCACTCAAAATAACTTCCTCCTCGACATCTAATCTTGTTAAAAGTAAGCATTTGTGATCTTTTTCCTTCGAGAAATACCTCATCAAATAGGTAGATCGAAATCCAGAAATTTCGGAATCCGAAAAAACTAGGTTCTTGTGAGCACAGTCTAAAAACACATGATTAGAAGACAACCAATCCATGCCCAAAATCACTTCTAGTTGTATTAAGGGCAGGTAGATCAGATCAACAAGAAAGTGTCGATCTTGAATGACAATCGGACAATTCAAGCATATCGAATTAACCATAACAGGTTCAACAGTAGGTGTGGAGACAATTAAATCATATGATAATGAAGTAACAGTTAAGGTCAAAAGTCTCACACAATCATTTGAGATGAAGGAATGAGTTGCACCCGAATCGAAAAGTACTTTTAAGAGGTTACCAGCTAATTCACAAGTACCTTTCATAAGATCTTTGGAGTTCAAGGCCTCAACACCACTTATAGTAAAAACTCTTCCTTTAGCTGTTGGTTTTGAAACTCTGGCACTGTTGACTGTGGGTTCCTGCTTCTTCACCTTACAGTCCTTTGCTAAGTGTCTCATCCGATCACAGTTGAAGCATTTCATCCCTCACACGGGACATACATCAGCTAAGTGGGTCGGATCTCCATATTTAAAACACCTCCTCCCTTGACTATTGCCTTGACTCCTCTGGCTAATACTTCCGGTGACTGAAGCAACTGGACGGTACTATGGGTGGCTCCAATTGTTCCCAGTTGGTCTAGAGTATGGATTCTTCTGGACTTGTCTTCTTTTCTGGTCTTGGTTCCTTGTTCGTGAGGGTCTCCCAACTTTTCCTCGATTGTCCCTTCCTTTCCGCATCTGTTCCACTTTTCTACGTTTCTCCACTAGAGCTTGAAAATTCCTGATTTCCAGGGGTAGTACCGAGTCTCTGATTTCATACGCAATCCTCCTTCAAACCTTTCGCACTTCCAGCCCTCATCTGGGTTGTCTTGTAAAAATCGAAAATATTTGGCCAATGACTCATACTTGGCCGCATATTCTCCAACGGTCATTCCTCCTTGTCGCAAACACAAGAACTTCTGTTCTTTCTCAGCTCGAGCACTGTGGGGAAATTATTTGTCTAGAAACACTGTACGGAAAACCTCTTAAGTAATTTCTTGTTGGTTCGCCTCGAGTAGTTTCCTGGTGCCTCTCCACCAGTATTCTGCATCTCCCATCAACAGGAAAGTGGCATAAGGCACTCTAACTGCCTCAGGGCTGTTGATCAGTTCGAAAATCTTCTCTATCTCTTGAATGCACAAGTCGGCTTTCACGGGATCAACATCCCCATGAAACTGTGGTGGGTTCTGGCGTCAGAAAGCGGTCAGAGCACGACTTTCAGCAGCTTGTTCAGTACGAGCTTGCTCCTGTTGGTGTTGTGCAGTCATAGTAGCGGTCTGTTGAGCAATGGCAGCCGCAACGTCTGCCATAGCTTGTGCTGCAAAATCCATTCCCCCACCAACTGGTCCGCGCCCACCAACAAAACCACCTCTATGGCCTCCTCGGCGGCCACGTCCTCGTCCTGCCTCTAGCTCCATAACGGACCAACAAGATAAAATCAGTTAAATGGCAACTAGATAAGGAATATTCAATTATATCTACAACATCCATTACTTCTAAGAAGTAATTCAAACAAGCCTATTCAGAGATCACACAACACAAACACAATAAGCCTAGTTCCCAAAGATTCTCAAAAGCCTCCACCAGCTCTGATACCACCCTTAATGTAACACCCTCACCCGGGCATTACATTAGTTAATCCTTTTTACTAATATTAACGTTATTAGAAGACATGTCGATTTCTTTCGGAATGTCAATAGTTAATTAGTAAATTCATTATTAAATAAAACTCAACTTAGGACATGGAATTAAAAGATCAACTTACATTCATAGAAAACATACATAATATTCACTTTGATAACAAACACCTTCTTTGTGACAGGTGCATTGACAGAAGTTTCCTTGAGTGTACATCCAAGTTTCTTAAACAAAACACTACATTGCACTAGAGTTTAAAGAGATAAAAAAAAACATGCGACTGACAAGATCCATCCAACATCGCTACTCCAAAATAAAACTAGACTTCCTAAGATGGTCAAGACAACTAGTGATACCCATTCGGGAGACCATGAAAGTCTCCCTCATTTCCAGAAGAAGTATCATAAGAGGATACTTCCACCCCGACTCCCTCGCCAGGTGCATCATCATCATCACCACTGCTCATAGGGTGATACTGAGGTTCCTCATCCATGAATTCCTCCGGATCCTCCTCTATGGGTGAAGCTGGTGCCATATTCAGAGGTGGTGGATTCAACACTAGCTGTCCTAGGTCTGCTAGGTGTTGTCATACAACCAAGCTGGCGGAACTGATATCTGCATGGTCTCCATGGTATGAATCCTCCTCTTTGGACCTCCCTCATGTGTTCCTTCTATAATACAAACCGGGCCAGTGTACTCGGTCATGTGATTCCCCGGATGAATCACCCAAGCCCCAGGGTTGTTGGCATCCTCAAACATGATCGTCCGCACCCGGGAGTGCACGAGAGGCAGAGCTGGGTCCATCTAGTCTCAACATAACATGATACATACATATATACATGAAGGAAAATGCAAGGGTAAGATACCAATATATGGATAATTATGACATCTATATGCACCCCAAAACACACAGAGAAACATGTACAAGTAACAAGATATCATTTTAAGCATTACGTAGCAAGAGATAATGATCGCTTTTTGAAAACCATGACACTTCTGTAATTCAACTTCTATCCTAATCTCCGGAGACCCCAACTTCACTTTGTTTAAAATGAGCTGATCAGGCCCGAAATATTTGCCATAAAAGGGACAACGTGTTAGTCCACTACACTGCCCAAAACTCTTGGCACAGTGTGCGACGTGCGTGGATATCCATATCATACTATCCAACTCAAGGCATAGTAATCAAGGCATATGGATTTCATTGTCCGTCAAGGCACAATGATACAACGTAGCATGATATACCCTGCCCCTCAAGGTACTCACACAAAACAACTTTGGGCACGTCTACCAAATGCATGAAAAACATTTTATTATCGAGGCTTTTCTTTGTGTATAATTCTTTCCTTGTCGAATCTCAAAGGCTCACGACCTCCATAACTTTTCAATGTATTAAAATTTGTAAACACGGGACATTTGAGTCCGAGTGTCCAATCACGAGAGTCTTAAACCAATGCATCAGTCTAAGACTTTCTGGTAGTAGAAAACAATTTTACACCTTTACTGCATTTATCACATTTGTATAACGTATGTAGGACACGCAGTCCACAACAACCTATAAGGACACAGTCCGCAACAACGTGACACGGATCATAGATCAACATGTTTAATTACACTAGTAGCCCGACATCTCGGCTGCTAGGTCCACTTTTCAACATTATAATATTTTTTTTCAATGAAAAATAAAACAAAAATCAATCTCCATAACTTATCCAAGTTATTTGAATATCGTTTTGAACCAAGTTTTTAGTAAAAAAATTTATTTGAAATTCATTTTTTCAAAAATCACCTTGATTTTAAAAAATCACTATTTTTCAATAAAATCAAATTAATCTTCCTTTAAAAAATTTCTTTTAATTCAATTAATCAAAATATGTTTTTCCATAAAATTTCTAATGTTAAAAAAATTTAGAAATATAACCTTAACTTTCTTCTCTTTTTCAAACAAAAATTCTTTTTAAAAACATTATTTATTTGTAAGCTTTTTCATGATCTTGTTAAGATTTTTATCTTAACTTATTATTTTGAGCTCTAACTCAAGATTAGGCTTTATATGAATCAACCAAATGATTACATCAATAAATCAACATATCCATATCATAATAAACATTTTATAATTGACATAAATACTTAAATCATGTAAATCAAATAAAAAATCAACATATCAACTAAATCAAATCACTCATCAAAGCAAGCATTATAACAAGCATTCAACCAACACATCAAACAAATAACAAATACAGGTAACACATGGTTATCATAACATTAATATCCCTCAGGCTTTCTTCCCTTACCTCGGAGTAAAATGGTAATGAAAATCGGTTGCGGTTTTTAAAGAGGAACGACTCGGTTCGCATTACGATTGAAAATCTATACAGAAACAAGTTCTTAACATAAGTAAAAAAATTTATAAAATCGCCCTAATTTAATGCATGCATTCGGCCATACTTAAAAAAATCATGCTAGAAATTTTAAATTTTCACAAACTTTTGGATCTATGGTCCTCAAGCATCAAGGAGGTAAAATAAAAGTTTAAAACTTGAAAATAAAATTTTATAATCTTGGCCTCGTGAACCATAGGATTCGGCCTTCCCAAGAAATGGTGGAAAATATTATTTTTCATCAATCTAATTACATGCATGTAAACTTTATAGTGTTCTAAGCATCATTTAGCTTTAAAAAAATTTGAACAAGCCTCATCAACTCATCAAGTGAGTTTCGACTATCACAAGTCAACAAGGCTAGGAACACTAAAATTTTTCAAGCATCATTGTTAAGCTACTAATGTAAAGAACTTAGTGTATTAACCATGCAACCTTCCAAGTGATTAAAAATTAGGCCTCACTAACCTAAAAATTTTAGATTTTTGGCCATAGAACCATCACAAGAAGGTATGCATAGTCTCAAAAAATTTGCTTTAGTTAAAAAGAATTCATGAATCAAAGATCTAAAGCCATGCATGTGAGATTTTAGCAAAAACTCATCATTTCTCCCTTATGGTGTTTCGGCTACACCATGCTCATAGGGAGGATGATTTTCTCTTCACATGCAAGCCATTAAAATGATAATAAAGATGAGCAAGAAGTGGTAAAATCTTTTGCATGTAAAGGAAGATGATTTCTTATTGATTACAAGTTAAAACTATAAGAATAAATCATAGTAAAACTAACATGCATGTGAAAAATATGTTGCAAAATCACAACCTCTCCTCCTTAGGGTTTCAGCCAACCCCATTAAAATAGTCATAGGAGGGTTCATTCCAACATGCAAATGTTGATGAAGGTAGAAAGAAGTAGTAGAAGTTGAAAGAATTTAGTTTTGAAACAAAATAAACAAGCTTTCATGAATCAACTCAACATGCATGTGTATAAAATGAACTTAGAAGAAAAGTGCAGAACAATAGTTGGAGATTATACCTAGGAGCTGCAGAAAATTGAAGTCTTGAGAGCAAGACTTGGGTCTTCCTTAAGAACAATAGAAATAAAACAAAGTGCACTAAAATGGATTTTGTGTGGATGAAAGTAAAAATGATGAAGTGAGAAGAGGAAGTGATTATATAGAGGAGGGGGAGGGCACTGGTTTCAGAAGAAAAGGGAGGAAAATAAAAAAATTTAAAAGTATTTTTAATATAAATTTTGAAATATAATAATTTATTATGATAATTATGATTTTGTGTCATAAAATTACTATTCATCTTACAAAAAATCAGATTTTACTCACCCAACACTCCAAAATTTGATACATGTTATTTCCCTTGATTTTTGTTTCGTTCCGGTTAAATATCTATACCGAATCGATCGTATTTCTAATGAAAATCGCACCCGAAAAATCAATAAAATAAAAAAATTTTAACGAAAAATTTTTAAAATAGTGGAAACATTAGCAATCATAATTAGAAGCCTAATATTTTTGTTCACGAGTAAAAATTTCATTTTCTGATCAGTAAACTTGTACCGATAAAGAAAACACAGATCGGGATTGTCTGAATTTTCAGCTGAAATTTGTACTGGAGCTACCTAAGATAAACTAAGTTATGAAAATGATTTTAGTTTTTCAAAATATACTCTAAAACTTTAAAATCAATTACTGGGAAGCACACACTTAAGCACAGATTAACAAGAAACAGAAAATCGGGGCGTTACACCTGCTGGACCACGGGATGCGGACGAGGGTGGTAGTGTATGATGGCTCGTTCCAGTGCCATCTATATAGGTGTGAGTGAGGTTTTATTGTATTTTGAGAGGGGACGGGATGTGGAGAGCATCGGTGAGGCATCTTCCTTTTAGTATTTTGATGTATTTTCATGTTATCACCTATTTGTATATATCGGGATCCTACGGATGGGAATCCCTTGACAGTACCTGTACCAGCATGCATGTATATATTATAGTTATGTTTCTGTATGTATGTTTATATATGTGTTTCATATTTCAAGTTTTAAATTTTTCGTTGTTTTTAGTACATCCGCTTAACGATAATAACGAAATTAGGTCTTAATATTTTGGGTTTTCTTTAATGGGACGTCGGGGCGTCTCAGAGACGGTGCTCCAGTGGGAAGCGCCAAAGTCTGTAACCGAGATTAGCAGTTTCTTGGGGTTAGCCGGGTATTATAGGCGATTCATAGAAGGTTTCTCTAAGATAGCTTTACCCTTAACCTGTCTAACAAAGAAGGGACAATTGTTTGTGTGGGACTCTAAGTGTGAAGAGAGTTTCCAAACCCTTAAGGATAGGTTGACATAAGCACCAGTGTTAGTTTTGCCAGATCCTAGTGAGCCCTTTGTAGTTTATTGCGATGCTTCTAAGCAAGGGTTAGGTGGTGTGTTGATGCAGAATGGTAAAGTAGTTGCTTATGCTTCTAGACAGTTGAAAACCCATGAGAAGAACTACCCTACCCATGACCTAGAGATAGGAGCTGTGGTATTTGCCTTAAAGATCCGGAGGCATTACCTTTATGGAGCAAGGTTTGAAGTTTATAGTGATCATAAGAGTTTGAGGTATCTCTTTGATCAGAAAGAGTTGAATATGAGGCAGCATAGGTGGATGGAGTTCTTAAAGGATTATAACTTTGAGCTGACCTATCACCCAGGAAAGGCCAATGTGTAGCCGATGCCTTGAGTAGGAAAACCTTGCATATCTCCGCTTTGATGGTTAGGGATATGGATCTAATTGAGGAGTTTAGAGACCTTAGTCTAGCTTGTGAGTTTACCCCTAAGAGTATTAGGCTTGGTACCTTGAAGGTTACCAACAGCTTGATGGATCAGTTTAGAGAGGGTCAGAAGTTAGACAAGTTTCTTTTAGACCAGCGAGAGTTGCTTGCTCAAGGTAGATACGTTAGTTTTAAGGGTGGCAATGATGGTATCTTGAGGTTTAAAGATAGAGTGTGCATACTGAATGTTCTTGAGCTTAGAAAGTTGATCCTTGAGGAAGGACATATGAGTGGACTGAGTGTATACCCAGGTGCCACCAAGATGTATCGGGACCTTAAGAAGATGTTTTGGTGGCCTATGATGAAAAAGGATGTGGCAGAGTTTCTGTTTGCATGCTTAGTTTGTCAGAAGGCCAAGATAGAACACCAAAAGCCTTCAGGTAAGTTACAACCTTTGAGTGTCCCGGAATGGAAATGAGATAGTATCTCCATGGATTTTGTGTCTGGACTCCCTAGGACTCCAGCTGGTTTTGAGGCTATATGGGTTGTTATGGATAGATTGACTAAGTCTGCCCATTTCATCCCTATGAACATGGAGTATCCTTTAGAGAAGTTGGCTAAGTTGTACATCAAGGAGATAGTTAGGCTTCATGGTGTACCCTCTAGCATAGCATCAGATAGAGACCCGAGGTTTACCTCCAGGTTCTGGGAGAGTTTGCAACATGCTTTAGGGACAAAGCTTAGGCTTAGTTCAGCTTACCACCCACAGATTGATGGGCAGTCTGAAAGGACCATCCAATCCTTAGAGGACTTGTTGAGGGCTTATGTGTTAGAAAAATCTGGTAGTTAGGACAAGTTTTTACCCCTGATAGAGTTCACCTACAATAACAGCTTCCATTCCAATATTGGGGTGGCACCTTATGAGGCTCTTTACGGGAGGAGATGTAGGACACCCTTGTGTTGGAATGAACCTAGTGATAATGTGGTGTTAGGGCCAGAGATAGTCCAGGAAACAACATAAAAGATCAGGATGGTTCAGGAAAAGATGAGAGTGGCACAGAGTAGGCAGAAGAGCTATCATGACAAAAGGAGGAAGGCGCTCGAATTCCAGCAAGGCGATCATGTATTCTTGAGAGTTACTCCAAGGACTGGGGTTGGTATAGTGATGAAGGCGAGGAAACTTACTCTGAGGTTCATTGGTCCTTACCAGATCCTTAAAAGAGTCGACGAAGTCGCTTACCAAATAGCCTTACCACCATTCTTGTCAAACCTCCATAATGTTTTTCACGTGTCTCAACTTAGAAAGTATATCCATGACCCTAGTCACGTGATAGTACCCGACATGATACAGTTGAAAGAGAACTTGACATTCGAGGTGTTACCCCTTCGAGTCGAGGATAGGAGGGTGAAGCAGCTAAGGGGCAAGGAGATTCCTTTGGTCAAAGTAGTTTGGAGTGGGGCAACTGAGGAAAGCGCTACCTGGGAGCTGGAGAGCAAGATGTAGTACCCACATCTTTTCGCTTGAGGTACGTAGAAAGTTCGATGACGAAATTTTTATAAGGGGAGTGGAATTGTAACACCCTACTTTTTCATTTAAGTGCTTTTGGGTAAGTTGTTTGGTTGATTAAGGGCTTTGTGGGGATTTTGGCTCAAAAGTCCCTTTCTGGTGGTTGAGCACGCTCGTGCTCAATAGCCAGCACGCCCGTGCTTAAAGACTGAAGCATGTTTCAGTTTTTAAGTTGAGCACGACCGTGCTCAACAGTGAGCACGCCCGTGCTCAACAGTGAGCACGCCCGTGCTCAATGTGCTGACCGCATCTCGATGACACTAAGTTGAGCACGACCGTGCTCTCAAGGGTAAGCTCGACCATGCTCAGGTGCAGCCTATATATTTTAAGCACAGAACCCGAGGGTTGTACTTTTCAACCCTACTTTTGGTGGTCACGACCTTGGTACATCCTTTGCTACGTTCCCTATTTCCATCATATTCGGAGCGATTCTTGAGTATTGGATTTCTGTAGGGAGCTTGTGTTCATCGGTACTTGATATATAGGTAAGGTCCTTTCCCTTTAAGGTTTCCTTTTCTTGGTCTGATTTGGAAAATGATTGGTTTATGTTTTGGTTGACCAAGGCTTAGTACCGGAGTAAGCCGCTTGCGGATTCGGGATCGGTTCGTTGTTGGCTTTGCGTTTAGAGCTACCTTCAATCCAGGTATGGGGAGAAGGGTAGTGTATTCATTAGGCATTGGGGCTAGCATAAGGTAAAGGGGGTTCCCATAACCCCGTTGTTGTTTTGTATGAATATATGTATGAGTTAATATGTTTTATTGGCTGTTGGATAACATGTTCTTGGCTGTTGGCATTATGTTTCATATGTTATGTGCATGATTGGTTGCTTATATGTTGTTATGTTGATGATATGATTGGCATGATGATAATGGATGATTGGTTGAGATGATGGGGGTTGTTATTGTTGAGTTTTATTGATAAAATATTAATTGGCTAATTAGGCTTAAAAGCAAGATAAGATTAAAGGATTATTGTAACCTAATAATTGGTTAAAATCTGATGTGTGACTCTGCCCAGAACAGTACCGTCATGCACTAAGCACGGCAATGTTGAACAGGGAGCATGCTCGTGCTCCCAGTTTGAATTCTGGAAAATGGCCGCACATTAAGTACAGCCATGAAACAGAGGAAGCATGGTCGTGCTGCTGAGCACGACCGTGCATGAATGGAAGCACGACCGTGCTTCACTTATGTGACTAGCACAGCCATGCAGGGGATGAGCACGCTCGTGCTCTCCTATCAGACAGAGATGGAATTAAAGGACTTAAAGGGGGTTTCTAACTCCAATCTTCCCCAATAATGGCCAGTTGACATAACTAATCAAAGATAAAGGTTAGACAACTTAGTTAATGATTAACAAAGATAATTAAAGATATTGAGATGATTAAGCCGGTACCCGTTGGGGTACCGCACGTTGATGAGTTGTACCTTGGTGCTTTTTGGCCAAGGGAACCTTGACCCAGCGGTTTGGGTCTAAGGTGTTGTTGATGTTGAAGTCTTGGGTGCTTATTGGTCCAAGCACGTTGAGTTGATGTTGAGGTCCTGGGAGCTTTTTGGCCCAGGCAAGGAGGTGGTTGGGATTGTTTGTTGTTTGCCATGCATAGAGCATTGGAGTACATGGTTGAGGGGGAGGTTCGACATAGGGGAGATCGCCCGAGAGTACGGTGATCTGGCCATTCACGGTAGGTCACCCGATGGTTTGGTGATTCCCCCCGCGTGATGAGGCATCCACGGTTTGATGCGTTGGCTATCCATGGGGTTCACCCAAGGTTTGGTGAACTGCCGGTGTTGGTGCCTTTATGGCCAATATGGATATGTAACTCCGAAGTCGTTCATTCTGAGTTAGTTTGGATCCACATGCATAATGGATTAGTGTTGCATTGCACGGCATAGCATACTTGGTTGACATGATGTTGTTGTATGTTGATATATGTATATGTTGATGTATGCCTATGATGATGCCATGCTGTTTGTTTTACCTTGCTTCCTATCTCCATGCCGTATATATTTACATGATTCTTGCTCTTCGTTTTCTATTTGCTTGTTTGGCATGTTGGGCTTCATGCAGAGGATGGCGAGCAGTCCGGAGAGGAGTGACTCTGAGGAGCCACCTCTCATAGTTAGGACTTTTCCTTTGTTTAGTTTCAATTGTTTTTCCGTGATGTACGGAACGGTTATACCAGCTCTGTTGTGACATCGGGTTGGGACGTTGTTGTGTTTATTATTTGTTTATATTGTTTAAACTTGGTTTTATATTTTTCCGCGTTTTTGTGAACTCTTTCATGTGGGGCTTTTATACCCGTGGAAAAAGGTTTTAATTTATCCAGTAAATGCATGTTTTTATTTTAGTTATATCTATCTTTAAATGTTTCATAACCTGTGGGGTAGAAGGGTGTCACAACCCACTTTATTCCATGCCGGAAGACCAGTGATGTTGTACAAGTTGCAGATCTGTACTTCAAAGAAATTGTTCGTCTTCATGGAATTCCTAAAACCATCACTTCTGATCGAGATGTCAAGTTCTTAAGCCACTTTTGGAGAACCTTGTGGAAGAAGATGGGTACTAAGCTTCAATTCAGTAGCGCCAGTCATCCTCAGACAGATGGACAAACAGAAGCAGTTAACAGGCTTTTGGGGAATCTACTTCGAAGCTTTGTCGGTAAAAACTTGAAACAATGGGATCTTATCCTTGCACAGGTTGCATTTGCTTACAAAAATTCAACTAATCAAGCCACTGGAAAATACCCATTTGAAGTGGTATACTGCACTCGCTCGCATAGTCCGCTAGACTTATCGCCTTCATCTGATAAGCAACAGTTTAGTGCAGATGCGGAACACAGAGCAAAAGAAATCAAGAAGCTGCGTGAACAGGTTCGAGAGCGGATTAAGAAGCAGAATTCAAGATATAAAGCTCAACGTGAAAAGTATCGAAGGCAACAAGTTTTTAAGGCAGGAGATTTGGTATGGATACATCTGCGAAAGGAACGATTTCCAAATCAACCAAATGCTAAGTTGTCACCTAGAGCTGATGGTCCGTTCAAGATCGTCCAGAATCAATGACAATGCATACAAGGTCGAGCTACCAGGAACTTATGGTGTTTCTGCAGCTTTCAACGTCACTGATCTTTCACCATATTTGGATGATGAAGAAGAACGTAACTCGAGGGCGAGTTCTGTCCAACCCGAGGAGGATGATACAGATGCATGTCCATAAGCCTCCCTATAATCTACAAGTCCCCCCTACATCAACCATAGCCATTACTCTGAACCTTCAACCACCTAGCCACTATTTTTGACATTTCATTTCTTGCATTCCCATTGCATTCTTGAAGGTTATGAACATTGTGAGTTTCTCCTTGTGAGAGTTATGGATTCTCTCTCTGTTTTCTGTGCCATATAATGGCTTGGATACTTCACAGAGGTTCAGGAAGCGTGTCACCTTGGCAGGACAACAACAGTACGCGTTAGTCAGGAAGTGTGGAGTGACCTTGGGCAACGCGTGGACGGTTCAATCGCAAAACGAGTCATCGGTTCAGGCCGGTTCAACCCGGATTTTATGATGTCAGTATTGGTTCCTGTACATATCCAATCTGATATACTAATCAAACCAGTTCGACCAGCCGATCTAGTCTGATTTTAATAATACTGGTATGAATGTCCAATATGAAGTGGTAAGTCTCACCTTTAAAGAATGAGAAAGTGAATGATGACTTATAAGCTTGGTGGACCTGGACCCAAATGGTTAGCTTTGACAAGTGTTCCAATTCAATGAGAACATGAATGTGACTTATAAGCTTGTTGTAACCGTCAAATAATACAGGAGTTTGCTAAGTCTCCTTAACAACAACTCGGCATATGATTTACAAAGACGGTAGGCATACAGAAGTAATTTTCCATATAGGTTTGATGGGGGACGTTACAATGGAATGGAAGAAAAAAGAAAGAGAAAGGAAAATGAATGGAAGTGACTAAAGTTTGTGAAATTTCTAAACAACCTCATCTAACATTCCTTTAATAATTATTCCTAAAATTGTGGTCAGTGGCTCAGTGCATATTTATGGCAAAAAATTATTGCAATTAGTCTGTCAACATCAAACAGAATTTGTGTCGGCTGGATGTTGCAATGTTAGGTTTGAGATAATTATTGCCTAATTTTACCGAGTGATCATCATGCCCAAACAATGGATGGATCCTTATATGCATCCTCTTAGGCACAAATTCTTAACTTTCATATTTCACTGATGCTGGTACTGTTAGAAACATTTTGAGTTATTTTAACCAGCCTTTCACTTTTAGCTATGTTGATCTTTTTTCCCTGTGGCTGTTTTCACAATTGAAACCCCATTACTTAACTTTTGGGGACATCATCATTTAATGTCTTTATTCTACTTGTACATGGCTTTAATATTGGAATGATTATGTAGCTACTTCATGACCCATTTCAATTTTTTTAGAGGGAATTACCTAGCTACATGCAGATAACGTCAAAGGTCTATGGTGAAAGTGAAGACTCTTTTTACTTGTTTATTTATTTATTATTTTGCTGATCAGTGGACTTTAGCTCATCCCTTCAAAATGTAGGACATGAGGAAAAACACATACATTTTGTCCTTTTTATGTTTTGGTTTTGCTAGATCAAATTACTGTTTATTTTGTTAGCTTGAAAATGTTGTTTACTTGTTACGTTAATTAACTTTAGAACATATGCTTTTAGAATTGGATGGAAATCTTCGGTCCTATTTTGTTATCGGAGAATTCTTTAATGCTCCATCGTTGAGGAGCGGTACTCCCTCATTTTTTAATTGGCCCAGTCCGGTAAAAACGAAATTATTCTTCATTATTTCTCCAAGTTTTATACCCAATCATATCCGAAGAATTGTCTCCTGAATTAAATAATCAAAAAAAGTTTGAATCCATTTTGGTAAGACCATTTGCACAGAAAAAAAAAAGTTAAATTATAATTTTGATCCCTTATCCCTTTTTATTTTTTGTTTTGAATTGGTCCCTTATATTCCAAAAAATATATCAATATGGTCCTTTTTTTTTTGTTCTGAAATGGTCAATCTTTTAATTTTTTTTTGTTTTCGAAATGGTTCCTTATTTTTCAAAAATTATATCAATATAGTTCTATTTGTGCAACAATTAAAAGAGAAGGTACCAAATTGAAACCTAGAATAAAAATAAGGGACCAAAATGAAACAAAAAATAAAAGAGGGATCAAATTGAAATCTAAAATATAGATAACGTACAAAAGTATGATTTAGCAACAAAAAAAAAAGGTCTAGATTTTTAAAAGAAAAGATAGCTATCTTGAGCATTTAGTAGGTAATCAATCGAATAATTGTTTAAATAAAACATAAATTCAAATCCAAACGTTAATTAAAAAAGCTGAACCAATTATTTAATTACTTATTATAGCCATATATTTAGTGCCTATTTGTTTAACCTTAAAGTTCCGTTTCCATCCAAAATAATTGCTTTTGGAAAGCAAAATGGTGTTTGGTTGAAATCAAGTTGAAAAAAAGTGTGTTTAGATGGTGTAGAATTGATTTTAGTAGAAGCAAGAATTTTTAGTTTTTTCGTTGAGAATAATTGATTCTAGATGTAGGACCCACAAAATTCTATATATTTACACCTCAAAAGTGATTTTACTTTATCATCCAAACAAAATCAAATCTTCTAAATCCACTTTTAAAATATTATTATCAAACACAAATCAATTTTTTTTAATATTGACTTTTTCAAAATCAATTCATTCAAATCAATTATATCAAAATCTTAAACAAATAGACCTAGTACCTGGCTACACTAATTCCATGATTTTATTTAAGAAATTTATAATTTTGTATATAAATTTAATATTAAAGAAATATTATATGATAAAAATTTATAAATTAGGACAATTAAATAAAGTAGTTTATTCGTTTCGGTCTATTGGGGAGCCAAAATGATTGAAAATGATAACTGAAAATTGTAGATCATCGGTTTTAGATTGTTTCAATTCCGTTAAGATCCGAAGACCAATTAGTATCTTGCAGATATTTCGATTCCAACTGATGATGATGCTATAGCTTCTATCCGATTAAATCTTAACAAATTATTATTTCCAATATGTAAGGGTCGTTCTAGCTATATATGAAATTATTGATTAATAATAAGATAAAAGGTTCTAGATAAATAAAATGTTGGGCTCAGGGAATTCTGAATTCATAAGATTTATGGAATCCGTTATTATACTATTACTAATACTATATTGTGAAGAAAAAAATACATAAAAAATAACATGATATCTTATGCGATTAGTCGGTATTCAAAAAAGAAAACTTAAGTAAACAAGTAAAAAAGGAGATGGTTGAATCAAAATAATTCCTTTATCAAGTTTTCTATTTCTTTTAGACATCCGAGTAATTCACAATTCTATTATGTTCCATCAACATATTAAAAAGATTATACGATATTGTTGGAATCAAAGTGGTTTTGGATTTAATAATCTCTAAGTTTTGATGTTAACAAAATGATTAAATTTGCTTGACAAAGTGTTAGTTGAGATCTAACAAGTGAGTTCAGTTTATGTAGGAATATTCAAAATAAAATAAGGTATACAACTCGTGCAAAGAATTATCAGTCCAAAGGTTATTTAAACTGTTTATAATTTAATTGATAAGTAGATTGGTTTTTCCTTAGTGGACGAGGCCATAAATGAATACCTAAATAACTTGATAAGAACAGCAAGTCCAAAGACTTGAAAATAAGTGCGTCCATCTTGTCACGTCAGCAGACGGGGGTTATTCTTGTAACTCAAGCATACATCCATAATACCTAACTAAAATTCAGTAGACGTCCATAGTACCACATCACTGGACGGATTTTCTCTTCAGGGCTTAGCAAGTCCAAAGACTTGTGTGGACGAGCGCTTCTGTCACTTGTGTGGACGAATGCTTCTATCACTTGTGTGGACGAGCGCTTGTCACCTTAGTGGACGAGCGCTTCTACCACATCACCGGACGAGCATAATAAAATCTTATATAAATGTATTCTTAAAACTAAGTAGACGGCTATATATCTTTACTACCTTGAATATGATTTAACGCAATATGGTCCACGATTAATTTATTTCAAATGATTAATATTTATTTTAAAGGAATATATGTTCTTTATTATTATTAACATCTTGTTCCTTTATGAGAAAGTTCATAGTATTAATAAGGGTAACATTGGAAATTAACATTTAATAAGTGTGAAAATTGTTGTATGTTTCTTATATTTTGGACTAAAAAATAAACTCATTTGTTTCTTATATTGTGGACTGGATGGAGTATTTATTTTCTTTATTTTTTTCCAGGCTCATCGTAAATATTTCAAAACTTGTTTAATTAATTGTAACGAAGTTAATTTAAAAACAAATTACGGCTATTTATTTCGGATCTTGTGGCATAAAAATATTTTCTAGTCCTACAACTCATTTTAATCGCTCACTAACCAAACAAAGCAGGGAAAAGAAAATTTCTGCACGTATAATAACGTATGGGCGGTGCTAACCCCGAAGTCTATCACCCTTTCAGTAGGTAGCCTGTAATTCGTTACCCTTGCCAATCGGTTTGTCTCTCAAATCTATACCGTTCAATAAATTTATTATTATATCAATGGTTGTTATTTATGGAGTACCGTTCCTCCGAGTTTCTAATAGAGCATTTTAGACGTTGCCTTTGTTATCACATTTTTTGTCCCTCATCAATGACAATTTACCATTTAAGAAAAATAAATGATAATTCACCAATGCGTCTGTTCATTCCCAACTTTGGATTAATGTGGCACATCAAGACATCATATTTTGGGAAAACAGATTTTAATCTTTAGATTTAATAAAAGATGCATTCATGACTTGTATATTTTGGCTAAGAGCCAAAGTGGAAGGATCAATATATATCAGCAACAACGTCATGTGTAAGACTACGGTCCCCCACAACCTAAGCTGATGTAGCAACAAGAGAAAAACAATGTGCATGATAAAGGTACTGTAGTGCTTTCTTCACCGCAAAGTATAAAATCCAAAGAGGAAGACAAAAAAGAAATAGAAAGAAACAGAGAAGGCAGAATTATCAAACATTGGCATTTCTCCTAGCACATCTTGTCTATGTCCCCTTCTCACTCCTGTTAGCATGTGATGAACTTCTAGCTCTTGGCCAAAACCTTCACCAATTACCACTTTCACTGGCTAACATTGGGCCACCTAAACTTTGGGTTAGATTCCATATGGGAATGACTTACAATTGAGCTTCAAGACCCATCACAACTTGGACCCCATAGCTTTTGGGACCATTTTATGTTTTTAGCATGTCTTTTCACTAATGACCCTTTAAGGTAAAGTTAAACAAAAAGGGATACCTACAACTTAGACCTTTCCAAATGCCATCAGCTTGTAGAATACTAAAGTAGAATTTGCAGCCATTCACATACAATAGATAATCTTTTTTGACTAATGAGCTACTGCTATGTCAAGAACAATGATTTTTTTAACAGTTTCTGTATGTATTTCAAAGAGGCAGCTTCTGCTTTTTATGCAGACAAACTTCAGTTAGACACTGACATGTTGATGTATATGTAGAAATTGTCTGTCTTTTGGGGTGATCTAGCATCTTCCATTATGATTTTCGTCTCTAATAATTGTTATTCTTAGTATCATAATTGTTAGTTACATCTTAGCATTAGGTGGTAACTAATACTTGTACGGTATTTCCAAGGCACCAATATAACTTGGACTTTATCCATATGGCAGCATGCTACCAACTCAATGAGGATGCAAAAAGTATTGTACTTACTGATTTGCAACTTCTATTCACTGTCACCAATCACCATAGTATAAAAATATTGGATGAGACTTAGGTATAATTTCATATGTATATTAGGTGTTGTTTTTCAATAACAAAAGAATATTTGTAACAGCTTATCAATGAAAATATAACATGTGTAACAATTATTAGACATATTCATAGTCATTGAAAAACAATACCTAATATAACTACGAAATTGTATATAAGTTTTATCCATAAATATAATGCTTACATAGAAACTGTAAAAGATATGTGCACTGACTAAGATAATTTTGTCCATTCACAGTGAAGTGATGATGAATGCATGAGGTGGGATCTACCATATGGTCCATAACAAGAATCACTCCCAATGAGGCTCAACATGATAAGACGTGGCCCTCAAGAGAAAAATGGAATTAAACCTTGGCTCCAAACACGAGTATATACTTTTCCTTTGATAGAGTGCACCTTTTTTTAGCTTTTTTATTTTTGTGACTAGAAGTCAGTAAGTGCATATCTCATGCGTCAGCCTATCTTCTAGATTGGGAATTAAATGTTACCTTTCCCAGCAAAAGCTTTGTCTTTGTTCCATGTTCAATGTTTTCCTTGCTAGCTAACTACTTTCACTACCAGAAAGCACAATTTAAAGACTAATAACGGGAAGACAAAGCTTAAGACATCCAAAGAGGATCATTTCCAAATTAAGGATCACATTAGTGTTTTAAGATGACGTCCACAACCACAATTGGAGCTGCAGCATTGTAGTTTTGGTAATTTTTGCAATTGTATCGTGACCAAATGCAGTCGCATTAGACGTATTTTCATACAATTATCCACAATGACATTAAACACATCGTAGCCGTGAGCCAACTACAATTTAATCTGATTACTTTTCTTCACATTAAAGCTTCACATTAAAGCATTACTAGTGACTCAAATTCACAAAGTGCTTTCAAACACAATTTGCTTCCACCAAACCTTAGATGACCTCTTGTTTCCACACTAGAAAACATGACATAAATGATAGCCTTAGGATTAAAAACATATCTGGCCTGTGTATCAGAAGCAGTTTATCAAGTGGGTCATTTTATTGAGTATTGCAATTTAAACAAATACTTTAACCTTAGAACTTAGAAGAAGTTTTTACTTCTAAAAAGTTAGAGATATAAATCACTCTTGGAGCTACATCTAACAGCTTTTTGACATGATACTAAAATCTTTTCAAGCTGGTGAAGAATTTGATCTTTGAAATCATCACAATTATTTGAATTAAAGAAAAATTGGGATATGCTTCTTCCATACTTCCAAGTTCCTGGGCACTAATTAGCGCCAAATTGTACCTCAGGGAACCCAAATCAACTAATGAAGCATAAGTAATTAAATGAAACAGATTATTCTAAATCTAAATTCTATCCAAAAACCAGAGATTGCTGAAAGGAATATGTTTTTGGTACTTGTGGAACAAAACCATAATCGACATGTGAAGTTTAATATCCCAATATAGAGCTGCATGTGCCACAATGATAGACAAAACTAATTTACTTCATTTATTTTAATATGCAGTGTGGAGAGGCAAAGGTCTTTTATTTTATTTTTTTATTTTATTTTCTCTGCAGTTGGAGATATATTATTATGCATATATGTCAGTTAAAAATATTCTTCAACTTTTAGCACGTGATTAGTTAGATAGTCACAACACTAAGCTAAACTTGTAATGATATAAGAAACAAAACATATTTATGAAAGCCATTAATTTGATAAGCAGTCACAGTCATCATAAGGCTGCGTACTGTTTTTTTTTTTTTTTTGGGGGTGTGTGTGTGTGTGTGTGTGTGTGTGTGTGTGTGTGTGTGTGTGTGTGTGGGTAATGCTATGTATAAATATTTGAGTAATGGATTGGTGAGACTAGCTAGTTCCTGAAAGATGTGACTAACTTTACAGCCCTGATAGAAAATAAAATCACATTTTAGTCTTCAAGAGTATAAAAATCCAGTTAAATTGATCCTTTTCAGGGACCAATTAAACTGATTAGAAGACTAAAATTGATTAATTTGACCAGTTTTCTATACTTCATTACTTCATGAATTAAAAAGACGTTTTTCTTTACTCAGACTAATGTGAAGTTTAATGAACCAGTTTAACTATTTACTCAAAAAAATTCTCACTCATTTCTAGATCATTAGATTTAATGATGGAATGCCTCTGCACATTTGTTGTCAGTTTTTGTCTTTATCATTGCCTTAAGACTTGTGCAAGCATGTCAAGCTTGCAGATAATTTATGACACTTTCTTAAATGATCACTTGAATCAAAACTTCTCTCTTTCCATTTCTCTTTCATTCAAATCCAGCAGACCCAAAATTTAATAAAAACCTCTTTCAAGGCATGTAGTAGATCGCATTTGAGGAATAAGCAAGAGCCAAGAGCAAAGTAGATAAGGTTATACATATATATAAAGTTATCAGCATCTTATATACATATATTTTCATTCATCTAGGCATCTTGCACAAATTTCTAATTCCAAAATCAGTTGAAGAACTTCACTGAAATAAGGAAGCAGATTCTCATCTGCAGTAGAAGTGTTTCTCCCAATATGAGCTAGATAAACAAACAAAATTGTACTACATCTTTTTCCCAATTTAAGACCAAAGCTTGAATAATGCCTGACCAACCACATATTTATTTCCTTATGACATTCCGTTAATCATTCTTGCAGAGGAGAATGCAGACAGAGGATGAGTGGTAGATGATAGTTTGGCCTTGTATATCTTCAGCTCACATGTTATCCTATTGCTCCTCTTTCCTCTTTCATTTTTTATCTTTACCTTCTCCCCTTTTGCAGCAACCTTAACTCATTTTTTCTGCAACAAAGAAGAGTTAAAATGTCTATGTCAGTACCCCAAAAATGTACATAAGCTTATGCTTAATTGATATACGTGTTGAACTTGCACATACCAATGGATCTCTTGCAATGGAGAACTGCCTCATATATTGAGCTTTCAGAATCACAGGACCTGCGACAGTCATCTGCAGAATAAGCTAGGCTAATTCGCGGGGACGTTTCAGAATAGTATCCCCTATTCTTTACTGATTGAGTTCTTTTAACAACAGTTTCAGGCTTTGAACCTGATTTATGACCCCTCAATTTTCTACACAAAGGCCTTAAGAAATTCAAATACTTCTGAAATATTCTCCTTGATAATGTTCTGCACCTTTTTAAGGAAGGGCACCTAGAATGAACTGAAGGAACCACACTTTTTGGTGCATGTGAAGAGGAAGGAAGGCTTGGATTGACATCTGAGGCCTCATATGCTTCCATCTTCAATGATTCAACAAAAAGAGGCAAAAGGTAACCATTAGAAAAAAGCTGATCTGCATCAACAAGAGTAAGAGGGGACTGTGAAGTTGGAAAGTCAAATTTGAAATCCTGTGAATTCTTAAAGAATCTTTTAGAGGGTGTCATTCTTGGGTCCATCTCAATGAAGGAAGCTTCATCAGAAGCATCAAGAGAAGTTATCCTATCTAGGCTTTCAAGTGAAGGCTTCAGGTTCACTAACCAACTATAAGAGAAGCTTTCAATAGAAAGAGGCTGTGCAGTCTCCATGGTGTTTTCTTTGAAGGTATGGAAGGAATCCTGGAAATAATTGACAAATTGGACAGTGTGAAGGTAAGGGATACAAGGTGGGCTAAAGCTAGCTAAGCCTCTCTTAACATATCTTATGAAGCATATATTCTAACATGTATATATATATATATACCTTAATATATCATCTCTCTCCAACAATTGGGTATGTGGCTGTCTGGCAAGAGACAATGAAATTTAATAATTGGAATTGAGAAAAAAGAAAAGAAACATAAATGTGAGCCCCCACCAGACCCATAATGTCTTGTTGCATCAGTAGTTAACTTCACCCTTTCCTTTTAATCATTTGCTGCTTTAAAATTTTTACAAGGGAGTTGGTTTGCTTCTTGAACTTAGTTTAATTTATGATATCACATTCTATTTAATGAAAAGGAGAAGGAGGTTCATGCATATCTTTCAGATGTGGTACATTAAGAATCAGAAAAATTAAGCAGTACCATTTGTGCTTTAGAATGTTGCCTTTAAGCTTGTGTTTATTAGACCAAAAGAAAGCAAGGGGAATCTTTGTAATTACACATGCAGAATATGGAAAAGAATAATTAGTTTCAAATCCTCCGAATTTGTTCCTTAATAAACCTTTGTTATATAATGTTGATTTTGCTTAGCGTGCTGTGTTTTGTTGTTGTCTTTTTGTGTTGTGTTTACTAATATTTGGATGGATATGACCAATTAGGAAGGGTAATTTCATCACTTTGATGATCACATCCCAACTGCTGCAACCAAGGCTGAACATAAATGATAAAATATTCCATAGTACCATATTATTATGTGCATGCAACCTAAATGACATTGATATGCATATTTTATTGGATCATTATTATATGCATCAGATACTCTAGACAACATTATTGTTTGTGGAAAGAGAAAAGGCGGTGTTTCATAGGTCTTTAGAGTCATGCAATTTTTTTTAACCATATATCAGATTAGAGTGTTACTCAAGACACATGATACTAAATATGGCCATCAAGAAATTGTGCTATGCCTAGTGGGATATCTATTCGACTATACCTAGTGGGGCAAAATTGTATTATGCTTTCATGCAAGAATAATTGACTTACAAAATTGTCTATTATTATGAAATTGGTATGACAGCAAAAGAGAAATTATAAGAATAGTGACATATGTTACAAACGAGAATAAATGGAAAAATTTAAGAAAAAGATTCTTATAAAAATATTAATTGTTTAGTTGATGAACAATCAACCATTCTACTAACTCACAAGTCACAACATTCAAACAGTGGATAGTAAGTAATCACATGACTTAAATTGAGTGATGATTTATTCCTAAGCTAAAAAGTCTTTTATCAAAAAAATCTTTTTCTAATACTTTTCTCCAAATAAAAATGTACAAATATGAATTAGGTACCAATTACAAAGTGCTATAGTACTTACAACTTACAACATAAGAACAAATGTAAAAAGGACAATGGACATGTTCTCTTCTTAAAGGCAAACACAAATGGATAAATTACATGATACCATTACCACTTGAGAACTTGACAAATGTAGCTGTATTGTTGTCCTTGCATCAGTTCAACATAAATCTGAAATCTGAGAAGAAAAAAAATATATCACAAGGTTTTCATGGTAAGGAAATTTCAGGCTTTTTCATCCACTACAACCCTTGTGTGGTGCTGCATCAAATCTTCTATAGTTTATTATGTTAATGAAACTATGTCCTTGTCATCCTGAAATGGACTCATTAGTTTTGAGAATTAAGTTAACGAAATTATAAAATAGCAGACAAGGGTCCCTGGGGATGTCGGATAAAGAAGTAGACATCAACAAAGGATTTCAGGACAAAGGTCACTAAGCCAGGAAAGCAGAGTGACTTGAAGCCAATTGGTCCCCTTTCTTATGTCCCCATTTAAGACAATAAGTATTGGCTACTAAATCCAACACTCATTAATGCAGTCTAATTCTGAAAAGAACGTTGCACCATTCATGCAAGTACAAAGGAACCTAAGTACGACACAAAATTTACCTGCAAGAATATAGCTGTAGCATAGTTACCGGGTGCATGGTATAGGTACACGGGACACAGCTCATTTGATACGTACTTTGTCACTTTTTATATTATTATAACAAGACTTTTTTTAATGTGAGTCCGATATATAGTACACGGTACCATGAATTTGGTACATGGTATATAGGGTTAAGGAGAGAATCCGGTAACTATCCGTTGTAGATTAACTTCACAATGGAGAATCAAGCCAGCTGGTTCAGGAGTAACAGTTTGTCAATAATTCGCTTTTCTGGGGCCAAGAAGTAAGGAATTAAGGATGTCACAGTTCAATGATGATCCGTATATTATATAGGATTCTGTACTGTTTAAATGAAGCCACTATTTTCAGTTTTACTGCTGTCCTTGACAGTAGACAGCATACCAATTCTAAAGTGGATTTATCTTGAAATCCTGTCCTCCAGTAGTTTAACACTGGTATGATGGAAGGGAAAGGAAAGCAAAAGAATAGGATAGAAAATAAGAGAAAGGAAATGATAAGTAAAGGAGTATCTTTCCTTTTGTTTGGTATCAACCAACTGAAAAGAAAAGAATGTGAGCTTCATTTCTTTTGTTTGGTTTTATGAAAGAAAGAATTGAAGATGTATGTAAATGAACTTAAACATGTCTATATTTTAATAGGACCAACAAAAATTTCTCTCCTCCCTTCCTTTCCATCCAAGGATTCCACCACATCATTCGATAGCTTCTTTGCACTTCCCACCTTGGCTTATTTTTCCCTACCGGTTCATCACTCCAGCTCTGAGCCTCAGCGATGCTGATTGGGCTGGATGTCCAGACACTAGGAAGTCTACTACCGGTTGGTGTATGTTTTTCTAGGTGATGATCCAATCTCTTGGAAATCCAAGAAAAAAGACACGGTCTCTAATTCATCCACTGAATCAGAGTATCGCACCATGTTTGCTGCCTGCTCTGAGATAATTTGGTTGTATGGTATTCTTACATTACTTGGTTTTCCTCAAGTCCAACCAACTCTATCACATGCTTACAACACCAGTGCCATACACTTTCAGCAAATCCAGTTTATCATGCATGAACAAAGCACATAGAAGTCAACTGCCACTATATCCGGGAGGCCTACGACCGCATAGTTATCACTACTTCATGTCTCTACATCCTTCCAGCTTGCTGACATCTTCACTAAAGCATAACACGTCAGCGCCACGATTTCCTAGTTGGCAAATTGGTGGTTTTAGGTTTACCAGCATCAATTTGAGAGGGAAGTTAATGGAAATGGCAACTTTCTTTTGCAGCATAATACAGGTGAACATTTAAAAGCCATTTCAAAGCCCAGCTGTAATTGTAAATTTGTTATTCTCTCCTTAATTAGGATAGCACAGCTGTTTTGTGTGTGTGTATACTTTAGCAAATTTACAGGGCTGAAAATCAGCTTACATTAAACAATATTTATTTGTATCAAACAATATTTATATGGGAATTCAGAGAGAGGAAATGACAGTTTTTGGCATACACTTTTTAGTTTGACATGGACCTGCTAGAGAAATGTGCATTTTGAACTAAAAATTTGTCATCTTTTGAAGGCATCACCACCCCGTTGCACAACTTCTTGTTGGGGGAAAGTTCACCACAATACCTTCAATTTCACCAGCTCCCTTTAAACACAACACAAAGGAAAATATTTAGTTATAGTAATGCATGAAATTTTCAAAGTTTTCAAGTCTCATTGTTATGCCGGAATATAGTTTTAACTGGGGTAAAGGTCATATGTAGTAACTACATATAATTCATGTAAAAGAAATAAACAAAAAAAAAAAGGGAAAGGAAAAGCAAGTATGAGGTCATACTTCAAGATTTGACGGTGAGCCCTGTCAAACAATTTCTCTACCCATCTCTTGTATCAGGTCGTGTAATTTCAACTCACTACTTTCAATAGTTATCAGGCATTTAACAAGTCTGCCTATAAAAATGGATTTGCAAGGAATCAGAATGAGATCAGTCTTTACCAATAGTATATAATTCTGTCACACTAGTCAATTAATATTGATAGATGGACTAGACAAAAAATATCTCTTAACTTACTAATTATGGAATAGGACTGTCACAAGTTAAACATCACATTAAGGTGGCGTTTGGTATCTGGAATGTTTTATTCCCAGGCAAACTACATTCCTGGAAATGTGATTCCCGGGAATAAAGTTTTCCCACCTTCACACATGGGAATAGAGTTTTCCCAAGTTTATAACTATCATTCAAAAATTTTATTCCCAAGAATCTTTTATGCCTGGGAATTAAATTTTAAAACTTGTAACAAACATGGGAAAACTTTATTCCAATGCCAACATTCCCGGGAATACTTTTTTAAAACTTGTACCAAACGTTACCTAAGTGATAACATAGCACTCCCTGATCCTAGGGTACAGTCACATAGCAAACTATTCATTGCTATAGTAACAAATCAATAAAGTAGACATCTTCAATGACTTCCCATGATAGTATGAATTATCTATGAAATCCTATGAAGCCTGGAATTTCACAATGTTAGATTTATATATACATTAGGGTTCGATGGTATATCTGACTGTGCTAACAACTCTACTGTAGGATGTTCCTACAAGCTAACTAATTATATCAACAGAAAGGAACTTTTACAAATAGCATTCAGTACACTTTTTTGTTTTGTTTCTTCCATTTCCATAGAGGAGCAAAATATATAGGGCAACTAAAATTAGTGATAGTGAAAAGCAGAAAACGAAAGAAATGCCACAAGCGCATTTACCTTGGAGGCTTGGACACTGGTGGTGTTACTACTTATCCACATTGATGCCATTGAATTTGGATCCCAAATTCCCAATTCACATTCTTGTTCACTGACATGATCATTGCTTTAGATGGAAGCAATGAAAGACACCCTACCTTGCCCAACTCCACAAGCATTTCCAGTAAAGTCAAATCTTGTCGTTATTGATGTGGAACTCATGTTCGCTTCCTTTTATAAGGATTTGTGAATCGGATATCCTCCATGGAGCTTTCTTGTTTCACATGGAGCCCAATTTGTATGGGAAACATTTCCTTTGGGAACAAATTATTGACATAACCAGGAGAAACAGAAACCTCCACATGATTCCATTCATTTTCTAAACGTACTTCATCCACACCATTTGTGTGTAATATATCAAAAATATATACATGATCCGACGGCAATAATTCCATAGTGTCAATTAGGAAGCTTTTGCCATCGATCAATTTGAGCTGAAATCTGATTGGGAAAAAAGGATGATGATTTCTTTGTCCTAATACAAGACAGAGAGACATGGAAGGGAATTTGTTACGAAACCAGAAAGAAATTGACGGTCCACTGCTACAGTGCTCAAACCACCCTGGAATCCTTGTTGCTTGTAAAATAAGCTTGCACCCAGCACGCTCATGCAATTCCTGTCAGCAACATATCATGTGTAGAGTCTGAGTCGACCTGAATATCAATTGTAAATTAAATACACAAAAAAAAAAAAGAGTAACCTGATTCAGTAACATGCTTCTACATAAGGAAGTCAAGGATTTGCAGTTTTTGGCAGATAGAATTTCTATGTTCAAAGGAACTCCTGTAATTTCTTGAAGATTCTCACAATCATCCAAAATAAGTTCCCACAAGAAGTGACATTCTTTGGTGCAAGCAGGAAGAAGTCTAAGGTCCAAACCATTCAAGGATTTGCAACCTTTTGCAGTGACTTTTCCTAACATGGGTGGAATCCCCTTAATTTGCTGAAGAAGCTTGCAATAATTCAAATTAAGCACCTCCAAATGGCGACATTCATTTATGCATGCTGGAAGAATCATGAAAGTATTAGCAGTTAGGTTTAAATATTTCACATTAGCAAACCACGTGAGACCCTTTCGAAGGAATTCATCTGATATGCTGCAACCTATGAGATCAAGATATTCCTAGTTTGATGAATAAATTGAGCATACTTTTTCTTCTCCATTGTCCTCTTCAGATGATTGCAACCCTTCAGGTGCTGAAACACTCAACAGCTCAAGTTCCGGCAATGTGACTATGCTCCTTGGTAAGTAAAGCATTCCACAGCTACGCACTTCTAACCTTCGAAGCCGAGTAAGATAATGAATTGAAAATGGCAATTCTTTTATGCCAGTGTCCTGGAAATAAACCTCTGTTATAGCTTCCATCTTTCCTAATATTTCTGGAAAACTCTCAAGTCTTGAGCAGTATGAAAGTTCAAGTTGTTCAAGAGATGTCAACTTCATGGGCAGAAAAGTGCTAAGCTCATTGCAATAAGAAGCATCCAAGATTTGAAGTTTTGCCAGGAATCCAACCGATTCGTGAATTTTAATTAACTTCTCACACCCACGTTATGATAATTTTTCTAAATTTGTGACAACAGATACATCAGGTATCTCTGTTATATATTGGCAAAGATCAAAATTCATAACAGTCAGATTCACGAACTTCTGCCAAAAAAAAAAAGAAAGAAAAGTATGAAATGAATTTTCTTAAAATGAATTTTTTGATATAGAACAGCAAAGAAAACAATCTTATTATACTTGCCTTCTTTGACATGAACAACTCAAGTGACATTAAGCAACTTCGGGGCAAATCAAGTATGACAAGTTTCTTTGGATAAAATTCAGATGGTAAAGACGTTGAAGGGTATCCCTGCCATTCCAGCACTCTTAAACTGTTTGGAAGATGTTCGGGACCTTTCGAAAAACAAACATTTCTAATAATTAGTGTTTTGAGGTTTTTCATCTTCTTGAAGGCCTTTCCATCCCAATGTACTTCAACTTTGAAGGAATCCAGAATTATGATTTGAATTCTACTTGTTCCCTTTTAACACAAAAGGACAAGTCAATCACCACACATGTATATATGTTAGGAATTTGAGATGCATATGCAGAGAAATTCAGGTATCATAGAGGGATGAAAAAGACACTGACATAATAGTCAACAGGATATTGAAAACAAGGCATAAATATAATGTGGTCTAGCACACAATAATCAAAAGATATAAATAAAGGTTAATATTAAAAACTTAACCATGCATATCAGTCTTACCATATTTTCTTCTAAAACTTGAACAATATCCTCCTGAAACCATAACCTACTGCGTTTGCCAGGCTGTTCTGGTGATTCCTGACGTACAATTTCTCTACCCATGTCCTCTATCAAGTCATGCAATGTCAAACAAGTGAAACAACCATCCACATTAATCTTTATAAGAGACTTTTCAACCAACACTCCAATACCATATTCTGGGCAGACACCATGATGAGCATAAAGTATTTTTTTCACATATGCCAAAGCATATCCTTTGAAGCAACAAGCAATGTCAAGAAAAATTTTCTGCTCATGCTCCTTTAGAGAATCAAAACTAATTTTAAGTATATTTTGGATTTGTTTGTTGGGAATTCTTTCATATTGATCTAATGCAGATTTCAATTCTTCTATAGTTTTTCCAAACAAGTTTGAACTTATTACCTCCAAAGCCAATGGAAGGCCACAAGCATAAGTTACTGCACGACTTAAACTGTCCAAGTAACTTGGATCAACTTTGTCAGTTTTGAAAGCATTCCAACTAAGCAGTTCAAGAGCTTCTTTCTTATTTAACACTTCTACCTTGTATCTTCTTTCAACCCCATGACTTGTTACCAAATGCTTGTCCCGAGTTGTAATGATGACTTTACTGCCGGAACCAAACCAATCAGGCCATCCAATAGTTGCCCTCAACTGCTCCATTTCATCAACATCATCAAGAACCAAAAGAACCTTCTTCTGCTGGAGCCTATGCTTTATTATTGGAATTCTTTGACTGACACTTCCTATTTTAATATCCTTCCCTCTAACTATTTCAGAAAGAAGAGTCTCTTGGAGATGCGCTAAACCATGTTTCATTGAATTTTCTCTCACATCCTCAAGAAAACATAAACCTTCAAATTGGTGAGCAATCAAATTATAAACTGCTCGAGCGAGTGTAGTTTTACCAATTCCACCAATTCAGTAGACCCCTACTATGTGGACTCCATCATTAGATCCACCATATAAAAGCGACTGTACTTGCAACACTCCAAACTCCAGTCCAACCGGGTGATCAGCAACATGTAAAGGCAGACGGTTAATCTTGTTAGAGACCACTTAACAATACTGCCAATAAACTTGCATTCATAACCATCCCTGCTCAACCATAGAAGATCGTGTGAAGTCATAGTAAATGCATCATATCCATGTCTTGATTCTTACATTATTAATTATTAGTTTATTGCAAATCAAATTATCAGTATGATATTCAATTATTAAATTTGGTCAAGGCTAACAAACATTTCTTTTCATTAAATCATGAGACAAATGAAAATTAATAGGTATAACTATTACTTTGGTCCCTATACATGACACTAATTTTCAATTTAGTCCATATGATATACGTTAAAAAAATCTAATCGGTCCCTATATGTACACTTATTTATAATTTGGTCCTCGTCATTTATTGGTGTTATAATGCCATCACATGACAGAGACCAAATTAAAAAATGATTGTCACATGTAGGGGCCAAATTGAAAATGATTGTCACATGTAAGGATCAAATTCAAATTTATTTTTGTTGAATTCAATCTTGACACGCGACAATCACTTGGTTCATATACTTTAACTCCAACAAAACAATCGACGTTATAACACTAACAAACGGCGAGACCAAAATAAAACAATGGTGAGAGAGTAAAGGATTGGTGAGATGGGTACCCATGTTTGAAATGCCAGCCAGACAGGTTTGCTACTTGCTGCAGAGCCATCTTCCATTCTTCCAACCTCTCCATGTTGAACCTCTCCTCATGCTTAGCCAGTGCTTCTCCATAACTACCTCTCAGATGTCGTACATACGAAGGTTCCACGTCATAAAAAATGGGCAAAACCAATGCACCTTTATTATTCTCACGGCAGTGGAGGATGTTAGAAGCATAGTTCACAGAAAGCACAACGATGGCAATCTGGGACTCTTGAATTGCCTTAACGAGTGTTGGTGTGATTTGATTCCCTCTTTGAAGTTCCTCGTCATCGATAAATGTGTGGATTCCCCTGACACACAGAGCATTGTAGAGATTGCCAGTAAAAACCAGGCGAGTGTCTTCGCCTCTGAAGCTCAGGAACACATCGTATGTCCATCTACTACCATTACCGAAGGAAAACGAAGAGGTGGATGCTGAATCTGTCATCATAGCATAGCATGGATTTTGTTTGTTGGGTGTTAAACGGTTCATATTGTAAAAAGGATTTTGAGAACTAACCTGAAGATCAAGGAAATTTCCATGCATCTCCTTGGAAACTACATGTCAAAACAAAATTAAACAGAACGATAGACTTTGTACATAATAAAAAAGTTAATTTAACAAGTGTGGTTGCCTGATGAACAACAGTCTCCAGGACTAGCCATGAGAATTGCGTTGAGAAGCTACATAAGATAATGGGGCAAGGACATAATAGTATTTTTTGCTCCATCTCATTCCGTCCTCACAAATTGGAGGGGAAAGAGGGAGTTGGGTGTGACGAGGGTGTGAGTGATTTTGTGAAGTCTGAAGGAGTAGGAGTGGGTGTGGGTGAGTGACCGAGGGCGTGGGAGGTAATATAATTGAAATACTGAAGATCCAAATTCGACCCTCAAGAATTTTGGGACCCAATTTTAGTCCCCAGAAAAAATAAATTAATCATTTATTTTATATTTGGAAGTTTTTATAAGGATAAAATGGAGTAGAAAGATAAAAGTATCACACTTTATTATTTGAAAGTTTCATCGAGGGATATAGAAGAAAATCTCAAACCCCTCAATTTGGAGGGTATAAAAATGAGGGTTTTGGATGGAGTGGGGTGGTTTGAATTACCATCCTAAACCATTTCACTCCATTAATGAAAAACTATCAAACAATGGGTTAATGAATTTATATCACTTCATTGCTAACTATCTCATCCCATCCTCTCAAAAGTCTCTCAATTTTTCAACGTAGAACATATTAGTCCCTAGATTTAGTTCCGAAGTTCATTTACATGCATATGTGTTCTATTAACCATCTTATTTGACCTGTTAGTGATCCTGTATGGCCTATGATGGATTCCAGTCATGAAAAATTAATGAAAAGTGAAAAAAATTGCATAATTTTCAGGTATTTGAATTTTAAAACTATGCACGTTTTTCACTTTTTATTTGTTTTCCTCGTAACAAATTCGTCATAAGCCACATAGGATTACTAGCCGGCCAAATACGGTGGTTAATGGGTCACGTAGGCAAGTAAATGGACGTCGTTATTAAATCTAGGGACTAATGTATCCCGCTTTGAAAATTTGAGGGACTAGATGTTTAATTTATTTTTTTCAATGACTAAAAGTGGATCCTTCAGCGGCCAATTTGGGCATTCACTCTAATTGAAAACCACAAAACAACAATACTTATATTAGCACCACACTCTTAAACGCACTTCTCTTGACACACAATCTATTGTTGGGTGGATTTCATATAGGACCATATTTTTTTTGTGTCTCACATAAAATCCACCCAATAATAAAGTGTGTTGAGGATGAGTGTGATGTTAACATTTTTCAACCATAAAAATATGGCTGATAAAAAGTTTAAGGGCGAGATTTTGTTTTAGTTTCTCTAAAAAGTTTCTCTGGTTATAATCTTTGAACATTTTAAAATTTTGTATTTGATCCTGTCTTCGAGGAGCTTTTATTAAATGATGATGTGGCATATAAAATGTTATGTCATCGAAGCTATGTGTATTCAAAAATTAATATTTAATTCCACATGTGTAAAAAATAATAATGATAATTAAATAACTTAAAATTAAAAAAGTTATTTTATTATTTAAAAAATAAAAATATTTACTAATAATCTATGTGGACAAAAATACCTAAAAAAATTACACATGTGGAATTAAATATTTTTTTTATACACATAATATTGATGTCGTGATATTCTGTGAGTTCGTTTGATTTGCAAAAAATTAAGGGACTAGACAGTACAAAAATAATTATTTCATGTTTGATTTGAAAAATGATCATGAAACAGATTAAAAAAAGGGGTGAGGGACTGGACAAAAGTCGAAAATTTTATTCCTTATCAAATTATGTGACAACTTTTTGTTCCATGAATATACTACCAAAAAAAACAAAAGTATCCTTATTTATTTATTTATTGCGAAAGTCTGGACAACTTGCTGAATCGGAGTTGCTGAAATAAGCTTTGAGATGGATTGGAGATGTGCTAAAATAAAATAAGCCATGTGTGGGAGAGTGTTTGATATATCTGAGAACTCGAGCATGATGTAGAGATGTTGGATTCCCCATGAATTGACTTAATTGTTGCACATAAAAAGAAATATCAGGTCTAGTAGTTGTCAAATATAGAAGGTTACCTACCAATCTTCTATATGCAGCAGGATCTTGTAGAGGTGGCATCCAATTGCAATTAATTGAGTGCCTTTAGGCATATAGGAGCTGAAAATGGTTTAGAAGCAAGTAAACGATATTCAGATAGAATGTTTAAGGCATATTTCCTTTGACATATGTGGAAGCCTGCTTTAGATCTAGCAATCTCGGGTTTAAGAAAATATTTTAAAGGCTCGAGGTCTTTGATTCTGAATTAGGTGTTCAAAATCGATTTGATGTTTGCAATTTCAACCAAATCATTCCCTGCAAGGATGAAATCATCAACATAGACTAATAAAACAGTGAGGGAATTAGTGTTATGTTTAAGAAACAAATAAGAATCTGAAGAAGATTGGGAATATCCCTGTGAAACAAGAAAGGATGATAATCTGACAAACCACTGTCGATTGGACTGTTTGAGGCCATAAACGGATTTTAGCAACTTGTAAACTTTGTTAGGCTGAGAAACTTGAAGTCCAGGAGGTCTATATGCAAGAATACTTCTTCATCTAAGGTGCCATGTAAAAAAGCATTGTGCACATCTAAATGGTGCAAGTGCCAGTTTTGAGCAGAAGCAAGAGCAAGGAGTCTAATAGTTGTTATTTTAGAAACAAGAGAATATGTATCAAAGATATCAATGCCTTCAATCTGAGTAAATCCCTTGGCAACTAACCATGCCTTATATCTTTCAATACTTCCATCAACCAAGTATTTGATTTTATATACCCATTTACATCCTATAGACTTCTTACATTCGGGTAGTCTAGCAATAATCCAAGTGGCATTCTGTTTTAATGCCTCAAGTTCAGAATTCATTGCCTTGATCCAATGATCATGCTTGATGGCTTGTGAATAGGTTCTTGGTTCGTCATGAACAGAAATAGACATGATTTAGTGTAGATGCTTGGATGATAATCGAGAATGTAACATCCCTAACTACTTTATGGATTGACGACTGTCCCCACAAACCAACATATTTTCAGCATGCTTGACTTGGAGCAATTCTGGGATGGGTGACCTCCTGGGAAGTTTTCCCAGGAAGCGTGTGAGTGAGGACAAAGCACACTGAAAAGATCCATGTTGGTTTGTGGGGACAGACGTCAATCCATAAAGCAGCCAGGGATGTTGTGACAAACAGGGCTGACGAGGCGGGGAGTGGTCGCCGGTGCAAGAAGACACAGACAAGGAGCGGCTCCTGACAGGCTTCTAGACTGAGGGACACATGAATGAACCGATTACACACCAGAATGAGAGGGATCCTGAGACTGTAGGTATCAGACTATACAGTTGAGAATGAGTTATATATGAATTGATTGGTACTACCTATACCAACAAGATGCATCTTCTTTTCAGGAGACCATCACCGAAGAATTCCACAGTTAAGCATGTTTGGCTTGGAGCAATTATGGGATGAGTGACCTCCTGGGAAGTTTTTTGTACCAAAAACTAGAAATAACATTTACTATACCAAAAAAAAATTATAACATTCAAGCAAATACAATTATGTATATATATAGGGTTGGGCTATGGTGTACCACCCACATTTTACACCACCCACTACACCACCCATGTGACAAATTTTGGGCCAATCAAATTGTCATATAGGTTGGTCAAAATTTCAAACTTTCTAGTTGTATTATACTGTAGTCAAATTATATGAATACAGTATATTGTAGTATAATATATGTGCTTTTTGTATTTGCAAATTTAACTCATATTAAAATAATGTTTTTTGATTAAAAAACTGATTATATTGCAAAATATTATTGACAACAAACATTATTTTAATTCATATTAAAATATTATTTTGCAATATAATCGGTTTTTTTAATCAAAAAACATTATTTTAATATGAGTTAAATTTGCGAATACAAAGAGTACATATACTATATTACAATATATTGTATTCATATATTTGACTACAGTAGAAATACAACTAGAAAGTTTGAAATTTTGACCAAACCCATGTGGCAATTTGATCGGTCCAAAATTTGTCACATATGGGTGGTGCAAAATATGGGTGGTGCACCTTAGCCCAACCAATGTATATATTCAAATATGAAATAAAAATTTTTTTTTATAGAAATAATCAGGTTTAATTGTCTAAGAAAAAAATGTGACTCTCAATTTAGCCTTGAAAAATGAAAAAACTCAAATTGATCTATAAGAATATTTAATAAGGATCAAAGTAATCCATGACAGAGATTAATGTATCCTTAAAGTTTATTTTAAAAATGGTTAATTTAATCAACATTTGAGATTCTTCAGAATCAAGTTGAGATTTCTCATTTTTGCTTCTTAAAAACTAAAGACTAAATTGGGGAATGTATTTTTTTTAGGGATGAATATGAGTATTCACTCTTTCTTTTTAAAATAATATTAAATGTTATATTTAACTTCAACTAATATTAAAAAAAAACGTGTTAGATTTACTTTTTTTAATATTTATTGAACAAGCACTCATCTTGTACGTACCTTTGACCATTTCCGATTATATAGTTTGACAGCGCGCATCTTAATATCTCAACACAGCCATGCAGACACTGTATAAAATGAGGAAAAATCTGCTACATGTAAATGCAACTCTGAATAAACTAATTCTAGGGAATCAAATCAATCAATTAAATAACATTCACAATATATATTTTTGTATTTAATATGTTTACTAACCGCACGGCCAATTCAGAGATTAGTTTTATAGTAGATCTTAAGGATCTAAGTTGGGAATAGTTTGAGGACTTATTCGATCTCGATGACTAATTAGGATGAGTACCAAATCAAAAAAATACAGTCATGCATAAAAACACAGCATTTATTTCATGCGATATCCATTACATGCATGTAATCAAACATGGAGAGGGTACTTAATTTGGTAGCTGATTAATACATACATAGAGATCATACAAGAAACTTACCGTTAAAATTCATGGCAGCAGAATTCATGGCAGCAGAGTAAGGAAGAAGATGGAAATATGCATATGGCATTTTGCCTTGAACCATCGATTGATTGAAAATTAAGAGAGGTATTACAAAGAAAAATGAACTCTCTGCATAAACTTAAGAGTACATTGTTGCTAGCTATATACAAGGAAATTCAACTAACTAAGAAGCAACAGAAAAAACAGAAAACTGCTAACCAAACTGCTAAAAACAGAAAGTTAACTAACTAACTAACTCTACCAGAAAAACTAACTGTTAAATATGGCATGTGATTAAATAGAAAACTTCAACACCCCCCTTCAAGCTGGACTGTGAATATTGAACATTCCAAGCTTGGAGCATAGGTTTTTGAAAGGACCTAAGGATAGGGGTTTTGTTAGAATATCAGCAACCTCTTCTTTGCGTGGATCGAATGGGCGACAAGTGCGGAATGCCTTCTTGTATCTTATCTCTTACTAGATGGCAATCCATCTCTATATGTTTGGTCCTTTCATGAAATACCGGATTGAGGGCAATGTGTCTTGCAGCTTGATTGTCACAATAGATGATTACTGGTGCAGAGTGTGGAAATTGTAAGTCATTCAGCAAGTAGAGTAACCATTGGGCTTCACAAGTAGCTTGAGCTAGTGCCTCTCGTATTCGGCCTCGAAGAGGACCTTGAAACAGATTGGTTGCTTTTTACTTTTCCAGGATATTAGGGATGAACCAAGGAAAAAACAAGATATCCGTGATTGATCTTCGAGTGTCCAAGCATGCACCCGGTCAGAGTCACTAAATCCTTTTAGTGAGCAATCATTTTCAGCGAGAAAGAACAAGCCTTCACAGGAGAACCCTTGATGTATCGAAGTACTTTCAAGACAGACTTGATAATGTTGTGATGTAGGACAGTCTAGGAACTGACTTAATTGACTTACAGCAAAACAAATATCAGGTCTTGTATGGGTGAGATATAAGAGCTTGCCAACCAATCTTCTATAGACTGTGGTATTTGGCAAAAGGTCCCCTGAACCTTTCTGTAGCTTAAGAGTACTATCCATAGGTGTGTTACTTGGTTTGGCACCAAGTAATCCTGAATCATTGAGCAAGTCTAGAGCATATTTTCTTTGATTAACACTGATTCCTTTATTGGATCTGGCAACCTCAAACCCGAGAAAGAACTTCAACTTCCCCAAATCTTTGATGCTGAATCTGTCATCTAAGTATTGTTTAACTTGAGTAATTTCTGAAATGTCATCACCAGCTATCACAAGATCATCAACATACACCAGGATGGCTGTGAAACCCGAGGAACTTCTCTTAGTAAACAAGCTATAATCAGATTTGGACTGACAATACCCACGAATGATGAGAGATTCAGTGAGTTTTGCATTCCATTCCCTGCTTGCCTGTTTTAAGCCATATAGTGACTTATTTAGCTTGCAAACCAGAGATGAATCATGGACTTGGAGTCCTTGTGGCAGCTCCATGAATACCTCTTCATGTAAATCTCCATGGAGGAAGGTCTGTGTTGACATCAAGTCTGTTCAAGATGCCACTTGTTTGCGTTTGCTAATGAGAGAAGAAATTCGATAGTGGTCATTTTGGCCCTTTGGATCAAGGTTTCCAGATAGTCTTTCCCTTCAGTCTGTGTGTATCCCTTTGCAACTAAACGAGCCTTGTGTCTTTCTATGGTGCCATCTGCCTTCTGTTTTGTTTTTAAAACCCATTTGCAAATGACGTACATTTTTCCGGTGGTAATCTGGTTAATGCCCATGTGTGGTTCTTCTCAAGTGCAGTCAGTTCTGAGTTGATAGCATCTTGCCAATGTGTATGTGTTATGGCTTCTTGAAAATTCTTAGGTTCAGTGATAATAGACAAGGCAAGTGAATACTGTCTATGTTGATCTGACAGTTGATGATAGGATAGAAAATTGGATATGGGGTATTTGCTGTTAGTGTCAGGTGGTGCAGTTTTGGTGGCAAGGCTGCAATGGTAGTCATTGAGGTAGGATGGACTTCTTCTGATTCTGGTGGAAACTCTAATAGGATGAATTTGATTCGGTTGATCAGTAATTTCTGGTTCAGACAAAGGTTGAATATGAGGCTCGGGCTCAGGTTGAGATTGTTGATTTGGAGATTGAGGTTGAGGTTGAGGTTGAGGTTCAGTAATGTGATTAGACTCAGTGTTGTGATTAGGCATTTGTGGTATGCATTCAAAATCAAACAGGTTTAGCTGAGTAACTGAGGGTAATGTAGGAGGTGACTGAGAAATATGTGAGGGTTGTGTAATACAACTGATAAAAGGATAGTTGAACTCATAGAACTGCACATTCCTGGAGATGAATATCTCCCTTGTTTTTAGATCATAAAGCAAGTATCCTTTGATTCCAGCTCTATAGCCTAAAAAAGCACACTTTCTCGGCCCCCTTCGTCCAGTTTCTTTCTGTTTGCACTAATCGTGCTTGCATAAATCGAGGCATCCAAAAGACCTTAGATGTGATAAAACAGGAAGTTTTCCATGCAAGATTTCATAGGGCGATGCATTGTTGAGAAACCTTGAAGGAATTCTGTTGATCAAGAAGACTCCATGTGCAACAGCATAGTTCAAAAAGGTTTTGGGAAGTCCTGCTTGAAACATAAGTGCCCTTGTCATTGCAAGTATATGTTGATGTTTTCTTTCAGCAATGCCATTTTGCTGAGGTGTTTCCACACAAGAACACTGGTGCATAATGCCATTTGCTGCTAGAAACTCCTGCAGATCTTTATTGGTGAACTCAGTTCCATTATCAGTCCTAATTGCTTTAATCTTGGCTTCAAATTGGTTATGAGCCATAGCAAGAAAGGACTTTATTAAGTTTCAGCTCTCTGATTTCTGTTTCATGAAGTAGATCCAAGTATGCCTGGACTTGTCATCAACAACTGTTAGAAAATATCTATGACCATATATAGATGGCCAAGCCAAGGGTCCCCATACATCCATGTGTACTAGATCAAAACAGTTGTCAGACTTTGAAAAACTATCAGGAAAAGGTAGTCTCTTTTGCCTAGAGAAATGGCATACATCACATGGTTTATGAGGATTAATGGCCTTAATGAAAGAATGAGATTTGTGTAAAACTGACATTTTATTATGTGATAGATGGCCTAGTCTAGTATGCCATACATCTGAGTCAGAAGTGTGAACATTATTAACAACACTGTTAAGCAAAGAAACAACAGGAACAACAACATCTTTATGAGACAAAGCAACTTTATGAGTGGATAGAACATATAGTCCTCCCTTAGGTTCAGCTGCACCAATCATCTTCGATGAGATGGCATCCTGCATTAGGCATGCAGACTGAGTGAAAATGAGTTTGCAATTCAATGAATTTACAAGCTTTGACACAGAAATCAAGTTGAAACCAAAAGAAGGTATGTAGAGAACATCATTTAAGAACAGGTTTTTTTAAAAGAAAATGGTTCCAGAGAACCGAGTTAAGATCTTGGTACCATTTGGCAATTTGACCATCACAGGTCTGATTTTCCTATAAAACCGAAATTGAGACAAGGTGTGACAGATGTGATCGTGGCACCCGTATCAAGGACCCAACTAGAACACTTGACATCATTAGAAACAGTGCATATTATACCCGATGCACGATGGTTAGAGGAAGTAGGCGGTGTGGTTAATCGATTTACTATCTTGGGCTTGTCACTATGTTCCAAAGATAGCCAAGATTGCTTTGTCTTTGTTCGGGGTGAATCCCATAGGAGTTGATGCTTTATCTTCTTTGTATGATCTAGCATGTGATCTCATAGAAACTATACTCATTGAACCATCATCACTATCACTTGTCTTCCACTGCACAATTAATCTTTCCCTTTCGTAATTTGGGGGAATCCATGCTTTTTGTAGCATGTATCAATGGTGTGGCCACTTCTATTGCGGTGAGAGAGAATCTTTTATCTTTGCCATTTTTTTTTTCTGTAATTACCCTTATCCTTTCCTTTATATCTCATATCCACAACATTAGAAATAACCCTAGGTTCATCAAGAACACAATTCATCTGCCTTTCTTGCTGAATCAACATAGAAAAGGCTTGATCTATGGGAGGAAGGGGCTGCATCAACATTATCTGAGACCTCACAGCAGCATACTGCTCATTGAGCCCCTTCAAGAATCGTATCACATAATCATTGTCTCTATACCCTTGAATAGTTGGAATTAGGTGACAATTACATGCAACTTGACACAAACATGATGGAATTGGTCTAAAAGTTTCCAATTCTTGCCACAAAATCATCAATTCAGTGTAAAAATCTGTGATTGAAAGATCACCTTGCTTGAGAGCATATACTTGTTCTTGCAGATCTGCAATCTTGAAGACATCACCTTGATAAAACCTCTTCTTGAGATCACACCAGACCGCATGTGCTGTGTTCATCCATTGAACACTCCTAGCAATCGAAGGATCTAGGGCATTCCTGATCCAAGAAAGAATCGTGATGTTGCACCTATCCCAAGCTCCATACAGCGGATCATTCACTTCGGTTTCTAATCGTTCCATCAACAAATCGCATCTTGTTCTTTGATCTCAATGCCAAGGACATCGCCATTGACCACTCATGATAATTGTTCTTTGTCAATTGTGTGGAAATGAGAACAGTTCCAGCACTATCACTCGCATGGAGAAAATAAGGGTTTTCATAAGGGTTGTTAACCTCATGGTTTGCCATGACAATCAAGAACAGTTGATCGAAAGAAAAAAAAAGGGAACAAAGAGTTATGAAAAAGAAGAGAAGATAACAATGGAAACAGAGGCGCAGCAGAGCTCCAATTAATGGAGCTCTGATACCATGTTAAAATTCATGGCAGCAGAATTCATGGCAGCAGAGTTCATGGCAGCAGAGTAAGGAAGAAGATGGAAATATGCATATGGCATTTTGCCTTGAACCATCGATTGATTGAAAATTAAGAGAGGTATTACAAAGAAAAATGAACTCTCTGCATAAACTTAAGAGTACATTGTTGCTAGCTATATACAAGGAAATTCAACTAACTAAGAAGCAACAGAAAAAACAGAAAACTACTAAAAACAGAAAACTGCTAACCAAACTGCTAAAAACAGAAAGTTAACTAACTAACTAACTCTACCAGAAAAACTAACTGTTAAATATGGCATGTGATTAAATAGAAAACTTCAACACTTACATATATTATATTCTATGTAGCTTACTCCATACATAGATGTATGAAGCTACTTATTTATTCCATACATAAAAGTGCATGCATAATGGCAAGCCAACCACGATGCAGAAATTCTAGGTAGTACAAAGGTTACATGGGAAAAGATCGTGCATGCAGGCCATAGAAGTTGGTCGATGTTGGCTCATCATCACACACACACATTTGCAAGATTTGGAAACACTGTCCTTTATCTTCCCACTATAGTCATTTTTTCTATCAAAATACCTGTCCCAAATCATAACTCCACCATAGTTGGAAGCTTTCTTTGCTATTGGTAGAACATCAGACTTCAAAACATCAGGTTCTATATAACCCGCTATTTCTTCAGAAGCTGTAAGCCCCAGGAATATTTTGCTGTTAGGAACATTTGAGGTCCATGTTTCCCATGCCTTCAAAAGATTAGCAGCACTTCCAGCTGAATAGATGCAAGGGTTCTGGTAAAAGAACTCAACCCATATATAATCGAACAGGCCAGTTTGGATAGCAGTATTGAGGTAGGTATCAGGGTATACACATTCTGGTGATGCTGATAGGTAAACCTTTCTCTCGGTTGTGGACTCGTTAATGGCCTTAACAAGTTCATCCCAATGCAAGTGTTGAGTATCCCCTACGTCTGCTATATCAATGCCATCCAAGGAAACACTTCCTAGTGGACCAGGATTCCCACTGAGGAACTTCTCCAAAAGGTAATCTGCAAGTTTCTTTGCCTCACTCACATCCTTAGTTGATGATGCAAGAATATTGGAGTGTTTGAGTTTATCTTGCCCTATGGAAAGAAAAACTTTGATACCAAGAGCTTGGCAGTGTTTTATTTGGTTCTCTAGCTCGGAGCATGGGTGTTCTTCGGAGCCACAATGGTTTGCCAGGTTTAGGATAAGGGTGCTGCCATCATCGAAAACAATGAGGCTTTCAAGGATCACGATGTTATAGTTGCCAGTTTCACATGCTTCCTTCAGGGAGCCCTCGGTTGCGTCATCTGAATGCTGACCCCAGTACACAGAAATTGCACCGGAGCCAACACATTCAGCGGCGTTGGAGGAATTGATGAAGAAAGAAAGTAGTGTTGAAAGGGCAAAGAGGAGGAGGAATGCATATGGTTGCTTTCTGAAAACCATGGTTGATTGATTTAAGGGTTGTGTTTTTGTTGTTTGGCTTGATGACTTTTTGAGCAAGAGAGGTAACCTGTTTATAGTGGTGCTACGACCACTTGCTTGTGCATTAATGTGGTAATGCGTACATGTGGATAAGTTTAACAATCTTATTTGGATAGTGCGGAAAATATTTTCCTATTTCATAGCACATATTTTATGTGAATATTTTTGTTGCTACCAACAATTCAACAAACACATATACCCTTGGCAGTCAATTTTTTTTTTTTCTTTAATGAATGTTGAAGGTGTAATCATTTTACAGAGAATAGCTGGCCTCGTGAAAAATATAACATCATCATGCCCTAGTTCTCATTTGAATATTATGTTAACTATACATTAAAAGTCACACGTATATGATTTATGACCAATTGATATAAAAACTTTAACACAGGTAGCATATATCAATTAGACTCGTTATATTTTATATGCAATGATATTGTGGAGTACGAGAAAGATGCAATGACAATTTTTTTGACGATGAAAGATACAATGACAATTAAAATTTAATTGACATGTATTATTATTGTAAAATTTTTTTACACTATCATCCAATCATAAATTATCACATCATTCAAAGTATTTGACTGTGATTAATTGTATATGAAACTTTATATTCAACATATAGAAATTAATATGATCTAAACAAATAAGTCCAGAACTAAAAAAAAAAAACTTATTGTTATATATACATACATACATATATATATAGAGGGGGGGGGGGGGGGGGGGTTAAGAGAAAATCGATATACATCAATATTTTAAAATGAGTTTAATTTTTATGTACCGTTAGGGTAAAGAATTTTTACACGAACATCCAATAATATCTTGACAAATTAACATCATTGTTATTTCTATCTTATTTATTAAAATAAAAGCACACATGACAATATGTTAGTGGATGTGAGTTTAAAACTTTTTACACTGACACAGCGCATACTACTTTAACCCAAATACTTAATGTATTGAAAATTTAATTTTTTTTTAGAAGAACATTCATTAATAAAATCTTAAAATAATTATATGGTTTTTATACTAGTAATGAAAATAAAATTAAAATTACAATTAAAACACTTAATATATTAAATATGTGGTTAATATGATTGCTTATGTGAGTGTGAAATATGCTAAATTAAAATATAAAATAATGAATAATGTAATTAGTTAGTATGATGGTGGATCGAATATGTTAAATTGAAATGAGACAAAAAAAAAAAAACAATGCACTTATTTAGAGCATATAAAACTGAATAATATAATTAATTTGATTAATTAGATCATACAGAAAAAATGAATAATGCAATTAAAAAATGAAATAAAGAAAATTATGCTTCACTTATGTGAATCCAAGTGATTTTAGAGAGTAATTGAGAAGAATCTCTTACATTCAAGAATAAATACTTAAATGTAATATATAAGGTTGATTAATATCAAAGAGATGTGAAAATCAATAATCCAGTTGTTATATACGGCATTTATGTTTGTCAAAAAAAAAAAAATGTACGGCATTTATGTGCCTAAAAATAATATACGGCATTTATGTGTTTCTTTTTTTTTTATAGTCGTTAATAAGTTACAAAATATTTATTGAATTTAACTTTGATGTACTTTAATTGTTGCATAAAGTTTTATATATATGGTATTTTTTTTTTACAAAAGGTTTTATATGGTCATTTAATTATAAATTTTAATGTTAATACAAATATTTTACTTTCGAAATAACTATTTTAAAAATCACTTTTATGTTGTATTAATATAGGATTGATTCAGTTAAAAATATATAGGATTGATCATTGATAATATTAAAATCTTAATTTAATAATATATCAAAATTAAATTATATATTTGTTTTCTTACAAGAAGGGGCTAAAGCCCAAAAAAGCAAAAAGCAAAAGTAAGCTACGAAAGAAATATCACGAGGTATAGATGCCTCAAAAAAGTCATTGCTAATCAAGCTAGTCAACCCTCTCGGAGGAGAATCTGAAATATGAACACCATGATCTTGCAACAAAGCCATATTTGCAAGTCAAAAATCTGTTTCCTTCCTGCGTTTGGATAAACAACTTAAATAAGAACTTATGACATAAGATCTTATCGCATGAGAACTTATGTCATAAACGTTTAAAAAAAGAAAAAGAAAGAAATGGGCATGAGAGGATTCGAATAATGAAAAATACAAAGAGGGTGTTTAGTGCATAAGCTCTTATGATAATTCCATAAGCTTCTTCTAGTGACTTATGAAAATAAGTCAAAAACTCCTTATGGGATGATATAAGTTATTTTTATAAGCTCTGTCAAACACACTGCATAAGAGTTTATGTCATCAGATAAGTCAAAAGGAGTTTAAATAAGCTATTCCAAACGTAACCTTTGAATTGAAAGTAACATCCCACTCCTTATTCGTCCAATCCAGAATACGACGAATCAGAGTATGGCGGTGCCCTTTCTTCTTAGCTGACATGATACAGGAGATAGCCACCTGATAGTCTGACTCAACTCTAAGTTTTCCAATACCAAGGTCCCATTCCACCTAAAGCCCACGAAGGACTCCCCAAACATCTATTACAAATGGATTTGATTTTTCTAAAGTTGTATTTTTCTAAAATTCATATATTTAGATAAATTTTAAGGATATTTTTATCTTTATTATATCCAATAAATTTTACTTCAAAATCTACTTAACCCAATTTTATTTAACTTTGGAAGTAAGATTTCCAAATGTTGGGATTCCGAATCCACTACAAACACGGAGCACTGAGCAATATGCACGCAAAAGCCTTTCACCCATAACCAGCACCATTTCTAATTAAACCACCACAATGTAAAGAAATATCATAACTAAGAATGTATAACCGTATTAAGCATCAAATTATAATTATTTTCGCAATTCTACGATTATTGTTTTTAAGGTGACGATGGACTTTAATTTTTCAATTAATACACCATATATATTAACGAGTCAGGATCCTCTCCAATACCTAGAGAAAACGGAGAGATCAGAGACCAATAAATCCCGACCCTACACTTGTCCCTTACAAAAATTAATGGCCAGATTTTTATTCATTTTTTTAATTAAAAAGAAATTTAAAAAAAATTAAAAGATTCTCTCCCACATCCCTTCCTAGTTCATTCATGATGCTCTGCTTGACTATCTCCATCCTCTTTTGAACACCTCCAACCACCACGCTCCATCCGCTCCATTGCGCCTCTGTTCCGACAACGACAACCACCACTCGCCTCTGCCTCATCTGCGTCATTGACCACCACACCCACTTGCTGACTAACGTCCAACACCACCCGCCTTCGCCCCATCTATCCCAATCCCCGCCACTCCTGAACCGTGAGACACCTCGCAGTGTCTCTTTGTATCATTAGATTAAAACCTCATTATTTAATTACTTAATCACACGCTTAACGTGAAAATACGTAAAAATTAAAAACTTATTTAATTATCATATAACTTCTGCAAATTTAAAACAGAACAACTTTAACATATGTAAATACACACCTAATTGTTCATTACAATACCAAAATACTGTTGAGGGTATCCTCTCAGTAGGATCCCCCACAGGCATAAACTTAATAACAGACATACTTAGCGGAAATATAAAAATACTCCTTAGACACACTGGCTATAATGTCTATACTCTAATCGCCATGGATCACAGCTCGACCTCCAGCCTCCAGTTCATAGAGAGTTCCATCCAACTCCTCTTGGTTACGCTCATCCATAGGGTCTTCTCGTACGATTCCACAAGAAGATAAAATACAACATACATAAATATACAGGGGATAAGAAACAGTTCTATCATCAAAAAGCGGAAAAGAGTCATAGTAAATTATACAGTAATTGTCACAGACAATCAACACACATAACTAACGAATCATCCTCAGGTTAATATATATCATCCTCTACCCTTACTCTCAGGCAATCTAACACTTTATTTTAATGTAACATCTCTAATCCTGTCACCATGTCTTTACGTTATCGTGGCCACTGCCACTCCTGTCACCATCCCTCATTTGCATCGGGGCACACCCTCATTCCCGTTAGGATGTTCCACCTAGTGCACACCTCCCAGTGGTCTTCAGCCGATTGACTTGAGGCTTCTGATTCCTACTAGCACTTTGTGGTCTTGACTATTCATCTTCGCAGTTCCGACGGAAATGGCCATACTTGTCACACTTGAAACAAATGATTTCCGGCTCCTTGCATTGAAAGGTATAGTGACCTTCTCCACATTTACCACATCTGATAGGTCTAGCGGAATCCCAGTCCTTAGGCTTACCTGCTGAGAATCGCTGCTCCCTTCCACTATTCTTGAAGTCCTGACCGATCGGAGTCAGGTGCAGCCTTCCTTCGTCTTTCTGATCATTCTTCTCACTTTATTGTGAATCTGAGTTCTTATGGATTGCCATCCTGAACTTGTAAATGTCTTCGTAGATCCTGTATTTGTTCACTAGAACGGGGAAGACTCGGATCTCCTGGTAGCTGATAGCCTGTTTGAATTCTACACGCAGACCAGCATCAAACTTTATGGACTTGGAGCGGTCGTCCGCCACATACTGATACTATGTATAGTAACGGACGAGCTCCTCGAACTTAGCCGCATACTCTCCTACTGACATGTTGCCTTGCTTCAACATCAAGAACTCCATCTCCTTTTTGTCCTTGATGTTCGCCGAAAAGTACTTTTCGAGAAACCTGTCCTTGAATACAGTCCATGTGATCATAGTACCCTCGACCTGGATATGCTGACGACAGTTCTCCCACCAATGTTCAGCCTCCTCAGTCAGCATAAAGGTCCCAAAGATGACCTTCTGCTGCTTGTTGCATCCCATAGCTCGGAAGATCTTCTCAGTCTCCCTCATCCACAACAAAGCTCCCTCTGGGTCGTAAGCTCCCTTGAAAGAAGGTGGGTTGTTTCACTGGAACTTGCCCAATCCCTAAAACCCAGCTGGTCCATCATTGTTGTTGTTGTTCTGGTTCTGGCCTATGACGTTGGCGAGTAGTGCCAAAGCATCGACGATTGCCTGCTCGTTCATACCTCTTCCTACCACGTCCGGACAGGGCCGAACTGCTCTGATACCACTAAATGTGACACCCTCTACCCAGCATGGATTCAAAAGCGATAACAAAAATATAAAAAGAGAGAGAACATAAGCAAATATATATAATATCAAAACAGGGCAGATACTGGTGTAATGTAACATAATGCAAAAATAATTAAAACATGTTTAAGAAGAAAGACATAACATAAACATAAACATAAACGAAAGATATAAATGAACCCAATCCCAATGTCACATTACAGAGCTGGTATAACCAATCCGATAAACAACTTGGATAAACAATTAAACTAAACATAAACTAAACTACGAGTAGCGACTCCTCGGAGTCCCTCCTCAACAAGCTACTCACCATCCTTTGCATAAGCAAAGGATACATGCAAAACAAACAACAAAAGACGGGGAGTAAGAACCATATATATAAACATAACGACAATAGGATAATTGACAAGATGAACATACAACACATAGAAACATAGCAACATAGCATTTATAACATGGTCATCATACCAAGACAACAAACATATCACAATATAACATCAATCATACAATGGAATACGAAACACTACTCTGAATGCATGTGGATCCATCTACACCAAGCGTATAACTCCAAAGTTACATCTCCACATTGGCCAATAAGCACAAACGCCGGGGCAGTTCACTTTACCATGGGTTGACCCCTAGGATAGCCGACGCACCTTATTCTTAGATACGTCACCACGGGTGTACATGATCCCCATAGTCTCGGATGAATCACCATGGATGGCCAGACCGTCTTACACGCGAACGACCTCCCCTTAACTATCGTACCTCCCCCTAAAACTCCATGCATGATGCATGCACACAACAAACAACCATTATCCACCACCTCCGACAACACCATTTATTATGGCTTAACCTCTTTGACCAACAAATACCAAAGGTAACATCATCTTTAATCTTTTAACTTTAAACGTTAAACAACACTCTGGCCAAAAAGCACCAGAACTCAACACCTTGACCATTAAGCATCAAGGCCCCCCTTGGCCACTAGGCTACCAAGGTACAACATCTACAACACCTTGACCATTAAGCATGAAGGCTCAACATCATCTTTTCACTTGTCTTTGGTCTTCATGTTTCGTTGGTATCTTATTATGTCTTTTAAGCGTTTCGGGTGAAAACCCCTATTTTAGCATTTTGGCTCTGTTCTGGTCAGGTGAGCACGGGCGTGTTGGACCTACAGGCAAGCGCGGGCGTGCTGCCTGTTAAGCACAAGCATGCTCAAATGCACGCCCTGCTCTTGGTTTCAAACTGGAGCACGAGCGTGCTCCTTGTTAAGCACGAGCGTGCTCCTTGTTAAGCACGACCGTGCTCAATGGAGCGTAGCCGTACTAATCTGGGTAGAAAGGGTCATAAACCCTTTCCAAATCCTTGGGGCAATTCACAGATTCAACCTATTAGCTTTTACTAAGCCATTGATCATCAGCTTCATTAATCTTAACTGTTCTTCATTAATATTCATGTCTTATCATCATGGGAAATTAATCATTTAATCATAGCTTCATTATTAATATCCCTATAACACTCACTATCAATCCTAGGGTCTTTAACTAAGCCCTATGAACATACCATTACCTCTCATACTACATTCATGCCTTATGAACAACTAGGAAAACATCCCTTATTTCTCATTATCATCATTGTTATCATATTTTAACATCTTAACATCATTGTTGGCATTAACATCCTCAACAATCAACACTCATTAAGAGCACAACATCAAACAATAGCCAATAACCATTATAAATCATTACAACATGGCATCAACATTCAACATGTTAATAACAGACAACAATCAATAACAAGAACATTCATACCAACATAAATCAATTAATAACAGTCCTGCCAATATTATCATCACAACAATTAACATCATATAACAAATAAACATAGAGACATATATAAACATGTTATCATACAAATAGTCATATAAGCGTTTAATCAAACACCAGGGTCATGGGTTAACCCTTCATCTTACGCTACCCCATAGCCTACATATTCATACTAGCCCTTCTCCCCATACCTGGTATGAAGATCAAACCCCGAAAGCAAACTGGTCGCGTTCCCTCAAGCGGCTCGATGAGTTCCCCAAGCCTTGGCCAAACAAGAAGAGGATAACAATTAGTATCTAGATCTAATAATAGAAAAGAGACTAAGAGAGAGGGAAGAAAACGATACTATCGCGCTACTTCTCTCCCAAAACTAGAGCAAGAACACCAAGAACTTCAAGGGGTTCAAGGGAAAACTAAGAAAGATGAAGAGAGACAGCTATTCTGAGGTTAACAATGTGAGAAATAGGGTTTAGGTCGAGTCTTATGATATAAATACAAGTTAGGGCATAACAGGCTCCTATTTCAACCCAAACTGAGCGGATTCTAATCCCTTTTTTATTGTAGCAGCAATTAACAAGCGAAATTGACGATACGAGATATATGTTCCTAATTTCGAATTAAGCAAACGGATTGAAGCTCTCGTGAATTAAGCAAACACGATTAAACACACGCGAATTAAGCAAACGCGATAAGGTTTAGGAACATATAGTCATCGAAATAAATCAATACTTGTTCTATACAACTTGAATTAAGCAAACAAGGAATATAGCATAATATTGAAAGAGACAAGCAAATTAATCCGGGAATTATAGAACCTCAAGTGTCGGCGGAAACCGATTACAGCAGACTAATCTCGGGGGATTAGTTCTCCATCACAAACAAGACAAAAATCTAAGAAAATAGTATGTAAACCGTGAAAATTGGATTCCTTTCTGTCTGCCCTGATGCCTCTTTTATAGATCAGTATCGTGTCACGGCCGTGATGGCCATCACGGCCAGGACGTGACCGGTTATGCCAAGGGCGCGCATTCAAATTCTTGTCTGTCACAGCCGTGATGCCTATCACGGCTAGACCGTGATCCTTTCTGTCTATGGGTGCTGATTTGTCACGGCCGTGACCTCCATCACGGCTAGGCCGTGATCAATTCTGTTCTTCAGGGCCTTCTCATCACGCCCGTGATGGGCGTCATGGCTAGGCCGTGATGCTTTCTGACTTCAGGGTCTTCATATCACGCCCGTGATGGGCATCACGGCTAGGCCGTGATGCTTTCTAACTTTCAGGGGTAGCTCATCACGGCCGTGACCAGTGTCACGGCTAGGCCGTGATGGCTTCTGCTTTGAGTGCCCTTCCCTTTTTGCTCCTCTTATTAACCTGAAAACATGAAATAGCAGTAAATGCTTTATTTGACTCCAAATTAACTAAAATATCCTAAAAACTACTTAAGAGACTCAAAGTGTTGCTTGAGGACAATTAGGTCCAATTTGGGCGAAAACGAGATATAATTAGCACAAAACCATGGTCATACTAGTCATAAAACTGGATGAGCCAGCGGCTTATCAGGCTCCTATTTCAACCCAAACTGTATACAGATCGGTATTTTGACCATAACTTGAGCTACAAGTTTCCGATTGAGGCATTCTTGGTGTCGTTAGAAAGCTCAGAGAAATATCTACAAATTATTGTCGAATGATCGAATCCTAAATCAGACTCTAAGATGGTCAAACATTCGATGGACTTTTAGTGACAAATTTGGTAGTTATTTCTAGATATGATCCTTAGGAGATTATGATAAGATCTTACGAGATAATAAAAAAGTGGTTTATCCTATATTAATAAGGACTCAAATCTGATTAATTGAAGGACTTAAACCTAGAGGACACACTATCTCGATTTAAATACTAAATCACACGATATCTCATAATATCTTTCTTAATCACTTATTATTAATAAAAACATATATTATATATTAACATATAAAATCACATACAAAATCATACATCCATATAAGATCACACATATACATATATATATATATATATATGTATGTATGTATGTATAAAAAATACTACAATACTAATAACAATTACATTATCAATTATATAAATAACAATACTAACTTTAATAATAATAATAATAATAATAACAACAACAACAACAACAACAACAATAACAACAACAACAACAACAACTAGGCATCCATAGTAACATAATCCCTTATACGAAAATCGTGGTGTTACAGTGTGCCTACTTGCCTACTTTTGCATAGATTATATGTTTCATTTTTAGGTTGTTGATTGGTAAGCCAAAAAAGATGGAATTTACTTTTAGGGTCCGATTAAGGATCGAGTTATTGAAATTTTGTAAGACTTGCACCTGATCACTATTTTTCTTTTCTTCCAGCACTCCTCAATCTGAGGTCACTATTCTAGTCGCACTCTTTTTCTTTTTTTTGCTTAGAGTTGGGGTAGGTAAAATACGCGACCTCTTATACTTTGTTATTGCTAGTGCTAGTGGTGTACGATTAATGTTGTATGTTTAATGTGTTATACGATTCTACAATGGTTTTCTGCATGCTCAACTGCAAAGCTAATAAATCTTTTCACTCCATCCTCATATTCCTTCAACAAACGATTTGCAGATATCTATTTCCGATCCATACTTTCTCAATCTATCAAAATAATTATTAACAATAGTTACTAACTTACTATACAGATCAAGTGGGCTTCCTATATCATATGAAAGTTTGTCAAATTCGCATTATATTATTGTATGAGTCTTATTCTTTATCTAAAAAAAAATTGGCAGTATTTTCTATTAGCTTTCAAAGCACATGAGTTATCTAGGGTATATGTTAATTATCACCTAGATTAGGTATATATATACCCAGAGAACAATGAGGAAATACAAACCAACAGACATAATAATGTACTAAATACGAATTCGCAATATTAGATTGTCTACTTTTGAACAATTCAAGAACAAATTGTATTTTGTGCCAAAAACAATATACAAATCATTGTAGAATAGGAAACTAAGATAAATGCATGTCTGAAAAGTGAAGGATGAAAAAAACGAAAAATACCTAAAAGCTCCAAACACAAGGAACAAACACCAGAGTGCTTACAAGGTCTAAAGACCGTGCAAACAATTGTTTGTTTAAGAGATTTCAGCTTAAAAAGAGAAAAAAAAAACTAGTTCCTGAAAGTAAGAGATAAAGAAGAGCAAAAGAGTGTGTGCAGCCAAAATGCTTATTAACTAAAGGATGAAAGTAAGAGAAATACCTAAAAAATAATTCCTTTCACGTTCTCTTGGTGCTGAATGCCTAACTCGAACCACCTTAACACATTCAAAGAGTTAGAACCCTTCCAGAGAGTGAGTAAGAGGGACTGGGACTTAACAAACACCCGACAGAGATGGAGTTCCTTCCTCAATGAGAGTTCCATTCCACGCTCTCGTAAGTTGTGGTTTTGACGATGAGAGAAGTTTTCACAGTGAATGAGAAAGTCGTCAAAGAGAAATGTTTTAATTTTAGAAAGGGAAAAGACAGCACTTTCAAAAGAAAAAGGTATTAAATATAATTTTTAATAACGCTTCAGTAAGATATACTGTTATTAATACATTTAATAATGTTCATAAGGGAAAAGCGCTATTAATGATCTACCCGTTAATAGCACTGCATTTATTATATCTTTATCCTGCCTTTTTAAAAAATAAATAGTTAAGTTAGGAACTTTAAAATTGCTTTCTTGATCAAGTGCTATTAATGATTGACCATTTAATAGTGTTTCTTCGAAAAAGTACTATCTGAACCCATTTTTTATTTTTAAAATATTTTTCGCTGCTTTCATCTCTAATGCAAATCTTGTTCACTACATTTTCCATAGACAATGGTCAAAGTTATAATTTGTTCAAGTGGATACTATTTTTCTATCAAGCACGTTGATTAAGTTTGAAAAATCTGAAAATCAATTTAACAAAAGACAATCAAAATAATGTAATTTCTATTTTATTTCTAAAGTTTCAAATTCATACATACATGGTGTTTGAGTTTACAAGTGATAATAAAAATTGTTGAAGGGATAAAGATTGCACTTCAAGATGTCTTGATCAAATAAAAGAGAATTTAAAGAATGTCATTTCTATCTTGAATATTTAAAATTCATACACATGTCTCTTTTGAGTTTGACTAGGCTTGGTTCTATTATAATCAGCGATGTCAGTTTGCTGATGTTAACATCAGCAACCTTGTGAATTCATGGAATCTATGGACAACCATAGCAGTACCAGCAAGGTAAATGTTCTTAGGGTTGCTGTCAGCTCCAAAAGTCGCCTAAATAGGGGTCAGCTCTGGTCATGGTTTTATTTTATCGTAACAAAACTGGGTATATCACTTCCATTGTTAGTAGCGTGTGATGTCAAGAGTAGTCGAAACTTTATAATTGACGTCTCATGAGTGAATATATAAAGAAAACAAGTCAAGACTTTATCTTCATTTTTGAAACTTTTAGTTGAATGAAAAAAACCAATGAGAAAAAGAATATATTGAAACCTATAAACCCCTTATCTTATACACTGTTTTGAAGTCGTGTCAAGTGTCAAACGTGTTTAGTACCAATATGCATTTGGAGGACACAACTCCAACACTCTATTTTGTTTGTTTCCCAAGATATCCCTTCCGCTCAATTATAAAGACTAGTACCTCAAGGTGACGTGATACTGAATGATATTGAAGGACTAACCTCTCCCAACCAAAATTTCTCTATATGCAAGAGACATGGATCAAACTCCTAACAACTTGTTCAATGGATCCGAGTCTGTTACCACTCAAACCAACCACATATTGGTGCAACACCTGATTCATTTAATTTAATATTACATATATGGCTTGTTCACATTATAGAATTTAGTGTGAGTAACTGGATCTTATATCCATGTCGGTGTATGTTTGTGTTTATAAGTGGAATTGTTTTTTTTTTTTTGGGTAAAATTCATAGGGTGAAATATAACAACATAAAAAGTACATGGTCATTCTCTGAAGCAGCTCAAGATATTGGAAGGCCTACTAAGTTGGTTGTTATATATAACAGCTCAACGCCCAAGTCAATCCTTGCTTGCTGAAACCATTTTTCATTCAATTTGTCACCAAATTTCAGTAACATCTACTACAGTTTGTCTGTAATAAATTTAAAAACATAAGAAAATTACACAAACAAAAAAAAAAACCTATATTAATAGAAGAGAAAATGAAACCTATGAAGGAAACAAACAAAAAAAGCAAGACCAGCATCAACCCACGAAGTGGCATTAAGATGATCTTGTAATAAAATTAAACTCAGTTTGTGTTGAAACTTAATTAATGGCCTCTCTCCATCATTGTTTTTTGTTTACACTTTTCGGACCTGGATATTGTGAGTGGATTGGAACCTCCATATGGGTTGCCTGCCACTTTGTACAAGTGCTACTTCTTCTCCTTCATTCACCATTCCTTGTTTCTGCACATGTAAACCACACATACATAACCATAATAAAGAAACAAAAAAGAAATAAAGAAATAGTAAAAAAGTCTTTGTTTAAGAAGTCATGTAAGCGAGTTTTTTGGCAGCAAATTTAACCAAGGAATCATAAAATGAGTCGAAACACGGTACAAGTTAAAAAATCCCCTTTAAAAAGTTTTCTTTGATTGAAAAAGATTTTGCTCACTAGTTGCATAGCAAAAAAATATGCATGCCATACCTATAAGAAGTGTTGCCAGTAGCAAGAAGTTCATAATAAGGTCCATGGTTAAAGTATTGCATATTGGAATAACACTAGATATGGTTAAATCTCATGAGGGAGAACCCGTGTAAGGATTTTAAAATCAGTCCAAACCACAAATTATCATGTTACTTGTTGAAAGTACTTTGAATCCGGTTCGGTGAGATCTTAATCACAGTATAGGTCCTCCAAACATTACCTGCAGTAAATCCAAAGCTCTTGTGAAAGTGGCTTCAGCATCATCACAAAATTCCATGTATATAGGACAGACTCCTTGATACAAAGCCAGCTTTTGTTGTACCCTCTTCCTGCATGACCACCAAGAGTATGAAAATGATAAAGCTGCCAGTCATAAAAGCAGATACATACAAACTGATTCTCGATTTTCTGATACGTTATCAACGAGAGAAATCAGACTCTTAGGTTAAGATAAATACAAACCAACTTTTCATGTCAATAAGAAAGAAAGAAAGAAGAACTCACTCATCCGTGAAAGCAAATATGGTGCCAGAAGGTCGATAGTGGCTCAGTAGGATAGCCATAAAACCCGTTCTAGTGAAGACAACGGTTGAGGTTCCAAGGGTGTTAGACATCATGGTTGCATGGTATGCAAACATCTCACTCATGTGGTTCTACATAGAACCAAATAAAAAAAATATACATCAGCGACGACAATCAGATGAAGAGAGTGCAATGGAAAAAAGAAGTCATCGTAGCAACAAAATGCATCAACTTTAACCTTGAACACTTGGCCAATATTAGGTGGCATTTTACCACCAGGTATAGTGGCTTCTGTCCTTAATGCTACTGTGTGCATTACTTTCACAGCTTTTAGTGGGAACCTGCATTGTAATAAATCTAATCATTCCTTTTGGTTAGATAGTAAAGACAATCACTCACTGAAGTGCATTATTTTCACATCATCACTCCACGCCCTTGCTTCTGTATAAACTTTGGAAACATTACTGGTTAAGGCAAAGATTTGTATTCAAGGTCATTTAGATGCTACTACCAACGTTTAGTGACTATCAATACTCAAGCATGTAAAATCACAATCTTATCCTCAATAACGCACATCATTAAAATCCCAAATAATCTCACGGTGACACTACTTTTTTTAGTATCAACTTTTATTTTTCTTTTTCTTTTTTGTATTTTTGGTGTTTCATTAACTAAATGATTAACTTATTGAACTCAAATAGGAGAAATAAAAAAATTATTTAATACTGGTTTTACTTTTCTTTTTATGGGGCTGGGACAAAACAATAGAAGAGGAAAAAAGGTCCCCAAGCCTTACTAGTCACCAATTACATGGACTAAGCCTGTCAGAGTAATTGGTCACTTGGGGACAGTGAAAGCTATTTACTTACTTTCCATGAGCAGTTTCTCCAGAAAGCATTATTCCATCAGAACCTTCTCGAACAGCGATTGCAATATCTGCTACCTCCGCTCTGGTTGGTGTTGGGTGAACAATCATGCTTTCCAGCATATTTGTTGCCACAATAACAGCCTTTCCCATGCTACGGCACAAGTTGATTATCTCTTCCTAAATTAGAAAGCATTATGGATGTTAAGTTGAGCACAGATTAATGTCTAGTGATGTAAGATGATAATTATCTTTACAATTAATTCTCAGTTCCTTTGAAAAGAAGTCTACCTGCAAAAGTGGTACCTCCTCAATAGGGAGCTCTGCACCAAGATCTCCTCTGGCAACCATAGCCTAAACAGGAAGGCAAAAGTAGACAGGTCAACATCAACAGTCATTAAACAAATACTCCACAAACTCTATCCATACACACTCAGCAAAATACATTCAAACTCAAAGAAGATTTCTGATACGTACCATCTTTAACAGTAAAATATAAGCAAATATTGAATGAAAAGAGAATGCTGAGAGGTATGTATTATTTGATGAAAAAGGGAATTTACAGAGGGAACAACCCTTCTGCCACAGAGCAATGCTCCTATAGAGAGCTAGAGCTCTCTATCCATAACTAACACAATAATTTCCAAGATACCTCTCTCACTCAGCACCCCTCCTATTTGTAACCTTCCTTATCCTCTTCTCTCTCTATAACTAACCATTCTCTAAGTGGGCCTTGGATATTTGGGCCTGCATGTACATCATACTAGGTTGCCCTGACCCCATAGTGATCGGGTACCTATCAATACCGCCCCCTTTAATTTCTGCCTTGTCCTCAAGGCAGAGAAGAGCAAATGGTTATTCAGTAGTCGTTGCCATTTCCCAACCCTCGAGGTAGCAAGGATGGTGCAGCTGCTTGATGAAATCTGCTTCCTCCCAAATAGCCTCTTCTACTGCTTGAGCCTTCCAAGGAACGAGCCACTCAATCACTGTTATGCCATTACACTTATTCTCAATGAAAGCACCATTGCTAGCCCCAACAATATACCAACACAATAGTGCCATTAATGACAAAGCCACAACTGTAGGAACAAATATGTTTGATACAAAATCAACAAATTTTTGAATGGTGGCTTTGGACACTTGGGCTGACTCCACCAAATTAATTACCTGAGTAGAGATGCATTGAAGGGACTCTTGCCTGAAAGCTGTTGCTTGAACAAAGTTCTTAACTTGAAGCCAAAGCTCTTTTTGTGCTTGAATTAGTGCTAATAAGATTCTGTAGGTCTCTATTACTTGTTTGGGTTGCTGCTGAGCAATTGGAAGCACCGCTTTCAATATTATAAGTCCTAACTGATCCATCCTTCCAGCTTCATCTAAAGCAGCATCAACTATAGTTCCAGCATCCTTAAACCGCTGTTGTGCATATATTATGAGTGCTAACAACTGCCAACCTCTTCCAGAGCTGCCAATAGTCACATCTGAGTACATCATTATATTGTCACAAGCTACATCAAGATTCCTTTGAATGGCATTTTCCAGGCCAAGGCTAAATTTCCCTTCTGGGTCACCATTTCCATTCCCAGCAGCACGATTTAGAAAATTCATAGACTCTCTTCGAAATATACTTCTTTCAGAATCCTGTGCAAAAAATCTAGTTGCAGCCCCATAGCAAATGACAAGAAATTTGTGGGTTTGACCCCAAAAATGCACATTTTGATGCTTGGCTAGATCAATAAATTGACGTGAAAAGTGAATGCCTTCATAAGCATGGATGGGATGTTGGAACCCAGTTTCGCTCCAAACAAAATTGAAGGAAAATGGGGTCTATGTTCTACTTCAGAGCTACCACAAGCCTTCCTCAAAAGGTTTAGTGCTGCTTCATTAGGTCCTGCTGCTCTATAACACAAGGGGGCAAGAAAGTACCACTTCTCTGCTCGCTCATAGATACTTGAGAGGTTCTGTAGAGCCAAAGACTCAAAACATCTTAGTAACTGAAAGTGCAACAGTTAGATGATCCATTATTTCAGTATCCCAGTCTATTTCGTTCTGAATTGAGCTCATCACGAGGATCAGACCCAATGAATTTAGCTCCTGAAACTTCTTCCATTCATTTGTAAATTGGGCCAAGTATTTAGTTTTTAGCACAGGCTCATAATATTGTTTCAAGTGTGACCTTGCACCCTCTTTATCATAATCAGAATTTATAAAAGCTTGGGCTTGGCCCATTTGGTCAAAAAACTGACCTATCTTTGGTATTTTGTTTTCTGCCCCTCTTTCCTCCTTTCTATCTTCGTTTATAAACTCAGCAGCTCCATCATTCACCAACGGCTGCAAATTCAAACCCGGCCAGCTTCCAGTGGCTATGTCGGTACCGGCAGCTATGGCAGTGAAGCTTGGGTTTTCGGCGACGGTATTCCGAAGACCAGCCGCCCACAGCCACAACGACAAGGAGCATAGATCAGGAGGCTCCAGTGGAGGCGAATCAGGTATCTCCGGCAAATCCGTGTCCGGTGGTGGCGAATCAGGTGTCTCCGGCAGATCCGTGTCCGACGGTTCACCAAGATATGCACCAAGAATTCTGCCTTGGATTGGGCCCAATGAATTTGGGGTATCTAAGATGTTGTTTTTCTGAATCCAGATGTTTTCATCAATTTGGGCCAGGCCCATTAGGTTTAGAGTTGGACCCAGCTCACATAATTCCAGCTTCGCTCCTCTATCTTCTTCCTTCGTCAGAGGCAGCTCTTCAAACAAACACGCCCATGGTGATTCATTCATCTGCGACCCAGTGGATGTCGCAAGTGGGCCGGCAGCCGACGGTCTTGGCTGTGGACGAGCCGTCGCAAATGAGCTGATGTCCGGCGGTTCAGGTGGAGGTGTTATTCGGCTCTCTCCCTCGACTCTCCTCCCTTCTACTGTGACTCTCGTACGAAGAGTCTTCTCCCCTATCTGGGATTGTCCCCGCATCTCCTTTAACGACTTTCGTGGTTGAAAGCTTTGTTGCGAAGCTTCCCAATAATTGGCCCTATCACTCTCCTTTCTCTCCTGTCGTCCCTCAACCCCCTTCCTATCTGGGTTTTCTGATGGTGAACGGTTCTCCCATTCATCATTCTCATTTTCTGGCATAATTTTCTGACGCCCATTACTCTCTGACATGTCTTCGCCCTCTTGCTGTCCCTGGCCCAGGATTTTGGTAAACATCTCCATCAATTTGTCGTGATTTTCCATTTGTTTCTCATGGTTTTCCTTTGCCTTGAACTGCATATTTTCTAAAGCCATGTTGATGTTGATCACCTCAGTTACTAGAGCTCCTAATTTTGCCTCCATATTCCTTGGTGGTGCTCGACTTTCCTTTCTCCTTAAAGCGCTGATCCCATCAAAACACTCTGGCGACGCGTATCCGGCAGGTCGGACCAGTTTGATACGTACCATCTTTAACAGTAAAATATAAGCAAATATTGAATGAAAAGAGAATGCTGAGAGGTATGTATTATTTGATGAAAAAGGGAATTTACAGAGGGAACAACCCTTCTACCACAGAGCAATGCTCCTATAGAGAGCTAGAGCTCTCTATCCATAACTAACACAATTTCCAAGATACCTCTCTCACTCAGCACCCCTCCTATTTGTAACCTTCCTTATCCTCTTCTCTCTCTATAACTAACCATTCTCTAAGTGGGCCTTGGATATTTGGGCCTGCATGTACATCATACTAGGTTGCCCTGACCCCATAATGATCGGGTACCTATCAATTTCTGTATTTACAATAATACTCTAAAGTCTATATCATCCTCACTTCCACAGAAACAAGCAGCAAGCAAGAAGAAATAATGCAAGGATTAGGTAAGCACCCCATCTGATGCAGTGATAATTGAATGCAAATTTGGTATAGAGTCTGCACTTTCAATTTTTACGATGACATGTATATCAGCACCACAGCCTGCAGTATTGAATGGGAAATTTATCATATTTAGAATCTAAATATGCAGCAAACTAATCATATATATTTAAAATATTTTTTTTTGAAATGTTTCAGATATTTACTTTTCAAATAATTCTTCAGTTCATGAACTACTTCAGCATCCTTCACAAAAGAAACAGCATAGAAGTCAACTTGGTTATCCACTCCAAATTTGATATCGTCCCAATCCTTCTCTGAAGCAAATAAATGTGAAGATTATATTAACATCAATCCCAACCAAGTACCGCCAGGGTCCCCCCCTCCAACGAACACAGGCAAAGAGATATACATAATACATTACTAGAAAATCATCAAGAAAGGGATTAATAATCTGAACTCTAACCAGTTATGGAAGGCAGTGTTGCACTTTTTCCTCTGACATTCAAATGTCGCCTAGACTTGAGCTCTCCTCCATCAACAACTTCGCATTTCACTGAATCCTCTGTCTTAGACTTAACCACCAAAGACATCATACCACCTACATCATACATCAAGAGTCAGAGTTCATTGAAGCATTATTCACCTATAGCATACATGGATAGTTTTTGTTTTGTTTTGTTTTTTTTTAATTATCTAAGAAGCTAGCATGATGTACCTCAATATAAACAGATAAAACAAAGACCACACATTTTCACCAAAAGGGTGATCTTGGGTGACCTATCTCGAAGAACATCTTATATTTCTATCGAGATTTGCCCCCATTGCAGGACAAACGCAAATGAAAGTTAAAAGAAACAGGAAAAAAAACTCCATTGTCTGAGTTCTGACTTATCAATCCATGACCATAGCACAAAATTGTAAGTGATTCGAACATCTTAATTCATCAGTTGAGCACCTTACCATCAACAAGAAGCATGTCCCCCACTTCCACATCATTGACAAAATCATCATAGTTCACGCTAACACAATCTGCAGTTCCAACACCTCTCTGAATAGTAAAAGTAAATTCCTGCCCACTTGTTAATTCTAATGGTTGTGGCAAATCCCCACTTCTAACCTCAGGACCCTGAAAACACAGAAAAAGAATTATCAGTTAACACAAGAAACAAGTAGTATTGATTTGAAACGAATGTTTGAGAGAAATTGTGCGTATAAGCAGCACACTCGATCTAATATTTATAGCTTGATAGCAATCAATCAACACAGTAGTCAAAGGGCTAATTAGGAGATAACTAGAAGCGATCTGACAGCCTAATAATCAATAGCTAACTTGAGTAGTCTAAACAATCAGTAGCTAACTTCCCCATCATTAGCTAATCAATTTAATTAAAGTTGACGTACTGCTAAGATTCTAAACATAAATGTTAAGGCGCCCTCGGTCCTTGATAATTGGACCCATTTTTGCTAACTAGCTTAGGGGGTTTCGATATAAGTATAGATGTTAACTTTTGATGGCAACATGCTACCATTTGGTGCATTTGATTGTCCCGAAGCTACCATAAAGTTCTATCACAAGTCATGGACATGTGTTATCGTCCCAAATGTTATATCATAAGTCATGTCTATAGACAAACCATTTACATCTAAATCCTTCTTACTAATTTCGCCTATAATTTTTCTTGATCTCCCTCTACCTCTAGCGATTGGCTATCCTCCATATGATCTACTCTCCTTACTGAGGCTTCTACGGGTCTTGGTCACACATGCCCAAACCACATAAGGTGAGATTCTACCATCTTTTCGACAATAGGTGTTACTCCAACTTTTTCTCTAATGCATTTATTCTAAATTCTATCTTGTTTAGCATGTCCACTCATCCAATGTAACACTCACATCAAGGCTACATTGAGTTTATTCTCTTGTTGGCTTGCTTTTTACTGTCCAACAATCAATCACGCACAACATCGTAGGCTTTATAGTTGTGCGTTAAAATTTTTCGTTAGGCTTGCATGGTACTTTACCGTCACAAATAACACTCAATGTACTCCTTCATTTCATCCATCCCGCTTTAATTCCATAGTTTGCATCTTCCTCCATTTCCGCATCATCTTGTATGATGGAACCAAGATACTTAAACTGTGTAACTTGTGGTATGGTATCCAATTTTCACATCTAAGCTAGAATTAGTACGCCTTCTACTAAACTTACAATCCATATACCATGTCTTACTTTTACTTAAATGAAAGTCAGATGGTTCCAAAACTTCTATTTGCATCTCTAATTTCTCATTATTTCCTCTCTCAACTCTTCAACTAGGACTATATCATCTCCAAAAAGCATGTATTGTGACACTGGCTCTTAGATATGCTCAATAAACACATCCAAAACCAAGGTAAAAGATAGGGGCCAAAGTTGATTCCCTTGTGTTGTCACGCTAGTTGTGACCCATCATACATATCCTTGATTTCTCAAATAGAGGCAATACAAACTTCTTCTCCGGAGCCTTGCACAATACCTCTTTTGGCACCCTATATTATACCTTCTCCAAGTCTAGTTCAAAAGACAAAATTGGTTAATACCTAGCTCTATAAGACTAACATCATGAAATAGGATTTGAACAACGGAAAGTAATCGCTCAAACTCTAATTCCAAATAAGATTATGGCAGTATGTAGCATAATCAGTCAACCAATTAGCTGTTGGCCATAAAAGCATGGTTCTGACAACAAAAATAAAAGCACTAACATTTGAGGATATGACATTTTATACCACAAAACCCCCTAATTTAAAGCATGAGGGGATAAAACGTAATCTATACATAAACAAAGTCAACATTCTGGCAAACGGGGGCTAACACTACCTGGTCCGTTTGGGAAATGCCGGAGAGGGACCACTACTAAACAAAGTAGCCACCCCTCCCCCACTTGCCTTGCATTCCCTTTCCTATAAAAATCCAAATGCAACTTCAATAATACATTGTGCTTATAAGAGAAAGATAAAGTTGGAATTACTTATAGTTACAAGGGAACGGGGATTTATTGGTTTTATGTTTTAGTTCTTATAACAGCTATATACTATATAATACATGTTCTTTATATACAAGATAATTCAATCTGAAAACAGAAATCCTAAGAGTTGTGTGTCATTCATCATCAATTTAGCTTTTCTAGATTAACACCAAGTAAAATAAGCCTACCCAACAAAGATACTTAAGAAAAAAAACAAAATTTTTCACAACAATGAAGAAAGCTAAACTTTTTACATTTGAGTTGAGTTCCCTTTAAAAATTAGTTCTTTCACTACATTAACTAAGTAAAATATGTATAAAAAAAAATGTACAACAGGCAGCAGCACAGGCAATCTTGTTTTCTATGACACTTGGTATCAATCAGTCATGTTAAGTAGGAGATTCTTAATTTTCACCTAGAAGCATAGTTACCTTAAATGAAGACTTAAAATTAGAACCAGTCATACCCAGCCATATTATCTCATATAATTCATCACTAATTCACTCTGTTTTTCAACGGGAAAAAAAAAACATAGTCAACTCAATAAAGAGAACACTTTATACAAGCTGTCACATTCATCAAGGAGAGTGCTGCAGGGAAATGCCAAAAGAACTCAGAATAAAATTGGATTCCATTTCATTGCAGCACCCTCCAAGACAGGCATGATACTGGTTGCCTCATCCGCTGCAAGTAGTATATCACCCCCAAAATTATCAACCTGACCTTTTGTCTATAGGGATGAGGGATGACAACACCAATCAAACTAGGAAAAAAAAGTAAATTGTCCAACAATCCAGCATGTCTTTCAGTCTTTCACAGCTACTTTTAAGTTTTAAAGAAACATTTAAAACACTATTTGTACAATAACAATAACAATAATTTGACAAATGCAGTCAATTAGTAGTATTCAATTGAGTCATTTGAGAGGACACGATCCAGTTTATGTCCAATACTAAATTGTGATTAAGCAATTGTCTAAAAAAATAATGAACAAGAATAGGCAAAATAGGTAGACTGGTCCTATATTGGTCATTTCCGTCAAGAATAACATGGAAACGGAAGGTAACGGGTAGGATCAATTTGGGAAAAAAAATCTTATAGACCGATGTGAAAAATAAAAAAACCTATAGGACCAATCTACATATTTTGCCAAAAGAATAATTGAGGGAAGAACCAACCTTGGTGTCAAGCATAATTGCAATGACATTGTCCTTGGATTGTGCATTATATTCTTTAACCAAGTCAATGACTTTCTGATGAGAAGCATGGTCTCCATGAGACATATTGAGGCGAGCCACATTCATTCCAGCCTCAGCCAGATTCCAAATCATTTCTTTGGTATTGGTAGAAGGACCAATAGTACAAACTATCTTTGTCTTACGTTTAAACGTGGGCTTTGACCACATTCCAACTGAAGCGTCACCAAGTTGCTGCACACCACGCAAGTTCTGCAAATGCTCCTCAACCTAAACACCATAACACAAAAAAGGGTCACAACAATTTTCACAAATCACTCATTTTCAGCTTCTGGGTCTTCCACAAAATCTCAAATTTCCAAACTTTCCCATCATTTTTCTCATCAACCAAGCAACAACAAAGACTGAAATTTCGACAAGAGACATGAAAATCACAAACCTTTGGATCATCTTCGGGTGACACAGGGATAACTTCAGCGGGTGCAGATTTCCTTGCATTGATTTGGAAGCTTCTGAAGCCAAATTGGGAGCAGTTTTTCCCTTGTGGTGGGAACACCATGGAAGAAAAAGTTGCAGGCTTTAACAATTTTTGAGACCTGTCATGTGCAGATACAGAATCGGGGCACAAATGGGTGCTCTGAATGGATCTTGTGGCCACAATCTGAGACATTGTTACAGAAAGAGAATGGGTGGTGTCAGAGAAAAAAAGGTATGAGGTTTTTAAGAAGGAAGGTGTTGATAGGTGAAAATGGAGGTTGGAGAAATCGCCGCTAAATTTGGCGGAGGTTCTTAGAAGAGTGGGACAAGGTTGGGACTTGGGAGCGTGACCCTCGTTTTTATCGAACAAATGAATAGTACTTTTGAACAAGGAGTTCCACGTTGTCGTTGTTGTTGTAGAAGATGGTTTGATCTTCGAAGCTAAAAAATGGGAAATGCAGAAATTTTTGTCATATGTCAACTTGAAGCAACGTCGTTTTCGTCCCTGATTTTAGTTATATAGTGTGGGCCATTATATCAAATTTGGGCCTCGCCGACGCTAATTACGTTGAATTACATAACACCAAAATATTAAGACTCCTGCTACCTGCACCACCCCGGGTGCTACATCCAACCCCACTTTTAATTTGGAGCGTGAAATCAAAAGACGTTTTTTGTCCCCGTAAGTTCGTTTATCGGCAATTGGTTACCGAAATATGTAACAATTGCCATCTATCAATTAAATGTCTAAATATAATTTTTCAGACCTTTTTACCTACTGACAACTATTACCGAAATTAACCTCTGGCAACTAATTGACAAAATATATATTTTTCAAGTTTTTTAAGTTACCTCTCGAAGTGCATGTCATCCTACAACTAATTGCCAAAAAAACAAAAAGTTAAAAAAAAATATATAATCCGACAATTAATTGTTGGAAAAGAGATGAGAAGAATGGGAGTGGTGTGTGAGATAAGGGTATTTTGGAAATAAAAAACTTTGAAATAAAGATGTGGTGGTGAATGGAATAAATGGGGTGGTTTAGGTAGCTGGAGCCAAATGTTAATTTTGACTTGTTAAGAGAATTGGAGGAATTATTATTATATAGTTTCCTTTAGGTTTCAACACCTGGGCTTTGTTACTTTTAGCAGATTCATGGCCCATAGGAGATGTCGGTACGTGGTTTTGGACTTTTGGTAGCCTGTGCACAGCATGTGCATGGTAAATTCACACCTGCCTATATCTCTAGCAAATCAAGGATATGTTTTTTTTTTTTTAAGATATGAAAATTCGACCGGTCATTCTACGGTGGAGAAACTAATCTAAAGATTGAGTATGGTTTTCATTTTCATAGTATTTGACGTCGCTGGTTGGTCCAAGTGATAAGGAGAAGTAAATCTTCTAAGTAAGGTCTCGAGTTTGAGGATTGTGAATGAAAGAAATAAGTGATGACGGAGCTTTGCCCCCTTAAATGGGTCTTCCTGTCTCGACACGAGTTAATCGGAGTTCAATATAATTTCCGGATACTGATAATGTGAATCCACAAATGTACGGTTTCGTCATCAAGTAATAAAAGATATCGAACCCATAGAGTCTGTGTTTATGAATATCAATAAATTATTAAATAAATTAAACCAAACAAAAAGATTGGTTTAAGATATTAGAACCAAGTAACAATTATAATTGAGAATAACAATTAAATTAAATTACGAAAATAACAAGAAAACAAGATTTGGGGTTTTCAGATGGGAAAGGAATTTTCAGGAATTTGGTTATCAAAAAGACTGATTATGCTTCTAAATTGACTACCCCTTTATTAATTATCAAAATGCTTTAAATGTGGATTTATCCTAATATAGTTAATGTTCCCTCTCAAGATACAAGAACTGTGCCCAATTAAACCAACTCCTACTCTTGTGGTAATTGTATTTAAATTGGGCCCATTAAGGTTTGTGACAATTCAATGAACCGTCGAAGGACTGCTTCTAACTCTCGTGATTTAAGTCCTGAGTTCAACTCCTATAGATCAAATACACAAGTTCACTTCGGTTCATTCCTAGAGTATCTGTGTCATACAAATAAGTGGCCACCAAATTCACAAGTAATTTATGCAATAGAAATTAAATCAAAAGCAAATTGAATATTAACAAAGGGAAATCATCAATTCATAACATAATACGAGTCTTGGGCATAGCCCCAATTCCTAGAAATAAAGAAACAACTCAAATATTACCATAATCATAACAATCTTGAATAAGGAAAACATGAAAAAACCAAAAAGAGAGAGGGAGAAGAGATGGAGAAGAAGATAAATCTTATTCCTAAGCCAATACCTCAAATGTAGCAGCTAAAGATCCCTAATTTCAAGCCTAAGAATCATATTTGTAGTTTAGATTAACTCTGGATCAAATCCTATTACAATTTAAATCAGAAAAGATAAGATAAATCAGAAATTGTCGCGTCATAACCGTGACGACCATCATGCCTAGGTCGTGACAGACGAGGTTCCTTTGAAATATGATGAAGTATGCCTATCATGGTTGTGACGGCCATCATGATCTGGACATGATCTCTGCTAACTTATGGATCATGGATTGTTACTTATAGATCACGACCATGACGGCCATCATGGCCTATCAATGATCTCTACTGACTTGCCAGGGCTTCCTTTCTTCGATTTTTCCACATCATGGCAGTGACGACCATCATGGCCTGGCCATGACAGCTTCTATTTTGCACTTTTCCTGCTCTTTAAATCTCCCCTCTTCATCTTCACTCCAAAATAGGTTGATCTAAGATCTTTTTCAATCAAATATGCACAACATACCTTATAAAAAAATGTAAATGCTTGTCAAATTTTTGTCATTGTCGTGGGACGTGAATCACGTGATTACGTCAACGTCGAGTGCTTTTTCTTTGTCTCTTTTGTTTTTGCTTTCTCTACCTTAAAAAAATGCAAATGTGTAACATCCCAAAAATTGGATAATAGTTTGATAGGAATTAAATTCTTAGAATTATTATATTTAAAGTTTGAAGTGGTTAAAATCTCATGAGTGACTCAAAAGAAGTTAAATAGATAGTTTTTAGTGTTTTGGGCCCAATTTTACATAATAGACTTCAAATGGATATTTAATAGTACAAACTAACTCTTTTGGATTCAATGTCTCATAAGAAATGTAGCTATGTCTCTTAGCTTTACGTGGACACCAAATTCGTCCAAATTGGATTCTTGTAGCTTAAGTTATGACCAAATTCTTACATGATGTTCAGGTTCTAGCTGTAGAACCATTTTTCTAAATTCTAACATAGTCGTGACCCTTTAAACGTCCGTTTCAGATTTTGTGATCTTCATAAAAGTTATAGATATTTTTGTTAACTTTCCAACGATATAAAATTCATAACTTTTGGATGTCAATAACTTAAGATATGTGTAAAATACTACACCTGACACTGGATAAGTGGGCCATGACGCGTTTTAATAGGTTTTGGGCTTTGGGAGACCTATAAATAAGAACCTAATGTGCATTAGCAACAATTTTGAAACGCTAATTACTTTAGAAACTCAGAAAAATACTAGAGAAGAGAGATTTCATGATTTGGAGAGAAATAGTGATGGAATAAGGAGTCTAGGAAGAGAAAGATGATGAGAACTCTTGGTAAACGTTAGGATTCATCGTAGGAATTGCTTGGAGCTACATGAAGGTCTTCAAGAGGTGAGTAAAAATAACATTTTCTCAACCTTCCATGGTGCAAACGATTTGAGAAATTGAGTTTTTAATTTAAATTATGATTTTTGGAGAGTTTTGAATGCAAAAACCAATAGTTGATCAAATCCTATTTTCTAAATTAGGGGTTTTGTATAAAAACTAAATTAATATTAAATTAAGCGATTATTACTGTGAATTATATGATTATATATGAAATTGGTATGAGTTTATGGTTGATTGATATGTCTTTATATGTTATATGATGTTATAGTGTTGTCGTGATATGCTTTGTTATGTTATATGATGTTATAATGTTGTCGTGACATACTCTGTTATGTTACATGATGTTATTGTGTTGTCTTAACATGTTATGTTGTGTTATATAATATTATAGTGTTACCATGACCTTCTCTTTTACATTATATGATATTATAGTGTTGTCGTGATATGCTCTGTTATGTTATAAGATATTATAGTGTTGCTGTTACACGCTCTATTATGTTATAAGATGTTACATTGTTGCTTTGGCATGACATTATATCATTGTTAGTGATACATGGAGTTTGAGAAACCATTTAGTAGTCATCTGGGATGACATATTGCATTATGCATGAGTTGGTCATCACCTTCCGGGAAGAGATGACGGTATACATTTTATTCCGGGAATATGATGAGAGATATCACCATCTGGGATGGTATGTAAAATATTGAATATATCCACATATGGGATGTGATATCAAATTATTAAAATATTCACATATGTGATGAAATATTAGATACTTCCATCTGGGATGGGGAAGGCAGTGGAATGCCATTGCATGGATATGAGCTCATATATCTTAATTAGTGGATCTAGGATTCACACCATGGGAACCAAAGAGTAAAGTCAAGTGATTCTGGGAATCACCGAGTCGTGTTCATGGAGTTGCATTGCATAGAGTATGCATGATTGACATGATTAAAAGCTTGAGATGTGAATGTTTTGACTGTTGAGATACTTTTAATTATATGTGATTTTGAACAACTTTTGCTTATTTTAAAGAGATTATTATGTATATAATTTTTGCGGGTACGATGGTTGATTTTATGGTTACCGCGTCGGCTGAGAACAACAATATTTTGTTAACCTTTTTATTAAATTGTTTTTATTCACCAGGATTATAAATCTCATTAAAAATATTGTTTTCAGAGCAAGAAGACATCACTTTTGAGACCTAGGAGACTTGAAGACTTAGGGTGCGTTTGGATAAACAACTTAATTAAGAGCTTATCACATAAGACCTTATCGCATGAGAGCTTATGCCATAAGTGCTTAAAGAAAGATAAAGAAGGAAAGGGGTATGAGATGATTCGAATAGTGAAAAACACGGAGAGGGTGTTTAGTGCATAAGCTCTTATGATAATTTCATAAGCTTCTCCCAGTGACTTATGAAAATAAGTCAAAAACTCCTTATGGGATGACATAAGTTATTTTTATAAGCTCTGCCAAACACACTGCATAAGAGCTTATGTCATCAGATAAGTTAAAAGGAGCTTATATATTTATTATATTTGATTAATATTATGTTCAATAAGGAGCCATTTGTGGGTAGAACCGTATCATTTTATTTTTATCGTTGGGTTAATTTTAGTAGACGCCAAAATTTTGAGGCAATTAATTTTATTTATGTAAAGATTATCTTACCAATGTTTATTATAAAATTATTGAAATATTTTCAGACTGTATAATTTGTGAAAATTTTATTGGAGTTTCATGCTTTATTAAATGTTTTAAAGAATTTTATTACATTTTTTGTTGGGTTCCTAATGTAACAAAATGTGTTACAAAATGCTTGTTAAGACTGGGTTAAGGATGCTAAAATGTGAGTAAATTAGTTGGATAAAAAATGTAGGCCCTTGAACTTGGTTTATTTTTTATAGGGAAAAGTACATATAAATCCCTAAACTTTAGCACATTTGCAAATAGAAACATTTAACTATTAATTTTTTCCAATTAACCCTCAAACTTTAATTATTGGTGAAATTAGTCCTTGTGTTAACCCAAAGTAAAATTACTAACTATAATCGAATCCAACCATTTATTTCGCATAAATCTGAACCATCAATTGAATTTACTTTTCATTTGTTGAAAAAAAAAGGAAAAAAAGAGCCAATTCATCAAGGTTTTGAAAACCGGACCGGACCGGCCGGTCCGACCGGTCCGATCGGGAACCGGGACCTTGGCCGGTCCGGTTTACAGGGAAAACCGGCCTAGCATCGAACCGGTGGAAAAACCGGAAAACCGGTTCAAAACCGGTAAAACCGGTCATAACCGGTAGTGAAATCAGCTGTAACCGGTTTCTTAAAATAAAAAAAATAATTAGTATAAAAGGATTTGGGTCATCCTAGCCAAAACCCAATTCTTTTGTTTTCTAACATATGTGGGTTAGTTGTAGATTTTGGGTTGGTTTTCCCTATGAAGATGATTTTAACATATATTTTTATATTTATTTAGTTTAATTTCAAAATAAAAAAAATTGTGCTTAATAATTTTAGTTGTTATGCTGTTTTTTTGTTTAATATTGTTACAAATATTATATTAAAAATTAAAATAATATTATTTAATTATAACCGGTTCAACCACGGTTCAACCTCGGTTGGACCATTGAACCTCGAACCGCTGCCTTCACCGGTTCGATGGCCGGTCCGGTTTTGTAAACCTTGCAATTCATTCTCTGGTTTATTCATTCCAGTAAGCATGACATGTCGACAGTAATATATGCATCTATATGCAGTCCTCCCATTAATACAATGGATTAGTTCCCTTTGACTCGAGTGAATATGGATAATCAATGGCTCCACTAAATGAGCAGAGCTAACACTCAACTCAACCATGGGTATAGCATAGGAGGAGGTGGCAATGGCAGCTGTAATGGTGGTCCTGCTGCCAAAACAAAACACCTAAGATGTTGCACCCTATGATCGTTCCTCCTCCACCTTGAGCGATGAGGGTAAGTCATGGTATCAAAAGAAGAGAAACTGAAACAACAGATCAGATTACGGTCTCTTGAATTTTTAAAATTAAAATTAAAATTAAATACAATCAACGGTTAGATATAAGAGAAATGAATGGTTAGATTCGATCACTATTAGTAATCTAACTTTTGATTAACAGAAGGACTAATTTCATCGATTGTTAAAGTTTAAGGATTAATCATGAAGAATCAATAGTTGAAGGTACCTATTTGTAAATGAGTTAAAGTTTAGGGGATGTGTATGCACTTTTCCCTTTTTTATATATATGAAAGCAAATATAAAATTTATTTTTATAATTTTACTAACATAAGATACAAAAATATTTATATTGTTTTAAAAAAATATGAAAATTTAAAATTTATGTTACTATTACTTAATATATTATATTTAATTTTAAAAATTATTATTTAAATATTATCAATTCAACCTGTTTAATGATCGACCCCATTTTAAAAAAATTGATGTTTGGGATGGATTTGTTAGATATAGTTTCCAAAAATTAAGGATTGTAAAAGTTCCACTTGGTTTTAATTTTTATTAAATAATATCAATATTTGCTAAGCTAATCTCGAGGTTGAAATTTCAAAAAGGAAGTAATGTAGCATTTAAACTTTTAGTTGCCTGCTGGGTGTATAATCCCCATAAAATAATTATATAAAAAAAATACTAGTAACACACAATTTGTAACACTCTCTCTTTTGTTATTGGATAAATTTTATGTGGGTTTCAATAAATAGAGTAGCCGGGTCAAACATAAAATTAACGGTCTCACATAAAATTCATTTAATAGCAAAGAGTGTATTGAAGAGAGTATTAAAAAAAGTATGTTGATAGCATTACTGTTAAATAAAAATAAAGATGATTAATATGTATGATTATGTGAATGAGTGAACTATATGACTTGTAACATGACTGCATCAGAAATGGTCTTTAATACAATTTTTTCATTTAATATTACTTTTTATCGTGACAATTTAATATTGCTTTTGAGCACTATTAAAGGGGTAACCATATATATCATTTTCGAAGTGCTATTACAGGGATATCTAGGATAACACTCTTCAAAGAAGTGCAATTAAAAATATTCCCTTTAATTAAAAGCAATATATAATTGATTAAGAATTAGAAATTAGGTGTTAGGACACTAAATATGTCAAACTTCAAACTTGTACCATATATGAGATCTGTCTCTTTTTTTTTTACAAAAGAGATCTGTCTTTTGAAAGTTAAGTAAATTCATATTCATATCTATGACAAGTAAAATATAATAATACAGTACGTGTTTTCTAGATTCAAGTCATGCTCCCTCAAAAAAAAAAAAAAAAGAGTCATGGCGTCATGCCTAATATTTTCTCTAAGTCCGAGCCTGGCCCAAAACAAAATGAATCCATGCCTCAGATTTCGGACCCATAGAGAATAGAGCTAGGCTGATATGGGCTTCAACAAGACTCAAAGCAAATTGTCGAAACAACAAACAATATCAGCACATACGGCAAAACAATATCAAAAGGGTGGAAGGAACAATTCATGGACATACCATCTGTTATATATGGAGGTGAAAAGAATTGTAACTTGTAAGTAATAAAAGGAAACAACTGTCGTCCATACATAAAAGAAGTTCATTTTTTCAGAAAGGTTTGCTTAAATATTTAGAGAAATGTTTTTTGGACACACAATTTTGACAATAAATTGACACCGTATATTTATCAAAGTGAACACTTACCGAGCCTGGTTAAAAGACACTAAAGCATACAAATATACGGTATCAGACATCATTGCTGTGTACAAATATCACGGCTGAAATATTTAATCAATCCGATTTTAATAAACAAACCTATAGGCTATAAGACTTCCAGCAAACACATATTGTGTCAATGATGCCAATAATCATCAACACGAGAGACAACATACAGAGCAGCCAAGAGGGTCGGTAAGAAAACAAAACAACTTTGCAACATGGCCCTTGTGGTCAAATGCCTTAATTTTTCAAAACCAGAAGAAGAAGATCAGCAAAAGACCCTGCAAACCACAAATTGAATCTTTCCGGGCTTATATTGTGGTAGTTCATATAGCTACTTGTAAATTACAAAAAAGAGAACAAACAATAGAAAAAGTCGTTCCCAAGATAAACCAAAAAAAAAAGTATATGCATAAGCTATATTTTTTGGCCAAGCAACAAGGCAAAATCACAAGGTTAAGTAGATATACTGTTGGAAATATACTGTTGACTTATTAAAAAAAAAAAGGTTATGTAGATAAATATTCCCAAAGTTACCAAATAACTCAACGGTTGATTTACATCACTTGATTTTGGACCTTGCTAGTAGTATGAGTTACATCACTTGATTTACAGTATGGGGAGTTTAAATCTTTCTCGCAGGAGAAATTGCAAGTTTACCATTGAAAGTTTGAAATATCCTTATTTTTATGGCATTGATTTGAGTTGCAATATGTTGCAAGGCCTCCCTTCGTTTTATTATTGTCAACTAGGTTGGATCTTTCAAATAACAAGTTTTCAGAGGCAAATCCCTTCATATGTTCAAACACGACAAGAATTTTTTTCTTCTTCTTGGAACTGTCGAGCAATATTAGTTGAGTTAGCAGGTATGCTTTTAGACTATGAAGGCCGGATACTAAGTTGGATATAGGTATTATACGACAATACGGTCATTTTTAAAAAAAATCAGGATACAATACGACTTGAATACATTAAGAAAATTTTATAAAAAATATATATATTTTATATAGATACATGATATTTGTTAAGAGACTTTAATCATTTTCTTATAGGTTAAAGTAATCTTTGATCCCTATCATTTATCACCTAATTTCTCGATTTGGTTCCTATATATAAAAAATTATTAAAATGGTCCCTATACGTACAAAAAGTCCCCATTTGGTCTCCGCTGTATAAAATTTTAGGGACTGATTTGATAATTTTTTACTTGTATAGAGACCAAACGAGTAATGTGTATGGATCAAATGATGACTTTTTGTATGTATAAAGATCATTTTAATAATTTTTTTATATATATAAACCGAATCAAGAATTCATATCACGTATAGAAACCAAAGTATTACTTTAACCTTTCTTATAATACTATGATGATCACAATTCAAAACAGATACTTCTGATTATAATAGAAGAATATAGTTTCTACCAATTCTTTAAAGAAGCCAGGTGCTAGCTGTTGCTATCTGATATGGATTGGAAATTGGATGACTGTTCAGCTGCACAGGGTGGGATTTTCTAATGTCTTTTCATATTGGAAGTGTATGGTTGGGTGAATATTTTTATTGCTACGTGTACAGGTCTGGTGGATGTAGTGTGATTTTATTATTAGTGTGCTTATGTTGGTTGCCGTTTGAATTTTATATATGTTTTAATTTATTGGGTTAGACTATTTCTTGTATTTCTCTATTTAATATAATTTATTTGCTTATATACACAATCGACTTCAAGATAAGATTTATTTTAAATTTTTACATTTTAATTTATTATAATTTAATGAAAGTTAGATAAATTTTTTTTAATGAGTTAATGTAGGTAATTGAATTACGATAAATTAAAGGATAAAGATTAATGTGATGTGAATGATGATGATTCACCAAAAAAAAATGAAAGAACGTGAATTTAATGTGGAATAGTGGGAACACTTCAAAGATAAAGATTAATGTGATGTGAATGATGATGATTCACCCAAAAAAAATTGAAAGAACGTGAATTTAATGTGGAATAGTGGGAAGACTTCAAATTTATATCTATATTTATATCTACTTTATTCGGTCCACAATATTAGAAAAATATTTCAAATTTTTTAATCCAAAATATAAACAAAATTCAACTACTATCATCTTATTTAATGAAGTCATTGTCAAAATATCATTCATTTAATACAAATTTTGTTTTTCAATGACTCATTTTATTCTCAACAACACAAGCTTAATAAATAAGAGAAAGGGTAATTTAGGTAACAAACTTAATTTTTTATTCTTAATGACTCTTTTAAATGAGATTAACTAATCACCTTAATATGAGTGTTTTATTCAATTTTTGATTATAATAGAGACCGGAGGGAGTATATCTATATCTATATCTATATCTATATCTATATATAATACATTTGAGAATGTTTTCAAAATGGTTGAGACACCCCATTGTGTCCCGGTGTTCTATTAGACTAAAACTTCATTAACTACTTTCTTACTCGAGCGCTTAATATGAAAATACATAGAAATTAAAAACTTAACTTATAAAATGTACAACTTCATATAGAATAGCATATCATAATATAAGTATATTATGCATATTACAAAACACTGTCGAGGATATCCTATCAGTATGATCCCTCACAAGCATATACTTAGATAAAATGTTAAACAACGGAAAACATATTAAAAACGTCTCGCAGGACGCACTAGCCATACACTACTTAGACCCTAATCATCATGGGTCACGACTCGAACTCCTGCTTCGGGTTCATAGGGAGTTCCATCCAATTCTTCCTCGTTCAGCTCGGCCATAGAGTCTTCAAGCACGATCCCATAAAAGATAAAATAAAACATACAGGAAGAGTACAGGGGACAAGAAGCAGTTCTATCATCAAAAGCAGAAATGAGTCATAGTAAATTAGACAGTAATTGTTACAAACATAACATCACCCATAACTAACAATCATCCTCAAATTACGATATCTTCCTCTACCCTTACTCTTAGGTAATCTAACACTTTATTTTAACGTAACCTCTCTAATCTTGTCACCGTGTCTTTACGTTAACGTGGCCACTACCACTCCTGTCACCATCCCTCATTTGCATCGGGGCACACCCTCATTCCCGTAAGGATGTTCCACTTAGTGCACACCTCCATTCCCGTTAGGGTGTTCCACCCCCATTCCCGTTAAGGCGTTCCACCCCCATTCCCGTTAAGGTGTTCATCTAGTGAATGTGACACACCCTCGTTCTCGTTAGGATGCTTATTCAAAGGATGACACTATTCCCTCATTCCCGCTAGAGAATAGCTGCACAATACAAAAATATCCTCATTCCTTTTAGGATACGGGACAAACCGACCCTAGAACTATAAGGGTATCACAAAGAGTTACCCATTCCCCGCCGAGAGAACTGACCCGTGACATACTGTATCCATGATTGGCTCCTCGTTATCACGCCACACGTTACCAATTCCTCCCTTGAAACTTGAAGAAAATGATGAGGATGAACACTTGAAGAAGTAAAAACTATGGAGCTTGAAGTATGAATGTGTGCTTAAGTGAGTGTAAAGAGTGAAAATGAAAGAAAGAAGTGTTTATATAAAGGGAGAGAGAGAGAGAGAGAAATTGGCGTGTGGGAGAAGGAGAGTGAGGGTCTTGGGCTCCAAGTTTTGGTAGGGTGTGTTTGGTTGGAGAAAGTGAGAGAAAAAAATGGGTTTTTGGATTAAAATACATTATATTCAAAAAATGTAATGATGGTTACTTTATGATGTGGCATTTGACTCACATCAACATGTTACTCCTTTTCCATTAAGTCACGTTGGTCATCTCAGCTCCCCATCCTGCTTCGTTGTGTACCCGGTTAAAGTTTTCGATCATATTTTTCGACGATTTCGCCCGGATAAAATATTATATTTTAATTCCAAACGTAAAATTTTCAAAATTACTAAAGTCATTGGAAACACGACAAAAACACTAACCATTTCGTTCACGGGTCAAAATTAGTTTTTATGCTCAGTAAACTTTTATTGTCAATGAAAAAGCATACCGGGTTTCGTCTGAATTTTCAACCCAAAATTTTACCGTAACCCTCTACCATAAAGTAGACTATGAATATGATTTTATTTTATAAAAAAAACACTTTCTAACTTTCAGATTAAATTATAATTAATTATATTTTAACCGGTTGAACAACGTAATTAAAATCAGGCTGTTACATTACTACCCCTCTTAAAAGAAAATTCCGTCCTCGGAATTTCTTAACTCAAAACTGGGTAACATCTTATCAATGCTTCTTAATCTAAAGATCAGTCCTCGTATTTGTTTCATCGCTTGTCTTCCCTTAATTAACAATGGTAACTTCGCAACAGAATTCATTCTTATAACATGCTATTTATCCTCGAACTTATCCACGACTACTTTCTGTTCATTGTCCTTTAGCTTTTTGATTTAAATCTATCGCCTTGAAGGGCATAATCCAAACTTACTCCTTTCCCTCTTCTTAATACTGGTCCACTAGAAAACTGGATACAACATCTGACTCTTACATTTAGCACCAAGATCAATACCACCATGACTGTCTACTCCATTTACCCAATCACAATCTTAGTTCCTTAGAGTGTATTCCACGATTCCAGATTATATCAAGTACTTAAAATGAATTCTCTTAATAACCCCTTCTTTCAATAACCAATTGCTCACCCCAAGAACTAATCCTTCTAGTAAGCTTCTTGTCTAACATGCTACATAAATAAACAAACAAGGTCTACCAGATATCCAATGCATACCTTGTATAAGATTCACAGGTTGAGGGGACTCCGCTCCCCTCAAGGTGAACACTCTTCCAGTGGCCTAAGGTCTAGCCACCTATGGTCCTGCTGCTAGGACTCCTCTTCCCGGCTCCACCTCTTGGCACACTAGTTCCTCTCCCAAAGAACTACAGGCTGTTTCATATCCCGCTGCCTACAATCACGAGCCAAGTGATCTTGTTCACCACAGATGTAACATACATGCATCTCTCGACAATCTCTCACATAATGCGGTCCCCCGCATCTGAAACAAGCTAAGCCCTTCTACTGATGTTGACCTGCTCCACCCACTGGTGTCAGAGGAATCGACACGGTGCAATTGCTCGTGACTGGTCTAGTATATGGTTCCCGTCTCCTCTGAGAACCACTATCTACTCTCCTTTGAGTATCCGATCGAATAGGGCCTCCACTCCTTAATTGTTTATGCTCATTGGCCATCCTCAGATCTATACTTTCAATGGTGCTGCATCTCTCGACTAGTTCAGAAAAATACCGAATGTCGAGAGACACTACAGCCTCTCGCAGCCTCGTCCCTAAGTCCGTCCTCAAATCTTCTACATCTAGGTCTTCACTCGGAAACCTTTGATAGAATTCCGAGAACTTGATCAGAGCCTCAAAACGTGATGCATACTCACCAACAGATATGTTGCCTTGTTTGAGGTTTGTGAATTCCTTTTCCTTCTCACGTCTAACTAGATGTGGAAAATAATTCTCGAAAAAGCAGTCGGTAAATAGCTGCCAGTTAATATTTTTGCCTTCGACTTCTAATAGCCTTTTCTTTCCTTTCCACTGCAGTCTGCTCCTTGCTTAGCAAGATAGGTTACTTTCCTCTCCTCGTTGCAAAACAACAGTAGTAAATATCTTCTCAATCTCTTGTCTCTACCATTCAGCCTTCTCCGGTCATACTCTCCTCTCGAATCGAGGTGGCTTTCCGTTCATAAAATTAGTCAATCCGACCTTTTCGGTTGCTCTGACCCTTCTCCGATTCTTTATTTCTAGTCTGTTCTCTATTCATCTCTGCAGCATCTCAAAGATTCTCGTTGGGTTTGCAATAGCATAGCAAAGTGACTATTGTTTCCATGGTATTTGGAGTCGTATATGATCCTCCTCCATTACCAAGCATTGTCAACATTACCATTGACAACTCCAATAATCCTTTATGGAGTTCCGCCACCACTGTTAGTTGGACGTCCTCTTCCACGAGCCATGATTATGTTAAAAGAAATCATCCTCTCACATTAGTATGACATATAATACTACATAGACAAGTATATAAATACCATATGTCATACTAATATTAACTTCTCGCATCAGATTCGGACACACTACCCAACTTCTAAGCATAGTCAAAATCCGATGTGTAACATCCCTGGCTGCTTTATGGATTGACGACTGACCCCACAAACCAACACGGATCTTTTCAGCAAACTTTGTCCTCACTCACACACTTCCCGGGAAAACTTCCCAGGAGGTCACCCATTCCATAATTGCTCCAAGTCAAGCATGCTTAACTGTGGAGTTCTTAAGTGGTGGGCTTCCGAAAAGAAGATGCATCTTGTTTACATTGGGTAGTACCAATCAATTCTTATAATCCATCTTCAACTATATAGTCCCATACCTATACAGTCTCAAGATCCCTCTCATTCGGGTGTGTAATCGGTTCATTCATGTGTCCCTCCGCTTACAAGCCTGCCAGGAGCCGCTCCTTGTCCGTGCTCTCTTTGTACCGGCGACCACTCCCCGTCCTCGTCAGCACCCGGGTGTTACATGCCCACCAGCTTCCTCCTGGTTCGTCCCCGAACCACACCGTACTTCCCAGGAGGTCACCCATTCCAGAATTGCTCCAAGTCAAACACGCTTAACTGTGGACTTCTTAAATGACGGGCTTCCGAAAAGAAGATGCATCTTGTTTACATGGATAGTACCAATCAATTCTTATAAGCCATCTTCAACTGTATAGTCCCATACCTATACAGTCTCAGGATCCCTCTCATTCGGGTGTGTAATCGATTCAATCATGTGTCCCTCCGCCTATAAGCCTGCAAGGAGCCGCTCCTTGTCCGTGCTCTCTTGTACCGGCGACCACTCCCCGCCCTCGTCAGCACCCAGGTGTTACACGATGTGGATTCAACTAGACACGGCTGATAGTGTGATTTTACATGATGTTTCCTGTACATATTTGCATGCATTTTTCATATAGATTAGGCATTCTTTAGTTGATTTTAGTTAGATTTTCCCTTGGAACGGGTGAAGCGGTTTCTTGGTGTTGTTTTGCAGGAATTCAATGTAAAAATGATCAAAATCAGCCATGGTGGAGCTTGGATGAAATAGAGCTTGAAAAGTGAAGAATATGAGCCAAACAGAGCCCATCACGGCCTGGCCGTGATGACCATCACGGCCGTGATCAAGCAGAGCAGAAGGCAAAAGTCAGAGACTGTCACGGCCTGCCCGTAATAGACATCACGGCCGTGACCAGCCAGAAAGTTTGGTTTTCGCGTCGCGAACATAGTGCTCGCCTCGCGAGACTTCATTTTGTGCAAACACGCCTTTGGGCCAACGCGTCACGCGCCCGCCCGTGATGGCCATCACGGCCGTGACGCGCAATGGACCTATAAATAAGAACGCAGCAGATGAGAATCGGGGAGTTTTGAGGGTCCATTTGGAGGCATTTGGAGGCTGCTTGGTGGGCTAGGGTTTCAACCCTAGAAGGGAGCCAAGAGGGGTTGCTTTGAAGAAGAAGGAAGGCTCACATGGAGCCTTTTCTCTCCCTCTTCCTTCCTATTTCTCTCGGTTTGGTTTTCTTTGTTTTATGAGTAGTTAAATCCCCGTGTTGGGATTAGATGTAATCAAACCTATGTTTATGTATTTATCTTGACCGATTAATCTATGTTAATGCTTCATATTAGTGGTTATTTTTTCGTGCTTAATGCTTGTTGTGGCTAGCACTCCCATGACTTGATTTGTGTTTTGGTATGCAATGGGAACGTTCGTATCATAACCGGAACTGAATTTAATCACCTAGTAAGCCTTGTATCTAGGAATGGAACTAGGTTTATTAGTAATCGCGTAATCCCTAATCTTAATGCAAATTCATTAATCTAGGCCACCTAAGGAATTAGGGTCTATTAGTGGATTTAGGCTCTTGCCATCCGAGGAATCGGGGTTTGAGTAATTTAGTGGATTGATTTTAATATCTGAAGCATGAATGGGAGGTATCTAGTCCTGATAGTACATGAGTTAGAGGTTTGGTGAAGTCTAGTCCCAACATATCCTTTCTGCACGCCAAGTGTTTGTCAAAAGTCCCCAAAATGACAAAAAGATTTTATTTCTTTTCTTTTGTTTGTTTTACTTTGTCTTGATTAATAGTTTAGTCTAGATAGTTGCCGATCTTGTGAATTGGTAGTTGACATCCAATCCCCGCGGATACGATAAACCGGTCTTACCACCGTATTACTTGCACGACTGGGTATACTTGCCCAGAATCGTCCTAACAAGTTTTTGGCGCCGTTGCCGGGGCCGTTGCCGGGGATTGGTTTTGCCAATATCATTAGTAACAAAGGAGGCAACTAATTCAGACATTTTTATTCTTTTTTATTTTTCTGTATATATTTGATCTTTTTGTTTTGAGTTTTGTTTGTGCAAGGTGGACTGAAAATCATTGAGACTTATTACTTTCCCACCTTGGACGGTGTTACAAAATACCACTTTGGGCCCAATGTAGTCTTGGGAGACTACGGGCTCTGGGACGCCACCGCCCTCATGCACAAGCTTATAGTGTGATAATGAAGCATGAGGAGGAATGGGAATGGAAGGAGCAAATACCGTTGAAAGCTGCTCTAGAACAGTATTCCCAAGAGCTATCCGCCTCTGAGGCCAAGGCAAGAGCAAATTGTGAGAGTATCGAAGCTGTGAAGCAGAACTTCAAAACGCACGTTGAGGAGATTTGCCAACAGTTAGTACAAGAGTCACATGAAGCCCAATTTGAGGAAAATCTGGTTTTGGGGATAGTTCAAGATGAAGACGAAGTGGTAGGGGATTCCACCATGCTTGCTGAGCAGTTTGATTTTTCTGCATTGGACAAATATGTCGGCTTGCATGCATGTGTGGACATTGGTAAACTAGTCCCTTCCCCATGTTTTTCAAACTTCCTGGTGAAAATGCCATTTGACCCGCTAGGAAGTAAGTGCATTATTATGATTGCAAAGGTCAAGGGAGTTTCCACCCAATGGCTGGGTGGAATTGAGAATAAAGTTATTTCTATGCTACAATCACCATCCCAATTTCCATTTGATCCGGGAGGAGGATCCAGGTGATGCTTTTTAATAAGTCAAGCTAGTGACATTAAAGAAGCGCTCATTGGGAGGCAACCCAATTTTTCTTTTCCTTTTCCTTTTTCCTTTTTGTTTAGTTAGATTTTATTTTTGATTTTTAAACTCTTGAATAATTTGAGAAGATCAAGAGTTTTCTTTTACTAATAAAATTGCCGAGTGATTCCAGGGTAAGAAAGAAGGAAGGGAGAGCAAGAAGACAAGAAAAAGAAACCCAACTTTCAAGCAGTTTCTGATGAAATGAAAGCCAACACCCGCTACCGCCTCTGTAAGCCGTTCCAATTTTTTGTTTTATTTTATTTTTCTCCTTCTCTCTCCAACTTGATTGTTTACATTGGGGACAATGTAAATTTTTAAGCTTGGGGTAGGGGGTATTTTGCATTTGCATTTTGCATGTTGCATTCATATAGTCTTGCATGATAGTTTTGCATGATCACACAATTAGATTGCCCTTGCTTAGATTTTGCATCCAATGGTGAAAACTAAGTGCCAAATAATTTGTGTTAGAGTGAATTGTTGAACCCAATTTGTTATTCTTGTGATAAGGCTGCAAATGAAAATGTTTGAGATAATCTTGGATAGTTGATAATTAGCATATGGTTCTGTGGACTTGTGTTTTTCATTGATTTTGAACTAAAATGTGAGATTTTGAGCCAAAGGGGTACTCACAAAATTTTACCCCATTCTTTGTGTTAGAGTGGTTATTCCTCTTGGTTTGTTTTCTCTAGAACTTGACTTAAAACCATTTTAAAGCTTAAAAATTTTTGGAAACATTTTTGAAAATGATTGAGGCAATAGGTATTATTTTTCTGGCCTTCTGAGCTTTGAATGATGAAATGCTACCCCTTAGTTGCCCAATTTTGAGCCTGAAAGAATAAAAATGCTTTTCTTGGTACCCTGAAATGTTTTGATAAATATGTTTGATAGGGACCTTCTAAAGTATTACAAAAGGGTGAAAAAGGTAGTCGAAAAAGTTTGGGAAAAGAATCAGAAAAAAATAATTCTCTTGAGTTGAAAAAAAAAAATTTCCCCTTCTCCAAATAAAAGAAAAAGAAAAGAAAAAAAAATAAATAGAGAAGGGGATGACAAAAAGAAAAGTGAAAAATAAAAAAGAAAAAGAAAGAAAAGAAAGGTGGAAAAATGAATGGAAAACCCAAGAAGGTATTTTAGAAGGTCATGTTTGAAATGTTGATATTTTGTTAGCTCTTTTGAAATGTCCTTTTCTTGTTATCCCCACCTAACGATTAATCCCATGGCCACGTTACAACCAAGAAAAAGACCTCTTGATTCTAAATTGTTTTCATTAATAAAGTAGAGATTTGGTTGATAGTCAAGCCTATGGTAGGATTCATTCCTTGAGGAAATTTGAGTGAAATGTCTTATCCCCTAAACACTTGAGTGAGGTGAGAAAAGAGAGCCAAGCAAATGAACAAGCTTGGGGTGAGCTTCAAAAGAGAAAGAGTGCCCAAATCAGTGAGAACATGAGTCTAAGGAACCTAAGCCTCTAATTGGACTTGAATTGATTGTCTCTTACTGAATTATTTGAATTGCCTATTGCTTGGATCATTTACTCGGGTTCTTAGTTCACTATCCATGTTCTGTTTATTCTACTGGCCTTAGTGATTGCTTGAGGACAAGCAATTGAATAAGCTTGGGGTGATTTGATAGTGTGATTTTACATGATGTTTCCTGTACATATTTGCATGCATTTTTCATATAGATTAGGCATTCTTTAGTTGATTTTAGTTAGATTTTCCCTTGGAACGGGTGAAGCGGTTTCTTGGTGTTGTTTTGCAGGAATTCAATGTAAAAATGATCAAAATCAGCCATGGTGGAGCTTGGATGAAATAGAGCTTGAAAAGTGAAGAATATGAGCCAAACAGAGCCCATCACGGCCTGGCCGTGATGACCATCACGGCCGTGATCAAGCAGAGCAGAAGGCACAAGTCAGATCGTCACGGCCTCCGCCTGCATAGACATCACGGCCGTGACCAGCCAGAAAGTTTGGTTTTCGCGTCGCGAACATAGTGCTCGCCTCGCGAGACTTCATTTTGTGCAAACACGCCTTGGACAGAACGCGTCACGGCCTGCCCGTGATGGCCATCACGGCCGTGACGCGCAGCAGACCTATAAATAAGAACGCAGCAGACAGAACTGGGGGAGTTTTGAGGGTCCATTTGGAGGCATTTGGAGGCTGCAGCTGGGCTAGGGTTTCAACCCTAGAAGGGAGCCAAGAGGGGTTGCTTTGAAGAAGAAGGAAGGCTCACATGGAGCCTTTTCTCTCCTCTTCCTTCCTATTTCTCTGGTTTGGTTTTCTTTGTTTTATGAGTAGTTAAATCCCTGTGTTGGGATTAGATGTAATCAAACCTATGTTTATGTATTTATCTTGACTGATTAATCTATGTTAATGCTTCATATTAGTGGTTATTTTTCTGTGCTTAATGCTTGTTGTGGCTAGCACTCCCATGACTTGATTTGTGTTTTGGTATGCAATGGGAACGTTCGTATCATAACCGGAACTGAATTTAATCACCTAGTAAGCCTTGTATCTAGGAATGGAACTAGGTTTATTAGTAATCGCGTAATCCCTAATCTTAATGCAAATTCATTAATCTAGGCCACCTAAGGAATTAGGGTCTATTAGTGGATTTAGGCTCTTGCCATCCGAGGAATCGGGGTTTGAGTAATTTAGTGGATTGATTTTAATATCTGAAGCATGAATGGGAGGTATCTAGTCCTGATAGTACATGAGTTAGAGGTTTGGTGAAGTCTAGTCCCAACATATCCTTTCTGCACGCCAAGTGTTTGTCAAAAGTCCCCAAAATGACAAAAAGATTTTATTTCTTTTCTTTTGTTTGTTTTACTTTGTCTTGATTAATAGTTTAGTCTAGATAGTTGCCGATCTTGTGAATTGGTAGTTGACATCCAATCCCCGCGGATACGATAAACCGGTCTTACCACCGTATTACTTGCACGACTGGGTATACTTGCCCAGAATCGTCCAACAACGGCCAGTAACAATATCCTAAACCTCGCAGTCCTTGATTCTGATCAGACATAACCCACAGTCCGTTTTAGAACCAAACTGCTCTGATACCAAATGAGACACCCCGTTGTGCCCCGATGTTCTATTAGACTAAAACTTCATTAACTACTTTCTTACTCAAGCGCTTAATATGAAAATACATAAAAATTAAAAACTTAACTTATAAAGTGTACAACTTCATATAGAATAGCATATCACAATATAAGTATATTATGCATATTACAAAACACTGTTGAGGATATCCTATCAGTATGATCCCTCACAGGCATATACTTACCGCTCAAGAAACTTTTTATCGTCGGTGAAAATGCAGACCTAGTTTCGCCTCTGAATTTTCAACCCAAAATTTTACCGTAACCCTCTACCATAAAGTAGACTATGAATATGATTTTATTTTATAAAAAAACACTTTCTAACTTTCAGATTAAATTATAATTAATTATATTTTAACAGGTTGAACAACGTATTAAAATCGAGTCATTACAATGGTAACCTCACGCATGTCAATCATTGGTGCATTTACTCAAAGACTTTCTCACACGTGGCAACACCAGAGTCTTTCCCTCCTTTTTTTGTTTATGTGTCGTGATGTGGTTCATTTGAAGACAAATATTATTTAATATTCAAATTTAATTAAAAAATAATCAATAAAGTTTGAAATTTGAAATTAAATAAATGCATTAATGATGAGATATTGATTGACTCATAGAAAATGAAAGAATCAAAGCATTGATGGTAAGATATATCTCTCATGAACGAAAATATTTCAAATTGAATCTATATATAATACATTTGAGAATGTTTTCAAAATGGTAACCTCACACATGTCAATCATTGGTGCATTCACTCAAAGAATTTCTCACACGTGGCAACACCAGAGTCTTTCCCTCCTTTTTTTGCTTACGTGTCGTGATGTGGTTCATTTGAAGACAAATATTATTTAATATTCATTTTAATTAAAAAATAATCAATAAACTTTGCTATTTGAAATTAAATCAATGCATTAATGATGAGATATTGATTGACTCATAGAAAATGAAAGAATTAAAGCATTGAAGGTAAGATATATCTCTCATAAAGGAAAATATTTCAAATTGAATATTAATCATCATTAATTTAATTATTATTTAATTTCAAATTTTATATTAAGATAATATATTTCTAGAGCACATTCTCATGCATTGTCTCTCTGTCTATTTATTTCATTATCTTTCTCGGATAATGACTCGCATCTCTTTCATGATATCTCAGTTTATCACTACAAGGTTCTGAAAATTGGAACCCAATTCACGCTCATTTTGATAGATAAATAAATTTTCTAAAAATGGTTTTTTTTTTCTATAGGAAAATGTTAGTATGTTAATGTTAGTAAATTTGTTTGTGGGTGGGGTTTGAACCCTCAAGCTCCTTATCACTCCACTCCTTAACTCCCCCACCCAAACCATTTTGACCACCTTATATTATGACTCCCTTTTCTAAAAATGGTTAACTTACACGAGAAAAGAGGAAAAATAAATCAAATGGATTTTCAAGAGAGAAGAAAAAGAATATAATTGGAACCCTATAATTCACGCTCATTTTGATTTTTCATGTTCATTGCTATAAGCAATGGAGATCAAAATGTAGGAGCTCAAAATGTGTATGCTTGAACAGGAAAAAAATAAAATAAAAATACAGGGCCTCCTCAAGACTTGAGCAAAAAGTGAAAGTAAGGTCCATTTCAATTCATCAGGTTCCAATACAGAGAGTTATTTTTCTTGGTTATCAAAGCATCTCAATCATAATTAATAGTTTAGTGTTAATTTATTCACTTCATTATATCTACATGATGGACATTAGACACAGATTTAGGGGTTATGGTTCATTTAAAAATGAACCCACAAGATGAAGATGAAGAAGATGGTACCAATATTGATCTTCACTCACAAAGGATGAAGAAGATGGTCTCTTCAATTTTCATTTAGTTCATTCTCATATTTGTATTTTTGTTAGCATTTAAACCGTTTTATATTTAATTTTATCTCAAAGAATTAAGTTCGAATTTTTTATTTGAAATTAATTATCTTAAACTCTACTTATTATCATTCAACTCTTTTAACTATTTCCTTTAATTATTTTAATTATACATTTAAGGGAAAAGTGCATACATACACCCCCTAAACTTTAGTCCATTTGCAAATAGGCACCTTCAACTATTTTTTCTTCCTAATTGATCCTTAAACTCTTATTATTAGTAAAATCAGACCTTCAACTAATTTTTCATCCCAATTAGTCCTTAAATTCATGCTATTAGTAAAATTTATCATTCAACTAATAAGCCTCAAGGCTTTGTTCTTATTTTTTTTCAAAAAAATAAAAAATTTAAAAAGTACAATCAATGGATAGGATTTAAGCGAAATGAATGGTTGAATTTATTTACCATTAATGATTTAATTGGGAGCTAACAAAATGATTAATTTTACTAATATCAGGAGTTTAAGGTTTAAGGACTAACTGAGAAGAAAAAATAGTTGAAGATGCCTATTTACAAATAAGCTAAAGTTAGGGGGGTGTTTACACTTTTCCCTACATTTAATTACTTCCAACAATTTAAAATTTCCTTATTTAGACTTACTATTAAATTCGATTTCAAATCGAATTAGTCATGTGTGGTGATTATTTTAAATCTAATAAATGAATTTGTTTGAACTTGTTTTAGGCAAGTACAGATTCATGTCTTTTCAATATGATTTTTTCACCCATAAAATCAAGATTTTCATCATAACATTAACTTATAATAACAATATGTTGGAATCTGTACTTAATGAGGATAATAATAATGATAATAAATTCAAGACTTTTTATTTTTCCACCAAAACCATTTTTTTATTACTCTTACTCTTATTTTAGCACAATCAATATTATAGTATCTTCATTAATAACCATTATCAAAATCATAAATATATTCTCTTAAATGACTTATCGATTTCAAATTAGTATATTAGTATATCAATCATTAATCATTATTTACTACTATTTTACCATGTAAGTTTACTACATAATGGATAATATTGTGACTTGAATCAAATAAAACTATAATAATTAAAATATTTCATACATAAAATATCAAAATTAAATTATCAAGCTTATAAAAATGAAGTGATAAAGTAACCAATTAATAAATTAAAATAACAAATAAATTATAAGTAAATCATTAAAAATTAAAAATTTAATAATTGTCCCTTTTAATCTAACTCAAATTCAAATCTAAATTTATTCGAATAATACGAAAATTCAAAAAATAATATCAAATAAAATTGTATCATTATTACATACTCATATGTATGATCTAATAGCATATTATGATATATATCCCTTATAACATATTTAAAAAAAGGGATTTTAAGAAATATGATAAAAAAAACTTTCTCTCGAGTTTTTCTCTGAGAGCTAGGGTTTCTTCCTCACTTGTTGAGGCACAGTTTTTCCTCTTAGTTTTTATTGTTTCCATCGTTTTTAATCTTTTTCCTTGTGAGATTTGTGTGTGTGTGGTGGCCATGGAGAGGGGTACGGAAGGCCTGTCGTTGATGGAAGAAGGAGACGATCTCCCAATGATAGACATAATGTCCACCATCTGGGCGCCTGACAAAGGAGTTGCTATCATACTTTTGGAGTAAGGAAGGTATTTGTTTCAGTTTTTCCACAGACTAGACATGGAGAGAGTTCTCAATGGAGGCCCTTGGCTATTTGATAATTACATGCTTGCGCTAGCAAGGATTCAACCAGGAGAGGAGGTATTAACAGTGCTGCTAGATCATGTTGATATATGGGTTCAGACTCACAATCTCCCTTTCGGTTTCATTACGGAGATGATTGGTCATAATATATATGGGAAACCATTTGGGAGTGTTCTCGGAATACGATGAAAATAACAATTTCGGCCCATGGATGAAGTACATGAGTGTTCGAGTCAGACTGGATATTAGCAAACCTCTCAAGAAGGAAAGGAGGGTGAGGAAGGCAGGTGGTGAATGGGTGACAGTGTTGTTCAAGTATGAGAGGTTGGGTCTTTTCTGTTTTCTTTGTGGTCTGATTGGTCACTCTGACCAGCAGTGTCAAAAGATTTTTGAGATGGAGGAGGATACAGGGGTGCGACAATAGGGAAACTCCATCAAGGTGGAGCAACTGAGGCAGGTGGTGGCTGTTTCAAATCCATGGCTGAAGGAAAGTGGAGGTATGGCCAAAAAAAGTGATCAGGAAGTTATGGGAGTAAAGAATCAGGAGAGAATATCCCGAATGATCAGGGATTTGGTGCAACAGAAAATTCCAATTCAAATGCAGGTATTAATGATGGGATACTATCTCGTTTTGAGTCTGTTGCACATGGTGGGGCTGTTATCTCAAGATCTGGAAATCCGCATGCAATCCATGCATGTGGGGCTGTTGTGAGCAACTTAAACACTGAAGCTGGCACTCCTAAGCGGCGTCGTTTGGAAGAAGAGGAACAACATAGTAATATGACTAATCTTTTAATGTCATCAGAGGATCAAGAGGATTGTCCAACAAATTTTATGGATTTTGGCAGTAATAGTACAAGGCATTTTTTATCGGTAGGCTCCCAAGCCTGCCGGGAACAATGAAATTGAGTTGGAATTGCCGAGGCCTGGGTAACCTACGAGCAGTTCCTAATTTAGATACCTAATCTGGTCTAACAAACCAGACGTTATTTTTATTTTTGAAACTTTGGTTCAAGCAAGTAAAATTGAGGAGCTTCGTGTTAAAGTTGGTTTTGATCATGCTTTTACCGTTGACAGGGAAGGTAGAGGTGGTGGGGTGGATCTTCTTTGGAAGAATTCTGTTTCAATTTTTGTCATAAATTATTCTCTTAATTTCATAAATCTAGAGATTAATGATATGACTAGAGGTGATTGGCAGTTGACTGGTTTTTAGGGGTTTCCAGATAGAGCTATGAGGAGAGAGTCTTGGAGTTTACTGCGTAGATTGGCTGGTATGTCCCATCTTCCTTGGTGTGTCATAGGGGACTTTAATGATTTGTTTTCAGAAGAGGACAAGCGTGGTAGGGTGGAGCACCCTCAATGGTGGTTTAATGGTTTTCATAGTGCCGTTCTGGATTGTAATCTACATGATATCCACTTGGAGGGGTACCCCTTCACTTGGAGCAAAAGTGTAGGTTCTGTTATTGAAGTCAAGGACAAACTTGACCGTGCTATGGCAACAGAGAATTGGATGGATTTTTTTCCCAATGCGACGTTAAAGAATTTAGTTACTGCTATCTCGGATCACAGTCCAATCTTGCTCCAATGTGAAGGTGTTTTTCATGCTTTTAGGTACAGGAAGTTTTAATTTGAGAATTCCTGGTTTCATGAGCCCGATCTAGCTGATGTGGTTGCGCAAGTTTTGGCCAGAGGGGATCCGGATTCAATTCTTTCTAAACTAGAATGTTGTATTAAAGATTTAGATCATTGGGGGAAGAGGTTGCACCGTAAGTTTAGGGATGATATTGACAAATGCAAGCAGCAATTGGAACTTTTCAGAGAGAGGCATGATGAGTTTGGTGCATCCCAATTTGTTGCCCTTAGAGAGCAGCTTGAGTCTTTGTTAGTGCAGGAGGAAAGCTTTTGGAATCAGAGGCCCAAGTGCAGGAGGAAAGCTTTTACAAACGAAATGCTAGGGTTTGAGTATCCCAAGGATGATTGCTCAAAGCAGAAATAGAAACAAAAATAAATGCAAAGCCAAGAATCAAGGCAAGAATGGCGTTAAGGATGATGATCAGATCAAAAAGGGAGATCAAGCCAAGAAAAGTGTAATAAAGGTAGAGGATCTCGTTTTGATATTCTTGAGAAGTCTAGCGAGGATTTGCAGGAGAAAAGTTAGGAGGTAGTTCCGAAGGTGATATTCACAGAGGCCCCACAAGTAGTTAGCAAAGCATGAACTTCTACGGTAATTAAAGACTCGAAATACAACTGGGGGTAAAAACTCTCAAAGAGTCCAAAAGGGTAAAAATAATAAGTCAACACCACGTTTAAGTAATCCAAATAAAACTCATGATTCTCATGCAACTATTGCACGTGGTAAGGATAAAGAAAGATAAAGGAGCCCGTTGTGGTGAAACCGATCAAGAACCTGAAACAAATGGCGAGGAAACATGCGGTTGAGCAAGAAATGTTAGCCGCGATGCATATTCTTGAAAAGAAAGTATGAGGGCTTATTCTTGAAAACACTATTGGAACTATTCAAAAAGGAAATATTGTTTGGGATGTATTCCCTATGAACCTAGAGACCATTAACCAGAGAATTCTTCAATCCCAAAACTCTTTTGTTCCTGAAACTGTGGAATTGTCAAAGCAGCAGCGAGTAGTGAATGCTACAGGTAAGGGAGTTCAATATAGTTCTTCTAGTCATGCTATGGAGACTGGTGATGGGAAAGATCTTGTTTATGAAGAACCCGGACCTGTTGAGTTTCCCACACCCGAATTGTTGCTATGAATATGTTAGGGTGGAACTGTAGGGACCCTGTAGGTAGAGGTTTTGTTAACCTCATTCTTGATATTAAATATGAATATAAGGTGTCTTTAATGTTCTTATTGGAGACACATGTGAGTGGGACGCGCACTGAGAATATAGTCAGAAGGTTTGGCTTTAACAGATGGTATATTCAGGATGCTCAAGGGCATTCAGGTGGCATTTGGATCCTTTGGGATTCTCATGATTGGAAGGTTGAGGTGTTGCAGAGTGAGACTCAATTTGTGCACAAGAAGGTTGCGTGGAAAAATGCTAACCCTTGGCTTCTTATGGTTGTTTATGGAAGTCCCCATTACCAACAACGTGGGAGACTATGGGATTTCTTGAAGGAAATAGCAGGTTCTATTTCTAACCACTGGGTGGTTCTTGGTGACTTCAACACGTTACTACATGATCATGAAAGGAATAGAGCCCCCACAAGATCCTCTACTAGGAGCATGGTAACATTTAAAGATGTGGTGGCTGATTGTGACTTGATAGATGCAGGTTTCCAAGGGTATCCGTATACTTGGTATAATGGCAATCTTGAGCAAAGATTCGATAGGATGCTTATAAACATCCACTGGAGGTTGCGCTTTCCGGAAGGGATAGTGTATCATCTTCCTACTTTTAATTCAGATCACATACTAGTGCTTGTCCAGTTTAGCGAGGAAAGAGGGCTCAATAGAAGGAGAAGGCCTTTTAGATTTCTTATTGCGTGGCTAACTCATGAGGATTTTGGTAGGTTCATGAGATGCAACTGGAAAAATAACATCCCATGGAATCAAAAAATGATCCAATTTAAAAAAGAGTTGGAACAATAGAACAAATAAGTGTTTGGGAATATTTTTAGAAAGAAAAAGTAACTGCTTCGTCAATTGGATAGTATTAACAACCAAATGGCGCTTGGTTATAGTCCTATATTGGAAGCTAGACAGCAGGAGGCTTGGAAGAAATATGAGGAGGTCTTGGCATGAAGAGATTCTATGGTTCCAAAAGTCTGCATCAAAATGGTTGGCCTTTGGAGATAGAAATTCTAAATATTTCCATGGCATCACAGCAGTGAGAAGAAAGAAAAAAAGGTTGAAGCAATCCAAAATGATGCGGGAGCTTGGATAGCTAACAAGGAGGAGCTAGAAGCTTATGTGACTAGTTACTACAAAAATCTCTTCACTGATGATAGTCAAAATGAAGAGTTTTGCCATAAGAATTCCTTTCCTAGAGTGGAGGAGGGTAGGTTAGTAGCCCTTGGAAGCATGGTTACCCTTGAATAGATTTTTAGGGCTATTTGCTGTATGGGTGGCTTTAAAGCCCCGGGGCCCGACGGTTTCCAAGCCATCTTTTACCAATCTCAATGGGATGTGATGGGTGGGGAGTTTTGTAGTCTTATTATGGATATCTTCGAAGACCCATCTAGGGTAGGGGATATTAATGACACTTTAATTACCTTGATCCCTAAGGTTGAGCCGGTTACTAAGTTAAAAGACTTTCGCCCAATAAGTCTTTTTAATGTTTCTTACAAGACAGTAATGAAGATCATAGCTTTGAGATTAAGAGAAATTATTGAGAAATTAGTTAGCCCTTGTTAGTGCAGCTTCATTCCTAATCGTCGGAGTAGTGATAACATTGTTATAGCTCAGGAAGTTTTTCACTCCATGAGAAGTAAGAAAGGGAATAAAGGTTGGATAGATTAAGGTTGATCTTTGAAAAAGTCTATGATAGGCGTAAGTGGAAATTTGTTCGTGATAATTTGGAAGACATTGGGTGCCCTAACAACTTTGTGGACCTCATTTGGAGATGCATCTCCTCAGCCAGTATGCGCTTGTTGTGGAATGGGGAAGCCTTGGAGCCTTTTGTGCCAATGCGTTGGATTAGGCAAGGAGATCCTATCTCTCCTTACATTTTTGTTCTACGTATTGAGAGGCTTTTCCATCTTATTTCTATTGCTGTGGAGAATAAGTTTTGGAAGCCTATTAAGTTGAGTAAGGATGGCCCTCTGTTGTCTCATCTTGCCTTTGCAGATGACCTTATGCTCTTTGCCGAAGCTAGTGTTGATCAGGTAGAAGTTATCCAAATTGTCATGGACCTTTTTTGTCAAAGCTCTGGGGAGAAGGTCAATGTTGATAAAACTAGAATCTACTTTTCCAAAAATGTAAGTTGGCAAGTTAAAGAGGATATCAGTAACAGATTTGGCTTCTTGAGAACGGATGATCTGGGAAAATATGTAGGGATTCCTATTCTGCATAAAAGAGTCTCCAACCAGTCTTTCCAGTTGTTGTTAGATAAGGTGAATCAGAGGCTTAGCAAATGGAAGGCAAATATACTGTCCATGACCGGAAGAGTAACATTAGCTAAGTTAGTTCTTCAAGCTTTACCTAGCTATGTCATGCAATCAGTGGCCCTTCCAACTCGTATTTGTGATGAATTTGATCGTTAGCGCAGAACGTTTGTGTGGGGAGAGGATGATCAACACAGAAAAATACACATTGTTCCTTGGAGAGATTTGTGTGAGCAGAAGGATATGGGTGGCCTTGGGTTCAAAGCAACAAGATCCATGAACAAAGCTTTTCTTATGAAAGCTGGGTGGGGACTAACTAGGCGCAAGAATTCCTTATGGGCATCGGTCATTCGATCCAAATATAAGTGTGGTGAGCAAACCAAGCCTCTAATTGATAAAAGTAAGCAAGGGTCTACTTTTGGAGGGGTCTGTGCAAAAACTGGGACACTTTTGAGGAGAACTTGGAGTGGCGGATTGGGAATGGTCTTCAAGTTCGGTTCTGTCTAGATGAATGGGTCCCAAATCAAGGCTAACTTATTAATAAAGCCCTTTGCTATGTGGATGAGGGAATGAAGAGTATGAAAGTTGCCGAGTTTGTGAATCCTGACGGTTCGTGGGACATGTATAAGTTGAGGCTTTGCCTTCAATTTGGGGTCTGTGAACATATTAGAGCCTTGGTTCCTCCAACTTTGACTAGGGGTGTTCGCGGATTGGATTGGATCGGTTTTGAGCAAAAAAGTCATCCGATCCAATGATAAAAACAACATGCAGTTTGGATTGGATCGGTTTGCTTCCTTCAAAAAATCCGATCCGATCCAATCCAATCAAATGCGGTTTGGATTGGATTGGATAATTCGGTTTTTATCGATACATAGTTACATAGTTATTTACATCAAAGAACATCCAATATTTCGATTCGATTTGGATTTGATCGAGTATTTAAATAGTCATATGAATTTGTTATTTAAAATAAAAATTAATTTTAAAATATTATATTGACATTTGACAATTTCTAATAAGTGTTTTAATGGGATATATATGAATTGATATACACTCTCATGCGTAAAGATATTTTACACTATCATCTAATTATAAATTGTTAAATCATTATAAATGTTTGATTATTATCCTAAATATATTAAAAGTCACTCATAACATGATTTATAATTGGTTAACAATGTAAAAGTTTTTACACTAACATTACATTTACATACCAATTAAACTCTCTAATATAAGGACTAGATGATAACTTATAAAAATATAAAGACTAATAATTACTTTTATAATATAAATATCAAATTATTTTCATTGAACTAAATAATTTCGGTTCGGTTTGGATTGGATCGGTTTTACATATAGGATCCGAAATCCGATCCAATCCAATGAAAATTTTCGGTTTTTTTTCGGTTTGCGGTTATTTCGGTTTTCGGTTATTTCGGTTGTCGGTTTTTCGGTTCGGTTAGTGCGGTTGGCATTGGATTGGATCGGTTAATGAACACCCCTAACTTTGACCAGCTCATGTGACAATATGGCTTGGAAAGGTAGCTCAGATGGTTCCTTCTCTATGACAGAAGCTTACAAGGCTGTTGAGCCTCCTATGAGCTGCACTGATCCAGTTTTCGTTAATATATGGAGATGGAAAGGACCAGAATGTATCAGAATCGATATGTGGGATGTGGCTAAAAATTCTTTGCTCACAAATGAGATGAGGTACAAAAGAGGTCTGGAAGTTAACAATCTGTGTCCTTTATGCGAGAATGCGAGTGAGGATACTTTGCATGTCATGCGGAATTGCCCTTGTGCTGTCACTGTGTGGAACTTAGTTTCTAGGGGCAGTTTGCACCAAAGCTTTTTCTCTGATGATTTTTGCCGGCTTGGTTGAAAGACAACATCTCGTCCACATCAATGAAGAATAGCATTCAGTGGTCAGTAATTTTTGGGGCTACTCTTGTCTCCTTGTGGCAACAGCGCAATGATGTTATTTTTAAGCAAGTTAATATTGCTCATTCGAATCTGGCCTTCAAATTCCTAAGACTGGCGCATGATATTGTTGGAAGCTCCACTATGGAAGAATCTCTGTGTAATAGTCATAATAGAGTCTCCAAATTGCAAAGCTGCGTGTGGTGGCGTGGTTAGAAACCATAATTGCGAAGTTATTTTTTCTTTTGCCAAAGACATGGGAAGTTTCTTTGTTGTGCATGCAGAACTTTGGGCTATTTTGGTTGGTATTGGTATAGCTTGAAATAGAGTCTTTTAAGCCCTTCAGGTGGAGTCTGACTCCCAGGTGGCCATATCCCTCCTGACTTCAGGTTGTGATTAGTCCCATCCTTGTACTTGTTTGGTCAACAATATTCGGGATTATGCTAGGCGTGGAGGAAGCTACTCTTGGACGCATGTTCTTCGTGAAGCCAACTAGGCTGTAGATGCTTTGGCCAAGCATGGATTATCGCTTAATGGGTAGAGTATAATTTTTGATAGTATTCCTAATTTTCTGTCTTGATTATTTTGGGAGATGCTGCTTCTAGCTTCTTCCCTCGTGGCTTTTAGTTGCTTTGTTGTTGGGGCCTAGTCCCCTTTTTTCCACCAAAAAAAAAATATCATGGTTGTATCTCATGATGTGCTTCTTTGTAATAGGTACGGGTTTGCTCTTTGCAAAGAGCATTGTTAGGTGGCTGCTGTGATTTTCATCTTTGGTAATACTTTGTTCTCCTGATTTTTGGGTACTCCTACAACATGCTTTTTGTTTAATATTTTAATTCGTTTGACTGTTCAAAAAAAAAAAAGAGAAGATGAGTAGTAGTAACCGAGGAGAACAATAACGAGGGAAGAAAGGATTTCTCACAGGTCACGTGATCTTTTAATAGTAAGAGTAAGTGGGGGTGAGAGGAATCACGCGATTTATTTTAATTGTAGGAGTAATTTGGATGGTTAGGTGTAATCTAATGGCTATTATTAAAAGTTCTCATTTCTCACAATAAACAAGAGTTCTCACCTGATACACTCCCATATGATGAAAATAGCATTTTATATTAGTAGAGGCATTGTTTAAGAAATCAAGAAAGGAAAATATGTATGAGAAAATGATGTATTTAACATTTTTAAAAATGTTACATTTAATTTCCTAATACAAACTTTTTTATGTGGGTTTCTTAACCAATGCCTTAGAGCACTCGTTAGTAACATCCTTTATAAATTTACTTCTTTTAATTTCTTGTAGACCGTCCAAGATAAGAAGATAAAGTATCTGACGTTTTTAAATGTTTTTATGACCTATGCAAACTACATCGATCGTATATAAGAAAATAATTAGGATATATACCATGTGAAAAACATGTTGTCGTGTGCTTATTTCTTGATTTTTTTATTATAATTAAATAGAATTTCGTGAGTGTTAATATGTTGCTCTAAAGATTGATATGAGCAAGGCTTATGACATAGTTGATTGGGGTTATATCCGTGCATTCATGAAAAGGTTGGGATTTATTGACAAATGGATTGACTGGATTCTTCTTTGTGTGGAGTCTGTGAGTTATTACGTCCTTGTGAATCAAGATCCCGTTGGTCTAATCCATCCTGGTAAAGGTCTTAGGCAAGGGGATCCCTTGTCTCCTTACTTGTTTATTGTTTGTTTAGAGGGTTTGACAGCTCTTCTTAATCAAGCTGAGAGGAGGGGCAATCTTCATGGTGTCAAAATTTGTAGAAATGCCCCTATTATCACCCACTTGTTGTTTGCGGATGATTGCTTCTTATTTTTCAAGGCCAACATTATGGCCAACAATAATGAGGCAACTTGTTTGAAGAACATTCTTTCTGTCTATGAGGTGGCTTCTCGTCAGGAGATTAATTATCAGAAATCTGAAATTTATTATAGCAGGAATGTCAAACAAGAGGTATGTGATTATATTGCTAATTTACTAGGCGTTCAAATTTCTTTGGGCACTGGAAAATATTTAGGGCTTCCTTCAATGATTGGGAGGAGCAAAAAATCCTTGTTTGATTTCATTAAAGATAGGGTGTGGAAGAAGATTAATTCTTGGAGTGGGAGATCTTTATCTAAGGCGGGGAAGGAAGTTATGATTAAGACGGTGCTACAGTCTATTCCCACTTATTTTATGAGCATTTTCCTTATTCCTCCCTCTTTAGGTGATGAGATTCAAAATATAATGAATTCTTTCTGGTGGGGTGGTGGTGGTGAGCGTGGTAAAGGTATTAAATGGCTCTCATGGGACAAGCTAGCTATGCACAAAATGGATGGGGGCATGGGCTTCAGGAACTTGTATGCTTTCAACGTGACGCTTCTTGGTAAACAAGGGTGGAGGCCTATTTCTCAACCCGACTCCCTTGTAGCAGGCTATTCAAAGCTAAATATTATCTGTGTTGTGATTTTTTGGAGGCAAGTATAGGGAGTAATTCTAGTTATGTGTAGCGTAGCATTTGTGAAGCTAGAGTGTTATTGAAGGAGGGCATCAAGTGGAGAATTGGGGAAGGATCGAGTATCAAAGTGTGGTGTGATTTATGGACCAAGGACCGCAAATCTCTTAGTCCTCTGGTTCCGAATTTTGCATCCCAAGACTTGGTCATTCGTGATTTGTGGCATGCTGGGCACAAGCCTTGGAATATGGATTTAGTTCAATCATTGATGTCTATTGAAGATGATACTGCAATGCTTAAAACCCCTCTCTTAGGAGTTATGCGTGAAGATGGCAGGTATTGGCGGCCGGATAAGAAGGGAATATATTCAGTTAGGTACGCTTACTGGCTTTGCTTGAACCACTTGTTGGATTTGAGTCACCTCAAAGCTGTGGGTGATTGGAAGACTTTATGGGATCTTAAAGTTCCTCCATAGGTCAATAACTTTCTATGGAGAGTAGCCCGCAATTGTCTTCCTTCAAGAGTTAGACTCAAGTGCACAGTGTTCGACTATCTGTTCTTGGTGCAAGTCTAATCTGGAAAGCAGCCTGCACATACTCTTTTCTTACGCTAAAGCTGAAGGAGTGTGGAGAAGAATGAATTATTGGGACCTTATTTCTAGCAAGTTGCTAGGTGCGAACAACCTTGATGAGTTATTTTTCCAGGTGCTGGGTACTATTCCAGCTGATAGCAGATACGAGTGGGCCATGAGCCTTTGGTCTCTTTGGAGGTATAGGAATTGCATGGTGTGGGAAGAAGTAGATGAACAACCTGAGGCTATTGTGTAGCATGGCAAGGTGATGCTTAGTGAGTGGTGGTTAGCCCGTGACGCATATCCAAGGACCCAAGAGAACACCTTTGTGAGTGTGACGCCTAAGTGGGTGAAACCATTGCAAGGTCTTATCAAGTGTAACATAGATGCTTCTTTCTTTTCAAATGGTAACCAAGTAGGCATTGGTTTATGTCTCAGGGATGAGCATGGTAATTTCCTTGGGACCAAAACTCACTGGTTCAAACCAATTGTTGATGTTCATATAGGGGAAGCTGCAAGCTTTTATTTTGCAATTAACTGGGTGAAGGACCTTCGTCTGGATAGAGTCATCTTTGAGCTGGATTCTAAAGTGGTAGTGGATAGCATGATCTCCCCTTGTGTTGATTTAACTGAGTTTGGTGCTATCATTTCTTCTTGTAAGGATTTGCTTTCGTTTTTTTGTCAAAACTCTCATGTTGAGTTCGTTATGACGCAAACAAATGTGGTTGCTCATAATTTAGCTAGGGTGGCTATCTCTTATGCTAGTCCTCATTTCTTTTATGATGTTTCTACATGTATTGGCTCTTTGACTCATAATGAAATGAAGTAGATTTGTTTCATCAAAAAAAAAAATTTGAAAAATTAAAGTCCAATGTCACCTTAAAAACAATATCCGTAGAATTGCGAAATATTTACCAACATTGTGTGACACGGTTGATAGATAATCGGGACCCATAAGCATGTGGTCAGGGGTTCAATTCCCGACTCATGTGTACGGAAGAGTATCTATTGGAAGAGGTCAACCCCTTAAATGAATCTCGATCGCTCGAGGGATTAGTCTCCGACTCTTAACCGAGGAGGATCTGAATTCACAAAATAAAAATAAAAAAAGAGTTGCGAAATATTTGATGCTTAATACGGTTATATATTTTTAGTTATGGTATTTCTTTACATAAAACCTTAATAAGAGGAAAATATTATTGATCTAATAAGTTTACAATTGAGTTTTTTTTTTTTGACAAAAATTTTAAAATTGAGTTTAATTTTGATATATTGTCAATATAAATTGTTTATATTATCAATCAATCTTATATTAATACTATATGAGTGATTTTTAAAATAGTTATTCTGATAGTCAAATATTTTTAATAACATGACAATTTATAATTAAATTACCATATAATTTTTTTTTTTGCATCAACAAAGTTCATCAATGTTAAATACTCATATTTTCGACAAAGTGCCCCATTTCCTCTCTTTTGTTGTTTTTTTGAATCTTTCCGATTACTTGTTTGATAGGGTTACGTAATTTGCTGTTTTTCCATTTTTTTTGAACTTTAACCCCGTTTATTCATAAAAAAAATTCAATAAATATTTTATAACTTATGAAAAAGAAACCAATAAATACTGTATCTAACAAATAAGTATATTGTATAGAGTAAAAGGGTACCCTAAACCCATATACAAAGATAATCAAATAAGTAGAGTTATAAACCTTTGATTCATCTAGTTTTACGACCGGAAAGACCTCAATTTTGATACCAATTATGCGACTTCATTCTCGTTTTAGCCCAAATTTGACTTTAATTGTTCACAAGCAACACTTTTGAGTCTTAGGAATAATTTTTAGAAATTTCTTCTATTTTCTTATCAAAATAAAGCATTTAATGCTACCTTTAATTCCAGGTTAAAAGTTAAGTTCGAGCAAAAACTAGGAAAAATGAAAAAAAAAGGCAAAAAAGCAAAATTGGCCATTCGCCTCGAGAAACAGAAGCTCGCCTCGCGAGCCAGAGGAGCAGATTAAGCAGGAGCAGGCAGCTATTCAGCCTCGACTCACGAGCCAAACTCAATCAACTGAAGACCATTCTGTCTCGCCTCGCGAAACATCCAAATTTAAACTTGAGCCAACTTAAGATTCACCTCACGTATCTCTGCTCGCCCCACGAGCGCGCGCATATCCCAAATATTATAAATAGCTTGTTTTAGGATAAAAGGAGAAGTTTTTGAATTGTGGGTTGTAATCCTAGTTTTCTTAGAGCTGTGTAGTGTGTTTTATTTCAATTTCTTTAAGGATGAATGCTTTCAATACTTTGATCGTTGTTTTCGTCTCTTTGAGGAACTAATCCTTTATTCTAAGGGAACGATAAAGCCACCTTTGATGGCATAATTTATCCAAGTAATATTTTATTATACCCTTGTCTCTTTTCTTGTTTCTTAATTCTGATTTATTTGTGTTAATCATATGCATGCATGGTTAACTAGTCTAATGCGTTGAGGCTGTGAGGCGATTCGTGCTTAGGATTCGAATTAAGAACACCGTTTGAATCTTGCTAGGAATAGAATAGGAAAGCGGTGCAATCATTATAGGGAACCTAGAATTTAATGAATCTAATCGTGGGTTGAATAGATTGGGAAATTGACAACTTGTAATTGTAGATAAATCCTTTTGAAAATCGGAAGTGACATTAGGATAATTGAGGGTTCTTGGTTGACAAAGAAATTAAATTGAACATAGGGATAAGGAGATAAACGCTTGGGTAACTTGCTTGATAGGGTAGGTGGATTTGTGACCTTAGAGTCTTAACCATAATCAAATCTCATCACAATATTTTAGCATCGTTAATTAATTGTTTTTGATTTAATCTTTGATTTAATTTTCTCTCTTTTCATAACAACTCCCCTTTGACTTGGTCAACGCTTTGAATTTCCTTATTAAATTGGTTAAATTGGTCTTCCAATCCTTGTGGTCAACCTCGGTATTTACTTACCGTGTCTTATTACTTGCAACGAAACTGTACACTTGCCAGATCGTCATCAATTACCCATCCAGCGCAAAATCAATAATCTGTGTGCAGAACATTACCTCCCTAGAACTACGTTTTTATAGGATATGATTGTTGTGTATATGAAAACAAAAGTATAAAAACTATGTTCTCTAAATAGAAGGTGCAGTTCCATACAGAGGCAAAATTAATGAGCAGCTTCAATACAATAAAGAGGGTTAACACTCCAATCCGAAAAGGAAAATGGTGTCTTCTTTTCCAGTCCATTACACCAAGTCCATACTCTAATTTTGATAAGATCAATTACCTTATAATAAAGTCAAGAGTTCCTTTCTTGAAAATCAACTCGTTCCGATATAGCCATAGTGACCAAACAATTACAAACCAAAACATCCTTCAAATCTTCTTTGACCCTCTACCAATGAGTAATCCATCATGTTGCCAAAACAAATCCCTTAGGTTCCCAGCTAGTGCCGAATCCAAGCCTAACCAGTTATATGTGAACATCCACACTGCATATGAAAAATTACAATAGATGAAGAGATGACTAGATTCTACAATACGTGATCTGCAAAAATAGCAAAGTAATGAAACATTTGAGTGCACTATTCCCATTTTTTTGCAGGTTATCAGCCGTGGGAATTCTATCCAAGACTGATCTCCAGCAGAAGGTTGGGACCTTCAACGGGATGCTCCTACTCCATAGCAACTTGAAAAAACCGCAAGATCCCACTTGGTCCTCTTTAGTTATATGCACGTATGCTGTCTTGACAGCATATGGGGATGTGGAGTTCCCTAACCAGCATTGGGAGTGTGACACCATCTACCCCGCATGTGTTTATAACAACATAAAAAGAAATAAAATAAAAGAAAACACATTCATATTATTTATTAAAATAAAACCATGGGTAAAAGGTTCATATGAACGGACGTCACAGAAAATAAAACAAGTTGTAATGAAGAAACATAACATGAAAGCATAAACCCAACCCTGATGTCATATTACAGAGCTGGTAACCAACAATCTGAAAATACATCGGATTAACGAAATTAAACAAAAGGGAAATCCTAAACTACGAGTAAACGACTCCTCAGAGTCACTCCTCAACTGGCTGCTCACCGTCCTCTGCATAAAGAGATACATGCAAAGCAAACAATAGAAAACAGGGAGTAAGAAATCGATGTATAAATATAATGGCAAATGAACAGTTAGCAAGATGAGCATACATCACATGTAGATGTAGCATATTAAATCATAACAACATCTAGCATATTAAAATCATTCACATCATCTCAATCAAAGTATGCTATGTGATGCATTGCTACTCCATTACTCCGTTATGCATGTGGATCCAAAACTACCTCATGAAGACAATGTCAGAGTTATATATCCACATTGGCCAATAAGCACCAATGTCGGTAGTTCACCAAACCATGTGTGAACCCCTTGGATAGCCGACGCACCGTACTCTAGGATGCACCACCACAGGGGCCCACGATTCACCTAACTCTCAGATGAATCACCGCAGATGGCCAGATCGCCTTACTCTTGGATACCTCTCCTATGCTGAACTTCCCCCACTAACATCTCCAATGCGTGAACAACCACAAGCAATCAAACCACCACCTCCACTTTGGCCAACAGGCACCAAAGTTTAACACCATCAACACCTTGACCAATAAGCATCAAGACCCCTTTGGCCAATAAGCACCAAGGTTTAACATCATCAACACCTTGACCAATAAGCATCAAGATTACTTTGGCCAATAAGCACCAAAGTATAACCACGTGCAGTAACACATTGTTACCGACTTAACCATCTTAACGTTTGTGTTTAATAATCTTCGTTAAGTCTTCATTTAATTTTCTAACTTGTATTTACTTCGATTGGTGTCTTATTTCATCATAGGGAACAATTTGGGTGAAACACCCTTGTTTCTGTCTTAACGTCTGTTCTGTTTAGGGGAGCACGGCCGTGCATCCCTCATCAAGGGCGTGCTTACTTTTAAGTTAAGCATCGACGTGCTGTTTATTGAGCACGACCGTGCTTACTGGAGTATTGCCGTACTGTTTCTGGGCAGAAGGGTTGGAAAACCCTTGCTAAGTTTCCTAGGGCATTCGTAGATCAATCCTGTTGGCTTTTAACTACACCATCAAGCATTAATCTCATTGCTCTTGTTTAATCTCCATGTCTTACAATTATTGGGGATTAATCCTTTAATTCTTGTTTCATTATTAACACCCTTAAAGCACTCATGGATCAATCCTAGGGTCTTAACTATACCATTGAGCATCAATCTCACTTCTCTTTACTACGGTTCATGTCTTATGAATATTGGGAAATTATCCCTTAACTCTTATATCATTATCAAGCTTCTCATGTATTTAATTAATGTCTTATTAACATTAACATTGGCATTAACACCCTCAACAACCAAACATTCATTCATAACATGGCAACATCATCATCAACAATAACAACAACCCATAACTAAAGCATGTCAATCATGATGAAAACATAACATACATATAGCAGACAACATCAAATAAGCAAATAGCATACAACAGGGTCATGGGTTAACCCTTCATCTTACACTACCCCATTGCCTACATGTTATACTAATCCCTTCTCCCCATACCTTGTTTGAAGGTTTCACTAACGCCAAGCATAAACAATTCTACTCTGTTTCCCTCGAGTAGCTCGACGAATTCCACAAGCATTGGCCAAACACAAAAAGGATTAACCAATTAATCTCCAAATTAAGAATAGGAAAAGGAGATTAAAAGAGGGATAACTACGTTACCTTTACTAATACTAGCACGCGTGACTTCTCTCCCAAACTAGAGCAAAAACACCAAGAACTTGGTTGGCTTTAAAGTAAAGGGAAGAGGAGAGGTTTCTGTCACACTAGGGTTACCAAAAGTGTCAAAATGAGGGTTGTACGCATAACCCTGGGCACGGCCGTGCTTACCCTGAGCACAGGCTTTCTCAACTAAGCACCGGGTCTACACTATTCACATCATAGCGCCCCACTTTCCGACACGGACGTGCTCCCCTTGAACACGACCGTACTTGTGGCTCACTCAGCCATTGAGCCCTCCTTTGAGCATGGGGTATATACACGAGAACGGCCGTGCTCGTGCACCAGAAAGGGACTTTTCACTCTAAATTCCCACTTGACCCCATAAAGCTTTCCTAAGGCAAAACTCTAACAACATACAACATACATAGCACACTTATTAACATTTAAAGGCTTTAAACAAAAAACGGGGTGTTATAATTCCACCCACTTATAAAAATTTCGTCCTCGAAATTTCTACTCACCTCGGGTAAAAAGGTGTGGATACGTTTCCATCATCTTGCTCTCAAGCTCCCAAGTAGCACTTTCCTCAGTAGCCCCACTCTAAATGACTATAACCAAAGGAATCTCCTTTCCTCTTAGCTGTTTCATCCTTCGATCCTCAACCCGAAGCATCAGTATCTCAAAAGTCAAGTTCTCTTTTAACTGAATTGTATCGGGTGCTATCACATGACTAGGATCATGAATATACTTTCTAAGTTGAGTTACGTGGAAAACATTGTGAAGGTTGGACAAGAAAGGGGGTAAGGCTATTTGGTAAGCGACTTCGCCAACTCTTTTCAGAATTTGGTAAGGATCAATAAATCTAGGAGTAATTTTCCTCGCTTTCATCACTCTACCAATCCCAGTTGTTGGAATAACTCACAAGAACACATGATCTCCTTCCTGGAATTTGAGAGCCTTTCTTCTCTTGTCATGATAACTCTTTTGTCTGCTTTGTACCACTCTCATCTTATCCCAGATCATCCTTACTTTCTCTGTAGTCTCTTGTACTATCTCGGGTCCTAGCACTACATTCTCGCCAGGTTCCTTCAAACACAAAGGTGTCCTACATCTCCTTCCATACAATGCTTCACAAGGTGTCATCCCAATACTGGAATGGAAACTATTGTTGTAGGTGAACTCTATCAAGGTAAGAACTTGTCCCAACTACTTGATTGCTCTAGCACACAAGCTCTCAACAAGTCCTCTAAGGACTGGATGATTCTCTCAAACTGACCGTCAGTCTGTGGGTGGTAAGCTGAACTCAGTCTAAGCTTTGTCCCTAAAGCCTCATGCAAACTATTCCAAAACCTAGAGGTAAATCTAGGGTCTCTATCTAATACTATGCTAGAGGGAACACCATGTAGACTAAATATCCCCCTGATGTACAACCTAGTCAACTTTTATAAAGGATATCCCATGTTCATAGGGATGAAATGAGCAGATTTAGTCAACCTGCCCACAACAACCCATATTAGGGGTGTAACAGGTCGGTTTGGTTCGGTTTTGCATGGAAAAAAATTCGAACCAATAAAAAATGGTTTGGTTCGGTTTGGTTCGATTTTAAGAATATTTTGGCAAAAATATCATTTTGGTCCTTTATCTCTTGGATAAAATTCATTTTGGTCCTTTATCTTTAAAAAAATTCATTTTAGTCCTTTATGTTTCAAAAGTGACCCAAAACGGTCCTTTCCGTCACCTCCATCTAAATTCCGTTAGAAATGGTGACGTGGCACTCTTCTTCTTCTTCTACTTCTTCTTCTTCTTCTTCTTCTTCTTCTTTTTCCCCAAAACGAAAGCCTAGCCTTTTGAAACTATCCACACCAACTGTTCATCTCCACCCTCATCCATCCGCCACCATCGTCATCCACTATCTGTAAAAATTGAAAAGCATCGTTCCAGTCCTAAGCACCACCACCTCAAAGATCATATTATGCAAAATGCGAAGACCACCATCATTCAAAGCCTTTTTTAGTTCGTTTTTTACATTCTTTGAACATAAAACATACACCATTAGAATCATGAATCATCAAATAATCATCCTCGGCAAAAAAATATTAAAAATGGTGCCAAAATGTTCAAGAAAGCGATTCAAACCTTCGCGGGTCACACGAACCCTTTTCCCTGTGTTTCGGATCTTTCGAATCCGACTGAAGGTTGGGGAAGACGCGGAAGTAGCTCGCGGTGGTGGAGTTTGTTTTTTCGCCTCAGATTCGCTGGTCCACTGGTGGTCCACTGCGAGCAGCGCCCCTCTCCGTTCCAGCGAGCTCGGTGAACAAGGTGGAGAGAGAGAGGGTGTCTTGGAAATAAGGGAGAAGTTTCCAGACCTGCTTCTTAGAGAAATTGGTTGCAGAAGGCTAGGGTTTCGTTTTGGGGAAGAAGAATCAGTTTGGGGAAGAAGAAGAATAAGAGTGCCACGTCACCATTTCTAACGGAGTTTGGATGGAGGTGACGGAAAGGACTATTTTGGGTCACTTTTGAAACATAAAGGACTAAAATGAATTTTTTTAAAGATAAAGGACCAAAATGAATTTTACCAAAAAGATAAAGGACTAAAAAGGTATTTTAGCAGAATATTTTCTACCAAAATATTTTAATATTTTATCTATACACTTGTTCACCTCGTGAGCGGACGCTGTTTCAGCATGGAGCCAAAACTTAAAGTTTGCCTCGCGAACGCGCCCAGAGCCTAGCCACTATATATAGCTTGTTTTAGGGTAAAATTGGAACCTTTAGTCACACAGGCTAATCCTAGTTTCTTTGGATCGAGTTGCGTCTCACTGAGTTTTTCTGTTTCCATAGTTCTAGAATGAATTCTTTTGACTCTTGCATTGTTACTGTGATTATGAAGAACTAATCCCCTATTCTAAGGGAACGATGAAGCCACCCTTAATGGCATAGTTTATTCAATGTGATGTATTCTCTCCCTTATCTCAATTCTTGTTTCTCAATTCTGTTTTTATTGTGTCAATCAAAGGGCCCTTGGTTAACTTGTCAAGTGTGATGAGACTTGGTAGGTAATTCACGGTTAGGACTTGAATTGGGAACACTAGTTAATTATACCATTGGTAGTGGATAGGAGATTGGTGCAACCTTATAGGGACCAAGAACTTAATAGAGTCTAACTGTGGGTTATGAGACTTGGTAGGTAATTAACTTACATGTTAGATATGCCCTTCTAAGCATTGGGAGTGCTGTTAGGAGAAATTGGGGGTCTCGGTTGACAATGAAATTGAACCTAGGGAGTAGATGATCATCACTTGGATAACTTGCATGATTGGGTAGGTGGATTCACGACCTTAGAAGCTTGAAATCATAACTTTTATTTCGTTGTTATCTGTTAGTGTTTAGTTAATTGAATTTGATACCTTTTGTTATTTTAATTCTCTCTCTCTTCTAAACCAATTGTTCTTGTCTTGATCAACGCTATAAATTTCCCTATTAAATTGGTTAAATTGGTGTTCCAATCCTTGTGTTCGACCTTGGTATTTACTTACCGTGTTTTTATTACTTGCAACGAACCAGTAGACTTGCCGGATCGTCATCAAGTTTTTGGTGCCGTTGTCGGGGATTGGCACAACCAATTTTCCTAATTTTTTAGGAAATTTGATTCTTTTGATTAAGCAATTTTTATTTTATTTTTTGCATTTTTATCTCTTTTTACTTCTTTGATCCCACTTGGTCTTGCCTTGTTTTTGTGTATGCGAGGTACCCTTCCACAGGAAAACTTGCTATACGACCTAGAGATCACCAGGACCGAGAAGAGGTTGAGGAAGGAACATAGAGATAAAAAGAGGCTTGAAGCAAACCAACTCATCAATCCAGAAGGGATGGTGGAAGAAAATCCTCAGGCTTACAAGCCTCTCTATGAGTACAATTTTCCTCACTTGGATGATTGTGCTTCAAGTGTTGTTAGGCCTCCCATCATGGCCAATTCTTTTGAGATGAGGCAACTTGCCTTCACACAGGTGCATAATGATCAATTTGATGGGAGTGCTAGTCAAGATACTCACAGGTATATTTCTCACTTCTTAAAGATATGTGATATGTTCAAATCTCCGGGAGTTTCAGTGGACGCCTATCGTTTGTGACTATTCGCTTTCTCTCTATGGGGCAGAGCACGCGATTGGTTGGACTTGAACTTGGATCGTGCTAGTATTACTACTTGGGAATAGATGGCTTAGAAGTTCCTCACGAAATTCATTCCTCCTTAGAGAGCGACACAATTGAAGATAGTCATGATTTTGTTCAAGCAACATGATGATGAGTCTTATAATGAAGCTTGGGAAATATATAATGTGCTTTTGAGGAGATGTCCTTCTTCCTACTTTGACTTGGTAACTACAGTTTAACACTTCTTCAATGGGTTGAAGGGCCGCTACCAAATGAATTGTGATGCCGCAGCTGACGGTTGTTTCTCTTATTTATCAGCAGAGGATGCATGGGCGTTACTTGAGAAGATGTCCAGGAATGATTACAACTACAATATGGACACTTCTAATGCTTCCGAAATCAATACCGCATCATTAGAGGCTATTCTTGAACAGAACACACTTTTGAAGAAGTAATGTGAGGCACTTTCTAGCAAGATAAAGGTTAATGCAGTGCAAGAAGGGTTGCCTCCAGGTTGTGATTTTTGCAATGGTGATCATGCCAATGAGAGTTGTCCTATTAATTTTTCTCAGGAACATGTGGACTCGTGTCATAACTTCTATGACACTGTGTCACAGAACAACTATCAGAGGAATAGGCAGAATGACTACAATCAGAGTCGGGGGCGCATTAGGAGAGACCATCCGGGTTTCACAAGGAGCAACACTAGTGGTGGTCTAGCTGGGAAAACAACAACATAATCGGAGGCCGAACTATGGAATTCAACAAAGATAACACCCAAATGGCTCTCCCCAACCTACTCAATTGCAAATCACGGATGGTGGGAAGCAGTCTTGGGAAGTTGCCTTTGAGAAATTAGCTAGTCATACTTGCACGGCCATTGAGAAGCTGATAGTGCATATTGATACTTCCATTGATAAGTTAGCAACTCGTACAGGGTCGACAATCCAACTCTTGGAAACTCAGGTAGCACAGCTAGCGAAATAGATGAATGAGCGTCTTCCAGGAACTTTTCCGGGTAACACAGTGGATGACCTCAAGGCCCAATGCAATGCCATATCCACTAGAAGTTGTAAGGTGTTGGAGCCAAGGGGGAATACTTTGAAGACTAATGAAGATCAAATTCCAGAGGTACCATATGTGGATGCGTAGCAAGCCAAAGAAGATGAGGTAGCTAGTGAGAAAGTGCCGGAACAAGGAGGAAGTTGAAATTAATGGATGAAGAATTCCAAAAGAATAAGTGGGTTGAGCCCCAAGATCTCCCTCCCTTAATGAAGGTACCATATCCAAAGAGATTGAAGAAGCCTGTGCAAGACAAGCAATTTTCTAAGTTCCTTGATATCTTCCGCAAGCTTCAAATTAACATTCCTTTTGCGGAAGCCTTGGAACAAATGTCATCCTATGCCAAGTTCATGAAGGAGATTCTCTCCAAGAAGCGGAAGATTGTTAATGAAGAAAGAGTTGCTTTAACCGAGGAGTGTAGTGCAATCCTTCAAAGGAAGCTACCTCCTAAGTTGAAGGATCCGGGCTCTTTTAGTATACCATGCACCATTGGAGAGATGACTATTGGGAAGGCACTATGTGATCTATGAGCGAGCATCAACTTAATGCCCCTATCCATGATGAGAAGGCTTGGAATTAAAGAAGTCAAGGGCACAATGATGTCATTCCAACTTGCGGACTGGTCAATCAAATACTCTCATGGGGTAGTAGAAGATTTGCTAGTAAAGGTGAGCAAGTTTATTTTTCCTGTGGATTTTGCGGTACTTGACATGGATGAAGATGCCAATATTCCTCTCATATTGGGTTGACCATTCTTGGCTACCGGGCGAGTATTGATTTATGTGCAACTAGGTAAGCTCACACTTCGGGTGCAAGATGAAAAGGAGGAATTTGATGTCTTTGAAGCTATGAAGCATCCAGTGGAGAAGGCTAAATGGTATAGTGTGGATGTGGTGAAGCCTCTTGTCAAACCAACTCATACACATGAAGCAAATGGTTCAACACAAGAAGGGGTGTTGGTAAAATCCCACACTTTTGAAGATTGCATGGAAAAGGATGAGCCAGCGCACTTGGGGCATAAAGATGAGTTGCATAGATATATTAAGGATGACACAAGCAAGTTAGAGGGAAACCACAAGAGCATCACGAGTCACTAAATAAAGTGGCTAGAGCAAAAAGGATGCTAGATCCAATCAAGCTCAATGAAATCCGCTTGAGAGCTTATGAGAAAGATCGAGGCAAAAAGGGGCAACCCAAGGTTCGGCTCGATGATCCAATTATCCCTATAAAGAAGTTATTTCCAAACCAACTGAAGTCTTATTGGGGAGTGAAGGTTAGGAAGAAAACAACTCTTCCTCATGATGCTTTTAAGGAAGGTTACAAAGAGCCCGAGGAGACATTTGATGATAGTGGCCAAGGGTTTAAAATTCTTTTTATGGAAAAAGGGGTTGGAGGCCATCTTGATGAGTTCGCAGTGACTTAGCCTTTTGGGGCTATGACCGGCAGGCTCGGGACGTTAAACAAGCACTTCTTGGGAGGCAACCCAAGGGTTATATCCTTTGTTGCATTTAAAAAGAGTCATAAAAATACAAAGTGTCTTCATATAGGGTCCTTAGTTAGAAAATTGCATTAGAAAAGCATGTACGACTTAGATGCATTTAGGAGTAGAGGGGAAGAATTATTCCATGTTTCTGTCTCACCTCGCAAACTAGGCCTCACCTCGCGATCTTGGAAAACCCAGGAAAGGAAGTGTTGGCTGGCTCGCCTCTCGAACTACAATTCGTCTCGCAAGCCTGAAAGGTAGAATCTCGGAGGTTTGAACCTCTTTCTGCTTCACAAAACCAAAAAAAAATAGTGATTTGTTTTGATGCCTCGGTTCGTTTGGTATGCTAATCTACTGGATCAGGATCCTCATCCAGGAGGGGGCGAGTCCAAGGCAAAGTTTTGATGGTTTTCAGGTGGATGAAACTCCAAAGGAGGAATCCATGAAGACTAGTGAGCCGGAAGGGAAGGAAGAGAATGAAGAGAGGATGATCAATGAAAGTTTGGGGTCCTTTCGGATCCCACGAGATAACAATTTCTAAACCTTACTCTTTTTCTTTTCTGTTTCTTCTCTTTTTGCTAATTGGTCATTTAAATAAATAAGTTGATAGAGTAGTGTTGGTAAGTTTTTGTGGATTGAATTGAATGAAACTTTGGTGGAATGCATGAGTTGTTTGAAAAAGTTTTTGATGAACCCCTCTCGACACTTTAATGTTGAATTCCCCCTTGTGAGAATTGAAAAATGAGCTTAGATTGGTTGTTGTGATGCATGATTTACAATAAGTTTGGAGTGAAGGGGTGCATGCTTAGGAATTGTATCTCGGTCAAACATTTTGTAAAAAGTCTGGGTGAGAATTTGAGCCTCCATCATTGTTCTTAATTGAGTGAATCACGTTAAGTTGCATTTTCCCGGATTTGCTTGAATCTTTTCATGGTCTGCATATCTATATGTTTTGCATCATATGATTAAGCCATGTTTTTCTTTGAATTAACTACTAGGCCATAAATTGAACCAATCTTGATGAATGATCCCTAGTTAGCCACATTGAGCCTTGAAGTCTATTGTTCTTGATGACCTTACATTAGAAGCCCATTAATCCGGAAAAATCATAATTGCCTTATCCTAGGATTTAGGAGAGCATGGAATCTTTAGCTTGTGAGTATGATTTTGGAACTAAGTTTGGGGTGGCTGCAATGAGTCATGATTCATAGTTGAGAAAAAGAAAGAAAAATGTTGAAGCCAAAGGCTTGAAAAAAAAATGGTTAGAATTGCAAATATGCCAAAAAGGGTAATGTGAAAAAGAAAGTATAAAAAGGAAGAAGGTTGTAGCCACCTAGAGCAAGAAAGAAGTGAAAGTATGAGAGTGATTAATTGTTGTAATTTCCTATTTCATGCTCTCATAAATCCTAGTGACTAAGCATCGATCCTTTGCATATCCTACCTCGAGCCAGGCCCCATTACAACCTTGAAAAGTCCTTTTGATGATGCATGCATATTTTTGTGGGAACTTTGTTGAGATGAAAATCAAATCTATGGAAAGTGCACTTAATGGTGAAATGAGTGAAAAATTCTTGACCTTTGATAAATTGAGCGGAAGAGTGATTCACTAAATGCCCTTGTGAGGAAGGCAAGTGTTTGAATTTGGTGATCTTCCTTTGTTTGTATTACTGGATCCTTGACTTTGAGGTAATGATTGCATTCATGATTAACCTCTCTTTGTTCAAAGTAGATGAATGGGGGATTGCTATAATGAATAATGGGGGGGGCATTTAATTGAAAAATAATTTGATAACAAGTGCATAAAGCTCGGTTAAAGTCGGTTTAGTCCATTGTACTTACCTTTTCTTGAGTTCCTTTTGATTTTTAGTCTGTTTGGGGACAAACAAAGTTTAATTTTGGGGTATTTTGATAAGCCTCCGTCTTATCTAGTTTTACAGCTAGAAAGGCCAAGGTTTTGGTACCAATTGAGCGATTTAACCTCGCTAAACACCCAAATTTGGCTTCTTTTGTCCCTAAGCAAGGTTTTGGGTCTTTTAGTGGAATTTTACGAATTTCTGGTTAACTTTGAGTTATTTTAGCCTTTTATTTCTTCTTTTATTTTTCAGGTGAAAAGTGAAGCTTAAGGAAGCTAGGAAAGTGAAGAAAACAAGCAAAAAAGGGAAATCTGGTAGATTCGCCTCGTGAATCAATGCTCGCCTTGCGAGCCAAAGAAGCAAACTGAGCAAGAACATGCAACATTTCTGGCTTGCATCGCGAGCACCTGTTCGTCTTGCGAGAGCACGTTGAGCCCAACCACTATATATAGCTTGTTTTAGGGCAGAATAGGAACCTTTGGTCACATAGACTAATCCTAGTTTCTTTGGAGCCGCGTCTCGCTGAGTTTTTCTGTTTCCATAGTTGTAGAATGAATTCTTTTGACTCTTGCGTTGTTACTGTGATTATGAGGAACTAATCCCCTATTCTAAGGGAACGATGAAGCCACCCTTAATGGCATAGTTTATTCAATGTGATGTATTCTCTCTCTTATCTCAATTCTTGTTTCTGAATTCTGTTTTTATTGTGTTAATCAAAGGGCCCTTGGTTAACTTGTCAAGCATGATGAGACTTGATAGGTAATTCGCACTTAGGACTTGAATTGGGAACACTAGTTGATTATACCATTGGTAGTGGATAGGAGATAGGTGCAACCTTATAGGGAACAAGAACTTAATATAGTCTAACTGTGGGTTATGAGACTTGGTAGGTAATTAACTTACATGTTAGATATATCCTTCTAAGCATTGGGAGTGTCGTTAAGAGAAATTGGGGGTCCCGGTTGACAATGAAATTGAACCTAGGGAGTAGATGATCATCACTTGGGTAACTTGCATGATTGAGTAGGTGGATTCGCGACCTTAGAAGCTTTAAATCATAAATTTTATCTCATTGTTATCTGTTAGTGTTTAGTTAATTGAATTTGATACCTTTTGTTATTTTAATTCTCTCTCTCTTCTAAATCAATTGTTCTTGTCTTGATCAATGCTTTAAATTTCCCTATTAAATTTGTTAAATTGGTCTTCCAATCCTTGTGTTCGACCTTGATATTTACTTACCATGTTTTTATTACTTGCAACGAACCGGTACACTTGCCCGATCGTCATCAAGTTTTTGGCGCCGTTGCCGGGGATTGGCACAACCAATTTTCCTAATTTTTTAGGAAATTTGATTATTTTGATTAACCAATTTTTATTTTAATTTTCTGCATTTTTATCTCTTTTTACTTCTTTGATCCCACTTGGTCTTGATTTGTTTTTGTGTATGCGAGGAACCCTTCCACAGGAAAACTTACTATACGACCCATAGATCACCATGACCGAGAAGTGGTTGAGGAAGGAACATAGAGATAAAAGGAGGCTTGAAGCAAACCAACTCATCAATCCTGAAGGGATGGCGGAAGAAAATCCTCCAGTTTGTAAGCCTCTCTATGAGTACAATCTTCCGCACTTGGATGATTGTGCTTCAAGTGTTGTTAGGCTTCCCATCACAGCTAATTCTTTTGAGATGACGCAACTTGCCTTCACACAGGTGCAGAATGATCAATTTGATGGGAGTTCTAGTCAAGATCCTCACAGGCATATTGCTCACTTCTTGGAGATATGTGATATGTTCAAATCTCCGGGAGTTTCAGAGGACGCCTATCGTTTACGACTATTCCCTTTCTCCCTTCGGGGTAGAGCACACGATTGGTTGGACTTGAACTTGGATCGTACTAGTATTACTACTTGGGAACAGATGGCTCAGAAGTTCCTCACGAAATTCTTTCCTCCTCAGAGAGCGGCGCAATTGAAGATGGCCGTGACTTCCTTCAAGCAACATGATGATGAGTCTTATAATGAAGCTTGAGAAAGATATAATGTGCCTTTGAGAAGATGTCCTTCTTCCTACCTTAGCCGGATCCACGGCTATCCCACCTTTAGAGGTGACATGTCATAAGGAACTCGATCACCTCTTCTAGCCAAAACTCACACTTAGACAACTTAGCATACAACTGTTTCTCCTTAAGGGTCTGTAAGGCTACCCTCAAGTGGCCCTCATGTTCTTCCTTGGTCTTGGAGTACACTAAGATGTCATTTATGAAAATCACCACAAACTTATCCAAGTAAGGGTGAAAGGTCTTGTTCGTATAATCCATGAACACAACATGAGCATTAGTCACACCAAATGGCATAACCAAATACTCATAGTGACCATAACGCGTTCTAAACGCAGTCTTCAGGATGTCCTCAGACTTGAAAATTAGGAGGACTAAATTCGCCAAAAAAAAAAAAGTTGACGGACCAATTTCACCAAAGTAAAAATCTTGAGGGACTGAAACTGCATTTTAACCTTGATTTTATTTTCTCATTAAACTATTTTTACTGGGTGTATTAACACTGCGTTATTACAGCGTATGCACGTTTACTAGACAATAATATTAAGCATTTTAGTGAACATTTTCTAGAATGTTCTCACCAAACTTGTTAGTAAAGCCCATTATTTTATATTAGTTAAGTCCAATTAATATAAAGATAGCCTCAGTTACCAAACTCGTATCACTAAAATGTTCTTTTAACTTTAAAAATGGTTTTTACCCTTGTTTTTAGGAGCAAATACTATAATTATTTTGTAAATTTATTACCATAAATTGAAAAAATTATATTGTATATTTTTATAAAATATATAATAATTTAAAATTTATGCTATTATTACTTAATATATTAGATTAAATTTTAAAAATTATTATTCAATTATTACCGGTTCAACTATGGTTAGTCCATTGAACCTTGAACCGATGCCTTCACTGGTTCAATGACCAGTCCGATTTTAAAAACATTGACCTCCGGTCCAAAATATAAGAAACAAAACCCTAATTAAAATACACATACCAAGGAAATGTATTGGAATGAGTTAATTGTAATTAATACTAGTATAAATTTCCAAAAACACCAATTATAATTTTAATTAATATTCTGATGGCCTATAATTAATTACAGTAATTAATAAGGGCAATATTGGAAATCAGTATTTAATATGTGTGAAAATTGATGCATGTGACTTATATTTTGGACAAAAAAAGACCCATTTATTTTTTATATTGTGGACCCGAGGTAGTATTAAGTAGACTATTTTTTAATAGAAGTTACCGGTCAGCCAGCTGGCTTCTTATCTTATGAAATATTTTTGATTTATTTTTTAAAAGAAAAATGCTAACAAGTATCCTTAGGTAATTTGTTAAGAAATCAAAACTAAAAAGTTTGTAATGGAAAATTGTGTGTTTAATATATTGAAAAATGTTACACTAAGTTTTTCAATACAAATTTTCCTTAACCAATATCCTTAGGGCACTCGTTAACAAGACCTCTTTTTAAAAATATATTTGGGATTAGATCGTTTATGGTTCAGTTGTTTTAGTTTTTAAAACCGATCTAATCCAATCTAAATTGATTAATATTATATAATATATTTATTTATTCGTTCTTGAATTATATATTTGATCATAGCTAGTGAACTTAATTTCTCAGACACTTATCCAATATCATGTGATTAAATAATATTCTTATCAAATGAAATGATTAATTTCTATTTTATATTTTCTTTTAATTCTATTTTTCTTTCAATAAGCTAAATTGCATTCAACTCATAAAATTCTAGGCTTCAATTTTTTTTATCGGAAACCAATTAAATTGAGAATTAATTGGTTTGGTTTTCAAAATTTTAACCTGTCCAATCAAATTCTATGAAAATCAACATAAATAATATCATTTGTCTATAAAATAATAAAAAAATTTACTTAAAATATATTTTTGTTTATAAAAAATATACCAACATGTCATTTAATTTCATAAATAATTAAAAATAAAATGAATTTTTTGAGTTGATAAATAATTTCTTTTTATAAAAAACACACACACACACACACACACACACACACACATATATATATATATATATATATATATTTATTTTGAAAGTCATATAAAAAGCATATAAACATGTCTTTTTATGTTTATTGAAAGTATAACTTTTTTTTTTGAAAGCCATATAAAAAGCATACCAATTAAATCCTATTGCATCTTTCTCGTACTCCAATCACTGGATATAAAATATGTGTTTATTTAGTATAAACTATCCATGTTAATTTTTTTTACATTATTAGCCAATCAGAAATTATTAAGTGTGTGACTTTTAAGATATAGTTATGATAAGATTCAAATATTTCTAATGATATAATAATTTATGATTAGTTGACATGTATTGTAAAAAATATTTACACCGAACTTAGTTTTTTCTTTTTTGATGGATATGTTTAGCGCTATATTCATATCCTGCAAGAACTTTGTTTCTGGGGGTGGTCTTCATTTGCAGAGACGTTCAATTGGGTATCAGGGGGTTGGTTTGGATGTTTGTTAGTTAATGTATTGGCTGATAACTACTTGTACTCTTTCATTTATAATATATTCGCCTTATAAAAAAAAAATCAGTTAAATCAATAAAATATTGTATGTCAGCCTCGTTTATTATTATTTTTTATAAACAAAAATTGAATATAACAGATACAAGGGATACCCTAACATATATACATAGAAGGTAAAGGGAGAACTAGAGATATGATTTCAATCAAGAGCAGTTTTAGCAACCAGGTTGAAAAATAACTAGAGATCTACCCCAAACCCAAAGAACCAAATAAACTAACACTGTACTAAGACTAAAACTAATGAAAGAAACCAAAGTAAAGATCCTTATACATAGGATTAAACACAATAACCGTAAAACCAAAATGCCTAAATGGATAAACCAACGACCAAGGCAGTCAAACAGTACAAGCAACATCCACCATCTTGATTGTCACTAAAGAGAAAGACCAAGTAACAATGTCACAAGCTCTATGCATAGGAAGCAGAAAACTCCACCAAACCTTGGAACAAAAGTTCACTTTATGGTATCCACTAGAGGCCTGCAAAAGATTTCCTCCAAATAAAGAGTGTATAAAATTGTAAGCTAGTTGCTAGCCGAAACCAACAAAAGAGGCCAAAGCTCCAAGAGACAATAATTGGCAACCGAAAATCACCAAACTCAAAGTCTCAACATCATAAAAACCACAACCAGTAGAGCAAAAGTATCTAAAACCAGAATATAGCATAAGGTCCATCACCACCACATGTCTTACTAAGAACCAAAAGCAAACTAACCAAAAGAAAACTAGTGCAGAGCGATCAAGAACCAAGGTAAAAACAAGATATAGGTTGCAAACAGAAGCAGGAAACCAAAAAAGGCCATAAGAACAGAAAACATACAAGGTGCCAAAGAACAAACAAGCACCAGACAGAGAAACAGAGAGGGACACAAGAGAAAAGAGAAAAAAGCACCTAAACAGAAAAGAAAAAAGTAAAAACAAAGAAGGAGGAACACAAGAGAAGCTAACCAGGAAGGCAACCTAAGCAAAAAAAAAAAGAAAGAAAGAAAAAAAGAGGACCATGGGGTGCAAAAAACAGAACAGAAGAAGAAAAACCAAAGAGAAGCCATAAGAGGGAACCAAAGGAAAAAAAGACTCAAGGACAAAAGAAAACAGACTGCAACACAAAACAACAAAACTAGACTCCCTGAACACCCCACTGAACCAACCCCCACCCAAGATCACTCACATTACCTAAAACCCTTTCAGTAGCCACACCTGCAAGAAAAAAAATAAAAGAGAAGCTGGTAGAGAAACAATAGATCAAACCAGGAAGGTTCAACCAAGAAGGCAACAAGCATGTTAACTAAGGCAAAAAAACATAGCACCTCACCAAGAACCACACAACCTCTCAAGAAAATTCACTCTCGTACAACCTCACAAACCACTCAAGCTCAAAGACCAAACAGTGGCACAGTGAGGACCAAAGAAGTCTTTCATCCAACATCCAACTGCATATTCCAAACCAAACAAAGAGAACCAAAGCTAGGACATCATAGTTTCAAGTCAAGCAGCCTAAAGGGTACAAACACCAACCAGAAAAGCAGTATCCCAGACCCTTTTGATAAGATGAGAACCAGGACCAAGATCGAGCTTTGATGGAGTCCAGTACAAACAATATATCTACTCTCCCATTAGAGAAAATCACCTCATTAAGCAAAAGCCAAATTGACCACACTGTTGCGTGCCAGTTAAGTTACCAACACTTCTTTCTTTTTTTGCCTCTGAAGATATTCCTATGAGCTGAGTAATGGGGTAACACGTCATAATGCAGCAGAAAGGTTGATCTATCCACCTATAAACATGCCACCACACCGGAACCGAGATAGGACAACAGCTAAAGAGATGGCTAGTCGATTCCTCTTGAGAACCACATAGCGCACAAACTGCTTGGCTAGCATCTGAAAGCACCGCTCTTGGACGGAGATTCGATCTTGTAGGAATCCTATTTAAGATGAGCTGCCATGAGAATGATTAAACCTTCCTCGGTGCACAGCATTTCCAGAAGTTCTTGAAAACCTGATCCATAACCGACCCATGGTTTTGTTCCCTTGACTGGACCTGTAAGATATTATAAGCCGACTTTATCGAGAAACCCAGGGAAACCTCAGGTACCCACACCCACTTGTCTCTTTCCGACCTGCTTAGGCATACACCAACTATTGTATCATTGAAATTTCCAAAAAGATGTTCCTCCCATGCAAAGAAACCTCTTCTCCATCGCCACCTCCACCTCCATATATTACCATCCGACCAGCCCATATCAGTTATTTTAGAATACTTGTCGGCTGGCAGTAAGAAAAGTCTAGGAAACACCTCCTTTAGATTCTCTACACCAAACCAAACGTCTTGCCATAATAAGGTGCCCTCTTCGTTCCCAACCCTCCTCCTAGTTTCCTTAGAGAACCAGTTCATCGGAGCATACTTACCATTTTCAATAGCACACAAATCCCTCCACCACTGAGATGAGTTTCTTAAATTCCAGACCCCTGTTTGTTGTTGACCACTTAGATCACCATATCTAGCCTCAATCAAATTATGCCAGCATACATTGTTCTCAACTAAGATCCTCCATTTCCACTTCCCTAGCAAGCTCAAATTAAAGAGGTCCAAATCTTTAACTCCTAATCCACCCTCCTCTTTTGGAGAACAAACCTTTTTCCAACTAACCCAAGCAATCTTTTTTTCTAGACTCGCAACCTCCCCATAGGAAGGATCTCTGTAAGCCAATCAAGATCTTCAAGACTTTCCTCGGAACTCTGTAAAAAGAGAAGAAAAAGAGTGGCAAGCTAGAGAGCACTGATTGTAAAAGCACGATTCTCCCACCCAAGGATAGATTTCTACATTTCCAACTCGACAATCTCTTCCTCATAGAATCGACCACAGGTTTCATTTCCAAGTTGCCTCTCTCTTTGGATTAACTCCTATTGGTAGACCAAGATATGTGAAAGGTAAAGAACCAGGTTTACAGCTCAGGAAGTTGGACCCATCTGAAAGGAATTCCCCACCTACATTGATCCCAATCAGGCAGCTCTTGTGGAAATTTACCTTTAATCTTGATACCAATTCAAAGCTTCTAAGAACAGCCTTTAAAGTCCACTGGTTATCAAAACTCGCTTTACCCACCAACAAGGTGTCATCCGCATATTGTAGGTGCGAGATACTCTGATCCTGAAGAAAATTATAGCCAGTGAATAAGCCTAGATCCACCACTGAATACATCAAACGACTCAACCCCTCCGCTACCAAAAGAAACAAAAAAGGAGCAAGAGGGTCACCCCGTCTTAAGCCTTTCTGAAGAGTCACCTGATCAGTCGGACTTCCATTAACAAGAATTAAGGCATCCCCTTTAAAAACACATGCATCCAACCATCCCAACCATTTATCACGAAAACCCATTCTAGCCAACAAGTACTTCAGGAAACCCCAGTCTACCGAGTCATACGCCTTTTCGAAGTCAACCTTAAAAATAAGACACTCATCCCCCCTCTTTCTCGCTAGATCGACAACCTCACTGATAGCGAGAACCCCGTCTAGGATCTGCCTATTGGCAATGAAAGCAGACTAACAATTTGAGATTAAAGAGCCAATAACCACCTTAAGCCGATTTGTAAGCAGCTTGGAAATTAACTTGTGGATACAGCCAATTGGTGAGATTGGTCTGAAATCCGACACTTCCTATGGGTTATCTCGCTTAGGAATTAAGACTATAAAAGATGAGCTCACCCTTTTTGGTAGAGCTGAATTACTGTAAAACTCTTCCATAAGCGAGAAGACCTCATCCTTGATAACTTCCCAAAAAGTATTTATAAAGGTAAAATTGAAACCATCCGATCCTGGACTTTTTTCTCCTTCACAGCTCCAAACAACTTCCTTGATTTCATCCATTGCGAAAGGAGCCGTTAGAAATGCAGAATCATCTAAGGTAATAGCGTTAAAAGCAATTCCATCCAGGGTAGGCCTCATTCTAAAATGCTCTGAGTATAGTGTTTTGAAGTATGACACTACCTAATTCCTAATGCCAGTCACACCTTCGACCCAATTGTCACCCACCAAAAGAGCTGTAATACATTCTTAACACAAGAATGGAAATTTTGAATTTGCATCCCCCTCTCTCAAGAAATTGTTAAAGACGTGTCAAAAAAAAGTTGTCAAGAAATTTGTAGGTGTCTGATTCCCTATTTCGTCCACTTAGATTGTGCCATATGAGACTTAACACCATGTGCTAAAAGAAATTGGCATTACAAGGCTTATGGTCTTAATCATTTATTTATTTAATAATGTGTACCGACGGGGGATTTTGTCCTTAATCGAAACATGATTTTCCGATGAATTTTCCATAGGTGAGTTTAGTGCAACACTACCAACGACCTATCCATCGAAAATTTTTCACGCCAAGAAAATTTGCCAAAACACTCCAACAATACCGACGGATTCAAGTCGATAAGTTTACTGGTGAGTGCCTATCCATCGGTAACTCATGACTTTTAGTATTCAGAGTTACCGACGGGAGTATCCATCGATAACATCTTCCATACAGATGGAGACGAGGGCCGGTGGTATCGGACCGTCGAAAATCGAGCAAATTCTTGTAGTGAAATTTTTTAGTATGAATTTGTTAACGAATTGTTAAAGACTTCATAAAAAAAGTTGTCAATAAATTTGTAGCTCAATTAGGGCCTGATGATGCTATTTTTCACGAGGCCAGCTATTCTCAGCTCAAATGATTGTGTGCCTTCAACATTATTTAAAGAAGAAAAAATTGACTGCCATAGGTACATGTGTTTGTTGGTAGCAACAAAAATATTTACATGAAAGATGTGCTTTAAAATAGCAACTATCCGATTTAATACTTATCGAGACATCGATCATATATGCATTAAAATATTAAGAGTTTAATTTTTATGTACCGTCTGTATAAAATATTTTTATATTGACATCCAGTAGTATTTTTAAAAATTAATATTATCATGATTTCTCTCTTAATTATTAAAATAAAAGTATAAATGTCAAAATATTAGTGTGTAATAGTGTAAAACTTTTTACACTAACAATATATACTACTTTAATCCTTAAATTTATATATATATATATATATATATATATATTATAAATAACATATTATATGATTGTTAATTAAAGATATAAAATTTATTCATATAGTTTTTTGGTTTCCCAAGACATATAGCCCGTGTGCAAATATGAAGATTAATCTTTGGAGGTGGCTAAGACTACAAGGACGACAAAGCTCTCCCTCAAGAGGTTTTCCACTTTTGGCTTGGTGTACCACACCATGTCCCAACCAATAATATCCTATCATGTAAGATAAAATTGTATTTAATATTTAAAAAGTAGAATACATGACAGGATATTATTGGTTGGGAAGTGATATATCAAAATGAGACAGGGATACTAGTTCTTGAAATATATTGTATGTATAATTAAAATAGAGATGCCGTACATATACATTTAAAAAAACAGTTTTTCTAACCTATGCAATATGCAATATTGCATAGGATATTCAACCTTGTTGGAACTAGCTCTAACTTGCTTGGTGAGCTTGTGATCTATAGGTTGAACACTTACCTGTCTCCTCCAATGTAAATGTTACTTATGTATATGGGTTTGAGTACCCCTATTACTCTTATCTATACAATTTTGCTTATCAAAAAAAAAAAAAATTTGCATAGGATAAGACCCATTAATTAACCAAAATAAACTCAATGTTAATTAATTATGTCAAGCTCATTAATTGTGATTTTTTTTGAAAAATCAATTATCTAACTCCTATTTATTTGTTTGGATTCACATTCCTATATCAATATCTCTTCCAACCAAAAAGTAATTACCCAATATCTCTTCCCACCGAAAATAAATAACCATTTGATTTTCATTTTTTTAAGCTTATCCTCTCTTTTCCAAAGACTCCCCCTCAACATAAATTAGAAATTTTTTTTGTCACAACAAAGAAAACTACAAAAGGTACGTTGGCAGCAAGAAAGAAAATGTTTTATTCCCTCCTTATTTCTAAACTTTAATTAAATCCTGCTTTTGTCAAACGTTTTAGATTAAATTTGTAAGAATGTGTTTTATTGAAGTATGTTTTGTGAGAGACACGATTTCTGGATATTTAACTGTTTTGTGTTTTCATATTCCACTCTGTGCTTCTTTTTCTATTGCTATTCAAATTTATTATTTTTTGAATTTTGATTGAAAACCATTTTTTATTTTATAATTTTCTAAATATTAGGGAAAAGGCAACACAGTAGGATTTAAATTTATAATTATATTAACCTAATTAATATAGTTATATTAGCTAGTCAAAATGTGTAGGTTTGTCAAAAATAAAAAAACTGTCGTTATAAAATAAATAAAAATAATTTTTAATCAAAATCCAAAAATGATTCTTAATTTTTGGTAGGAAGAGACATTGATAATTAATTTTTGATTGGAAGAGATATTGATATAAAAAAATTAATCCAAACAAATAAATAAGAGGGAGATTCTTAAAAAAATATAATTAATGTGCTTGACATGATTTAACATCGGATTAATCATGGTCAATTAATGAGTGCTGTCCTATGAAAAAAACCGTTAAAAAAAACGTGTTGAAATTAATAGGATTATTAAACTTATCTCATAGTGCATCTGGACAAATACCATGCACAAGCAAATGGCTATAAATAGTTTGCCTCTCTTGCTCCAATACTCATCGAGGCAAACAAGAAAACCACAAACCCTTAATCAACCCATGGCTTTCAGAAAGCAACCATGTGCATTCCTCCTCCTCTTTGCCTTTTCAACACTAGTTTTTTTCATCATCAACTCCTGTGAAGCCATTGAATGTGTTGGCCCCGGTAACATTTCTGTGTACTGGGGTCAGCATTCAGCAGCCGAGGGCACCTTGAAGGAAGCATGTGAAACTCGCAACTATCAGATCGTGATCCTCGAATACCTCATTGTCTACGATGATGGAATCACCACCCCTATCCTAGACTTGTCAGGCCATTGTAACCCCTCTGATCCCGACTCTGCTCACCCATGCTCCGAGCTAGAGAACCAAATAAAATACTGTCAAGATCAAGATATCAAAGTTTTCCTTTCCATAGGGCAAGATAGAGTCAAACCACCCACAAATCGTGTCTCCACTCTTGCATCATCATCAGCTGAGGATGAGAGTGTGGCAAAGAAAACTGCCAAATACCTTTTGGAGAACTTACTCAGTGGGAATCCTGATGGTCCACTAGGAAGTGTTTCCTTGGATGGCATTGATATAGAAGACGTGGGAGGTACTGCCCACTTGCAATGGGACGAACTAGTTAAGGAAATTAAAAAGTCCACACCTCGAAAGATTTACCTATCCGCAGCACCACAATGTGTATACCCTGATCGCAACCTCGATAAAGCTATCCAAACTGGCCTTATCGATTATATATGGGTTGAGTTCTTTTACCAGAACCCTTGCATATATTCAACTAAAGAAGGTGCTAAGGATCTTTTGACTGAATGGGGAAAATGGACCTCTGGTGTTCCCAAGGACAGCAAAATATTCTTGGGGCTTACAGCTTCTAAAGATATAGCCGGTTATATAGAACCTGGTGTTTTGAAGTCTGATGTTCTTCCAGGAGTAAAGAAATCTTCCAACTATGGTGGAGTTATGATTTGGGACAGGTCTTTTGATATAAAGAATGACTATAGTGGGCAGATAAAGGACAGTGTTGCCAAATCTTGCAGATGTGTGTGTGATCAGCCAGCATCGACCAATTTCTATGGCCTGCAGCAAGGACGACCTTTTCCCATGTAAGATACTGGCCAGAATTTCAGCATACCGGTTGGTTTGCTATATATTATGCACTATATTATGTATGGAATAAATAAGTAGCTTCATACAGTCTATATATGTATGGAATAAGCTACATAGCATATGTAATTAAGTTTCTTATGTGTGAGCTCTATGTATGAATTAAGCAGCTACCAATGTATAATTATGTACCCTATCCTTGTTTGATTACTAGCATGTAATGGATTTGGCTTGAAATTAAAGACTGTGTTTTTATGCATCACTATTATATTAAATACAAAATATTGAACATTATTATATTATTTAATATGATGCTCTCCCTCACCGTGCCCGGATCACCCTCAGTGGGATTAGAAGATGATGCTCTCGTCTTTTTAAGACATTGAGCTAGCCTTATTCACCCGGAAACCTTAAATTCATTCCCTAGTTAGTTTATATGCAGTTTAATTTCCGAGTTGTCCACGTGTATCAGATTTTATACAATTAATGTTCGCATGGCTGTGTTGATAATTGAGATGCTGTCAAAGGTACAAGATGGGTGAATGTTCAATAATATTAAAACGAAATATGTTTTAAATCTAACTTTATTTTTTTTATAAAATAGTTTTAAGTTAAATAATTTTTTTTTTTAAAAGAAGAGAGTGCATTTCCCGATTAAATCATTGAGAAATAAAAAATCATGAAAATTTAATTAATTTGATTCTCGAGAATTTCAAGTGTCAATTAAATTAGTCTTTTTAAGGATAAATATAGTCCCATCTAAGACTAATATGACCGTTATTTAAGTTTAGGGACAAAATAAATTTTTTCCCTTAAGGACCAATTTGAGTATTTATTAAAAAAAAACTTTATGTTTGAATACATATTTGTATTTGTTTGAATTTTTAATTTGTTTTTTGTACAAATGAATGTTATAGCTAGTTTTTCTACTACATATTTCAAAAAAAAAAAAACTTTCTATTTTAATAGATATTTATATTTGCTTAAATGTCATAGTTCCTTTATATATATATATATATATATATATATTTATATTTGCTTAAATGTCATAGTTTCTGGACTCTCATACTAACGTGATAGTCATGTCAGGTCAAAACCGACGGCGTTAGGTCAAAATTAACGGAAAAGACTAATGTGAAAACATAACGTAACATATAGAACCAATAATAAAAAAAAAGTACCTAAAACCCATAAAAAAACAAGTCCAGAAAAGTAAATGGCCTAAACACCAAACAACAAACAAGATTCCTCCCTACACATCTAACAAAAAATTGTAAACGAATCTTTATGCAGTATGTGCTAAATTTGAAACAGCAACAATAGCAATTTCTGTGAATCTTTAGCATAAATAACGATACTCCTGTGACCTGTCCAAGGGAAATTAACCCAAGCATGATCAACCACATCAACCACCCACGTGATGAGCTAAAGTACTCTTAGGCAATATTTGTGATTTGTTTTTCGGGGTGGAAGGAAACAAAAAGAGAGGTTAATTATCCCCCTCTTATTTGCGGGTTCTATTGATTGGAAGGAAATATTTTGGAGTGTTTTAATTAATCCTTATTCTTCTTCTCAACCCACTTTATTATTATTATTATTATTTTTCATTTCACCTCCAAACAAGGAGAGGGATATACTCTCCTTCTCCTCCTCCGTCTCCCCTTTCTTTTCTCTTTGATCTCCTCCCTTTCCCTTTCCCTCCAAACTCGCAGACAGGACCTTAGTCACGGTTGCTACCCAGATACCAGCACAATGAACAACCCCCGAGAGTATGCACCCCACTTACCAGGAAGACTACAAGAGATGTAACCGATCTATGGATGTGTGAGAGGAAGATCACAATAACAAGAGAGGTAGAGAGCATATTGATACTCATAAGGCAACATTGAAGTTGATTGATTGAAAAAGTTAGTGAATTATACAATAGATGCACTTATTTATAGTTAGTGTTCTACACTAACTAACTAACTAACTAAAATCTGAAACTAACCTAACAAACTAACTGAATTCTTAATCTCTGTTACCCCCTCTCAAGCTGATAGGTGGTAGTGCCACAATCAACTTGAACTACAAGCATTCAAAAAGAAGAAAATGACTACAACCTGTAAAAGTAAATGGACACTAAAAAACAACTAAAAAAAACACACATCAAGGCCCAACAAACTAATCCAATATCCCAAACAGAGAACAATGAAAACGGGCCCAGGCCCAAAAGGAAGGGGAAATGCAGTTGGAGAGGAGAACACGAGTAATTCCTAGTTGTCTTTGCATTCCAACGCTCCAAGGCACCCAAGGCAAAGAAGAAGCCGGTCCTAGTGGCGGTCGCTGGTGAAGGAGTCGTTGTCAGAACAAGCTTCTCAAGCATAAACCATGGAAGATTGAGTGGGTCTTTTGCAACGAAGGTGGAATTAGTGATGACTTCCTCGAACGTGCGTACGATGAACACCGAAATGAAGTCGATGGTGGCGGATTTGTGAAAATCGATGACCTGCACAGGCGGTGAACGGTGCTGGCTAGAATCTTGGAGATGGAGGCAGAGGAGCTGTCGATTTTGTCCATCGTGAGGAGAGAGAGTGCGCCTCGACGAACTCATAGCTGTTCCACTGGGATCGAAAACGAACTCAGAGCAGGGTGATGGGGGCGCCGGCATCGTCGCGGTGGAGCTGTAGATGCCGATGAGAATTTCGTCGGGATCAAAGACGGTAAGAAGCTGATAGAGTTCAGAAATGGCAGATACTGAGTCGCATAAGAGGTTGATGAAGGAGGCGATGTCGAGATCGGCACGGCGACTGTCGAAGGCAGGGGAATCTGGTACCAGATTCACCGGTTCAAGAGTTACCAGATCTACCTTCCCCTTCTTCGGTTTCTCGGCGGCTTTAGAGCCCATATCGGCGACGACGAAAGAATAAGTGCCTGATTTAGGATCCAAGAACGGTGGCATAGCATCACTGTTGATGGCGACGAGAGTGCATGAGATTTCTCCAATATTGATTGCAGAACCCTCTATCTCCGGCTCGATCAACTTGATCGGAATCACTGGAGCCGTATCAAGATCCGAGTCTTGCCGGAAACTACCGAAAACAATTTCACAGTGGCCGTTCTCCTCCTCTGAATTGGAATAATGTTCTTCTTCCTCTGAATCTGAGCCACTGAGATCTTCATCCATGTCATTTGCGGAAGCACGGTATCGCTCTGATACCAACCACGTGATCATAGAGGTGAAGACTAGCTTTATATAAGAAATAGAGCTTAGAAGCTTGAAAGCTTGCTAGTGAGAAAAGTTTCTCATAGGGAATCATATTGAAAAAGATGATTAATTGTGTACATGATGCTCTTATTTATAGAGCTTGATTGAGCTAACCATATGTAACTAATTCCTAACCAACTAACTAACCATATATTCTATTACCCTCCCGCAAGCTGATAAGTGATAACACCACAATCAGTTTGAATTACAAAATCATCAAAAGAAAAAAAAAACATCAAAAGAAAGAAAAGGTTATTATAACCTGTAAAAAAAAAGGACACTAAAACAACTAGGAAAAAAAAATAGCCAAGACCCAACAATAATGCACAATCTAGTAGACAGAAATAAAACTTGAAAGCCCAAAACTTATCCAAAAAAAAAACTGAAAAGCCCAAGCAGTTTAGCCCAGCTCAATAGCGTCACCATTCCAAACCCTAACTTTCTTTGTTATTCCAGTTCTCCAAGAGAAATTGGGATCCGGTGGAGAAGGGATACACAGAAGAGAGGTCCATGGTGGGTACGATGGCTTCGACAACGGAGAAGAGATTGAAGACGCCGTTGACGGAGACAAAAGACACGAGTAGAGTGAAGGAACTTGTTGGCGGCGCTGTCGCAGGGAAGAAGCCGAAGATGGTGAACGATTTATGGCGGTGGAGCTCAACAACGAATGGCAGCGGTGTCCGTCGGGATCAAAGACGAAAACGGGGTGTTGTGGAGGTGGAGATGAAATCGCAGAAGCCGCTCCACCAGGATCAAACGTAAACACTGAGTGGTGTGGCGGCATTACGGGATTGGAGACGGCGTTGAGAGTTCCGCCGGGATCGAAGGTCGTGATGCAGATGCCAATGGCGGTGCTTGCAGAGATGAGATCGGAGCGATCAGTCATCTTCTTAGGCGATCGCATGGTGATTACCAAAACTAACTCCTCAAATTGAAAGCATGGAAAACGAACCAGATCCGGTGGAAGGAAGGTGGAGTCGACGAAGCTAGCCACTGACGTGCGAAAGCCAACGAGTCCGAGTTGCCGAGGCGGCGAACGATGTTGGCGAGGATCTTGGAGAGGGAGGCAGAGGATTTTGAACACTTGATCTTGAACCATCAAGGTACTGCAAACAGAGGAACCACCATTGTTGTTCTGATTAGCGGTGTTGCAACCTAAGCCAAAGCTATCGAAGGCAGCAAGGAAGCAGGTGATTTCTCCTATCTTGATTGCAGAACCTTCGATCTCTGGTTTCATTGGCTTGATCGACTTGATCGGAACAAGATCACAGTGGAAATTCCCAAACTCCATGAGTCCAGAATCAAGAATAGCGGTGGCGGCGGCATCTTCGTCGGAGAGCCTCGGTTCTTCCTCCTCTGAATCTGAAACTTCCTCCATCAAATCAGAGTCGTACTCTTCGTCACTCTCATCTGTGGCGGAAGCACGGTATCGCTCTGATACCATGTTACCGATCCATGGATGTGTGGGAGGAAGATCACAATAACAAGAGAGGTAGAGAGCATATTGATACTCATAAGGCAACATTGAAGTTGATTGATCGAAAAAGATAGTGAATTATACAATAGATGCACTTATTTATAGTTAGTGTTCTACACTAACTAACTAACTAAAATCTGAAACTAACCTAACAAACTAACTGAATTCTTAATCTCTGTTAAGAGACACCTCAACAACAGAGTCCCGTAACTAACATAGCAGCAGCAGAAACAAAACCTGAGAGTACTTCACTTGGCACTGACCAACGCACCAACACAGAAAAAGGCAAAAAGTTGTATAAATTGTCATCTCTTCAAGTTCAACCATTCAGCTAGATTAGAACACCATTACGAGACAAACAACTAACTTCGCCCTTCATGGATTTAAACCAAGACCATAACCTTTTCTTTTTTTTCTTTTTTTTTTGTTGATAAACACCATTTTATAAAAAGAGTACTTAGGGTACTCTAGCCCAAATACATATAAGGTCACCAATTTACAATAAAATGTAAATAAAATACTGATCTAAGGCTAAGAGCAGTATTATCTTTACACTTAGACCACAACACCCTCATAATCCACCATTCCAGAACCTGATCTTAAAATTGCATACATATCAGAGATGCCATCGTGGATGACAATTTTATTTTTGATCAACCAAAGAGATCAAGTTACAACAAGCCAAAATAAATATCTAAACTTCTTAAAGCTTTTCTCCCTAAAAAGGACACCATATGCTGCACATAGTACTCAAAAGTCTAAACCTTCAAAATTGTAAAACCACATACACCCCATCCAAGAATAAACATGTGACTAAACTAGCTGGTAAGAGCATGGGCAAGAAAAGAAAACATATATGTTCCACTCTCAACATGATTAAAACAGAACACATGATGTTTCGTGTTGTTCTTTAATAATGCACCTTTTTGTCAATTGATCACACGAGTAGGTTCCAGAATTTGTAAAAAATGCTACCTACGTATAATATACAAACAAAGATTTGTTATTTTAAGTAGGTAATTTATATGAGATTTAACTATTGAGTTGATCCCTCAACTAATTGGGAATTTTCAGTTAGGTCCATAAACTAAAAAGTTTTTAATTAAGTTCCTGAACTTATATAAAATTTTTAATTGGGTCCCTGAATGAAAAAAAAATCTAATTGTGTCCCCGAGCTTATATAAATTTTTTGATTGGGTCCTTAAAGTAGAAAATCCGTTTGTGATTCGTTGAATTGGATAGAATATTATTAATTTCATCTAACCTGAATACGCATATCAGTCATCTATGATTGGTTTGGATGTAAGATGAACCTTGAGATATTGTTACAGCAAGATGCAACAAGATAAAGTGAGATGTACGTAGTAAGTTGCAAGTGGAAGATCTATTTTGGATGAAGCTATTTCGAAGGAAGGATATGAAACCGTGAAATAGAGATGGACAATAGAAGAAGTTGTTTGTTCAGATGGGGGAGAAGCATCATCAGCATGCCACTTTTTGGTGTTCTCGTTCAATATTTTGGTCTCTTGTAACCCTAAATATAAATTTTGGGGAAAAAATTCCAGGTCACAATCCACATCAACAAGCTTAACGACCTTTTCACGGAACCCTATCCAGGGACCCAATTAAAAACTGTATATAAGTTCAGGGGGACCAATTAGAAATTTTTTTAGCTTATGGATCCTATTAAAAATGTTGTATAAATGTGTGTTTGCATAAGCGTTTGATAAAAGTGATTTTGAATGGAATTGATTTTGTAAAATTGATTTGGTTAGAATTGGGTTTGAAGTGAAGTGATTTATGTTTGGATGTTTTCATTTTGAAAGCAAGTTTGATGTAAAGTTTAGTGTAAAATTTCCAACCTAACGCAAAAGCTACTTTTTGTTGCTTCTAATCAAAATCACTTTTGAAGGCAAAATCCATTCTACCTGACAGTAACTAAACACCTTATTTTTACTAAGATCACGTTTGACAGGGGACATAATCAATTCTAGAGGTTTCCAATGTGGAATCAAACATACACAAATTTTGGGGGCTCAATTATAAATTTTTTAAGTTCAGGGACCAACTAAATAGTTAAACCTTTATTTAATAAAAGGCACCAAGAGAAAACTATATATAGTCATCTTTAGTGGGAGTTCCTTAAGAATAAAATATGATTATGATATGTCACATGTGATTTTGGGTTCCATATTGGATAAAAGGCAAAATCAACACTAGTGCAAAATATGCTTTTAAAATCGGAGATTCCACATCGGTTTCAGAAAAACCGATGTGTAAAACGAGGCTGTGACATTTTTGAAATTAAAAGCAAAGGATTCCACATCGGTTTCATAAATAACTGATGTGTGAATATTTTCCACACCGGTTGTATTTTAACCGATGTCTAAAATTAAAACAAAAAAATTTAAAATTTATATCTTTCCACATCGATTCTTTTAGAACGGATGTCTAATATATAGATTAACCACATCGGTTGTATTATAACCGATGTATAAAATTAAAAAAAATTAAAAATTAAAAATTTTATCTTTCCACATCGGTTCCAATTGAATCGATGTCTAATATATATTAACCACATAGGTTTAAATATAGCCGATGTCATAAATTTAAAAAAATAAAATTTTAAATTAAATCGTAAGTTTCTACATCGTTTACTAGAGAACCGATGTGAAATATTACTAACCACATCGATCGGTTTTTGGACAACCGATGTGTAATATTTGACAAAACCCTACTTTTTGTTTCTATTTTCATTCCCTCCATCTGTCACGTGCCCTTTTCCTTTGTTTTTGCTCTGCTCTTCCATTCCTTTGTTTTTCACTCCCTCCCTCGTTTTGTGCTCGTCACTTCGTCCCCATCTCTCTCTCACTGCTCTGTGCTCACTGTCCCTCACTGCTTCGCCGCCGCCTCCCATCTCTGTCTCTCCCTGCTGCTCACCGGTCTCCGTTGCTTCTGCTTCTGGTGAGAGTGCATGCTTATTTACTTGTTTTGTTGTTGTTACTGTGAGATGTTGAGAACTTGGATTCGGTTGTTACTACTTGTTAGTGTTTTGTCCCTTTTTACTTTGAGGTCTTGTGGTTTCTGAGCAGTTCTAGTATTTTGAGGCCTCTATGTTTTGTTGATTTAATGAAATGTTTGACATTATTACTGGTAATATTTCTTGCTTTCTGTTTTGGTTTTAATTTTATTTTACTGGTAATGTTTTGCGTGCTTGTTATTCAGATGCTACGATACTTTATTGTAGCAAGATATTAGTCTCTGTGTGGCGATCTCTTAAGCACTAGAGACTTCGAGTGTTCAAAGAGATTATTTTATAATTTGGTAGCTCTTAAGAGTTTCTGGTCTACTGTAGAAGTTGGTCATTTACATTTCCCTTGCCTTTTTAGAAGCCGTGTTTCAACTGCAATATGCACAAAAAATACATGGCAGGAAAGGAAACTTTGTGTTTTCTTAAGGAGAATAAAGGATATATATAGTTTTTGATTGAATATATATGATGGCCTAATCGACTTAGTTTTTTTCTTCATGTTCTTTGCTTCGTTCCTGAATAGCCATAGCTCTTCGCTACTCATTTTCTTATATGATCTTTTGGTCTTAAATAAGCTAACACTGTATTTTTCATGCTTTGATTTTAGACTATACGTGAGGGGCACAATCCTTGGATACAAAAGGTAAGAGCTTCTTGCCTATAGTAGTTTTACCAATTTTGTATTTTATATCATCTTGTGTATGGATGCTGGGAAATTGAGAGTTGAGATTCATGGAGAGAAGCATTTAAGATTATACTTTCACGGGTTTTGTCAAGTCATTTGGTTTATGATGAGGCAATGTTATTTTTTTAGATCCAAATCAAACCTGTAACTACGGCTTGGATTTGACAACTTGGAGCCCACTTGCATGTGGTGTGCTGACAGGAAAATACAAGAAAGGAGTTATACCAGCAGATAGCCGCTTTGCATTGGAAAATTACAAAGTAAGGTTTGATTTCCATCGTTTTGGCTGAAAAGCTTTCATTGGAGTTTTAATGCATTTGCTTGAAAATTTATTTGATCCATGAATATGCCCACAATAATTAGTGAAGACTTAGTTTCCCGTTTGAGATGCAATACTAATGAGCACACGTGTACGTGCTTAATGTACCGCTCATTGTATTGGATCTTGAATTGGCTAAAGTTGGACAATTTGGGAAAAAACTTTTTCTTCATTCAGTTAAAATAGTTATTCATTGATTATTATGTTATATACTTGATGAAAGTTCGGATTGATACACTTCCTTTAGTTCTCCGGGTGCATACTTTATCGTGGTGGATGTCATCGCATTTAAGACGTGTACGTTGGAGACCGAAGGGAAATGCTGCCGAAATTTCATCGAGTATGAGCATGAGAGTTAAGGACTAACTGTTAACCGAATGTTGAAAAAGTTTCTTCTCGAATGGGATAGGGCCATACCCTGTCATAAGAAGTGGTTGATGAATATGTTGGACTAAGTACGAAGTTATTGGTTTTAGTCATAGATCGCGGTTGGATGAATGCTAGACGGACAACTGATGAGTATGATAATGGAGTGGAATATTTTCTACAGTTGGCAAAAACAAATGCTCCTGATAGTGGTAACGGAAGGTTTTATTGTCCTTGTGTTAATTGTTTGAATGAGAGACGATTAGAAGCCGAGGAGATATGTGATCATCTTATTTGTGAGGGGATTTACAAGAGTTATACAACATGGATATGTCATGGTGAATTGTTAGACAGGCCGAGGGTGTCGGATGGAGAGGAAGTTGATGACGTGGATATGGACGATGGACTAGAGGACAGGATCCGTGATGTAGGGCAAGAGTCTTTTTTGCGCGCACATGTGTATGATACTTTGTGCAGTGATGCGGAAGTGGCTTTGTATCCGGGGTGCACTAATTTCACACGGTTGTCAGAGGTGTTAAGATTGTTCAATGTGAAGGCGAGAAATGGGTGGAGCGATAAAAGCTTTACCGAATTGCTTGAGTTGTTGAAAGACATGCTTCCAGAAGGTAACACATTGCCATCTCGAAACTATGAGGCGAAGAAGATATTGTGTCCGATGGGTATGGACTATAAGAAAATACACGCTTGCCCCAATGATTGCATATTGTACAGGAAAGAGTTTGAAGAGATGCACGAGTGCCCCAGGTGTGGGGTATCACGCTACAAAGTGAAGGATGGTGATTCTAGTTGTGATGTGGTCACCAAAGGTCCTCCTGCGAAGGTGTTATGGTATCTTCTCGTGATTCCGTGATTCAAGCGACTATTTGCTAATGTAAATGCCGCAAAGAACATTAGATGGCATGCATATGAGAGGAAGTGTGATGGACAGCTTCGCCATCCGGCCGATTCTTTGCAATGGAAGAGAATTGATAGTTTGTTTCCGGATTTCGGTAATGAGCCCAAAAACCTCGAGCTTGGACTTGCTACCGATGGAATGAATCCATATGGAAACTTAAGTAGTATTCATAGTTCATGGCCTGTTCTCCTGGTAATTTACAACCTGTCTCCTTGGTTGTGCATGAAGCGCAAATACATTATGTTAAGTATGATGATTCTGGGTCCTAAACAGCCAGGAAATGATAATGATGTTTATCCGAGTCCCTTGATTGAAGACTTGAGAATGTTGTGGGATGAAGGCATTGATGTGGTCGACGGGTATTGCCATGAGACATTCAGATTGCATGCCATGTTATTTTGCACCATCAATGACTTTCCAGCATACGGGAATTTGTATGGGTATAGTGTTAAGGGACATAAAGCATGTCCAATATGTGAAGAAAGCACATGTTACCATCAACTGCAACATGGAAGGAAGACAATTTACCTTGGGCATCGGAGATTTCTCCAACGTAATCATCCTTATCATAGATCGAGAAAAGCTTTCAATGGACTTCCGGAGAATGAAATTGCTCCGGTGTCCTTGACTGGAGATCAAGTTTATGAAAGGGTGAACAACACTAATGTTATCTGTGGGAAGACCCAGAAGAAGGCTACCGAGAAGAAAATATGGAAGAAGAGGTCGATCTTCTTTGATCTTCCATACTGGTGCAAGCTTGATGTAAGACATTGTATTGATGTGATGCATGTGGAGAAAAATATGCGTGACAGTTTAATCGAAATGCTTCTCAACATTCAAGGCAAGACAAAGGATGGTGTGAAGGCTCAAGTGCGGATCTAGTTGCGATGGGTATACGAGAGCAGTTAGCTCCACATAAAGTGGGGGATAAGAAGACTTATTTGCCCCCAAAGATGTCATACTTTATCAAAAAAAGAGAAAAGAAGTTTCTGTGAATGTCTACGGGGAGTCAAAGTGCCACAGGGTTACTCTTCAAATATCAAAAGACTTGTCTCAATGAAAGATCTCAAATTAGTTGGCTTAAAGTCTCATGATTGTCATGTCTTGATGCAACAACTACTACTGGTGACCATTCGTGACATCTTGCCCAAAAAAGTCAGACATGCCATTACTAGGTTATGCTTATTCTTCAATGCTATATGTAGCAAGGTCATTGACACTTAAAAGTCGGATGACTTGGAAAATGAGGCAGCCATTATCTTGTGCCAATTGGAGATGTATTTTCCACCTTCATTTTTTGACATCATGGTTCATTTGATTGTTCATCTAGTGAGGGAGATTAGATTGTGCGGCCCCATTTATTTAAGGTGGATGTACCAGGTTGACCGATACATGAAGATCTTGAAAGGATATATGAAGAATCCACACTGTCCCGAAGCATCTATTGTTGAAAGGTATGTTGCAGAAAAAGCTATTGAGTTTTGTACAGACTACATGTCAGAAGCGGAACCTGTAGGGCTTCCGAAGTCTCGTCACGAAGGAAGATATGATGGTAAGGGTACACGAGGTATCACTGTTAAGATCATGGTTCGGGAGGAAGTGCTTCAAGCACATTTGTATATATTGAATAACACTGATGAGGTTGAACCATACTTATGTGAGCACAAAAGCATCATCAATGAAACTTACCCTAGAATGAATGAAAAATGGTGTTTGAACAAGCATAACAAGACTTTCTTGAACTGGTTTAAAGAAAAAATTGCAAAGGATGGTATTGCTTCTGTTACATTAAAATGGCTAGCACAGGGCCTAACTTTGATGTCATATGCTGGAGTGGGTTCGATATCAATAAGTTTTCCTTCTATACAAAGTCCCAGGATGACAAAAGTACTATGCAAAACAGTGGTGTTATGGTCGTCATTTGAGTCTATGCAATTCTCTAGTTTGAAAGATAAAAACCCTGTTATGGCATCCGTTTCTTACTTTGGAATTATTGAAGAGATATGGGACGTTGATTACACGAAGTTTAGAGTACCTGTTTTTAAATGTCAGTGGGTCGACAGTAACGATGGTGTACAAACCGATGAGTTAGGATTCAAATTGGTGGACCTTAATAAGGTAGGTAATAAAGAAGAGCCTTTCATCATTGCATCCCAAGCAAAACAAGTGTTTTATATCCATGATCCTTTTAACAAAAGGTGGTCAGTGGTTCTCCAGGGAAAAAACATGTATAATGGTACTGAGGGAAATCAAGAAAATGAAGTGGATGATGTACATGCTACTTGTAATGATCACCAAGAAGGGTTATGGGAGAACTTTACTAATTGACCACAATGTAAGTTTAGTTTGAGTTATGTTTAAAGTCATATTATATGTTTATGTTGATATTTATAGGTTATGTTTACGTACGTTGATCGATATTTATATGTTATGTTTGATATTTATCTTGACATACTAACATGTTTTTTTTTGTTTAAACAGGTATACATTGTTGATCCTGAGGATATCCCTCATTCATGCAGCGGATCAGAGACCCCGTCTACGGGTAGAAAGGGTAGACGTGCCACACGAATGAGGAATTTGACTGCCAACCGTGGTTCAAATCAAAGGAAAAGAATCGACTTTGATAGTAACCTCAATCCTATTGGGCCAATGGCAGAGCAGTTTAACAGTTTTGTGGTGACCCTTGCTAGAAGCAAGCCTAATATACTTATTGATAATTGGAAAGATATACCGGCGGACGTGAAGGATCAAATATGGGAGAGTATTCTGGTATCTATACTTTTACATCCTGTGTTTGTCTCTGTATCTACTTTATTTTAATTTTATTAATATCATACAATAATTCGTTGATTCTTTTGGTGTTAATGTATGCTGATGAGCGTTGGAGGGCTTTTAAGATCGACCTGGGTAGATACTATGTATTCAATCCAACATGTGAAAAGAACCCACTTGAGGTGTACCCGTTTCTTGACCAAGCGACGTGGGATCGCTTTGTTCATAGCCGACATGATCCCAGCTTTCAGGTTAACTTATTTGATTTGTCTCAATTTATGTAATTTCATTAATTTTATTTACTTATGTAATTTAATTGTCTTCTATTTATAACAGGAGAAGAGGAAAAAGGGGCAGGAAAACCAAAGCAAGAATGTCTGCCCCCATGTACTGTCTCTCATGGGGATATAAAAAACTTGGTCAGATAATGGTGGAAGAGGAAAAGAAAGCATTTCAGGAAGCAGCATCTCAGGCGGATCCTAACGCTGAAAATCATCCAGAAGTTATTGATCCACCTCCACCCCCACGCCATTGTAAATGGAAGAGGGCCTGACAAAGAAAAACGAGACAATATACATCTGAGGAGGCCCACCAAGTAGCTGAGAAGATTGTAAGTGTAGTTTGAATTGTAATTGTCATTTTAACATTGTTACCGAATTGTAATGTGACCTGATATTTTATATGTTATAGGATGCCTTGGACGAACGTGTAACCCAAGGAACCTTTGTTCCTAGAGGACGCGATGATATCTTAGCTGCTGCCATCGGTAAACCAGACCACCCGGGCCGTGTCATTGGTGTTGGATGGGACGTCGGAATTCGCCAATACCATGGTTCATCTTCACACCAATGCCACAGGGATGTTGATACAGATAGAGCACGGCTAAAACAGGAGATTGCAGCTGAGCTTAGACAGGAGATGACTGAGCAGTTTGCCCAGCAGCTGGCAATATTGACTTCTATGTCCCAGCAGATGACAGGTGTCCAACAGCAGATGACAGTTCTTTCGAACGGGTTTAACTCATCTTGCATAACCATCATCCAATGTTCATCAATTATAGCATCATCTATGTTCTTACGTTCTGCTTGAGACACAAATGTCATATGATTACAAGCATTTCTAAGAGATTGTCTAGTAGTTACCCCCTTTGTAATTTCACCAATGATGTTATCAATTGGATGATTTCTGACAGTCCTCCATTCCTTTGGTAGGTCAGGCTGTTGTTACATTTTGCTCCTGCTGCAGCAATTCATTCTTTAAGCTTTCATCTTCTTCATTGTCCTGTTTCTCTTCGAAGAGATTTTTCTCAATTGAATCTGCAAGATCATCAATAATAGAATCCTTTCCCAACCTTTTGGGGTTAGACTCATCAAATGTCACATGCACAGATTCCTCAATAGTTTGTGTTCTCTTATTATATATTCTAAATGCTTTACTAGATAGAGAGTAACCTAGGAAAATTCCTTCATCAGCCTTTGCATCGAATTTTCCAAGATTATTCTTTCCATTGTTAAGAACAAAGCATTTGTAACCAAAAACATGAAAATGTGCTATATTTGGTTTTCTTCCTTTGTAAAGCTCATAAGGGGTTTTCTTTAAGATTGATATAATCAAGACTCTATTTAGCACATAGCAGACTGTATTGACAGCATCTGCCCAAAAATGTTTTGGCAAGCTAGAGTCGTTCAACATAGTTCTTGCTATCTCCTCTAATGATCTATTCTTCCTTTCCACTACTCCATTTTGTTGTGGAGTTCTAGGAGAAGAAAAATTATGTTGAATGCCATGCTCATCACAAAAGTTTTCAAACACTTCATTTTGAAATTCTCCCCCATGATCACTTTTTATAGAAACAATTTTCATGTCCTTTTCATTTTGCACAATTTTTGCCATTTTCTTAAATGCAGCAAATGAATCACTCTTATGAGATAGAAAATATATGCATGTATATCTAGAGTAATCATCTACTATTACCAATGCATACAAGTTACCACCAAAGCTTTTGGTTCTAGATGGACCAAATAAATCCATGTGTAAAAGTTGCAAGGGTCTAGTTGTTGAAACAATGTTCTTTGGTTTAAAAGAGACCTTAACTTGCTTTCCTTTTTGACATGCATCATGTAGTCCATCTTTCACAAATTTCAGTTTAGGCAAACCAACTACAAGATCTTTACAAATCAGCTTATTCAAGTGGTTCATGTGAATGTATGCAATTCTTCTATGCCAAAGCCAATTCTCTTCTTCTTTTGAAATAAGACAACATGCAGTATTTGAAGAGATATTATCTAAATCAAGAATATAGATGTTATCTGTCCTTTGTCCAATTAATTTCAAATTTTCATCATGCTGATTTTCTATTAAGCAACTATTGGAATTGAATTTTACCTTGAAGCCTTTGTCACATAGGTGACTGATACTTAGTAGGTTGTGTTTCAGTCCCTCAACATATAGTACATCCTCAATGGTTGTTGTTGAGTCACTTCCAATGTTGCCAATGCCGAGTATCCTCCCTTTGTCATTGTCTCCATATGTAACACTTCCACTATATTTTGGAGTTAATGTAATGAACTTGCTTCTGTCTCCTGTCATGTGCTTGGAACAGCCACTATCAAGATACCTTTTCACATTTTTGGCTTTCCAACACACCTACAAAACAGAATCATGTTTGTGTTTTAGGTACCCAAATCTGTTTGGGTCCTTTTGAGTTAGTTGCAGCAATAGTTCTTTTAGGAACCTATATATACTTAGATTTATTGTATGCTGATTTTCTATATTGACCTGTAAAAGTTGTGTGACCTTTTCTAGCACAAAAATTGCATTTAACAAATGGTGTGTTTGATGTCTTAGGTGTAGCAAAAATTTTCTTGAAAGATTTCTCATGTATCTTAGGTTCATAGCCTATTCCATCCTTATCATAAACACATTTTTGCTGTCCTAATAAAGTATTCAAGTTATCTCTACCATTTGTGAACTTGGCTAAGTCATTTTTCAGTTTTTCAACTTCTTAAGTCAATGTACAACACTTAGAACAATTAGAGCTAGATGTTATCAAGACCTTATTCCTAGCTTCTAGTTCTCTTTCTTTCATTTTCAAGCATGCATAATCATCACATTGTTTAGCAATTATTTTTCTAGATGAGACAAGTTGTTTAGCAATCTTAATATATTCAGCATGTAACTCATCAAATGCATCTTGCAATTCATCAAAAGTAGGTTGTGAATCAGAATTTACCTCACTCTTTGAATCACCGTTATTGCTGGCCATCAAGCACAAGTTTGCCTCCTCGGATTCAGATTCTTCAGTGGAATCTACATCATTATCATCCCAAGTAATGTAGGCCTTTCTTGGCTTTCTCCACTTCTTTTCCTTTGAGTCAAACCTTTCTGTTTTCTCCTTCTTTTGCAGTTTTGGACAGTCAAGCTTCATGTGGCCAATCTTTCCACATTCATAGCATGTGATGTTGTTGGAAGAGTTGTCACCTTTGCTGAAATTTATCTTTTGAAAAGTGGATGGCTTTTTTTTGAAGTTGACTTTCTTCTTTAGGAACTTCTTGAATTTTCTAACTAGCATTCCCATCTCTTCTTCAGATTCTGCCTCTTGTCTTTGAATCATTATCATGATCTTCTACTTCTCCGACTTGTGATTTTTGAGTCAATCCTTTTTTCTTTTTGTCGGTTTCTTCATTCTCATTCAGTCTGTTCAACTCCAATTGATGCTCTTGAAGTTTTCCAAACAATGTGGCAATGGTCATTGATGAGAGGTCTCTTGATTCGAGATTTGCGGTGACTTTAGGTGCCATTCCCCCTTTCGAGCATCTCATTACTTTGTTAATTTGATCCTCATTTGATATAGCTTTTCCAAGACCAGCAAGTTGGTTGACACAAGAATGGAAATTTTGAATTTGCATCCCCCTCTCTCAAGAAATTGTTAAAGACGTGTCAAAAAAAGTTGTCAAGAAATTTGTAGGTGTCTGATTCCCTATTTCGTCCACTTAGATTGTGCCATATGAGACTTAACACCATGTGCTAAAAGAAATTGGCATTACAAGGCTTATGGTCTTAATCATTTATTTATTTAATAATGTGTACCGACGGGGGATTTTGTCCTTAATCGAAACATGATTTTCCGATGAATTTTCCATAGGTGAGTTTAGTGCAACACTACCAACGACCTATCCATCGAAAATTTTTCACGCCAAGAAAATTTGCCAAAACACTCCAACAATACCGACGGATTCAAGTCGATAAGTTTACTGGTGAGTGCCTATCCATCGGTAACTCATGACTTTTAGTATTCAGAGTTACCGACGGGAGTATCCATCGATAACATCTTCCATACAGATGGAGACGAGGGCCGGTGGTATCGGACCGTCGAAAATCGAGCAAATTCTTGTAGTGAAATTTTTTAGTATGAATTTGTTAACGAATTGTTAAAGACTTCATAAAAAAAGTTGTCAATAAATTTGTAGCTCAATTAGGGCCTGATGATGCTATTTTTCACGAGGCCAGCTATTCTCAGCTCAAATGATTGTGTGCCTTCAACATTATTTAAAGAAGAAAAAATTGACTGCCATAGGTACATGTGTTTGTTGGTAGCAACAAAAATATTTACATGAAAGATGTGCTTTAAAATAGCAACTATCCGATTTAATACTTATCGAGACATCGATCATATATGCATTAAAATATTAAGAGTTTAATTTTTATGTACCGTCTGTATAAAATATTTTTATATTGACATCCAGTAGTATTTTTAAAAATTAATATTATCATGATTTCTCTCTTAATTATTAAAATAAAAGTATAAATGTCAAAATATTAGTGTGTAATAGTGTAAAACTTTTTACACTAACAATATATACTACTTTAATCCTTAAATTTATATATATATATATATATATATATATATATATTATAAATAACATATTATATGATTGTTAATTAAAGATATAAAATTTATTCATATAGTTTTTTGGTTTCCCAAGACATATAGCCCGTGTGCAAATATGAAGATTAATCTTTGGAGGTGGCTAAGACTACAAGGACGACAAAGCTCTCCCTCAAGAGGTTTTCCACTTTTGGCTTGGTGTACCACACCATGTCCCAACCAATAATATCCTATCATGTAAGATAAAATTGTATTTAATATTTAAAAAGTAGAATACATGACAGGATATTATTGGTTGGGAAGTGATATATCAAAATGAGACAGGGATACTAGTTCTTGAAATATATTGTATGTATAATTAAAATAGAGATGCCGTACATATACATTTAAAAAAACAGTTTTTCTAACCTATGCAATATGCAATATTGCATAGGATATTCAACCTTGTTGGAACTAGCTCTAACTTGCTTGGTGAGCTTGTGATCTATAGGTTGAACACTTACCTGTCTCCTCCAATGTAAATGTTACTTATGTATATGGGTTTGAGTACCCCTATTACTCTTATCTATACAATTTTGCTTATCAAAAAAAAAAAAAATTTGCATAGGATAAGACCCATTAATTAACCAAAATAAACTCAATGTTAATTAATTATGTCAAGCTCATTAATTGTGATTTTTTTTGAAAAATCAATTATCTAACTCCTATTTATTTGTTTGGATTCACATTCCTATATCAATATCTCTTCCAACCAAAAAGTAATTACCCAATATCTCTTCCCACCGAAAATAAATAACCATTTGATTTTCATTTTTTAAGCTTATCCTCTCTTTTCCAAAGACTCCCCCTCAACATAAATTAGAAATTTTTTTTGTCACAACAAAGAAAACTACAAAAGGTACGTTGGCAGCAAGAAAGAAAATGTTTTATTCCCTCCTTATTTCTAAACTTTAATTAAATCCTGCTTTTGTCAAACGTTTTAGATTAAATTTGTAAGAATGTGTTTTATTGAAGTATGTTTTGTGAGAGACACGATTTCTGGATATTTAACTGTTTTGTGTTTTCATATTCCACTCTGTGCTTCTTTTTCTATTGCTATTCAAATTTATTATTTTTTGAATTTTGATTGAAAACCATTTTTTATTTTATAATTTTCTAAATATTAGGGAAAAGGCAACACAGTAGGATTTAAATTTATAATTATATTAACCTAATTAATATAGTTATATTAGCTAGTCAAAATGTGTAGGTTTGTCAAAAAAATAAAAAAACTGTCGTTATAAAATAAATAAAAATAATTTTTAATCAAAATCCAAAAATGATTCTTAATTTTTGGTAGGAAGAGACATTGATAATTAATTTTTGATTGGAAGAGATATTGATATAAAAAAATTAATCCAAACAAATAAATAAGAGGGAGATTCTTAAAAAAAAATATAATTAATGTGCTTGACATGATTTAACATCGGATTAATCATGGTCAATTAATGAGTGCTGTCCTATGAAAAAAACCGTTAAAAAAAACGTGTTGAAATTAATAGGATTATTAAACTTATCTCATAGTGCATCTGGACAAATACCATGCACAAGCAAATGGCTATAAATAGTTTGCCTCTCTTGCTCCAATACTCATCGAGGCAAACAAGAAAACCACAAACCCTTAATCAACCCATGGCTTTCAGAAAGCAACCATGTGCATTCCTCCTCCTCTTTGCCTTTTCAACACTAGTTTTTTTCATCATCAACTCCTGTGAAGCCATTGAATGTGTTGGCCCCGGTAACATTTCTGTGTACTGGGGTCAGCATTCAGCAGCCGAGGGCACCTTGAAGGAAGCATGTGAAACTCGCAACTATCAGATCGTGATCCTCGAATACCTCATTGTCTACGATGATGGAATCACCACCCCTATCCTAGACTTGTCAGGCCATTGTAACCCCTCTGATCCCGACTCTGCTCACCCATGCTCCGAGCTAGAGAACCAAATAAAATACTGTCAAGATCAAGATATCAAAGTTTTCCTTTCCATAGGGCAAGATAGAGTCAAACCACCCACAAATCGTGTCTCCACTCTTGCATCATCATCAGCTGAGGATGAGAGTGTGGCAAAGAAAACTGCCAAATACCTTTTGGAGAACTTACTCAGTGGGAATCCTGATGGTCCACTAGGAAGTGTTTCCTTGGATGGCATTGATATAGAAGACGTGGGAGGTACTGCCCACTTGCAATGGGACGAACTAGTTAAGGAAATTAAAAAGTCCACACCTCGAAAGATTTACCTATCCGCAGCACCACAATGTGTATACCCTGATCGCAACCTCGATAAAGCTATCCAAACTGGCCTTATCGATTATATATGGGTTGAGTTCTTTTACCAGAACCCTTGCATATATTCAACTAAAGAAGGTGCTAAGGATCTTTTGACTGAATGGGGAAAATGGACCTCTGGTGTTCCCAAGGACAGCAAAATATTCTTGGGGCTTACAGCTTCTAAAGATATAGCCGGTTATATAGAACCTGGTGTTTTGAAGTCTGATGTTCTTCCAGGAGTAAAGAAATCTTCCAACTATGGTGGAGTTATGATTTGGGACAGGTCTTTTGATATAAAGAATGACTATAGTGGGCAGATAAAGGACAGTGTTGCCAAATCTTGCAGATGTGTGTGTGATCAGCCAGCATCGACCAATTTCTATGGCCTGCAGCAAGGACGACCTTTTCCCATGTAAGATACTGGCCAGAATTTCAGCATACCGGTTGGTTTGCTATATATTATGCACTATATTATGTATGGAATAAATAAGTAGCTTCATACAGTCTATATATGTATGGAATAAGCTACATAGCATATGTAATTAAGTTTCTTATGTGTGAGCTCTATGTATGAATTAAGCAGCTACCAATGTATAATTATGTACCCTATCCTTGTTTGATTACTAGCATGTAATGGATTTGGCTTGAAATTAAAGACTGTGTTTTTATGCATCACTATTATATTAAATACAAAATATTGAACATTATTATATTATTTAATATGATGCTCTCCCTCACCGTGCCCGGATCACCCTCAGTGGGATTAGAAGATGATGCTCTCGTCTTTTTAAGACATTGAGCTAGCCTTATTCACCCGGAAACCTTAAATTCATTCCCTAGTTAGTTTATATGCAGTTTAATTTCCGAGTTGTCCACGTGTATCAGATTTTATACAATTAATGTTCGCATGGCTGTGTTGATAATTGAGATGCTGTCAAAGGTACAAGATGGGTGAATGTTCAATAATATTAAAACGAAATATGTTTTAAATCTAACTTTATTTTTTTTATAAAATAGTTTTAAGTTAAATAATTTTTTTTTTTAAAAGAAGAGAGTGCATTTCCCGATTAAATCATTGAGAAATAAAAAATCATGAAAATTTAATTAATTTGATTCTCGAGAATTTCAAGTGTCAATTAAATTAGTCTTTTTAAGGATAAATATAGTCCCATCTAAGACTAATATGACCGTTATTTAAGTTTAGGGACAAAATAAATTTTTTCCCTTAAGGACCAATTTGAGTATTTATTAAAAAAAAACTTTATGTTTGAATACATATTTGTATTTGTTTGAATTTTTAATTTGTTTTTTGTACAAATGAATGTTATAGCTAGTTTTTCTACTACATATTTCAAAAAAAAAAAAACTTTCTATTTTAATAGATATTTATATTTGCTTAAATGTCATAGTTCCTTTATATATATATATATATATATATATATATTTATATTTGCTTAAATGTCATAGTTTCTGGACTCTCATACTAACGTGATAGTCATGTCAGGTCAAAACCGACGGCGTTAGGTCAAAATTAACGGAAAAGACTAATGTGAAAACATAACGTAACATATAGAACCAATAATAAAAAAAAAGTACCTAAAACCCATAAAAAACAAGTCCAGAAAAGTAAATGGCCTAAACACCAAACAACAAACAAGATTCCTCCCTACACATCTAACAAAAAATTGTAAACGAATCTTTATGCAGTATGTGCTAAATTTGAAACAGCAACAATAGCAATTTCTGTGAATCTTTAGCATAAATAACGATACTCCTGTGACCTGTCCAAGGGAAATTAACCCAAGCATGATCAACCACATCAACCACCCACGTGATGAGCTAAAGTACTCTTAGGCAATATTTGTGATTTGTTTTTCGGGGTGGAAGGAAACAAAAAGAGAGGTTAATTATCCCCCTCTTATTTGCGGGTTCTATTGATTGGAAGGAAATATTTTGGAGTGTTTTAATTAATCCTTATTCTTCTTCTCAACCCACTTTATTATTATTATTATTATTTTTCATTTCACCTCCAAACAAGGAGAGGGATATACTCTCCTTCTCCTCCTCCGTCTCCCCTTTCTTTTCTCTTTGATCTCCTCCCTTTCCCTTTCCCTCCAAACTCGCAGACAGGACCTTAGTCACGGTTGCTACCCAGATACCAGCACAATGAACAACCCCCGAGAGTATGCACCCCACTTACCAGGAAGACTACAAGAGATGTAACCGATCTATGGATGTGTGAGAGGAAGATCACAATAACAAGAGAGGTAGAGAGCATATTGATACTCATAAGGCAACATTGAAGTTGATTGATTGAAAAAGTTAGTGAATTATACAATAGATGCACTTATTTATAGTTAGTGTTCTACACTAACTAACTAACTAACTAAAATCTGAAACTAACCTAACAAACTAACTGAATTCTTAATCTCTGTTACCCCCTCTCAAGCTGATAGGTGGTAGTGCCACAATCAACTTGAACTACAAGCATTCAAAAAGAAGAAAATGACTACAACCTGTAAAAGTAAATGGACACTAAAAAACAACTAAAAAAAACACACATCAAGGCCCAACAAACTAATCCAATATCCCAAACAGAGAACAATGAAAACGGGCCCAGGCCCAAAAGGAAGGGGAAATGCAGTTGGAGAGGAGAACACGAGTAATTCCTAGTTGTCTTTGCATTCCAACGCTCCAAGGCACCCAAGGCAAAGAAGAAGCCGGTCCTAGTGGCGGTCGCTGGTGAAGGAGTCGTTGTCAGAACAAGCTTCTCAAGCATAAACCATGGAAGATTGAGTGGGTCTTTTGCAACGAAGGTGGAATTAGTGATGACTTCCTCGAACGTGCGTACGATGAACACTGAAATGAAGTCGATGGTGGCGGATTTGTGAAAATCGATGACCTGCACAGGCGGTGAACGGTGCTGGCTAGAATCTTGGAGATGGAGGCAGAGGAGCTGTCGATTTTGTCCATCGTGAGGAGAGAGAGTGCGCCTCGACGAACTCATAGCTGTTCCACTGGGATCGAAAACGAACTCAGAGCAGGGTGATGGGGGCGCCGGCATCGTCGCGGTGGAGCTGTAGATGCCGATGAGAATTTCGTCGGGATCAAAGACGGTAAGAAAGTCGATAGAGTTCGAAATGGCGAATCTTGAGTCGCATAAGAGGTTGATGAAGGAGGCGATGTCGAGATCGGCACGCGGCGTCGATCGGCGAAGGCAGGGAATGCGGTACCAGATTCACCGGTTCAAGAGTTACCAGATCTACCTTCCCCTTCTTCGGTTTCTCGGCGGCTTTAGAGCCCATATCGGCGACGACGAAAGAATAAGTGCCTGATTTAGGATCCAAGAACGGTGGCATAGCATCACTGTTGATGGCGACGAGAGTGCATGAGATTTCTCCAATATTGATTGCAGAACCCTCTATCTCCGGCTCGATCAACTTGATCGGAATCACTGGAGCCGTATCAAGATCCGAGTCTTGCCGGAAACTACCGAAAACAATTTCACAGTGGCCGTTCTCCTCCTCTGAATTGGAATAATGTTCTTCTTCCTCTGAATCTGAGCCACTGAGATCTTCATCCATGTCATTTGCGGAAGCACGGTATCGCTCTGATACCAACCACGTGATCATAGAGGTGAAGACTAGCTTTATATAAGAAATAGAGCTTAGAAGCTTGAAAGCTTGCTAGTGAGAAAAGTTTCTCATAGGGAATCATATTGAAAAAGATGATTAATTGTGTACATGATGCTCTTATTTATAGAGCTTGATTGAGCTAACCATATGTAACTAATTCCTAACCAACTAACTAACCATATATTCTATTACCCTCCCATGGTGATAAGTGATAACACCACAATCAATTTGAATTACAAAATCATCAAAAAGAAAAAAACATCAAAAGAAAGAAAAGGTTATTATAACCTGTAAAAAAAAAGGACACTAAAACAACTAGGAAAAAAAAATAGCCAAGACCCAACAATAATGCACAATCTAGTAGACAGAAATAAAACTTGAAAGCCCAAAACTTATCCAAAAAAAAAACTGAAAAGCCCAAGCAGTTTAGCCCAGCTCAATAGCGTCACCATTCCAAACCCTAACTTTCTTTGTTATTCCAGTTCTCCAAGAGAAATTGGGATCCGGTGGAGAAGGGATACACGAAGAGAGGTCCATGGTGGGTACGATGGCTTCGACAACGGAGAAGAGATTGAAGACGCCGTTGACGGAGACAAAAGACACGAGTAGAGTGAAGGAACTTGTTGGCGGCGCTGTCGCAGGGAAGAAGCCGAAGATGGTGAACGATTTATGGCGGTGGAGCTCAACAACGAATGGCAGCGGTGTCCGTCGGGATCAAAGACGAAAACGGGGTGTTGTGGAGGTGGAGATGAAATCGCAGAAGCCGCTCCACCAGGATCAAACGTAAACACTGAGTGGTGTGGCGGCATTACGGGATTGGAGACGGCGTTGAGAGTTCCGCCGGGATCGAAGGTCGTGATGCAGATGCCAATGGCGGTGCTTGCAGAGATGAGATCGGAGCGATCAGTCATCTTCTTAGGCGATCGCATGGTGATTACCAAAACTAACTCCTCAAATTGAAAGCATGGAAAACGAACCAGATCCGGTGGAAGGAAGGTGGAGTCGACGAAGCTAGCCACTGACGTGCGAAAGCCAACGAGTCCGAGTTGCCGAGGCGGCGAACGATGTTGGCGAGGATCTTGGAGAGGGAGGCAGAGGATTTTGAACACTTGATCTTGAACCATCAAGGTACTGCAAACAGAGGAACCACCATTGTTGTTCTGATTAGCGGTGTTGCAACCTAAGCCAAAGCTATCGAAGGCAAGAAGGAAGCGGTGATTTCTCCTATCTTGATTGCGAGAACCTTCGATCTCTGGTTTCATTGGCTTGATCGACTTGATCGGAACAAGATCACAGTGGAAATTCCCAAACTCCATGAGTCGAGAATCAAGAATAGCGGTGGCGGCATCTTCGTCGGAGAGCCTCGGTTCTTCCTCCTCCGAATCTGAAACTTCCTCCATCAAATCGAGTCGTACTCTTCGTCACTCTCATCTCGTGGCGGAAGCACAGTATCGCTCCGATACCATGTTACCGATCCATGGATGTGTGGGAGGAAGATCACAATAACAAGAGAGGTAGAGAGCATATTGATACTCATAAGGCAACATTGAAGTTGATTGATCGAAAAAGATAGTGAATTATACAATAGATGCACTTATTTATAGTTAGTGTTCTACACTAACTAACTAACTAAAATCTGAAACTAACCTAACAAACTAACTGAATTCTTAATCTCTGTTAAGAGACACCTCAACAACAGAGTCCCGTAACTAACATAGCAGCAGCAGAAACAAAACCTGAGAGTACTTCACTTGGCACTGACCAACGCACCAACACAGAAAAAGGCAAAAAGTTGTATAAATTGTCATCTCTTCAAGTTCAACCATTCAGCTAGATTAGAACACCATTACGAGACAAACAACTAACTTCGCCCTTCATGGATTTAAACCAAGACCATAACCTTTTCTTTTTTTTCTTTTTTTTGTTGATAAACACCATTTTATAAAAAGAGTACTTAGGGTACTCTAGCCCAAATACATATAAGGTCACCAATTTACAATAAAATGTAAATAAAATACTGATCTAAGGCTAAGAGCAGTATTATCTTTACACTTAGACCACAACACCCTCATAATCCACCATTCCAGAACCTGATCTTAAAATTGCATACATATCAGAGATGCCATCGTGGATGACAATTTTATTTTTGATCAACCAAAGAGATCAAGTTACAACAAGCCAAAATAAATATCTAAACTTCTTAAAGCTTTTCTCCCTAAAAGGACACCATATGCTGCACATAGTACTCAAAAGTCTAAACCTTCAAAATTGTAAAACCACATACACCCCATCCAAGAATAAACATGTGACTAAACTAGCTGGTAAGAGCATGGGCAAGAAAAGAAAACATATATGTTCCACTCTCAACATGATTAAAACAGAACACATGATGTTTCGTGTTGTTCTTTAATAATGCACCTTTTTGTCAATTGATCACACGAGTAGGTTCCAGAATTTGTAAAAAATGCTACCTACGTATAATATACAAACAAAGATTTGTTATTTTAAGTAGGTAATTTATATGAGATTTAACTATTGAGTTGATCCCTCAACTAATTGGGAATTTTCAGTTAGGTCCATAAACTAAAAAGTTTTTAATTAAGTTCCTGAACTTATATAAAATTTTTAATTGGGTCCCTGAATGAAAAAAAAATCTAATTGTGTCCCCGAGCTTATATAAATTTTTTGATTGGGTCCTTAAAGTAGAAAATCCGTTTGTGATTCGTTGAATTGGATAGAATATTATTAATTTCATCTAACCTGAATACGCATATCAGTCATCTATGATTGGTTTGGATGTAAGATGAACCTTGAGATATTGTTACAGCAAGATGCAACAAGATAAAGTGAGATGTACGTAGTAAGTTGCAAGTGGAAGATCTATTTTGGATGAAGCTATTTCGAAGGAAGGATATGAAACCGTGAAATAGAGATGGACAATAGAAGAAGTTGTTTGTTCAGATGGGGGAGAAGCATCATCAGCATGCCACTTTTTGGTGTTCTCGTTCAATATTTTGGTCTCTTGTAACCCTAAATATAAATTTTGGGGAAAAAATTCCAGGTCACAATCCACATCAACAAGCTTAACGACCTTTTCACGGAACCCTATCCCGAGGACCCAATTAAAAACTGTATATAAGTTCAGGGGGACCAATTAGAAATTTTTTTAGCTTATGGATCCTATTAAAAATGTTGTATAAATGTGTGTTTGCATAAGCGTTTGATAAAAGTGATTTTGAATGGAATTGATTTTGTAAAATTGATTTGGTTAGAATTGGGTTTGAAGTGAAGTGATTTATGTTTGGATGTTTTCATTTTGAAAGCAAGTTTGATGTAAAGTTTAGTGTAAAATTTCCAACCTAACGCAAAAGCTACTTTTTGTTGCTTCTAATCAAAATCACTTTTGAAGGCAAAATCCATTCTACCTGACAGTAACTAAACACCTTATTTTTACTAAGATCACGTTTGACAGGGGACATAATCAATTCTAGAGGTTTCCAATGTGGAATCAAACATACACAAATTTTGGGGGCTCAATTATAAATTTTTTAAGTTCAGGGACCAACTAAATAGTTAAACCTTTATTTAATAAAAGGCACCAAGAGAAAACTATATATAGTCATCTTTAGTGGGAGTTCCTTAAGAATAAAATATGATTATGATATGTCACATGTGATTTTGGGTTCCATATTGGATAAAAGGCAAAATCAACACTAGTGCAAAATATGCTTTTAAAATCGGAGATTCCACATCGGTTTCAGAAAAACCGATGTGTAAAACGAGGCGGTGACATTTTTGAAATTAAAAGCAAAGGATTCCACATCGGTTTCATAAATAACTGATGTGTGAATATTTTCCACACCGGTTGTATTTTAACCGATGTCTAAAATTAAAACAAAAAAATTTAAAATTTATATCTTTCCACATCGATTCTTTTAGAACGGATGTCTAATATATAGATTAACCACATCGGTTGTATTATAACCGATGTATAAAATTAAAAAAAATTAAAAATTAAAAATTTTATCTTTCCACATCGGTTCCAATTGAATCGATGTCTAATATATATTAACCACATAGGTTTAAATATAGCCGATGTCATAAATTTAAAAAAATAAAATTTTAAATTAAATCGTAAGTTTCTACATCGTTTACTAGAGAACCGATGTGAAATATTACTAACCACATCGATCGGTTTTTGGACAACCGATGTGTAATATTTGACAAAACCCTACTTTTTGTTTCTATTTTCATTCCCTCCATCTGTCACGTGCCCTTTTCCTTTGTTTTTGCTCTGCTCTTCCATTCCTTTGTTTTTCACTCCCTCCCTCGTTTTGTGCTCGTCACTTCGTCCCCATCTCTCTCTCACTGCTCTGTGCTCACTGTCCCTCACTGCTTCGCCGCCGCCTCCCATCTCTGTCTCTCCCCTGCTTTGCTCATCGGTCTCCGTTGCTTCTGCTTCTGGTGAGAGTGCATGCTTATTTACTTGTTTTGTTGTTGTTACTGTGAGATGTTGAGAACTTGGATTCGGTTGTTACTACTTGTTAGTGTTTTGTCCCTTTTTACTTTGAGGTCTTGTGGTTTCTGAGCAGTTCTAGTATTTTGAGGCCTCTATGTTTTGTTGATTTAATGAAATGTTTGACATTATTACTGGTAATATTTCTTGCTTTCTGTTTTGGTTTTAATTTTATTTTACTGGTAATGTTTTGCGTGCTTGTTATTCAGATGCTACGATACTTTATTGTAGCAAGATATTAGTCTCTGTGTGGCGATCTCTTAAGCACTAGAGACTTCGAGTGTTCAAAGAGATTATTTTATAATTTGGTAGCTCTTAAGAGTTTCTGGTCTACTGTAGAAGTTGGTCATTTACATTTCCCTTGCCTTTTTAGAAGCCGTGTTTCAACTGCAATATGCACAAAAAATACATGGCAGGAAAGGAAACTTTGTGTTTTCTTAAGGAGAATAAAGGATATATATAGTTTTTGATTGAATATATATGATGGCCTAATCGACTTAGTTTTTTTCTTCATGTTCTTTGCTTCGTTCCTGAATAGCCATAGCTCTTCGCTACTCATTTTCTTATATGATCTTTTGGTCTTAAATAAGCTAACACTGTATTTTTCATGCTTTGATTTTAGACTATACGTGAGGGGCACAATCCTTGGATACAAAAGGTAAGAGCTTCTTGCCTATAGTAGTTTTACCAATTTTGTATTTTATATCATCTTGTGTATGGATGCTGGGAAATTGAGAGTTGAGATTCATGGAGAGAAGCATTTAAGATTATACTTTCACGGGTTTTGTCAAGTCATTTGGTTTATGATGAGGCAATGTTATTTTTTTAGATCCAAATCAAACCTGTAACTACGGCTTGGATTTGACAACTTGGAGCCCACTTGCATGTGGTGTGCTGACAGGAAAATACAAGAAAGGAGTTATACCAGCAGATAGCCGCTTTGCATTGGAAAATTACAAAGTAAGGTTTGATTTCCATCGTTTTGGCTGAAAAGCTTTCATTGGAGTTTTAATGCATTTGCTTGAAAATTTATTTGATCCATGAATATGCCCACAATAATTAGTGAAGACTTAGTTTCCCGTTTGAGATGCAATACTAATGAGCACACGTGTACGTGCTTAATGTACCGCTCATTGTATTGGATCTTGAATTGGCTAAAGTTGGACAATTTGGGAAAAAACTTTTTCTTCATTCAGTTAAAATAGTTATTCATTGATTATTATGTTATATACTTGATGAAAGTTCGGATTGATACACTTCCTTTAGTTCTCGGGTGCATACTTTATCGTGGTGGATGTCATCGCATTTTAAGACGTGTACGTTGGAGACCGAAGGGAAATGCTGCGAAATTTCATCGAGTATGAGCATGAGAGTTAAGGACTAACTGTTAACCGAATGTTGAAAAAGTTTCTTCTCGAATGGGATAGGGCCATACCCTGTCATAAGAAGTGGTTGATGAATATGTTGGACTAAGTACGAAGTTATTGGTTTTAGTCATAGATCGCGGTTGGATGAATGCTAGACGGACAACTGATGAGTATGATAATGGAGTGGAATATTTTCTACAGTTGGCAAAAACAAATGCTCCTGATAGTGGTAACGGAAGGTTTTATTGTCCTTGTGTTAATTGTTTGAATGAGAGACGATTAGAAGCCGAGGAGATATGTGATCATCTTATTTGTGAGGGGATTTACAAGAGTTATACAACATGGATATGTCATGGTGAATTGTTAGACAGGCCGAGGGTGTCGGATGGAGAGGAAGTTGATGACGTGGATATGGACGATGGACTAGAGGACAGGATCCGTGATGTAGGGCAAGAGTCTTTTTTGCGCGCACATGTGTATGATACTTTGTGCAGTGATGCGGAAGTGGCTTTGTATCCGGGGTGCACTAATTTCACACGGTTGTCAGAGGTGTTAAGATTGTTCAATGTGAAGGCGAGAAATGGGTGGAGCGATAAAAGCTTTACCGAATTGCTTGAGTTGTTGAAAGACATGCTTCCAGAAGGTAACACATTGCCATCTCGAAACTATGAGGCGAAGAAGATATTGTGTCCGATGGGTATGGACTATAAGAAAATACACGCTTGCCCCAATGATTGCATATTGTACAGGAAAGAGTTTGAAGAGATGCACGAGTGCCCCAGGTGTGGGGTATCACGCTACAAAGTGAAGGATGGTGATTCTAGTTGTGATGTGGTCACCAAAGGTCCTCCTGCGAAGGTGTTATGGTATCTTCTCGTGATTCCGTGATTCAAGCGACTATTTGCTAATGTAAATGCCGCAAAGAACATTAGATGGCATGCATATGAGAGGAAGTGTGATGGACAGCTTCGCCATCCCGGCCGATTCTTTGCAATGGAAGAGAATTGATAGTTTGTTTCCTGATTTGTTAATGAGCCCAAAAACCTCGAGCTTGGACTTGCTACCGATGGAATGAATCCATATGGAAACTTAAGTAGTATTCATAGTTCATGGCCTGTTCTCCTGGTAATTTACAACCTGTCTCCTTGGTTGTGCATGAAGCGCAAATACATTATGTTAAGTATGATGATTCTGGGTCCTAAACAGCCAGGAAATGATAATGATGTTTATCCGAGTCCCTTGATTGAAGACTTGAGAATGTTGTGGGATGAAGGCATTGATGTGGTCGACGGGTATTGCCATGAGACATTCGGATTGCATGACATGATATTTTGAACCATCAACTACTTTCCAGAATACGTGAATTTGTATGCGTATAGTTTAAAGTGACATAAAGCATGTCCAAAATTTGAAGAAAGCACATGTTACCATCATCTGCAACATGGAAGGAAGACAATTTACCTTGGGCATCGGAGATTTCTCCATCGTAATCATCCTTATAATAGTTAGAGAAAAGCTTTCTATGGACTTGCTGAGAATGAAATTGCTCCGGTGTCCTTGACTGGAGATCAAGTTTATGAAATGGTGAACAACACTAATGTTTTCTGTGGGAAGACCCAGAAGAAGGCTACCGAGAAGAAAATATGGAAGAAGAGGTCGATCTTCTTTGATCTTCCATCTTGGTGCAAGCTTGATGTAAGACATTGTATTGATGTGATGCATGTGGAGAAAAATATGCGTGACAGTTTAATCGAAATGCTTCTCAACATTCAAGGCAAGACAAAGGATGGTGTGAAGGCTCGTCTGGATCTAGTTGCGATGGGTATACGAGAGCAGTTAGCTCCACATAAAGTGGGGGATAAGAAGACTTATTTGCCCCCAGCATGTCATACTTTATCAAAAAAAGAGAAAAGAAGTTTACCGTGAATGTCTACGGGGAGTCAAAGTGCCACAGGGTTACTCTTCAAATATCAAAAGACTTGTCTCAATGAAAGATCTCAAATTAGTTGGCTTAAAGTCTCATGATTGTCATGTCTTGATGCAACAACTACTACTGGTGACCATTCGTGACATCTTGCCCAAAAAAGTCAGACATGCCATTACTAGGTTATGCTTATTCTTCAATGCTATATGTAGCAAGGTCATTGACACTTAAAAGTCGGATGACTTGGAAAATGAGGCAGCCATTATCTTGTGCCAATTGGAGATGTATTTTCCACCTTCATTTTTTGACATCATGGTTCATTTGATTGTTCATCTAGTGAGGGAGATTAGATTGTGCGGCCCCATTTATTTAAGGTGGATGTACCAGGTTGACCGATACATGAAGATCTTGAAAGGATATATGAAGAATCCACACTGTCCCGAAGCATCTATTGTTGAAAGGTATGTTGCAGAAAAAGCTATTGAGTTTTGTACAGACTACATGTCAGAAGCGGAACCTGTAGGGCTTCCGAAGTCTCGTCACGAAGGAAGATATGATGGTAAGGGTACACGAGGTATCACTGTTAAGATCATGGTTCGGGAGGAAGTGCTTCAAGCACATTTGTATATATTGAATAACACTGATGAGGTTGAACCATACTTATGTGAGCACAAAAGCATCATCAATGAAACTTACCCTAGAATGAATGAAAAATGGTGTTTGAACAAGCATAACAAGACTTTCTTGAACTGGTTTAAAGAAAAAATTGCAAAGGATGGTATTGCTTCTGTTACATTAAAATGGCTAGCACAGGGGCCTAACTTTGATGTCATATGCTGGAGTGGGTTCGATATCAATAAGTTTTCCTTCTATACAAAGTCCCAGGATGACAAAAGTACTATGCAAAACAGTGGTGTTATGGTCGTCGCTGAGTCTATGCAATTCTCTAGTTTGAAAGATAAAAACCCTGTTATGGCATCCGTTTCTTACTTTGGAATTATTGAAGAGATATGGGACGTTGATTACACGAAGTTTAGAGTACCTGTTTTTAAATGTCAGTGGGTCGACAGTAACGATGGTGTACAAACCGATGAGTTAGGATTCAAATTGGTGGACCTTAATAAGGTAGGTAATAAAGAAGAGCCTTTCATCATTGCATCCCAAGCAAAACAAGTGTTTTATATCCATGATCCTTTTAACAAAAGGTGGTCGGTGGTTCTCGGGGAAAAAACATGTATAATGAATGCTGAGGGAAATCAAGAAAATGAAGTGGATGATGTACATGCTACTTGTAATGATCACCAAGAAGGGTTATGGGAGAACTTTACTAATTGACCACAATGTAAGTTTAGTTTGAGTTATGTTTAAAGTCATATTATATGTTTATGTTGATATTTATAGGTTATGTTTACGTACGTTGATCGATATTTATATGTTATGTTTGATATTTATCTTGACATACTAACATGTTTTTTTTTGTTTAAACAGGTATACATTGTTGATCCTGAGGATATCCCTCATTCATGCAGCGGATCAGAGACCCCGTCTACGGGTAGAAAGGGTAGACGTGCCACACGAATGAGGAATTTGACTGCCAACCGTGGTTCAAATCAAAGGAAAAGAATCGACTTTGATAGTAACCTCAATCCTATTGGGCCAATGGCAGAGCAGTTTAACAGTTTTGTGGTGACCCTTGCTAGAAGCAAGCCTAATATACTTATTGATAATTGGAAAGATATACCGGCGGACGTGAAGGATCAAATATGGGAGAGTATTCTGGTATCTATACTTTTACATCCTGTGTTTGTCTGTATCTACTTTATTTTAATTTTATTAATATCATACAATAATTCGTTGATTCTTTTGGTGTTAATGTATGCTGATGAGCGTTGGAGGGCTTTTAAGATCGACCTGGGTAGATACTATGTATTCAATCCAACATGTGAAAAGAACCCACTTGAGGTGTACCCGTTTCTTGACCAAGCGACGTGGGATCGCTTTGTTCATAGCCGACATGATCCCAGCTTTCAGGTTAACTTATTTGATTTGTCTCAATTTATGTAATTTCATTAATTTTATTTACTTATGTAATTTAATTGTCTTCTATTTATAACAGGAGAAGAGGAAAAAGGGGCGGGAAAACCAAAGCAAGAATGTCTCGCCCCCATGTCTATGTCTCATGGGGATATAAAAAACTTGGTCGGATAATGGTGGAAGAGGAAAAGAAAGCATTTCGGGAAAGCGACATCTCAGGCGGATCCTAACGCTGAAAATCATCCAGAAGTTATTGATCCACCTCCACCCCCACGCCATTGTAAATGGAAGAGGGCCTGACAAAGAAAAACGAGACAATATACATCTGAGGAGGCCCACCAAGTAGCTGAGAAGATTGTAAGTGTAGTTTGAATTGTAATTGTCATTTTAACATTGTTACCGAATTGTAATGTGACCTGATATTTTATATGTTATAGGATGCCTTGGACGAACGTGTAACCCAAGGAACCTTTGTTCCTAGAGGACGCGATGATATCTTAGCTGCTGCCATCGGTAAACCAGACCACCCGGGCCGTGTCATTGGTGTTGGATGGGACGTCGGAATTCGCCAATACCATGGTTCATCTTCACACCAATGCCACAGGGATGTTGATACAGATAGAGCACGGCTAAAACAGGAGATTGCAGCTGAGCTTAGACAGGAGATGGCCCGGCGATTTGCCCGGCGTTGGCAATATTGACTTCTATGTCCCAGCAGATGACAGGTGTCCAACAGCAGATGACAGTTCTTTCGAACGGGTTTAACTCATCTTGCATAACCATCATCCAATGTTCATCAATTATAGCATCATCTATGTTCTTACGTTCTGCTTGAGACACAAATGTCATATGATTACAAGCATTTCTAAGAGATTGTCTAGTAGTTACCCCCTTTGTAATTTCACCAATGATGTTATCAATTGGATGATTTACGGCAGATCCTCCATTCCTTTGGTAGGTCGTTTGTTGTTACTTTTGCTCTGCTGCAGCAATTCATTCTTTAAGCTTTCATCTTCTTCATTGTCCTGTTTCTCTTCGAAGAGATTTTTCTCAATTGAATCTGCAAGATCATCAATAATAGAATCCTTTCCCAACCTTTTGGGGTTAGACTCATCAAATGTCACATGCACAGATTCCTCAATAGTTTGTGTTCTCTTATTATATATTCTAAATGCTTTACTAGATAGAGAGTAACCTAGGAAAATTCCTTCATCGCCCTTTGCATCGAATTTTCCAAGATTATTCTTTCCATTGTTAAGAACAAAGCATTTGTAACCAAAAACATGAAAATGTGCTATATTTGGTTTTCTTCCTTTGTAAAAGCTCATAAGGGGTTTTCTTTAAGATTGATATAATCAAGACTCTATTTAGCACATAGTGATGTATTGATGACATCTCGCCCAAAAATGTTTTGGCAAGCTAGAGTCGTTCAACATAGTTCTTGCTATCTCCTCTAATGATCTATTCTTCCTTTCCACTACTCCATTTTGTTGTGGAGTTCTAGGAGAAGAAAAATTATGTTGAATGCCATGCTCATCACAAAAGTTTTCAAACACTTCATTTTGAAATTCTCCCCCATGATCACTTTTTATAGAAACAATTTTCATGTCCTTTTCATTTTGCACAATTTTTGCCATTTTCTTAAATGCAGCAAATGAATCACTCTTATGAGATAGAAAATATATGCATGTATATCTAGAGTAATCATCTACTATTACCAATGCATACAAGTTACCACCAAAGCTTTTGGTTCTAGATGGACCAAATAAATCCATGTGTAAAAGTTGCAAGGGTCTAGTTGTTGAAACAATGTTCTTTGGTTTAAAAGAGACCTTAACTTGCTTTCCTTTTTGACATGCATCATGTAGTCCATCTTTCACAAATTTCAGTTTAGGCAAACCAACTACAAGATCTTTACAAATCAGCTTATTCAAGTGGTTCATGTGAATGTATGCAATTCTTCTATGCCAAAGCCAATTCTCTTCTTCTTTTGAAATAAGACAACATGCAGTATTTGAAGAGATATTATCTAAATCAAGAATATAGATGTTATCTGTCCTTTGTCCAATTAATTTCAAATTTTCATCATCTTGATTTTCTATTAAGCAACTATTGGAATTGAATTTTACCTTGAAGCCTTTGTCACATAGGTGACTGATACTTAGTAGGTTGTGTTTCAGTCCCTCAACATATAGTACATCCTCAATGGTTGTTGTTGAGTCACTTCCAATGTTGCCAATGCCGAGTATCCTCCCTTTGTCATTGTCTCCATATGTAACACTTCCACTATATTTTGGAGTTAATGTAATGAACTTGCTTCTGTCTCCTGTCATGTGCTTGGAACAGCCACTATCAAGATACCTTTTCACATTTTTGGCTTTCCAACACACCTACAAAAACAGAATCATGTTTGTGTTTTAGGTACCCAAATCTGTTTGGGTCCTTTTGAGTTAGTTGCAGCAATAGTTCTTTTAGGAACCTATATATACTTAGATTTATTGTATGCTGATTTTCTATATTGACCTGTAAAAGTTGTGTGACCTTTTCTAGCACAAAAATTGCATTTAACAAATGGTGTGTTTGATGTCTTAGGTGTAGCAAAAATTTTCTTGAAAGATTTCTCATGTATCTTAGGTTCATAGCCTATTCCATCCTTATCATAAACACATTTTTGCTGTCCTAATAAAGTATTCAAGTTATCTCTACCATTTGTGAACTTGGCTAAGTCATTTTTCAGTTTTTCAACTTCTTAAGTCAATGTACAACACTTAGAACAATTAGAGCTAGATGTTATCAAGACCTTATTCCTAGCTTCTAGTTCTCTTTCTTTCATTTTCAAGCATGCATAATCATCACATTGTTTAGCAATTATTTTTCTAGATGAGACAAGTTGTTTAGCAATCTTAATATATTCAGCATGTAACTCATCAAATGCATCTTGCAATTCATCAAAAGTAGGTTGTGAATCAGAATTTACCTCACTCTTTGAATCACCGTTATTGCTGGCCATCAAGCACAAGTTTGCCTCCTCGGATTCAGATTCTTCAGTGGAATCTACATCATTATCATCCCAAGTAATGTAGGCCTTTCTTGGCTTTCTCCACTTCTTTTCCTTTGAGTCAAACCTTTCTGTTTTCTCCTTCTTTTGCAGTTTTGGACAGTCAAGCTTCATGTGGCCAATCTTTCCACATTCATAGCATGTGATGTTGTTGGAAGAGTTGTCACCTTTGCTGAAATTTATCTTTTGAAAAGTGGATGGCTTTTTTTTGAAGTTGACTTTCTTCTTTAGGAACTTCTTGAATTTTCTAACTAGCATTCCCATCTCTTCTTCAGATTCTGCCTCTTGTGCTGAATCATTATCAACAGTCTTCTACTTCTCTGACTTGTGATTTCAGAGTCAATCCTTTTTTCTTTTTGTCGGTTTCTTCATTCTCATTCAGTCTGTTCAACTCCAATTGATGCTCTTGAAGTTTTCCAAACAATGTGGCAATGGTCATTGATGAGAGGTCTCTTGATTCTGAGATTGCAGTGACTTTAGGCTGCCATTCCCTGCTCGAGCATCTCATTACTTTGTTAATTTGATCCTCATTTGATATAGCTTTTCCAAGACCAGCAAGTTGGTTGACACAAGAATGGAAATTTTGAATTTGCATCCCCCTCTCTCAAGAAATTGTTAAAGACGTGTCAAAAAAAAGTTGTCAAGAAATTTGTAGGTGTCTGATTCCCTATTTCGTCCACTTAGATTGTGCCATATGAGACTTAACACCATGTGCTAAAAGAAATTGGCATTACAAGGCTTATGGTCTTAATCATTTATTTATTTAATAATGTGTACCGACGGGGGATTTTGTCCTTAATCGAAACATGATTTTCCGATGAATTTTCCATAGGTGAGTTTAGTGCAACACTACCAACGACCTATCCATCGAAAATTTTTCACGCCAAGAAAATTTGCCAAAACACTCCAACAATACCGACGGATTCAAGTCGATAAGTTTACTGGTGAGTGCCTATCCATCGGTAACTCATGACTTTTAGTATTCAGAGTTACCGACGGGAGTATCCATCGATAACATCTTCCATACAGATGGAGACGAGGGCCGGTGGTATCGGACCGTCGAAAATCGAGCAAATTCTTGTAGTGAAATTTTTTAGTATGAATTTGTTAACGAATTGTTAAAGACTTCATAAAAAAAGTTGTCAATAAATTTGTAGCTCAATTAGGGCCTGATGATGCTATTTTTCACGAGGCCAGCTATTCTCAGCTCAAATGATTGTGTGCCTTCAACATTATTTAAAGAAGAAAAATTGACTGCCATAGGTACATGTGTTTGTTGGTAGCAACAAAAATATTTACATGAAAGATGTGCTTTAAAATAGCAACTATCCGATTTAATACTTATCGAGACATCGATCATATATGCATTAAAATATTAAGAGTTTAATTTTTATGTACCGTCTGTATAAAATATTTTTATATTGACATCCAGTAGTATTTTTAAAAATTAATATTATCATGATTTCTCTCTTAATTATTAAAATAAAAGTATAAATGTCAAAATATTAGTGTGTAATAGTGTAAAACTTTTTACACTAACAATATATACTACTTTAATCCTTAAATTTATATATATATATATATATATATATATATATATATATATTATAAATAACATATTATATGATTGTTAATTAAAGATATAAAATTTATTCATATAGTTTTTTGGTTTCCCAAGACATATAGCCCGTGTGCAAATATGAAGATTAATCTTTGGAGGTGGCTAAGACTACAAGGACGACAAAGCTCTCCCTCAAGAGGTTTTCCACTTTTGGCTTGGTGTACCACACCATGTCCCAACCAATAATATCCTATCATGTAAGATAAAATTGTATTTAATATTTAAAAAGTAGAATACATGACAGGATATTATTGGTTGGGAAGTGATATATCAAAATGAGACAGGGATACTAGTTCTTGAAATATATTGTATGTATAATTAAAATAGAGATGCCGTACATATACATTTAAAAAAACAGTTTTTCTAACCTATGCAATATGCAATATTGCATAGGATATTCAACCTTGTTGGAACTAGCTCTAACTTGCTTGGTGAGCTTGTGATCTATAGGTTGAACACTTACCTGTCTCCTCCAATGTAAATGTTACTTATGTATATGGGTTTGAGTACCCCTATTACTCTTATCTATACAATTTTGCTTATCAAAAAAAAAAAAATTTGCATAGGATAAGACCCATTAATTAACCAAAATAAACTCAATGTTAATTAATTATGTCAAGCTCATTAATTGTGATTTTTTTTGAAAAATCAATTATCTAACTCCTATTTATTTGTTTGGATTCACATTCCTATATCAATATCTCTTCCAACCAAAAAGTAATTACCCAATATCTCTTCCCACCGAAAATAAATAACCATTTGATTTTCATTTTTTTAAGCTTATCCTCTCTTTTCCAAAGACTCCCCCTCAACATAAATTAGAAATTTTTTTTGTCACAACAAAGAAAACTACAAAAGGTACGTTGGCAGCAAGAAAGAAAATGTTTTATTCCCTCCTTATTTCTAAACTTTAATTAAATCCTGCTTTTGTCAAACGTTTTAGATTAAATTTGTAAGAATGTGTTTTATTGAAGTATGTTTTGTGAGAGACACGATTTCTGGATATTTAACTGTTTTGTGTTTTCATATTCCACTCTGTGCTTCTTTTTCTATTGCTATTCAAATTTATTATTTTTTGAATTTTGATTGAAAACCATTTTTTATTTTATAATTTTCTAAATATTAGGGAAAAGGCAACACAGTAGGATTTAAATTTATAATTATATTAACCTAATTAATATAGTTATATTAGCTAGTCAAAATGTGTAGGTTTGTCAAAAAAATAAAAAAACTGTCGTTATAAAATAAATAAAAATAATTTTTAATCAAAATCCAAAAATGATTCTTAATTTTTGGTAGGAAGAGACATTGATAATTAATTTTTGATTGGAAGAGATATTGATATAAAAAAATTAATCCAAACAAATAAATAAGAGGGAGATTCTTAAAAAAAAATATAATTAATGTGCTTGACATGATTTAACATCGGATTAATCATGGTCAATTAATGAGTGCTGTCCTATGAAAAAAACCGTTAAAAAAAACGTGTTGAAATTAATAGGATTATTAAACTTATCTCATAGTGCATCTGGACAAATACCATGCACAAGCAAATGGCTATAAATAGTTTGCCTCTCTTGCTCCAATACTCATCGAGGCAAACAAGAAAACCACAAACCCTTAATCAACCCATGGCTTTCAGAAAGCAACCATGTGCATTCCTCCTCCTCTTTGCCTTTTCAACACTAGTTTTTTTCATCATCAACTCCTGTGAAGCCATTGAATGTGTTGGCCCCGGTAACATTTCTGTGTACTGGGGTCAGCATTCAGCAGCCGAGGGCACCTTGAAGGAAGCATGTGAAACTCGCAACTATCAGATCGTGATCCTCGAATACCTCATTGTCTACGATGATGGAATCACCACCCCTATCCTAGACTTGTCAGGCCATTGTAACCCCTCTGATCCCGACTCTGCTCACCCATGCTCCGAGCTAGAGAACCAAATAAAATACTGTCAAGATCAAGATATCAAAGTTTTCCTTTCCATAGGGCAAGATAGAGTCAAACCACCCACAAATCGTGTCTCCACTCTTGCATCATCATCAGCTGAGGATGAGAGTGTGGCAAAGAAAACTGCCAAATACCTTTTGGAGAACTTACTCAGTGGGAATCCTGATGGTCCACTAGGAAGTGTTTCCTTGGATGGCATTGATATAGAAGACGTGGGAGGTACTGCCCACTTGCAATGGGACGAACTAGTTAAGGAAATTAAAAAGTCCACACCTCGAAAGATTTACCTATCCGCAGCACCACAATGTGTATACCCTGATCGCAACCTCGATAAAGCTATCCAAACTGGCCTTATCGATTATATATGGGTTGAGTTCTTTTACCAGAACCCTTGCATATATTCAACTAAAGAAGGTGCTAAGGATCTTTTGACTGAATGGGGAAAATGGACCTCTGGTGTTCCCAAGGACAGCAAAATATTCTTGGGGCTTACAGCTTCTAAAGATATAGCCGGTTATATAGAACCTGGTGTTTTGAAGTCTGATGTTCTTCCAGGAGTAAAGAAATCTTCCAACTATGGTGGAGTTATGATTTGGGACAGGTCTTTTGATATAAAGAATGACTATAGTGGGCAGATAAAGGACAGTGTTGCCAAATCTTGCAGATGTGTGTGTGATCAGCCAGCATCGACCAATTTCTATGGCCTGCAGCAAGGACGACCTTTTCCCATGTAAGATACTGGCCAGAATTTCAGCATACCGGTTGGTTTGCTATATATTATGCACTATATTATGTATGGAATAAATAAGTAGCTTCATACAGTCTATATATGTATGGAATAAGCTACATAGCATATGTAATTAAGTTTCTTATGTGTGAGCTCTATGTATGAATTAAGCAGCTACCAATGTATAATTATGTACCCTATCCTTGTTTGATTACTAGCATGTAATGGATTTGGCTTGAAATTAAAGACTGTGTTTTTATGCATCACTATTATATTAAATACAAAATATTGAACATTATTATATTATTTAATATGATGCTCTCCCTCACCGTGCCCGGATCACCCTCAGTGGGATTAGAAGATGATGCTCTCGTCTTTTTAAGACATTGAGCTAGCCTTATTCACCCGGAAACCTTAAATTCATTCCCTAGTTAGTTTATATGCAGTTTAATTTCCGAGTTGTCCACGTGTATCAGATTTTATACAATTAATGTTCGCATGGCTGTGTTGATAATTGAGATGCTGTCAAAGGTACAAGATGGGTGAATGTTCAATAATATTAAAACGAAATATGTTTTAAATCTAACTTTATTTTTTTTATAAAATAGTTTTAAGTTAAATAATTTTTTTTTAAAAGAAGAGAGTGCATTTCCCGATTAAATCATTGAGAAATAAAAAATCATGAAAATTTAATTAATTTGATTCTCGAGAATTTCAAGTGTCAATTAAATTAGTCTTTTTAAGGATAAATATAGTCCCATCTAAGACTAATATGACCGTTATTTAAGTTTAGGGACAAAATAAATTTTTTCCCTTAAGGACCAATTTGAGTATTTATTAAAAAAAAACTTTATGTTTGAATACATATTTGTATTTGTTTGAATTTTTAATTTGTTTTTTGTACAAATGAATGTTATAGCTAGTTTTTCTACTACATATTTCAAAAAAAAAAAAAACTTTCTATTTTAATAGATATTTATATTTGCTTAAATGTCATAGTTCCTTTATATATATATATATATATATATATATATTTATATTTGCTTAAATGTCATAGTTTCTGGACTCTCATACTAACGTGATAGTCATGTCAGGTCAAAACCGACGGCGTTAGGTCAAAATTAACGGAAAAGACTAATGTGAAAACATAACGTAACATATAGAACCAATAATAAAAAAAAAGTACCTAAAACCCATAAAAAAACAAGTCCAGAAAAGTAAATGGCCTAAACACCAAACAACAAACAAGATTCCTCCCTACACATCTAACAAAAAATTGTAAACGAATCTTTATGCAGTATGTGCTAAATTTGAAACAGCAACAATAGCAATTTCTGTGAATCTTTAGCATAAATAACGATACTCCTGTGACCTGTCCAAGGGAAATTAACCCAAGCATGATCAACCACATCAACCACCCACGTGATGAGCTAAAGTACTCTTAGGCAATATTTGTGATTTGTTTTTCGGGGTGGAAGGAAACAAAAAGAGAGGTTAATTATCCCCCTCTTATTTGCGGGTTCTATTGATTGGAAGGAAATATTTTGGAGTGTTTTAATTAATCCTTATTCTTCTTCTCAACCCACTTTATTATTATTATTATTATTTTTCATTTCACCTCCAAACAAGGAGAGGGATATACTCTCCTTCTCCTCCTCCGTCTCCCCTTTCTTTTCTCTTTGATCTCCTCCCTTTCCCTATCCATCCAAACTAGCAGACCTGACCTTAGTCACGGTTGCTACCGGATACCAAGACAATGAACAACCCCCGAGAGTATGCACCCCACTTACCAGGAAGACTACAAGAGATGTAACCGATCTATGGATGTGTGAGAGGAAGATCACAATAACAAGAGAGGTAGAGAGCATATTGATACTCATAAGGCAACATTGAAGTTGATTGATTGAAAAAGTTAGTGAATTATACAATAGATGCACTTATTTATAGTTAGTGTTCTACACTAACTAACTAACTAACTAAAATCTGAAACTAACCTAACAAACTAACTGAATTCTTAATCTTCATTACCCCCTCTCAAGCTGATAGGTGGTAGTGCCACAATCAACTTGAACTACAAGCATTCAAAAAGAAGAAAATGACTACAACCTGTAAAAGTAAATGGACACTAAAAAACAACTAAAAAAAACACACATCAAGGCCCAACAAACTAATCCAATATCCCAAACAGAGAACAATGAAAACGGGCCCAGGCCCAAAAGGAAGGGGAAATGCAGTTGGAGAGGAGAACACGAGTAATTCCTAGTTGTCTTTGCATTCCAACGCTCCAAGGCACCCAAGGCAAAGAAGAAGCCGGTCCTAGTGGCGGTCGCTGGTGAAGGAGTCGTTGTCAGAACAAGCTTCTCAAGCATAAACCATGGAAGATTGAGTGGGTCTTTTGCAACGAAGGTGGAATTAGTGATGACTTCCTCGAACGTGCGTACGATGAACACTGAAATGAAGTCGATGGTGGCGGATTTGTGAAAATCGATGACCTGCACAGGCGGTGAACGGTGCTGGCTAGAATCTTGGAGATGGAGGCAGAGGAGCTGTCGATTTTGTCCATCGTGAGGAGAGAGAGTGCGCCTCGACGAACTCATAGCTGTTCCACTGGGATCGAAAACGAACTCAGAGCAGGGTGATGGGGGCGCCGGCATCGTCGCGGTGGAGCTGTAGATGCCGATGAGAATTTCGTCGGGATCAAAGACGGTAAGAAGCTGATAGAGTTCAGAAATGGCAGATACTGAGTCGCATAAGAGGTTGATGAAGGAGGCGATGTCGAGATCGGCACGGCGACTGTCGAAGGCAGGGGAATCTGGTACCAGATTCACCGGTTCAAGAGTTACCAGATCTACCTTCCCCTTCTTCGGTTTCTCGGCGGCTTTAGAGCCCATATCGGCGACGACGAAAGAATAAGTGCCTGATTTAGGATCCAAGAACGGTGGCATAGCATCACTGTTGATGGCGACGAGAGTGCATGAGATTTCTCCAATATTGATTGCAGAACCCTCTATCTCCGGCTCGATCAACTTGATCGGAATCACTGGAGCCGTATCAAGATCCGAGTCTTGCCGGAAACTACCGAAAACAATTTCACAGTGGCCGTTCTCCTCCTCTGAATTGGAATAATGTTCTTCTTCCTCTGAATCTGAGCCACTGAGATCTTCATCCATGTCATTTGCGGAAGCACGGTATCGCTCTGATACCAACCACGTGATCATAGAGGTGAAGACTAGCTTTATATAAGAAATAGAGCTTAGAAGCTTGAAAGCTTGCTAGTGAGAAAAGTTTCTCATAGGGAATCATATTGAAAAAGATGATTAATTGTGTACATGATGCTCTTATTTATAGAGCTTGATTGAGCTAACCATATGTAACTAATTCCTAACCAACTAACTAACCATATATTCTATTACCCTCCCGCAAGCTGATAAGTGATAACACCACAATCAGTTTGAATTACAAAATCATCAAAAGAAAAAAAAAACATCAAAAGAAAGAAAAGGTTATTATAACCTGTAAAAAAAAAGGACACTAAAACAACTAGGAAAAAAAAATAGCCAAGACCCAACAATAATGCACAATCTAGTAGACAGAAATAAAACTTGAAAGCCCAAAACTTATCCAAAAAAAAAACTGAAAAGCCCAAGCAGTTTAGCCCAGCTCAATAGCGTCACCATTCCAAACCCTAACTTTCTTTGTTATTCCAGTTCTCCAAGAGAAATTGGGATCCGGTGGAGAAGGGATACACAGAAGAGAGGTCCATGGTGGGTACGATGGCTTCGACAACGGAGAAGAGATTGAAGACGCCGTTGACGGAGACAAAAGACACGAGTAGAGTGAAGGAACTTGTTGGCGGCGCTGTCGCAGGGAAGAAGCCGAAGATGGTGAACGATTTATGGCGGTGGAGCTCAACAACGAATGGCAGCGGTGTCCGTCGGGATCAAAGACGAAAACGGGGTGTTGTGGAGGTGGAGATGAAATCGCAGAAGCCGCTCCACCAGGATCAAACGTAAACACTGAGTGGTGTGGCGGCATTACGGGATTGGAGACGGCGTTGAGAGTTCCGCCGGGATCGAAGGTCGTGATGCAGATGCCAATGGCGGTGCTTGCAGAGATGAGATCGGAGCGATCAGTCATCTTCTTAGGCGATCGCATGGTGATTACCAAAACTAACTCCTCAAATTGAAAGCATGGAAAACGAACCAGATCCGGTGGAAGGAAGGTGGAGTCGACGAAGCTAGCCACTGACGTGCGAAAGCCAACGAGTCCGAGTTGCCGAGGCGGCGAACGATGTTGGCGAGGATCTTGGAGAGGGAGGCAGATGATCTTGAACACTGGATCTTTAACCATCAAGGTAATGCAAACAGAGGAACCACCATTGTTGTTATGATTAGCGGTGTTGCAACCTAAGCCAAAGCTATCGAAGGCAAAGCAAGGAATCAGGTGATTTCTCCTATCTTGATTGCAGAACCTTCGATCTCTGGTTTCATTGGCTTGATCGACTTGATCGGAACAAGATCACAGTGGAAATTCCCAAACTCCATGAGTCCAGAATCAAGAATAGCGGTGGCGGCGGCATCTTCGTCGGAGAGCCTCGGTTCTTCCTCCTCTGAATCTGAAACTTCCTCCATCAAATCAGAGTCGTACTCTTCGTCACTCTCATCTGTGGCGGAAGCACGGTATCGCTCTGATACCATGTTACCGATCCATGGATGTGTGGGAGGAAGATCACAATAACAAGAGAGGTAGAGAGCATATTGATACTCATAAGGCAACATTGAAGTTGATTGATCGAAAAAGATAGTGAATTATACAATAGATGCACTTATTTATAGTTAGTGTTCTACACTAACTAACTAACTAAAATCTGAAACTAACCTAACAAACTAACTGAATTCTTAATCTCTGTTAAGAGACACCTCAACAACAGAGTCCCGTAACTAACATAGCAGCAGCAGAAACAAAACCTGAGAGTACTTCACTTGGCACTGACCAACGCACCAACACAGAAAAAGGCAAAAAGTTGTATAAATTGTCATCTCTTCAAGTTCAACCATTCAGCTAGATTAGAACACCATTACGAGACAAACAACTAACTTCGCCCTTCATGGATTTAAACCAAGACCATAACCTTTTCTTTTTTTTCTTTTTTTTTTGTTGATAAACACCATTTTATAAAAAGAGTACTTAGGGTACTCTAGCCCAAATACATATAAGGTCACCAATTTACAATAAAATGTAAATAAAATACTGATCTAAGGCTAAGAGCAGTATTATCTTTACACTTAGACCACAACACCCTCATAATCCACCATTCCAGAACCTGATCTTAAAATTGCATACATATCAGAGATGCCATCGTGGATGACAATTTTATTTTTGATCAACCAAAGAGATCAAGTTACAACAAGCCAAAATAAATATCTAAACTTCTTAAAGCTTTTCTCCCTAAAAAGGACACCATATGCTGCACATAGTACTCAAAAGTCTAAACCTTCAAAATTGTAAAACCACATACACCCCATCCAAGAATAAACATGTGACTAAACTAGCTGGTAAGAGCATGGGCAAGAAAAGAAAACATATATGTTCCACTCTCAACATGATTAAAACAGAACACATGATGTTTCGTGTTGTTCTTTAATAATGCACCTTTTTGTCAATTGATCACACGAGTAGGTTCCAGAATTTGTAAAAAATGCTACCTACGTATAATATACAAACAAAGATTTGTTATTTTAAGTAGGTAATTTATATGAGATTTAACTATTGAGTTGATCCCTCAACTAATTGGGAATTTTCAGTTAGGTCCATAAACTAAAAAGTTTTTAATTAAGTTCTGAACTTATATAAAATTTTTAATTGGGTCCCTGAATGAAAAAAAAATCTAATTGTGTCCCCGAGCTTATATAAATTTTTTGATTGGGTCCTTAAAGTAGAAAATCCGTTTGTGATTCGTTGAATTGGATAGAATATTATTAATTTCATCTAACCTGAATACGCATATCAGTCATCTATGATTGGTTTGGATGTAAGATGAACCTTGAGATATTGTTACAGCAAGATGCAACAAGATAAAGTGAGATGTACGTAGTAAGTTGCAAGTGGAAGATCTATTTTGGATGAAGCTATTTCGAAGGAAGGATATGAAACCGTGAAATAGAGATGGACAATAGAAGAAGTTGTTTGTTCAGATGGGGGAGAAGCATCATCAGCATGCCACTTTTTGGTGTTCTCGTTCAATATTTTGGTCTCTTGTAACCCTAAATATAAATTTTGGGGAAAAAATTCCAGGTCACAATCCACATCAACAAGCTTAACGACCTTTTCACGGAACCCTATCCCAGGGACCCAATTAAAAACTGTATATAAGTTCAGGGGGACCAATTAGAAATTTTTTTAGCTTATGGATCCTATTAAAAATGTTGTATAAATGTGTGTTTGCATAAGCGTTTGATAAAAGTGATTTTGAATGGAATTGATTTTGTAAAATTGATTTGGTTAGAATTGGGTTTGAAGTGAAGTGATTTATGTTTGGATGTTTTCATTTTGAAAGCAAGTTTGATGTAAAGTTTAGTGTAAAATTTCCAACCTAACGCAAAAGCTACTTTTTGTTGCTTCTAATCAAAATCACTTTTGAAGGCAAAATCCATTCTACCTGACAGTAACTAAACACCTTATTTTTACTAAGATCACGTTTGACAGGGGACATAATCAATTCTAGAGGTTTCCAATGTGGAATCAAACATACACAAATTTTGGGGGCTCAATTATAAATTTTTTAAGTTCAGGGACCAACTAAATAGTTAAACCTTTATTTAATAAAAGGCACCAAGAGAAAACTATATATAGTCATCTTTAGTGGGAGTTCCTTAAGAATAAAATATGATTATGATATGTCACATGTGATTTTGGGTTCCATATTGGATAAAAGGCAAAATCAACACTAGTGCAAAATATGCTTTTAAAATCGGAGATTCCACATCGGTTTCAGAAAAACCGATGTGTAAAACGAGGCGGTGACATTTTTGAAATTAAAAGCAAAGGATTCCACATCGGTTTCATAAATAACTGATGTGTGAATATTTTCCACACCGGTTGTATTTTAACCGATGTCTAAAATTAAAACAAAAAAATTTAAAATTTATATCTTTCCACATCGATTCTTTTAGAACGGATGTCTAATATATAGATTAACCACATCGGTTGTATTATAACCGATGTATAAAATAAAAAAAATTAAAAATTAAAAATTTTATCTTTCCACATCGGTTCCAATTGAATCGATGTCTAATATATATTAACCACATAGGTTTAAATATAGCCGATGTCATAAATTTAAAAAAATAAAATTTTAAATTAAATCGTAAGTTTCTACATCGTTTACTAGAGAACCGATGTGAAATATTACTAACCACATCGATCGGTTTTTGGACAACCGATGTGTAATATTTGACAAAACCCTACTTTTTGTTTCTATTTTCATTCCCTCCATCCATCACGTGCCCTTTTCCTTTGTTTTTGCTCTGCTTCTTCCATTCCTTTGTTTTTCACTCCCTCCCTCGTTTTGTGCTCGCCACTTCGTCCCCATCTCTCTCTCACTGCTCTGTGCTCACTGTCCCTCACTGCTTCGCCGCCGCCTCCCATCTCTGTCTCTCCCTGCTGCTCACCGGTCTCCGTTGCTTCTGCTTCTGGTGAGAGTGCATGCTTATTTACTTGTTTTGTTGTTGTTACTGTGAGATGTTGAGAACTTGGATTCGGTTGTTACTACTTGTTAGTGTTTTGTCCCTTTTTACTTTGAGGTCTTGTGGTTTCTGAGCAGTTCTAGTATTTTGAGGCCTCTATGTTTTGTTGATTTAATGAAATGTTTGACATTATTACTGGTAATATTTCTTGCTTTCTGTTTTGGTTTTAATTTTATTTTACTGGTAATGTTTTGCGTGCTTGTTATTCAGATGCTACGATACTTTATTGTAGCAAGATATTAGTCTCTGTGTGGCGATCTCTTAAGCACTAGAGACTTCGAGTGTTCAAAGAGATTATTTTATAATTTGGTAGCTCTTAAGAGTTTCTGGTCTACTGTAGAAGTTGGTCATTTACATTTCCCTTGCCTTTTTAGAAGCCGTGTTTCAACTGCAATATGCACAAAAAATACATGGCAGGAAAGGAAACTTTGTGTTTTCTTAAGGAGAATAAAGGATATATATAGTTTTTGATTGAATATATATGATGGCCTAATCGACTTAGTTTTTTTCTTCATGTTCTTTGCTTCGTTCCTGAATAGCCATAGCTCTTCGCTACTCATTTTCTTATATGATCTTTTGGTCTTAAATAAGCTAACACTGTATTTTTCATGCTTTGATTTTAGACTATACGTGAGGGGCACAATCCTTGGATACAAAAGGTAAGAGCTTCTTGCCTATAGTAGTTTTACCAATTTTGTATTTTATATCATCTTGTGTATGGATGCTGGGAAATTGAGAGTTGAGATTCATGGAGAGAAGCATTTAAGATTATACTTTCACGGGTTTTGTCAAGTCATTTGGTTTATGATGAGGCAATGTTATTTTTTTAGATCCAAATCAAACCTGTAACTACGGCTTGGATTTGACAACTTGGAGCCCACTTGCATGTGGTGTGCTGACAGGAAAATACAAGAAAGGAGTTATACCAATGAGATAGCCGCTTTGCATTGGAAAATTACAAAGTAAGGTTTGATTTCCATCGTTTTGGCTGAAAAGCTTTCATTGGAGTTTTAATGCATTTGCTTGAAAATTTATTTGATCCATGAATATGCCCACAATAATTAGTGAAGACTTAGTTTCCCGTTTGAGATGCAATACTAATGAGCACACGTGTACGTGCTTAATGTACCGCTCATTGTATTGGATCTTGAATTGGCTAAAGTTGGACAATTTGGGAAAAAACTTTTTCTTCATTCAGTTAAAATAGTTATTCATTGATTATTATGTTATATACTTGATGAAAGTTCGGATTGATACACTTCCTTTAGTTCTCCGGTGCATACTTTATCGTGGTGGATGTCATCGCATTTAAGACGTGTACGTTGGAGACCGAAGGGAAATGCTGCCGAAATTTCATCGAGTATGAGCATGAGAGTTAAGGACTACTCGTTAACCGAATGTTGAAAAAGTTTCTTCTCGAATGGGATAGGGCCATACCTGTCATAAGAAGTGGTTGATGAATATGTTGGACTAAGTACGAAGTTATTGGTTTTAGTCATAGATCGCGGTTGGATGAATGCTAGACGGACAAGCGATGAGTATGATAATGGAGTGGAATATTTTCTCAGATTGGCAAAAACAAATGCTCCCGATAGTGGTAACGGAAGGTTTTATTGTCCTTGTGTTAATTGTTTGAATGAGAGACGATTAGAAGCCGAGGAGATATGTGATCATCTTATTTGTGAGGGATTTACAAGAGTTATACAACATGGATATGTCATGGTGAATTGTTAGACAAGCCGAGGGTGTCGGATGGAGAGGAAGTTGATGACGTGGATATGGACGATGGACTAGAGGACAGGATCCGTGATGTAGGGCAAGAGTCTTTTTTTTGCGCACATGTGTATGATACTTTGTGCAGTGATGCGGAAGTGGCTTTGTATCCGGGTGCACTAATTTCACCACGGTTGTCGGAGGTGTTAAGATTGTTCAATGTGAAGGCGAGAAATGGGTGGAGCGATAAAAGCTTTACCGAATTGCTTGAGTTGTTGAAAGACATGCTTCGAGAAGGTAACACATTGCCATCTCTCGAAACTATGAGGCGAAGAAGATATTGTGTCCGATGGGTATGGACTATAAGAAAATACACGCTTGCCCCAATGATTGCATATTGTACGGAAAGAGTTTGAAGAGATGCACGAGTGCCCCGGTGTGGGGTATCACGCTACAAAGTGAAGGATGGTGATTCTAGTTGTGATGTGGTCACCAAAGGTCCTCCTGCGAAGGTGTTATGGTATCTTCTCGTGATTCCGTGATTCAAGCGACTATTTGCTAATGTAAATGCCGCAAAGAACATTAGATGGCATGCATATGAGAGGAAGTGTGATGGACAGCTTCGCCATCCGGCCGATTCTTTGCAATGGAAGAGAATTGATAGTTTGTTCCGGATTTCGGTAATGAGCCCAAAAACCTCGAGCTTGGACTTGCTACCGATGGAATGAATCCATATGGAAACTTAAGTAGTATTCATAGTTCATGGCCTGTTCTCCTGGTAATTTACAACCTGTCTCCTTGGTTGTGCATGAAGCGCAAATACATTATGTTAAGTATGATGATTCTGGGTCCTAAACAGCCAGGAAATGATAATGATGTTTATCCGAGTCCCTTGATTGAAGACTTGAGAATGTTGTGGGATGAAGGCATTGATGTGGTCGACGGGTATTGCCATGAGACATTCAGATTGCATGCCATGTTATTTTGCACCATCAATGACTTTCCAGCATACGGGAATTTGTATGGGTATAGTGTTAAGGGACATAAAGCATGTCCAATATGTGAAGAAAGCACATGTTACCATCAACTGCAACATGGAAGGAAGACAATTTACCTTGGGCATCGGAGATTTCTCCAACGTAATCATCCTTATCATAGATCGAGAAAAGCTTTCAATGGACTTCCGGAGAATGAAATTGCTCCGGTGTCCTTGACTGGAGATCAAGTTTATGAAAGGGTGAACAACACTAATGTTATCTGTGGGAAGACCCAGAAGAAGGCTACCGAGAAGAAAATATGGAAGAAGAGGTCGATCTTCTTTGATCTTCCATACTGGTGCAAGCTTGATGTAAGACATTGTATTGATGTGATGCATGTGGAGAAAAATATGCGTGACAGTTTAATCGAAATGCTTCTCAACATTCAAGGCAAGACAAAGGATGGTGTGAAGGCTCGTCTGGATCTAGTTGCGATGGGTATACGAGAGCAGTTAGCTCCACATAAAGTGGGGGATAAGAAGACTTATTTGCCCCCAGCATGTCATACTTTATCAAAAAAAGAGAAAAGAAGTTTCTGTGAATGTCTACGGGGAGTCAAAGTGCCACAGGGTTACTCTTCAAATATCAAAAGACTTGTCTCAATGAAAGATCTCAAATTAGTTGGCTTAAAGTCTCATGATTGTCATGTCTTGATGCAACAACTACTACTGGTGACCATTCGTGACATCTTGCCCAAAAAAGTCAGACATGCCATTACTAGGTTATGCTTATTCTTCAATGCTATATGTAGCAAGGTCATTGACACTTAAAAGTCGGATGACTTGGAAAATGAGGCAGCCATTATCTTGTGCCAATTGGAGATGTATTTTCCACCTTCATTTTTTGACATCATGGTTCATTTGATTGTTCATCTAGTGAGGGAGATTAGATTGTGCGGCCCCATTTATTTAAGGTGGATGTACCAGGTTGACCGATACATGAAGATCTTGAAAGGATATATGAAGAATCCACATTTGTCCCCAAGCATCTATTGTTGAAAGGTATGTTGCAGAAAAAGCTATTGAGTTTTGTACGGACTACATGTCAGAAGCGGAACCTGTAGGGCTTCCGAAGTCTCGTCACGAAGGAAGATATGATGGTAAGGGTACACGAGGTATCACTGTTAAGATCATGGTTCGGGAGGAAGTGCTTCAAGCACATTTGTATATATTGAATAACACTGATGAGGTTGAACCATACTTATGTGAGCACAAAAGCATCATCAATGAAACTTACCCTAGAATGAATGAAAAATGGTGTTTGAACAAGCATAACAAGACTTTCTTGAACTGGTTTAAAGAAAAAATTGCAAAGGATGGTATTGCTTCTGTTACATTAAAATGGCTAGCACAGGGGCCTAACTTTGATGTCATATGCTGGAGTGGGTTCGATATCAATAAGTTTTCCTTCTATACAAAGTCCCAGGATGACAAAAGTACTATGCAAAACAGTGGTGTTATGGTCGTCGCTGAGTCTATGCAATTCTCTAGTTTGAAAGATAAAAACCCTGTTATGGCATCCGTTTCTTACTTTGGAATTATTGAAGAGATATGGGACGTTGATTACACGAAGTTTAGAGTACCTGTTTTTAAATGTCAGTGGGTCGACAGTAACGATGGTGTACAAACCGATGAGTTAGGATTCAAATTGGTGGACCTTAATAAGGTAGGTAATAAAGAAGAGCCTTTCATCATTGCATCCCAAGCAAAACAAGTGTTTTATATCCATGATCCTTTTAACAAAAGGTGGTCAGTGGTTCTCCAGGGAAAAAACATGTATAATGGTACTGAGGGAAATCAAGAAAATGAAGTGGATGATGTACATGCTACTTGTAATGATCACCAAGAAGGGTTATGGGAGAACTTTACTAATTGACCACAATGTAAGTTTAGTTTGAGTTATGTTTAAAGTCATATTATATGTTTATGTTGATATTTATAGGTTATGTTTACGTACGTTGATCGATATTTATATGTTATGTTTGATATTTATCTTGACATACTAACATGTTTTTTTTTGTTTAAACAGGTATACATTGTTGATCCTGAGGATATCCCTCATTCATGCAGCGGATCAGAGACCCCGTCTACGGGTAGAAAGGGTAGACGTGCCACACGAATGAGGAATTTGACTGCCAACCGTGGTTCAAATCAAAGGAAAAGAATCGACTTTGATAGTAACCTCAATCCTATTGGGCCAATGGCAGAGCAGTTTAACAGTTTTGTGGTGACCCTTGCTAGAAGCAAGCCTAATATACTTATTGATAATTGGAAAGATATACCGGCGGACGTGAAGGATCAAATATGGGAGAGTATTCTGGTATCTATACTTTTACATCCTGTGTTTGTCTGTATCTACTTTATTTTAATTTTATTAATATCATACAATAATTCGTTGATTCTTTTGGTGTTAATGTATGCTGATGAGCGTTGGAGGGCTTTTAAGATCGACCTGGGTAGATACTATGTATTCAATCCAACATGTGAAAAGAACCCACTTGAGGTGTACCCGTTTCTTGACCAAGCGACGTGGGATCGCTTTGTTCATAGCCGACATGATCCCAGCTTTCAGGTTAACTTATTTGATTTGTCTCAATTTATGTAATTTCATTAATTTTATTTACTTATGTAATTTAATTGTCTTCTATTTATAACAGGAGAAGAGGAAAAAGGGGCAGGAAAACCAAAGCAAGAATGTCTGCCCCCATGTACTGTCTCGCGGGGGATATAAAAAACTTGGTCAGATAATGGTGGAAGAGGAAAAGAAAGCATTTCAGGAAGCAGCATCTCAGGCGGATCCTAACGCTGAAAATCATCCAGAAGTTATTGATCCACCTCCACCCCCACGCCATTGTAAATGGAAGAGGGCCTGACAAAGAAAAACGAGACAATATACATCTGAGGAGGCCCACCAAGTAGCTGAGAAGATTGTAAGTGTAGTTTGAATTGTAATTGTCATTTTAACATTGTTACCGAATTGTAATGTGACCTGATATTTTATATGTTATAGGATGCCTTGGACGAACGTGTAACCCAAGGAACCTTTGTTCCTAGAGGACGCGATGATATCTTAGTCGCGCCATCAGTAAACCGAGACCACCGGGCCGTGTCATTGGTGTTGGATGGGACGTCGGAATTCGCCAATACCATGGTTCATCTTCACACCAATGCCACAGGGATGTTGATACAGATAGAGCACGGCTAAAACGAGGGAGATTGCAGTGAGCTTAGACAGAGAGATGGCGAGCGGTTGCCCAGAAATTGGCAATATTGACTTCTATGTCCCAGCAGATGACAGGTGTCCAACCCTCTATCCAACCCTCTGTCCATGTGAGCACTAAGGACTCATGTGATCCTCCTCATCACCCTGAAAATGATGATGATGGTGACGACGACCCTGATAGGTGTGAGCTGTATGTTGATGATCATCATGATCGCCGCTTAGTGGCATTGGGGAGGGCACATAATAACTTCGGTAATACCATACACCATCGTTTATTACCGGATGATCAGGTGAGGGTCGTTGTTGAGATTATTCGAGATGTTGATGCTCGAGTCCCTGTGCCCACTAAGGAGGTTCAAACAGTGGGTCAGGCCCCTGGTAACTTAATCCCCTGGCCAAGAAGACTAGTAAGCTTTCTTGTTGCATTTGTAGTATTCAGTTAGTTGTGTTTTTCTATATTCATAGTTAAAATTATTTATTATTGTTTAAATATAATGCTTTATTTTTATTCGTTATAGGATGTTGGAAATGATATTCTGCCTAAAAGGTCGGATCCAGGAAGACCAGAGATGTCTGCTCCTGCCAAGGTACTCATTTGACCATTTAATTAATTACGAATGAAATAACTTATCTGTGATTACTAATATATATCTTTGTTGTTTAGGGGATCGACAAAGGGGCACCTGGTGATGTTTTTAAACTTCTGGCTATACAGGTTGTCACCATGGAGAATGACGCAGCTTTGGTAAGGTTGGAACATGATGCCAGTCCAGGTGACGAACTGTATATCCCAAAGAAGGAACTTATGAAGATTGTATTCGATAAAGAAATGGCTAGTTCTGCACACCTATCGTTATGGTGCACGTAAGTACATTTTATTTATAAGTTAAGTAATTAAATTTTAAATACTATGATAATTAACATGTTTTTTTCAATATATTAGGCATCTGCATCGTATGTTAGTTGATTAGAGTAACCTCACCCTTGATGGGTTCATTGACCCCATGTTTATTCAGGGTGATGTTCTCCTAGCATCAGAAGACCCGATCACCACCATACGTGATTTACTTGCCCGAGACGATCATCAATTCTACCTCGCGCCTTATCTCAATAAGTAAGTACCAGTTATTTAATTATAACTATATATGACTTAGTCACTAATTATTCCGTAAATACAGCAAGCATTGGTAACTGTTGATCTTGTACCCTAGGATGAATGTCGTGGTCTTCTTCTGCTCAATGGGAAATAAGCCGGCGAATGAACTAAAGATGATCATGGAAACGTAAGCATTAAAATACTTTATAATTAGTAATGCAGTTGTTTTAATTATCTAAAATCTATTAGATATACGTTAAGTAATGTTTATTTTGTCATGATAGTTCTATTAATGCAAACCACATGTTGCGTGGTGAAAGACGTCGGGCTATTAGATGGATTATTCCTAACGTAAGATATTTATTAGTTCAAATGCTTCAAATGCAGTGGGTATAATTATTGATTTCTATTTAATTCCTCATATTCTAATTGGGTTTCATTTGTACGTAGTCCCGTATACAACGTGGATCATGGGAATGTGGATACTATGTGATGAAGTGGATGGTCGAAATTATCTCCTCGAGGATCACTGAAAGATGGCACGAGGTAAATGTTAATTTGTAACAATTAGAAGTAACATTTATAGATTCGTTATATGTTTTATGTTAGTTTATTACTTAAAAGATATAATCTTTTGTCCAATTAAACTTGCAGATATTCAACAACCCGACTCCATTATCTGATGCCAACATCAATAACATAAGGAGGCGTTGGGCAACTTTCTTTCTTGAAGTGTACCAACCATAGTTTGTATGTAGTTAGTTTAAAAACTTATCATATACTAGCTATAGTGTACTTTTGACTGATATATATTTTGATATGAAATCTATAATATATCATGTAGCTTTTTGGTTTCTAATTATCTTTGTTGTCTGAATGTAATTGAACATATGTATTGTTCGTAATAAATTCAGTATATATTAATTTAGTGTGTTTTTGTTGTACAAAAGTGATTGTGTTGAGAATATTTAGAATATGTTATATTGGTATTGATCTGAATTACTGAAACATGGGAAAGTAACGATAGAAATGTAAAAAGAGTTTAAAAAAAATGAGACTTTTCACATCGGTTATACAAAAACCGATGTGGAAAGTTCACTTTTCACATGGGTTATTAAAAAACCGATGTGGAAAGTCGGTTTTGGTTAAAACCAATGTCGGTTATATTTAAAACCGATGTGGAAAGTGATATTTCCACATCGGTTTTGTGATAACCCATGTGAAAAATGAACTTTCCACATCGGTTATTTAGAAAACCGCTATTAAAAGTTTACTTTAGACATCGGTTTTAAAACTGATGTGAAAAGTATCAATAAACAACATCAGTCGTTTTAACATCAGCTTGAAAACTGATGTGAAAAACCAAAAATAACCGATGTGGAATCCCTTTTTTGTACTAGTGCAAGTCCATAAAGATGAGTATATTCACAGATAAATGGCAAAGTTAAGCCTTTAAAGACGAGTATGAGTATAATCCTCGGATAAAAGGCAATATCAAGTCCTTAAAGACAAGCACCAGTCTCGAATAAAAGGAGGGGGCGGGGGGAGGTGATAGTGTGATTTTACATCATGTTTCCTGTACACTTTTGCATGCATTTTTCATATAGATTAGGCATTCTTTATTTGAGTTTAGTTAGTTTTTCCCTTGGAACAGGTGAAGCGGTCTCTTGGTGTTGTTTTGCAGAAATTAATGTAAAAATGATCAAAATCTGCCATGATGGAGCTTGGATGAAATAGAGCTAAGAAGGTGAAGAGTATAAGCCAAATAGAGTCAATCACGGCCATGATCAAGCAGAGCAGAAGGCAAAAGTCAGAACGCGTCACGGCCTAGCCGTGATAGCCATCACGGTCGTGACAGACCATTTGGTGAAGACAGAAGCGATCACGGCCTAGCCGTGATGAGTGTCACGGCCGTGACAGTTCAAATTTGAAAGCGCGCCTTTGACAGAACACGTCACGGCCTGGCCGTGATGGCCATCACGGCCGTGACGCGTGGGCTCTCTATAAATAGAGCGCAGAACAGACAGAAAAAGGGGATTCTGGGGGTTCTCTGACACATATCCATCAGACAACTTTTAACCTAAAGGATTATTGGAGGCTGCGAAAAGGGTTCCAACCCTAGAAGGGAGCTGCTGAGAGGGGCTGCTGGACTACTGTGGGAAGCTGCCATGGAGTTCTTCCTTTCCCTTTTCTCTATTGCTTTTATTTTGGCTTTCTCTGTAACCATGAGTGGCTAAATCCCTTTTTGGTTGGGATTAGATGTAACTAAAATAAACTTCATGTATTTATCTTGACTGATTAATCTGTGCTTATGTTTCTCTATTAGTGATTGATTTCCATGCTTAATGCCTGTTGTGGCTAGCACCCCCATGACTTGATTAGTGTTTTGATATGCAATTGGAAAATTCGTATTAGAACCAGAATTGAAATTTATCACCTACTAAACCTTGCATCTAGGAATAGAGTTTGGTTTTTTAGTAATCGCGTAATCCTTAATCTTAATGCAAATTCATTAATTTAGGCCACCTAAGGAATTAGGGTCTATTAGTGGATTTAGGCTCTTGTCATCTGAGGAATCAGGGCTTGAGTAATCTAATGGATTGATTTTAATATTTGAAGCATGAATGGGAGGTATCTAGTCCTAGTAGTATGGTCGCGCTGTCGCGCACGCACCAAAAAGCGAGCGGCTTAAAAAAAATATGCAGATAGGGAGCGACAACTCGAGTATCGTCTCACAAGGACTCTCGGATTGTTACTAACAGAAAAAGTCAACTTTTTTTTTTTTTTGGGGGGTTGGATTGGAAACTAAATTAAGGAAACAAAACAAAAAACAATGCAGAGCAGAAAATAATGCAAATAAAGTAACTATCAAATAGCTAAAAAACGTTAACCTACTGTTCTCGGTTTCCCACTATCATTGGTCCATGTAAATTCCAGGCCCTAAGCAGATTCTAAACCCTTTTCGATTGTAGCATCAATTAACAAGCGAAATCAATACTACGAGACATATGTTCCTATTCCCGAATTAAGCAAACGGGGTGAAGCACTCATGAACGAAGCGAACATGATTGAACACACGCGAATTAAAAAAACGCGATTAAGTATAGGAACACACAATCATCGAAATAAATCAACACCTATTCTATACGATTCTGAATTAAGCAAACAGAACATATAAAACAAGTATTGAAAGAGAATAGCATAAAGTTCAGGAATCACAAAACCTCAAGTGACGGCGGAACCCGATTACAGTAGATTAATCAAGGAGACTAGTTCTCCATTACAAAAATAAACCTAAACCGTACTGTGAAAAGAAAAGAAGAAGAGAAAAGACTAAAACTCTAAAACTCCGGTGTCTGTCCTAGAACAGAAATTTATATCTGTCAGTTCTGCGCGATCTCGCGAGGCGAACACTCACTCGCGACGCGAATATTACGAAGAATCTGCAACGTTTGGTATTCTCGCGAGGCGAAGCACGGCTCGCGTGGCGAGGAATGGAAGAGTCATGGCTTCTGGTCTTCAGTCTCGCGAGGCGAGACATGGATTCATGAGGCGACACAGAAAGGTTTGCATTTTCTGGAACAGTTAGCCTTCAGGTTCGCGAGGCGAGTAGCCTCTCGCGGGGCGAAGAACTCCAGAAATGCTTCTTTTTATTACCTGAAAACAAGAAATAGCAGTAAGTACTTTATTCAACTCTAAATCAGCTAAATTAACTTAAAAAATACTTAAACGACTCAAAATCTTGCTTGACGACAATCAAGTCTAATTTGGGCGAAAACGGGATATAATGAGCACAAAACCACGGTCATACTAGACATAAAACTAGATGAGCCAGAGGCTGATCATAGTACATGAGGCAGAGGTTTGGTGAAGTTTAATCCCAACATATTCTTTTCGCATTCCAAGTATTCGATAAAAATACAAAAAGGTTAGGTTAATTGCACTTGTATTGTCACATCTAACAGGAACTTGGTTTAGTTGCACACCATAATCAACTAATTGTTGTTTCCTTCATAAAACCTGTGCACAACAGCTACCAGCTGCTACATATTCAGCCTCTGTAGTGGATAAAGCCACGCTAGATTGTTTCTTACTGAACCATGATACTAATGAGTTCCCTAGAAAATGGCAAGTTCCACTAGTACTCTTTCTATCTAGTTTACAACCAGCAAAATCAGAGTCTGAATAGCTAATTAAAGTGCATGTAGCTCCCTTGGGATACCATAATCCTATGTCTTTTGTTCCTAACAGATACTTAATTATCCTTTTAACTGCTATTAAGTGTGATTCTTTTGGATTTGCTTGATACCTAGCACACATACATACACTAAACATGATATCTGGCCTACTAGTAGTAAGATAAAGTAGTGAGCCTATCATACCTCTGAATTTAGAAACATCAACAGGTTTACATTGCTAATCCCGGTCCAGATAACAGGAGGTACTCATTGGAGTAGTAATCTCTTTAGAATTTTTCATGCCAAACTTCTTGATCAACTCATTACAGTACTTGATTTGGCTAATGAATATCCCATTTTCTGTTAGCTTTATTTGTAGTCCAAGGAAAAAGTTCAGTTCACCCATCATTGACATTTCAAACTCGCTCTACATAAGACTTGCAAACTCATTGCACAAATGCTCATTAGTGGCACCAAAAATTGTATCATCCACATATATTTGTACAAGTAAAATGTTTTTCTTAGTGAACAAAGTTGTGTCAACTATACCTCTTTTAAATCCTTTTTCAATGAGAAAATTACTTAACCTTTCATACCAAGCTCTAGGAGCTTGCTTTAAGCCATATAGTGCTTTAGATAGTTTATAAACATGGTTAGGCAATTCATTATTCTCAAAACCAAGTGGTTGACCAACATACACTTCCTCTTGTATAAATCCTTTAAGAAAGCACTCTTAACATCCATTTGATCTAATTTAAATCCCATTATGCAAGCATAAGCAAGTAGCATTCTTATCATTTCTAATCTTGCTACTGGTGCATATGTTTCATCATAATCTATGCCTTCTTCTTGGTTATACCCTTTGGCTACCAATCTAGCCTTGTTTCTTACAATTATACCATTTTCATCTAGTTTATTCCTAAAAACCCATTTTGTACTTATTACTTGACAGTTTTGGGTTTAGGCACTAGTTTCCAAACTTGGTTTCTTTCGAACGGGTTTAACTCATCTTGCATAACCATCATCCAATGTTCATCAATTATAGCATCATCTATGTTCTTACGTTCTGCTTGAGACACAAATGTCATATGATTACAAGCATTTCTAAGAGATTGTCTAGTAGTTACCCCCTTTGTAATTTCACCAATGATGTTATCAATTGGATGATTTCTGACAGTCCTCCATTCCTTTGGTAGGTCAGGCTGTTGTTCTGTTTGCTCCTGCTGCAGCAATTCATTCTTTAAGCTTTCATCTTCTTCATTGTCCTGTTTCTCTTCGAAGAGATTTTTCTCAATTGAATCTGCAAGATCATCAATAATAGAATCCTTTCCCAACCTTTTGGGGTTAGACTCATCAAATGTCACATGCACAGATTCCTCAATAGTTTGTGTTCTCTTATTATATATTCTAAATGCTTTACTAGATAGAGAGTAACCTAGGAAAATTCCTTCATCAGCCTTTGCATCGAATTTTCCAAGATTATTCTTTCCATTGTTAAGAACAAAGCATTTGTAACCAAAAACATGAAAATGTGCTATATTTGGTTTTCTTCCTTTGTAAAGCTCATAAGGGGTTTTCTTTAAGATTGATATAATCAAGACTCTATTTAGCACATAGCGATATGTATTGACAAAGATCTGCCCAAATATGTTTTGGCAAGCTAGAGTCGTTCAACATAGTTCTTGCTATCTCCTCTAATGATCTATTCTTCCTTTCCACTACTCCATTTTGTTGTGGAGTTCTAGGAGAAGAAAAATTATGTTGAATGCCATGCTCATCACAAAAGTTTTCAAACACTTCATTTTGAAATTCTCCCCATGATCACTTTTTATAGAAACAATTTTCATGTCCTTTTCATTTTGCACAATTTTTGCCATTTTCTTAAATGCAGCAAATGAATCACTCTTATGAGATAGAAAATATATGCATGTATATCTAGAGTAATCATCTACTATTACCAATGCATACAAGTTACCACCAAAGCTTTTGGTTCTAGATGGACCAAATAAATCCATGTGTAAAAGTTGCAAGGGTCTAGTTGTTGAAACAATGTTCTTTGGTTTAAAAGAGACCTTAACTTGCTTTCCTTTTTGACATGCATCATGTAGTCCATCTTTCACAAATTTCAGTTTAGGCAAACCAACTACAAGATCTTTACAAATCAGCTTATTCAAGTGGTTCATGTGAATGTATGCAATTCTTCTATGCCAAAGCCAATTCTCTTCTTCTTTTGAAATAAGACAACATGCAGTATTTGAAGAGATATTATCTAAATCAAGAATATAGATGTTATCTGTCCTTTGTCCAATTAATTTCAAATTTTCATCATGCTGATTTTCTATTAAGCAACTATTGGAATTGAATTTTACCTTGAAGCCTTTGTCACATAGGTGGTGATACTTAGTAGGTTGTGTTTCAGTCCCTCAACATATAGTACATCCTCAATGGTTGTTGTTGAGTCACTTCCAATGTTGCCAATGCCGAGTATCCTCCCTTTGTCATTGTCTCCATATGTAACACTTCCACTATATTTTGGAGTTAATGTAATGAACTTGCTTCTGTCTCCTGTCATGTGCTTGGAACAGCCACTATCAAGATACCTTTTCACATTTTTGGCTTTCCAACACACCTACAAAACAGAATCATGTTTGTGTTTTAGGTACCCAAATCTGTTTGGGTCCTTTTGAGTTAGTTGCAGCAATAGTTCTTTTAGGAACCTATATATACTTAGATTTATTGTATGCTGATTTTCTATATTGACCTGTAAAAGTTGTGTGACCTTTTCTAGCACAAAAATTGCATTTAACAAATGGTGTGTTTGATGTCTTAGGTGTAGCAAAAATTTTCTTGAAAGATTTCTCATGTATCTTAGGTTCATAGCCTATTCCATCCTTATCATAAACACATTTTTGCTGTCCTAATAAAGTATTCAAGTTATCTCTACCATTTGTGAACTTGGCTAAGTCATTTTTCAGTTTTTCAACTTCTTAAGTCAATGTACAACACTTAGAACAATTAGAGCTAGATGTTATCAAGACCTTATTCCTAGCTTCTAGTTCTCTTTCTTTCATTTTCAAGCATGCATAATCATCACATTGTTTAGCAATTATTTTTCTAGATGAGACAAGTTGTTTAGCAATCTTAATATATTCAGCATGTAACTCATCAAATGCATCTTGCAATTCATCAAAAGTAGGTTGTGAATCAGAATTTACCTCACTCTTTGAATCACCGTTATTGCTGGCCATCAAGCACAAGTTTGCCTCCTCGGATTCAGATTCTTCAGTGGAATCTACATCATTATCATCCCAAGTAATGTAGGCCTTTCTTGGCTTTCTCCACTTCTTTTCCTTTGAGTCAAACCTTTCTGTTTTCTCCTTCTTTTGCAGTTTTGGACAGTCAAGCTTCATGTGGCCAATCTTTCCACATTCATAGCATGTGATGTTGTTGGAAGAGTTGTCACCTTTGCTGAAATTTATCTTTTGAAAAGTGGATGGCTTTTTTTTGAAGTTGACTTTCTTCTTTAGGAACTTCTTGAATTTTCTAACTAGCATTCCCATCTCTTCTTCAGATTCTGCCTCTTGTGCTGAATCATTATCAACAGTCTTCTACTTCTCTGACTTGTGATTTCAGAGTCAATCCTTTTTTCTTTTTGTCGGTTTCTTCATTCTCATTCAGTCTGTTCAACTCCAATTGATGCTCTTGAAGTTTTCCAAACAATGTGGCAATGGTCATTGATGAGAGGTCTCTTGATTCTGAGATTGCAGTGACTTTAGGCTGCCATTCCCTGCTCGAGCATCTCATTACTTTGTTAATTTGATCCTCATTTGATATAGCTTTTCCAAGACCAGCAAGTTGGTTGACAATGTGAGTGCATCTCTTTTGTATTTCAGTCATACGTTCTCCTTGCTTCATTCTGAACAGCTCATACTCATGTGTGAGGGTGTTCATTCTTGCTCTTTTGACATCTATGGTTCCTTCATGTTTTACTTGCAATGTATCCCACATCTCCTTTACTGATTTGCAATTTGAAACCCTGAAAAACTCATTATGGCTTAAAGAAGATGTTATAATATTCTTAGCACGTGCATTATATGGAACTCTTTTCTTATCATCCTCATTCCATTCAGTTTTAGGCTTATTTCTTGGAGCACCATTAGCATCTACAGTAGAGGGGATAAATGGTCCATTTTCTACTGCATCCCATATGTCAACACCTGCTGCCTCAAGAAAGATTACCATTTGGGGTAAATCAGTTCAGAAAGATAAACCAGTAATAAGATTCAAATTCACAGCTCACAGCTATCAATTAAACAGTGATTGAATCAAACAGAAAGAAGTTCAGTTCAGGGTCGTACATGTATTAGATACAAGCCTTAATCATTCAAGAATTGTAGTTACAATATATCAGTTTCAGTTTCAGTGATCAAGAACAGTCTTAATCAACTCAGTTTTGAATAATTAATAATTCAAGATTGATTGCAGTAATACTCTGGTTTTAATTCAAATTAAACAGATCAAGAACTTATATCAATTGAAAACTTAGAACATCAAGATCACATTTATATGCGCAAGATAGAAATTAAAGAGTTTGAGTTTAGAGATACCACACAACCAGATTTATCCTGGTTCAGTCACCACCACTGTGACCTACATCCAGTACCCACTCCACCTGTGGGTTTTCACACACTAACACAACAAGCTTTAGCCAGGTAGCTTGAAAAACCTTTACACCTCAGAGCACTCCCTCACCTCGAGATACCACACTCTTGTGAAGTGCCTCAATGTTCTTCCTTAGGATTCCTCACCCTAATCACACAGAGAGACTCTCTCTCTCTTTACAATCAAATAGAACGAAAAGATTGATTCCTAAACTCTCAATAGTCAGATATACAAATTGAAGTTCTTATGAGAATTGAAACACTCTTTTTAACAATGAAGCTCAAGCAAGAAGATGAATGATTTTCACAATTGATCTCTCAAATTGATTTTGTAAAATTTCTGATATGTTAAAAGTGTTCCTTTGATCCCTCTATATATAGGAAACAAGTTATAGTCGTTGGGATCAATTAAAATAGATTTGGATCTGATAACAGAATCTGTTTTCTTGATTCTAGTTCTTGAATAGGGGTTGAGTACAGGGCTGTATTAACCAATTTCATACTGATAGTTCTGATAGTTTCTCAAAATCTTGAACTTGGTTAATCCATCAGTACATCTATTCAGTACATCTATGTATTAATGAACATCAGATTTTCCTAAAACTTGAATACACGCATACATAGCATATGCACAGGGTTGTATTCAGTTAACCATTTATAACTGATCTGATTTAATATTGTGCATAGGTGTTACTGAATGAAGAACCTTAAATTCATTTGTCAGTTACAGTAGCAGACATACATCCAATGATTACATGGTTGTACCTGACAAATAATTTTATTATTTCCAAAAATAATTTTCATTAAAAAAAAAACTTATTCCTTTTAATGCAGGTTATGAAAATTGATTTTTTTCATGCATCTTTTTAGTTGAGCTATTTTGTGACTAAGAGATTTCTTTCTCTTACAAATCATCTAAGACTTAAATCTAAAATTCTCATTTAAGCTTGGTCTTGATGATCCTTTGATCTTTGACTTTACTCTTTTGATTTCTACATGCAGCTCCTTGATTGGTATTAACTTTGGTTATTTCAGTTGGTATCATAGTTCAGCCTCTGGGTTAAGCACTTAACAGTGTAGAGGAAAAGATCTTGGAAATGGAAGGAGAAGCCAGTATAAGCAAGAGTCATGCAGGAGAAGGATCCTCAACGTCGAGACCTCCATACTTCAATGGAGAGGACTACATCTACTGGAAAGAAAAGATGAATTGGTTTTTTCAATCCACTAACTCTGATCTCTGGGATATCATTGAAGAAGGTCCCAATGTTCCTAAAGATGACAAAGGAGAAGAAGTTCCTAAAGCTAGCATGACCTCTAATCAAAGAACAAAATGACAATTTAATGCCAAAGTTAGATATGCAATCATGTGTGCTTTAAGCAGAAAAGAGTTTGAAAAAGTATGTACTTGTGAATCTGCTAAAGAAATATGGGATTCACTAGCTATTTCTCATGAAGGAACTAACAAAGTAAAGGAGACCAAAGTCAGTATGTTGGTCAGAAAGTATGAGCTATTCAAAATGGAAGAAGGAGAACTATTGGCCAAATTTATATGAGATTCCAAACTATAACCAATAAATAGAAATCTCCTGGAAAAGTTTACAAGACCGAGGAACATATTCAAAAGATTTTCAGAAGTCTTCTAAAACAATGGAGACCTCTTTTAACTGCTATGTTTTAGGCCAAAGATCTATCAACATTGAAGCTAGATGAGCTTCTTGGCACCCTTCAGATCCATGAACAAGAGGTAATTGAAGAAAATAATGGAAAGAAGAGCAAATCCATTGCTCTCAAGACTGACAAAAAATCATCTAAGGGATCTACATGAAAAGCTCTCATAGTTGATAAATCTTCAGATGAAACTGAGGAATCAACTAAAGACGACTCTGATGATGAAGATGATGAACTTTCTCTTCTTACCAGAAAAATGAAAAATCTATGGACAAAAAGAAACTTCGGAAGGACAAACCTTTCAAACGCTTCAACAAAGAAAAATAAAACAAAGATGGTGGATCAAATGACATAAATGTCATTATGTGTTTTGAATGCAAAAAGCCTGGTCACGTCAAGGCAGAATGCTCTCAACTCAAGAAGCAACCTCCCAAGAAGTTCTTCAACAAAAAGAAGAAGGGAATGATGGCTACTTGAGAAGATCTTGATGAAAACTCCACTGAAAGTGAAGGAGATAAGCTTGAAGCAAATCTCTGTCTTATGGTAGATACTGATTTAGAATTAGAAACTGAGGTACAATATGAACTTGAGAAATTGAGTGATGCCTATAATGAAATATTAGAAGAATCCAACTTTATATCTAAAGCTTTCAAATCCCCCAAGAAACGGTATGTTAAACTCTAAAATGAGTATACACAGAAATCTCAAGAGTGTTAGAAGTTGGCTGAAGAGAACAGTAGGCTTAAGACTAAAAAATCTAAAGCTAAGATCTCAGTTGAAACTCTACCCTCTAAAGAAGTAATTAAACTTCAACAGAAAGTAGAAGATCTCACCTTAGATCTTGCCAAAATTTTCAATGGTAGAGATAACCTGACTAAACCTATATGTGTGATAGCATGAATCCGCAAGTGAACGGCTTCGTCGTCAAGTAATAAAAAGATCGAACCCACAGAGACCGTGATCTTAAATAACAATTAATTATTTAATTAATTAAACTGGACAAGAAAAATATTTGGAAAAGATTTGGTTTTTGAAATAAGATTAACTACCAAATCAAGTATTTAAAACTCAATCAAATAAAATCACAATCAAATCAAATCTGGCGATTTTCAAATTAAAAGAGATTTCCAGGAATTGGGTTACCAACAAGACTGCTCATGCTACTAAATTGACTACCCCCTTGTTAATTATCGAAATTGCTTTGAAGGTGAATTTATCCTAAATAAGTTAATGTTCCCTCTCGAGATACGAGAACCGTGCCCAATTAAACCAACCCCTACTCTCGTGGTAATTGTATTTAAATTGAACCCATTAAGATTCGTGACAATTCAATGAACCATCGAAGGACCGCTTCTAAATCTCGTGATTTAAGTCCTAAGTTCAATCCATATAGATCCAATACCTAAGTTCACCGCTAGGTTCATTCTTAGAGTATCTATGACATGCAAATAAGTGCGCACCAAATTCACAAGTAATTCATGCAATAGGAATGAAATCGAAAGCAAAATTGAAATTAACAAGAAGCAAAACATCAATTCATCACATAAAACGAGTCTAGGTCATAGCCCCAATTCCTAGAAATAAAAAGAACTACTCACGCATTGCCATATTCATAGCAACCTTGAATAATAAAAGCATAAAAATCCTAAGAGAAGAGAAGAAATTGAGAAGAAAGAACATATCTCTTCAAGAGATGGGCAGAACAATCCTTAATGAAAATAATCTCCCTAAGTACTTCTGGGCAGAAGCCATTAACACTGCTTGTTATATGCAAAACAGAATTCTGGTTAGACCTATCCTAAATAAGACTCCTTATGAATTGTGGAAATGTAGAAAACCCAACATATCATATTTTCTTGCATTTGGATGTGAATGTTATATTCTTAATACAAAAGATCATCTTGGTAAATTTGACTCTAAAGTAGATAAATGCATATTCATTGGATATTCCGAACTGTCGAAAGCTTTTAGAATATTTAACTCTAGAACCTCTGCTGTAGAAGAATCAATTCATGTAAAGTTTAATGATGGTCTGAAGACTGATAGGGAAATATCAGATCTAGAAGATGATATTGCAGGTATTGAAATTAATTCTGCAATGGAAAATTCTTCAAACAAGTCAAAAGTAGATGTGTCTGAAAACCAGACAAGTGATGATACGTCTGAAAAACAGAATTAGAAAAGAGACTGGAAATTCAAAACATATCATCCAGAAGATCTCATCACTGGGAGTCCATCACAAGGAGTTATAACAAGATCTGCTTTCAATGAAAACATTAACATGGCCTTCATATCAGATTTGGAGCACAAAAAGATTGAAGAAGCCTCACAAGATGAAAGCTGGATTCTAGCCATGCTAGAAGAACTGAATCAGTTCAAGAGAAATGATGTTTGGACTCTAGTTTCTAAACCCAAAGATAAATCTATTATTGGAACTAGATGGGTATTTAGAAACAAACTGGATGAAGATGAAAAAGTGGTAAGAAATAAGGCAAGACTAGTTGCTCAAGGGTATAATCATCAGGAAGGTATTGATTTCAATGAAACCTTTGCACCTGTAGCTAGATTAGAAGCAATTAGAATTCTCATGTCGTATGCTGTACAACATGATATAACTCTCTATCAAACGGATGTTAACAGTGCATTTTTAAATGGGATAATTGAGGAGGAAGTTTATGTCAAGCAACCTCCTGGGTTTGAGGATTCTGAAAATCCTCACCATGTCTATAAGCTTAAGAAAGCTTTATATGGACTCAAACAAGCTCCTAGAGCTTGGTATGATAGGTTAAGCACATATCTAATGGAAAATGATTTTATTAGAGGAAAAGTAGACACTATACTTTTCTAGAAATGCTCAAAGAAAGATTTCATAGTAATACAAATTTATGTTGATGATATTATATTTGGTGCTACTTATGAAAAGCTCTACAAAGAGTTCTCTGAGTTGATACAGAATGCGTTTGAGATGAGAATGATGGGAGAATTGAAGTTCTTCCTTGGTCTTCAAATAAAATAGACAAGTGATGGAATCTATATCCAACAGCAAAAATATACCAAGGAACTTCTTAAGAAGTATAATATGGAAAATTCAAAGTCCATGAGTACTCCTATGCATCCATCAGTTATTCTAAACAAGGATGAGTAAGGAAAAAGGTAGATCAAACTGTCTACCGAGGTATGATTGGATCTCTTCTATACTTAACTGCTAGCAGACCTGATATTCAATCAGTGTTTGTTTATGTGCTAGATTTCAATCAGATCCTAAAGAATCTCATCATAAGGCTATTAAAATAATTTTCATATATTTAATTGGAACCAAACCTTGGTCTATTATATAAGAAATCTGAAGATTTCAGGTTAGTTGGAATCTGTGGTGCTGATTTTGCTGGAGATAGAATTGATAGAAAAATTACTAGTGGAGGATGCTACTTCATTGGATCAAATATGATCTCCTGGTCAAGCAAAAGGCAAAGCATCATTGCTCTCTCAACTGCTGAAGTTGAGTACATATCTACAGCAAGTTGTTGTTCACAACTGCATTTGGCAAAATATCAACTTAAGGATTATTCAATGTTTGAGCATAATATACCTGTTTGATGTGATAATACTAGTGTTATTAACTTGTCTAAAAATCCCATACAACATTCTAGAGCAAAGCATATAGAAACAAAGCATCATTTTATTATAGATTATGTGCAAAAAGGTGTTTTTGAAATTAAGTTTGTAATCACTGAGTATCAGTGGGCAGACATCTTTACTAAACCTTTAAGTGAAGATAGATTTGTTTTTATTAGAAGGAATCTTAATATGCATAATATGTCTGAATAAGTGTATGCTGATATTTCTGAAAATTTACTTGTCTAAATTTATATGCTTGACTCGTCAATTGTCTTTATGCTTCGCCCGTCTACTTTAGCCAAGCGTCTGATGACGTGGCTAAAAGCACTAAGTGCTAACCCTGACTGAGACACGTGTACATTGCAAAATTTCCCTCCTTTTTCTTAAAAACGTTTCATTTTTTCTAGAACTGTCTTTTCAAAAGTTATTGTTGTTTATGGCAATAATCTCTCTCCTTGTTCCCAACGCAAAAAACACTCAAGCATTTTAACAAAAGTAACTAGTGTCGTTTCAAAATTTCCCACTCACAATATTTGCTCACAGTCTCTCTCTGAATTCTCTTCGTCTTCAACCTCTCGAAACCTTTCATCTCCGAACCCTAAAATCTTCTTCTCTGAATCAATGGCACCCAAGAGCCTTCTGGAAACTCTGGCTGAGAAGACCAAAATCTGTCTCTGAACTAAAGAAGGTGCACCCTGGAAGGGTCCCTAATTTTGATGAGCTTAGGACAAAGGGTTTAGACGTTCTTCTTGAACTCGCTCATGATGGATGGTTACCTTTCTTCCAACTTCAAAAACTTGTCTTTCCTGCACTGGGGAGTTCTGGAGAACTACGAAGATTACAAAGGATGACACAACCTCCATGATCTCTGGAGATGTGGGTGATGACATGGTCATCATCACTCATGAATCACCTGCTGAGGTGACTGGATGCCCACGAGAAGGTGCCGAGTATTACAAGGAATGGATGAAGTCTCTGGGAGAAGCAAAAGTGAACTTGGTCCTGTATGGAGTTCCAAAACCTAGAATTCCAGACGCGAAGTATCTGACTCCCAAGGCAAGATGTCTCCACGTTCTTCTAATTAACTGTGTAATGCCTAGGACTAGATCTAGGAATAATGTGAGTAAGATAGAATAGTTTGCTATCTACCACTTAATTCTATAGATCAAAGTAGACATTACTGATTTAATTTTTAGACATATGGAGAAAGCTGTCGAATTAAGGATAAGGACTATCCTTTTGGAATGATCATGACTAGGATCTTCAGGGCAAACAAACTGAAGGATTTAAGGAAAGCTTGTCATGCTGATCTCTGCACAAATTATAACAAAGACTCTGTCTTTGGTGAGAATCAATCTGACTCCTACCACTGAGCCTGTTGCTGGAGCCTCATCATCAGCACCTTCTGAATCTGCTCAAGTGGAAGAAACACTTACTATTCCTACTGTCAAGGCTGAACTTTTTGTGGAGCCTGTTGAAGAGGAAAGGCCTCAGTTACCGAGGAAGAGGAAAAGAGTTGCTAAAACCTCTACTCAAGCAACTGCTGAAAACCCTAATCAGGAAGCTGGAGTTGCCGAAGCTTCTAATTCTCAGGTTGTTGAACCTACAGTTAACCCTACTGTTGAACCTGCTAAGGTTGCAGAACCTGTTGCATTAGCCTTTGTCCCTAATGCACCCAGTGTTTCAAAGGTGTTCAAAAGGAAGAGAGCTGTGCAACCTGAGGGGGAGTCTCAACCTGAAGAGACTGTGATTCTTAAGAAGAAGAGGACCATTGTGACAAAGAGGAAATTGGTTCTGCTTCCCTCACCCTCACCAACAAAACATTCAACAACCACAACTACTTCTATTCCACAACTTTCACCACAAAGAGCACCAACACCACCACAGAAAACACCATCACCATCACCACAACCAAAACAGAAAACCCCTACTCCTCCACTTGCTTCACCAAAAATCCCAACTCCACCACATACATCACCTGTTAGACAACCATCACCTATCCATGAACCTTCTATCTCTGAACCACACACTACTGAACGAAAAACCGATGAACCTCACACTTTTGAACCAAACCCTACTGCTTCAGAAGCACATGTGTCTGAAACAGAACCCCAACTATCCAAGCCTTCCACACTACAATCATCTCACCATACTGAGAATCTTCATACTGAGGATGTCAATGATTTTGAGTATTTTGACAATCCCACTCCACCTCCACCTTCACCTAAACCACAAACACCTGACCATATAAGAAACCCATTCCAAGTCCCTCTGAGAATAGTCTTCCCAGACTTATTTTCTGAAACCAGACACAACCAACTCCCAATGGCCACCCTATCTCCCTATCACTTATCTTCCAGAACCATTCCTTTCTCTATCTCAAATGAATCAAGTTCAAATTTTCTGTATGGCAAAGATCTGGTTGTCATTGCCTCCTTGGAAACTGAAAGGTAGCTTGTGAAGCTGGCCATAAAACAGAAGAATGTAGGAAGATGGATGCCAAATCCCCATGTTTTCATGAAGCCATCTACTGAGATCGGGGTGATGCCTTACTCTATGACTTTGAAAGGAAAGCAAAAAGTCATCAACTTGCCACTCGATCAGAAGTTTTCACTCATCAAGCTGAATGACAACAAGTGCAAGTATAGAAAGAAGTTGTTCTCAACTGAGACTCATCATGAGTCCCTCAAGGTCAGAGACATCTACTGGAGATGTGGCTCCAGTTCTGGGTTGTCATAAGAAGAAAAGAAAACCATCCCAATCAGAGGTAGCCCAGCTTTTTCTCTTTATCCATTTTCACCATCAATTTATACTTTACCTCATTTCTTTATGGTTTTCCTTTTATTTATTTTAAATTTCCCTCCAACTACCCGAATCACTCCCATAAATCTCATTAGGAGATCCTATGAATTTCTCCTTTCTATTGTAGAATCTCCTCTTCACCGTGAAAGAATTCATGGATTCTTGAAGAATTTTATCCTAATAATGACTTTATCTCTGCTCTTTCAACAAATGTGTTTTTAGATCCTCAGCCTAAGGACAATATTCAAGTTGAAGAGTTACCTTCTACACCTCCTCCATCTGCATCTGCAACTGCTCTGGCTACAATATTCTGTACCGCCCCAGTGGTTGCCTATGATCCTTCTGCTCATCAGAGGCTTGATGAAATGGCTTCAAGTTTGCAAACTATCATGCAAGCAGCAATACAAATAATGATGGAAGCTTTCTTTAAACCCAAGGGGGTCCAATTTCTTAGGTCTTAGGACTTAGCTTTCTTTTATTGCGAGTCATGCAATGTACTGTCAGTGATGTCCCTATCACTAGTAATCTTTTGACTCCTAATAATATGAGATGAAGTTTTGATCACTTTTGGCTCTATTTATTTATCTGTTTTATAAATCTTTTTGATTGATGCCAAAAAGGGGAGGAAGTAAAAATTAAAAGCTAACAGAAATTAGAACTTAACCCTATTAATAATGCCTTTTGTTCAAAAAATTTGCTTGTGCTCATATATTAGATCTGATACCTTGTTTTTGCTCTGATAAATGTTTTTTATCTGATGCATAAACTAAGGGGGATCATAGCATATTTTCTAACTTATATCTGTTTGAAAAATTCTGCTGTTACTTTTTGATGTTCAATAAAATCAGAAAAATTATTTGTCATCATAAAAAAGGGGGAGAATGTTGAGACCTCATAAGTCTATGACACATTCAATATGTAAATTCTCTAAGTTTTGATGATTCCAAATATATTAAGTATTGTAATATTGAATCTTATGAAATTACTGATATGTCTGATAAGTGTGCAGGAAAATAGACTTAAGGTCACTCGTCTAAATTTTGACCCGTCTACTTTTTAGTACAACATAGTTTTTAGACTTGTCTAAAAACTCACTCGTCTAAACTATAGTCAACTCAGACTTAGAACAAGTCAAAGCACAATCAAGATTCTAATCTAGTTGATTATGTGGCAAGAATCGCAATTCTGAAAAAGCCTCAGTGGATCACCCGTCCAAAATTGACTTGCTCACTCGTCTAATTTTTGGCTCATATCATCTGTCTAAATCTGGACTGCACAAGCACCCATATGAATTTCAAACTCTACTACACTTGGTAAAGTGTCAGACTGTCATAATAAAGTCCAAGTCAACCTTATTCAAATAAGATGCCTTCCTTAAGGATCTCGAAGACCTCTGGACAAGAGCTAAAAGGATAAAGAATAAAGAACAGTTGTTTCAAGGTTTTAAGGAATAAACTTGCAACCTCTGTACCACAGCAGTCACCTTTTAATTGTTCTAGTACAAAGTAAAAGTGCTTTCCAAAAAGTGAACTGAGTGTTGCACTGAAAGAGAAAAACTCTCTACCGCAAGTACAAGAAGCCTACTGTTGCAACTCTGATACAACAGCTGCTCAGAACAAAACTGTACTCTTGGAATGCCTCGTTAAAACTCAACGCTCCTAAACATTTAATACCTACACAAAACAACTCTTTGGCATTAATGGCGTTCCAGAAGCACAAATCAAAGAACACGCTTTCTGAAGATGTGCCAAACGGATCAATTGATTGAAGTCTTTATATAGATCAAACCATGAAGACGAAGACAAGAAGTTGAATGACGGGCTAGAATCCGCAAGTGTACGACTTCGTCGTCAAGTAATAAAAAGATCGAATCCACAGGGACCGCGATCTTAAATAACTATCAATTATTAAATCAATTAAATTGGACTAGAAAAAGATTTGGAAAAGATTTTGTTTTTAAAATATTAACTAACAAATCAAATATCTAAAACGAAATCAAGAACAAAATAGGAAAGTAAATCAAATCTGAGATTTTTCAATATCAAAAGAGATTCCCAGGAATTGGGTTATCAACAAGACTGCTCATGTTACTAAATTGACTACCCCTCTTGCTAATTATCAAAATTGCTTTGAAGGTGAATTTATCCTAAATAAGTTAATGTTCCATCTCGGGATACAAGAACCGTGCCCAATTAATCCAACCCCTACTCTCGTGGTAATTGAATTTAAATCGAACCCTTTGAGCTTTGTGACAATTCAGTGAACCCTCGAAGGACCGCTTCTAACTCGTGATTTAAGTCCTAAGTTTGATTCCTATGGATCCGATACCTAAGTTCACCGCTAGGTTCCTCCTTAGGGTATCTATGACATGCAAATAAGTGCGCAACAAATTCACAAGTAATTCACACAATAGGAATTAAATCGAAAGCGAATTGAAATTAACAAGAAGTAAAACGTCAATTCATAACATAAAACAAATCTTAGGCATAGCCCCAATTCCTAGAAATAAAAACAACTACTCAAGCATTGTCATGTTCATAGCAAGCTTGATTAACAAATGCATAAAAAAAAACCTAAGAGAGAAGAAGAAATTGAGAAAAAGAGAAATCTTAATTTTTGACTAAGGTAGCAGCTCAAGTGATCCGTATTTTCGAGCCTCTAAGTCCTATTTATAATGTAGGGTAACTTGAATCCGAAGCTGTTACAAAATCAGATCAAATCAACAATTAAAATTCCAGATATTGCGCGTCACGACCGTGATGCCTGTCACGGCCAGGCCGTGACAGATTCTGTGTTGGAAAAGTTGGCATTGATGGCCTGTCACGATCGTGATGGCCATCATGGCCCGGCCGTGACAGGTTCTGACTTTTTCGTTCTTTTCTTTTCAGCCTTACTCAATCATGACCGTGATGGCTGTCACGGCTAGGCCATGATAGGCTATGTTTGGCTCATTTTTCTTACTTTTCAAGCTCCGTCTTCATGAAAGCTCCAACATAAATGATCCAGAGCATTTTAATCCTCAATTCCTGCATACAAACACCACAAAACCGCCTTACCCGTTCCAAGGTAAAAACTAACAAAAATCAAATTAAAAATACCTAAACTACAATAAAATGCATGCAATATGATAAAGAAATATGAGGTGTAATCACACTCATCAAACTACCCCAAGCTTAAGATTTTGCTTGTCCTCAAGCAATAACCAAGGCCAGACAAGATAAACAATCAGAGCATGGGCAGTGAACCAAGAACCGGGGTATTAAATCTAAGTAACAGGAATATCCAATAAGAAGCCAAGATACAATCAATTTCAAGTCCAATTAGAAGCTTAGGTTCCCTAAATTCATACCTCTCACTAATTCGGGCACTCTTCTCTCCTCACTCAAGTATTTAAGGACATTTGACAATTCACTCAATTTCCTCAAGGAAGGTACCCTACCATAAGCTTGATTATTAACCAAATCTCTACTTTATTAATGACAACACATAAGAATCACAAGAGGTCTTTTATTTTGGTTGTAATGGGGCCATGGGATTAATTGTTAGGTGGGGAAATCAAGAAAGGGAAAATTCAAGAAGGATAAACAAAATATCAAACAATGCAAAGCATGATAACCTTCTAAAATACCTTTTTGGGCTTTAATTCACTTTTCCACCTTTCTTTCTTTTTTTATTTTATTTCTCACTTTCTTTTTCACATCCCCTTCTCCATTTTTTTTTGTTTATTTTATTTTTTTATTTGGAGAAGGGGAGATTTTCAACTTAAGAGAAATATTTTTCTAACTTTTTCATCCCACAATTTAATTTTTCAAACCACCTTTTTGTCATTTTTGCAATACTTTAAAAGGTGTCATAACAAGCATCATTCATCAAAATAAATCAAGGTACCAAGAAAAACATTTTATTCTATTAGGCTCAAAATTGGGCAACTAAGGGGTAGCATTTAATCAGCCAAAGCTTAGAAGGCCAGAAAAATACCTAGTACCTCAATCATTTTCAAATATGTTTTAAAAAAAATTTAAGTTTCAAAATGGTTTCAAGTCAACTTCTAGAGAATACAATCCAAGAGGAATAAAACACTCAATCACAAAGAATGGGGTAGATTTAGTGAGTACCCCTTTTAGGCTCAAAAATCTCACATTTAGTAGTTTAAAATCAATGAGAAACACAAATCCAAGGAACCACATGCTAATTATTTACTATCAGAAGATCATCTCAAGCATTTTTATTTTTAGCCTATCATAAGAATACAAAATTTGGGTTCAAAAATTCACTGTCTCAATTCATTTGGCACAAAGTTCTCACAATTGGATGTATACTCTAAGCAAGGGGCAATCTAATCATGTGATTATGCAAAACTACGGCAATATGAAAGCAACATGAAAAATGCAAAAATGCAAAAAGAAAATGCAAAAAAACCTCTACCCCAAGCTTAAAAACTTACATTGTCCCCAATTTAAATAATCAAGTCGGAGATATGAGAAAAATGGAACAACTCACCGAGTTGGTGGAGGGTTTTGGCTTAGATGCCAGTCATAGAGCTGCTGGAAGACGTGTCATGGCCGTGACATTCATTACGGACAGCCCGTGACCAGTTTTGGTGTCAAGCGAGTCCCTATCACGGGCGTGATATACATCACGGCTGGACCGTGATCAATTCGGGTCTATTGGAGCTGGCCTCTCACGGCCGTCACTTCCATCACGGCTAGGCCGTCACACATTCTGATCTTTTGGGTCCTTCTCATCACGCCCGTGAGGGCTATCACGGCTGGGCCGTGTTACTTTTTGATCTTCAGCTGTTGGCTAATCACGGCCGTGACCCCCGTCACGGCCTGGGCGTGATCAATTCTGGTCTCACATCATGGCCATGATCTCCTCTTACTTTGTTTTTCCATGCCTTTTTGCTCTTCATGCCTTCATAACCTGAAAATACTAGCCAAAACCATCAATTTGTGATCTTTCTTCTCTTAATCTTCTCAAATTATTCAATAAAAAAATTCAAATACAAATTAAAAAGGGAAAGAAAACTTGGGTTGCCTCCCAAGAAGAGCTTATTTACGGTCTTAAGCTTGCCTATACTCCCTTGGAACAACCAGGATCAGCTGGGATTGGAAGTGCAAGGACACCTCTCTTCCAAGGAAGTCCATCAAAGAGCCTATTTTGTTCACATGGCCACATGCGCTTTCTCTTTGCTCTTTTCACTCTGAGTTTCGTGGCCTTACTTCCTCCCGGCGGAAGTTTTAAATCCACATGTTGAGGAAATCCAATTTCATCATTGTTTGGTGCATCATTTGTCATGCAAAGTTTGGGAGTTGCTTCCATGTTAAGCTCTTCCTTCACCTTTGGAGGCATTATCTCAATCCTGCACACATGACTCTCAAAAGGAGGGTTGTTATATGAGTTAGTCAAATCAAAATCCACCCTACCTTCATCTAAATTCAAAGAGAGCTTACCATTTTTTACATCTATTATTGCTCCAGCTGTGGCCAAGAATGGCCTTCCAAGAATCACAGGGAATTTAGAATTCTCGTTCATTTCCAACACCATGAAATCGGTAGGAATGAAAAATTTCCCTACCTTTATGGGAACATTCTCTAGTATGTCTAGAGGAGTTTTAGTTGAGCCATCCGCAAATTGTAAAGAGAACTTGGATGGACTCAATTCCTTGGTTCCTAACCTCTCAAAGATGGTATATGGCATCAAACTCGCACTAGCCTCTAAGTCACAAAAGGCTTGGTCTATTTTCACTTCTCCAATTGAGCAAGCAATAGAGAAACTTCCTGGATATTTTAGTTTAGGAGGCATATTAGTTTTTATCATGCCATCATGCTTCTCAATTAAGCACTTAGTTTCTTTTTCTACTTGCTTTTTCTTGACCAACCTTTGTGAGAAAGGTATTAAGGGATGGTAAGGTGGTGGAGGGACATACTTTGGCTCTACCTCTTCATGTTCACTCATGTCCTCCTCACATTCCACATCCTTTTCAACTACCCCAAGCTTATCATCCCTCAAGTATATAGCATTACAATGCTCATTTGGATTAACTTCGGGTTGTCCTGGAAACGTACCCTTAGTTCTAGAATATGTACTAGCTTGTTGGGCAATCTGAGTTTCTAACATCTTATTATGGATGGCTAAGTTATCTACCTTATATGCTAACTCTTTTATTGCCTCATTGACTTCCCTACCTTGTTTCCTAAACTCTTCATTTTGCTTTGTTTGAGTTTCAACAAAATTTTCCAAAAGAGTCTCAAGTTTGGACATTTGTACCTGAGGATACCCCGATGCTGGTTTCCTATTACCTTGACCTTCTTGGAATTCGTGGTTCAACGTGTTGTTGTAGTTCCCATAGGAGAGATAATGATTATTCTTCCTCACTTGGTTGTAAGGCCCAAGGGAACATAATTTGGCAACTTCGGGTTCGTGTCATAGAAATTGTGAGAAGAGTTAACTTGTTCCCCCGAAGCACTGGATCCAGGTGCAATACCATGTGGGCACTCCATTATATTATGTCCCTACATTCCACAAATCTCACAAACAACATTAGTAGCACCTATTGAATTCACATTAGCCTTTTTGAGCTTATCAAAGCGTTTATTCAATGAGTCAAATTTAGACATAATTAAATCATTACTATTCGTTTCAAACTTACCCCTCGAAAGCTTTTTCGGGTTATTACCTCTTTTCGAACCCCATTGGTGATAGTTGGTGGCTACGTTTTCAATGGTATTGAACGCTTCAGTTAGTGGTCTATTCATAAAGGCTCCACCAGCTGCGGAGTCAAGTGACACATTTGAAGAGTAATCCAATCCATTGTAGAAGGTATGCACTAACAACCACCTCTCGAGCCCATGATGTGGTCAAGACTCTAGCAATCCTTTGTAATGATCCCAAGCTTCGGATAAGCATTCTCCATCCTTTTGGAAGAAGCCGGTGATCTGAGTTCGTAGGTAAGCAGTCTTGGATGGAGGGAAGAAATTTTCCAAGAATGCCTGCTCAGTTGGTCCCAAGTTGACAAGGTATTAGCGGGCACTTGCTTCAACCAAGATTTTGCCTTTCCAGTCAGAGAGGAGGGGAATAACCTCAAGCGAATAGCATCAATCGGGCACCTTGAATTCTTATTGCATCGGTGAACTCCAAGAATGTCTCCACATGACCAGTCGGGTCTTCCGAGGGTAATCCTCCAAATTGATGTTGCCTAATCATGTCAATTAACAGAGGCGGTATAATGTAGTTCTCCGCCTCAATTTCTGGCCTAGCAATCCCAGTTCGCAAACCCCTAGCATTTGGGGCTGCGTATTCCTTCAGTGGTTTGGTATCCGGTAGATTCGCCATAAGTGGAATGGGAATCAACCTCTCTCTCTCTCTGTCTTTGTAGTCTCCTACGTCTATGAGAGGTCCTTTCGATCTCGGGGTCAACTTCAACAAGATTTCCAAGACTTTGGGATCTTCGCATAAAACAAAAAAAATACCTGCAAAGAGAGAGATAGATACTAGAAAAAGGAAAAGAAATAAATACAAAAATGTCCAGAAAAATCAATTTAAAAAATTAAATCGAAATTTAAGAAAACGCAGTCCCTAGCAACGGCGCCAAAAACTTGATGGGCTCGAATCCGAAAGTGTACGGCTTCGTCGTCAAGTAATAAAAAGATCGAATTCACAGGGACAATGATCTTAAATAACTATCAATTATTAAATCAATTAAACTGGACTAAAAAAGGATTTGGAAAAGATTTGGTTTTTAAAAGATTAACTAACAAATCAAATATCTAAAATGAAATCAAGAACAAAATAGGAGAGTAAATCAAATCTGATATTTTTCAATATCAAAAGAGACTCCCAGGAATTGGGTTACCAACAAGACAGTTCATGTTACTAAATTGACTACCCCTCTTGTTAATTATCGAAATTGCTTTGAAGGTGAATTTATCCTAAATAAGTTAATGTTCCATCTCGGGGTACAAGAACCGTGACCAATTAAACCAACCCCTACTCTCGTGGTAATTGAATTTAAATCGACCCCTTTGAGCTTTGTGACAATTCAGTAAACCCTCGAAGGACCGCTTCTAACTCTCGTGATTTAAGTCCTAAGTTTGATTCCTATAGATCCGATACCTAAGTTCACCGATAGGTTGCTCCTTAGGATATCTATGACATGCAAATAAGTGCGCACCAAATTCACAAGTAATTCATGCAATAGGAATTAAATCGAAAGCGAATTGAAATTAACAAGAAGTAAAATGTCAATTCATAACATAAAACAAATCTTGGGCATAGCCCCAATTCCTAGAAATAAAAACAACTACTCAAGCATTGCCATGTTCATAGCAAGCTTGATTAACAAAAGCATAAAAAAAACCTAAGAGAGAAGAAGAAATTGAGAAGAAGAGAAATCCTAATTTTTGCCTAAGGTAGCAGCCCAAGTGATCCGTATTTTCGAGCCTCTAAGTCCTATTTATAATGTAGGGTAACTTGAATCCCAAGATGTTACAAAATCAGATCAAATCAACAATTAAAATTCCAGATATTACGCGTCACAACCGTGATACCTCTCATGGCCAGGCCGTGACAGATTCTATCTTGGAAAACTTGGCATTGATGGCCAGTCACAACCGTGATGGCCATCACGGCCTGGCCGTGACAGGTTCTGACATTTTCGTTCTTTTCTTTTCAGTTTTGCTCAATCATGGCCGTGATGGCTGTCACGGCTAGGTCATGATGGGCTCTGTTTGGCTCATTTTTATTACTTTTCAAGCTCCGTCTTCATGCAAGCTCCAACATAAATGATCCTGAGCATTTTAATCCTCAATTCCTGCACACAAACACCACAAAACCGCCTTTCCCGTTCGAAGATAAAAACTAACAAAAATCAAATTAAAAATGCCTAAACTACATGAAAATGCATGCAATATGATAAAGAAATATGATGTGTAATCACACTCATCAAACTACCCCAAGCTTAAGATTTTAATTGTCCTCAAGCAATAACCAAGGCCAGACAAAATAAACAATCAGAGCATGGGCAGTGAATGAAGAACCTGAGTAATAAATCCAAGTAATAGGAATATCCAATAAGAAGCCAAGAGACAATCAATTTCAAGTCCAATTAGAAGCTTAGGTTCCCTAAATTCATACCTCTTACTAATTCGGGCACTCTTCTCACCTCACTCAAGTATTTATGGACATTTGACAATTCACTCATTTCCTCAAGGAAGGTACCCTACCATAAGTTTGACTATTAACCAAATCTCTACTTTATTAATGAAAACACATAAGAATCAAGAGGTCTTTTATTTTGGTTGTAATGGGGCCATGGGATTAATTGTTAGGTGGGGAAATTGATAGTGTGATTTTACATGATATTTTCTGTACACTTTTGCATGCATTTTGCATATAGATTAGGCATTCTTTATTTGATTTTAGTTAGATTTTCCCTTGGAACGGGTGAAGCGGTGTTGTGGTGTTGTTTTGCAGGAATTCATGATTAAATGCCCAAGGTTTGGCCATGATGAAGATTGGATGATTTAGAGCCTTAAAAGTGAAGAAAATGACCCAAACAGAGCCCATCACGGTCTAGCCGTGATGCCCATCACGGCCATGATCGAGCAAAACTGAAATGGCAGAAAGGCTGAAGTCAGAGTCTGTCACGGCCTAGCCATGATGTACATCACGGCCGTGACCCAAAACCATCACAAGTCAGAATCCATCACGGCTTGGCCGTGATGAAGATCACAGGCGTGAACAGAGGGATCGCGACGCGAGCAAAGACTCGCCACGCGAGAGACTAAAAGTTGCCAAAACTGCTAGAGACAGAATCCGTCACGGCCTGGCCGTGATGGCCATCACGGCCGTGACGTGCAGCAGGTCTATTTAAAGAAACACAGCAGACAGAACTGGAGGAGTTTTTTTTTGGAGCAGAGAAAAGGAGGCAGCCCAGAGAAACCCTAGGGGACAATTCTTTGTTGCTGTGGTGGCTGGGTTCATCCTTCCATGGAGTGTTTCCCTTCCTCCATCTTAGTATCTTTCTTTTTCCCTTCTCCTTTGATGATGTGTAACTAAACTCCCATTGTTGGGGTTAGGGTAGCCATTTCTGATTTCTCATGTATATGACTTGATATTGCAATATGGTTTTTACTTCATTATTGAGTGATTGATTCTCTGTGCTTAATGCTTGTTGTGGCTAGCACCCCCATGACTTGATATGTGTTTTGGTATGCAATGGGGACGTTCGTATCATAACCGGAATTGAGATTAATCACCTGATAAGCCTTGTATCTAAGAATGGAACTAGGTTTATTAGCAATCGTGTAATCCCTAATCATAATGCAAATTCATTAATCTAGGCCACCTAAGGAATTAGGGTCTATTAGTGGATTTAGGCTCTTGCCATCCGAGGGATCGGGGCTTGAGTAATTTAGTGGATTGATTGTCATAATTGAAGTAGAAACTGTTTGTGGCTCATTTCATTGCATGAGAATGAAGTTTGGTGAACCTAATCCCAACATCTTTTATCATATTTAAAACCCATCTTTTATTGCCTTCCAAGTGTTTGAGAAAAGTACAAAAAGAGTTTGTTTTTCTTATGTTGTTAGTTCTAGCTTTTGTTAGTTTAGAACTCTCTTCAATCCAAGAATCCGCTTAGATAGTAATTGGTTTGGTAAGTGTTAGTACTTGTAGCAGTCCCCGTGGATACGATAAACCGGTCTTACCACCGTATTACTTGCACGACTGGGAATACTTTCCCAGATTCGTCCAACAAGTTTTTGGCGCCGTTGCCGGGGACTGCGTCTCAATATTATCATATCCATTTCGGTTACTACTTTAGGCAAAAAATTTCTGTATAATCTGTTTTCTGCAGTAATTTTCTGTTCTGTTTGCTGTCATTTTTTTCTTTTTCTGTTTTGTTTTTGCTATCAATTTTCTAGTGTGTTTTTGCTGTCAATTTTTTTTAGTGTGTTTGCTGTTGTGTGCTAACCTTTACTACTAACAATCTTGTTTGCTAGACTGTTTTTGTATGCGAGGTACTATTCCAGCTGACCAACTCCTATACGATCCAGAAATTGAAAGAACAGCTAGGAAGAATAGGAGGCAAGCAAGACAGCAGAATTTGTTAGAGCAACAAGGAGAAGACCAAGAGACTTCCATCTCTCAAGTTTGTCAAGAAGAACTCAGAATGGAAGGGAATGGTGAAGATACTCCTCCACCACCACGGAGGACACTTGGTGACTACTCCAATACAAATTTCAACAGGCATGTCACGAGTATAGTGAGACCTCCGGTGAACTCCAACAATTTTGAACTCAAGCCTAATATTATCAACATGGTTTCACAAAATCAGTTTGCTGGGTTGGAGAAGGAAGATCCTAACAGTCATATTTCCACTTTCCTGGAGTTATGCGATACAGTGAAGATAAATGGTGCCTCTGATGATGCAATTCGATTGAGATTGTTCCCCTTTTCTTTAAGAGATAGAGCCAAGTCTTGGCTCCAATCACAACCAAGGGGGAGCTTCACTACATGGGACAACTTAGAAGAAAAGTTTTTGGCAAGGTTCTTCCCCACATCAAGATTTGTAAAGGCAAGGGGTGATATTATGAGTTTTGCTCAACAAGAAGGTGAGACACTACATGACGCCTGGGAAAGGTTCACGGAATTACTTCGGAGGTGCCCAAACTATGGTTTTGATGATCTTACTCAGACGCAAACATTCTGTAATGGATTGAGGCCATCAACCAGGTACATGTTGGATGCCTCAGCTGGAGGTTCAATGAATACAAAGACAGCAGAGGAAGCCCTGACTTTGATAGAAGCAATGGCCTCTAATGATTATTTGATGCATCATGATCGGGGTCCCACACAAAGAAGGGGAGTGTTGGAGCTAGATTCACAAATTGCATTGTTGGCTCAGAACAAGATCATGACACAACAATTGGAGTCTCTTACCAAACAACTAGCTCAACTCCCACAACAACTCCAATCTGTTCAAGGGACAACCATGCCACACCAACAGGTACTGAGATGTGATTTCTGTTGAGGTGATCATGAGAATGGAAGATGTGAGGCACCACCTAGTTCCCATGAAGAAGCCAATTATATGGGGAACTATGGGAGACAAGGCAACAATCAAGGGTGGAGGAATCAACCAAATTTTGGTTCGAATCAAGATGTCGGGCAAACAAGCAAGCCTCCTCCTACACAACCGCTTCAAGATCGGGTTTCTATTCTGGAAAACACACTTAATCAGTTCATGCAGTTGTCCACGACGAACCAGAAAAACACCGATGCTTCTCTAAAGAATTTGGAGGTTCAAGTTGGCCAAATTGCAAAGCACCTAGCCGAGCAAATTAGCAGCGGGTTTTCTGGTAACACTCAACCTAATCCGAAGGAGCATTGCAATGCTATTGTGCTGAGGAGTGGAAAAAGTATTGAGAATGTGGCCGGTGAACATTTGGTGAAGAATCAGAATGTTGATGGGAAAACAGAATTGAGTGCAGAGGAAAAAGAAGAAAAAGGTCAAGATGTTATAGTTGAGGAAGAAGAAAAGGGCAGTGCACAAGACAAGAGGGAGAAGCTAGTAGATGAGAATTCAATTTTGAGGAAGACTAAAAGTCAGCTTTTGAAAGATTGGGACAAGCCTCAAGTGATTCCCTCTTATGTGAAGTTGCCATACCCTCACTTGACCAAGAAAAAAGAGAAAAACGAACAATTTGCCAAGTTCCTTGATATTTTCAAGAGGTTGCAGATCAATATCCCTTTTGCTGAAGCACTTGAGCAGATGCCCCATTATGCAAAATTTATGAAAGAACTGCTCACAAAGAAAAGAAAGATTAAAGAAGGCGAAACTGTTGCCTTAACTGAGGAGTGCAGTGCGATACTGCAAAGAAAGCTACCTCCGAAGCTGAAAGATCCTGGGAGTTTTACAATCCCTTGCACTATTGGGAATGTGTCTATCAGGAAGGCCTTATGTGACTTGGGAGCAAGTGTCAACTTGATGCCGCTCTCCATTTTGAAAAAGCTTGGAGGAGGAGAGGTGAAACCCACAAGGATGGCATTGCAGTTAGCTGACAGATCAATCAAGCATCCTTATGGTATTTTGGAAGATGTTCTTGTAAAGGTGGATAAGTTTATCTTTCCAGCGGACTTTGTGGTTTTAGACATGGTGGAGGATGCTGAAGTTCCGGGGAGACCTTTTCTAGCCACTGGGCGAGCTTTGATAGATGTAGAAAAAGGCCAGCTGAAATTCAGAGTGCAAGAAGAAGAAGTCAATTTCAAGGTATTGGAAGTTATGCATCGTCCAAGCACTGAAGAGGAGTGTTTCCGCATGGACATTGTGGATACAGTAGATAAAGAAGTCATTGCACATCAACACCACCCCTCTATTCCTGAGAAGAAGGAAAAGCCCAACATGAAAGCAAATCTGAAGCTATGCAAGACAAATGATGTATCAATTGGTGAGGAAGTAGGATCTGCTCCTCTTGTGAAAACAGAACCTCCGTCGGGAAGGAGTAAGAAAAAGGGCAAGAGGCCCAGAGTGAAAGGGGCAAAGGAGAAGCACAATTGTTGGCCTTCAAAGAAAAATCAGCTCTTTACAGGAGCTTCATGGAAGAAAAGTGCTCTTGCAATTCTATGTCCAGCAGACCCTGGTTAATTGAAAGAAGTTGTCTACACGTCAAGCTAGTGACGTTAAAGAAGCGCTTATTGGGAGGCAACCCAATTTTTCCTTAACCCTTCTCTTTAGTTGTTTCATTTTATTAGTAGTTTTGTTTTGAATTTAACCTCTTGAATAATTTGAGAAGCTCAAGAGGAAAAATAACAAATTGTCAATTGCCAAGTGTTTGCAGGGTAATAAGGAAGGAGGGAAGACCCAGAAGATAAGAAAACGCAAAGTCAACACCCGCTACCGCCTCGGTAAGCCGTTCCATTTTTCTTTTATTTTATTTTATTTTTCTTTTCCTTTCTCCAACTTGATTGTTTACATTGGGGACAATGTAAATTTTTAAGCTTGGGGTAGGGGTATTTTGCATTTGCATATTTCATGTTGCATTCATATAGTTTTGCATTATAGTTTGCATGATCACACAATTAGATTGTCTTTGCTTAGATTTTGTATCCAATTGTGAGAACTAAGTGCCAATAATTTGAGATAGTGAATTGTTGAACCCAATTTGTTATTCTTGTGATATGGCTGCAAATGAAAATGTTTGAGATAATCTTGGATAGTTGATAATTAGCATGTGGTTCTGAAGATTTGTGTTCTCATTGATTGTTGAACTGCTAAAAATGTGAGATTTTGAGCCATAAAGGGGTACTCACAAAATTTTACCCCATTCCTTGTGTTAGAGTGTTATTCCTCTTGGTTTGCTTTCTCTAGAACTTGACTTGAAACCATTTTGAAACTTAGAAAATTTTTGAAAACATTTTTGAAAATGATTGAGGCAATAGGTATTCTTCTGGCCTTCTGAGCTTTGAATGTGTAAATGCTACCCTTAGTTGCCCAATTTTGAGCCTGAAAGAATAAAAATGCTTTTCTTGGTACCCTGAAATGTTTTGATAAATATGTTTGATAAGGGACCTTCTAAAGTATTACAAAAGGGTGAAAAAGGTAGTTGAAAGTTTGGGATGAAAGAATCAGAAAAAATAATTCTCTTGATTTGAAAAATCTCCCCTTCTCCAAATAAAAGAAAAAAAAACAAAGAAAAGAAAAATAAATAGAGAAGGGGATGACAAAAAGAAAAGTGAAAAATAAAAAGAAAAAGAAAGAAAAGAAAGGTGGAAAAATAAATTGAAAACCCAAGAAGGTATTTTAGAAGGTCATGTTTGCAATGCTTGATGTTTATGTAGCCTTTTGGAATGTCCTTTTCTTGTTATCCCCACCTAAAGATTAATCCCATGGCCGCGTTACAACCAAGTGAAAGACCTCTTGATTCTTAATTGTTTTCATTAATAAAGTAGAGATTTGGTTGATAGTCAAGCCAATGGTAGGATTCATTCCTTGAGGAAAATTGAGCGAAATGTTAAATATCCCTAAACACTTGAGTGAGGTGAGAAAGGAGAACCAAGCAAAATATTAAGCTTGGGGTGAGAGTCATGTGAGAAAGAGTGCCCAAATCAGTGAGAATATGAGTCCAAGGAACCTAAGCCTCTAATTGGACTTGAATTGATTGTCTCTTGCTGAATTGTTTGAATTGCCTGTTACTTGGATCTTTTACTCGGGTTCTTGGTTCACTATCCATGTTTTGTTTTCTTCTACTGGCCTTGGTGATTGCTTGAGGACAAGCAATTGAATAAGCTTGGGGTGATTTGATAGTGTGATTTTACATGATATTTTCTGTACACTTTTGCATGCATTTTGCATATAGATTAGGCATTCTTTATTTGATTTTAGTTAGATTTTCCCTTGGAACGGGTGAAGCGGTGTTGTGGTGTTGTTTTGCAGGAATTCATGATTAAATGCCCAAGGTTTGGCCATGATGAAGATTGGATGATTTAGAGCCTTAAAAGTGAAGAAAATGACCCAAACAGAGCCCATCACGGCCTAGCCGTGATGCCCATCACGGCCTAGCCGTGATGCCCATCACGGCCTAGCCGTGATGCCCATCACGGCCATGATCGAGCAAAACTGAAAAGGCAGAAAGGCTGAAGTCAGAGTCTGTCACGGCCTAGCCGTGATGTACATCACGGCCGTGACCCAAAACCACCACAAGTCAGAATCCATCACGGCTTGGCCGTGATGGAGATCACAGGCGTGAACAGAGGGATCGCGACGCGAGCAAAGACTCGCCACGCGAGAGACTAAAAGTTGCCAAAACTGCCAGAGACAGAATCCGTCACGGCCTGGCCGTGATGGCCATCACGGCCGTGACGCGCAGCAGGTCTATTTAAAGAAACGCAGCAGACAGAACTGGAGGAGTTTTTTTTGGAGCAGAGAAAAGGAGGCAGCCCAGAGAAACCCTAGGGGACAATTCTTTGTTGCTGTGGTGGCTGGGTTCATCCTTCCATGGAGTGTTTCCCTTCCTCCATCTTAGTATCTTTCTTTTTCCCTTCTCCTTTGATGATGTGTAACTAAACTCCCATTGTTGGGGTTAGGGTAGCCATTTCTGATTTCTCATGTATATGACTTGATATTACAATATGGTTTTTACTTCATTATTGAGTGATTGATTCTCTGTGCTTAATGCTTGTTGTGGCTAGCACCCCCATGACTTGATATGTGTTTTGGTATGCAATGGGGACGTTCGTATCATAACCGGAATTGAGATTAATCACCTGATAAGCCTTGTATCTAGGAATGGAACTAGGTTTATTAGCAATCGTGTAATCCCTAATCATAATGCAAATTCATTAATCTAGGCCACCTAAGGAATTAGGGTCTATTAGTGGATTTAGGCTCTTGCCATCCGAGGGATCGGGGCTTGAGTAATTTAGTGGATTGATTGTCATAATTGAAGTAGAAACTGTTTGTGGCTCATTTCATTGCATGAGAATGAAGTTTGGTGAACCTAATCCCAACATCTTTTATCATATTTAAAACCCATCTTTTATTGCCTTCCAAGTGTTTGAGAAAAGTACAAAAAGAGTTTGTTTTTCTTATGTTGTTAGTTCTAGCTTTTGTTAGTTTAGAACTCTCTTCAATCCAAGAATCCGCTTAGATAGTAATTGGTTTGGTAAGTGTTAGTACTTGTAGCAGTCCCCGTGGATACGATAAACCGGTCTTACCACCGTATTACTTGCACGACTGGGTATACTTGCCCAGATTCGTCCAACAGAAATCAAGAAAGGGAAAATTCAAGAAGGCTAAACAAAATATCAAACAATACAAAACATGACAACCTTCTAAACTACCTTTTTGGCCTTTAATTCACTTTTCCACCTTTCTTTCTTTTTTTTATTTTATTTCTCACTTTCTTTTTCACATCCCCTTCTCCATTTTTTTTGTTTATTTTATTTTTTTATTTGGAGAATGAGAGATTTTCAACTTAAGAGAAATATTTTTCTAACTTTTTCATCCCACAATTTATTTTTTCAAACCACCTTTTTGCCCTTTTTGCAATACTTTAAAAGGTGTCATAACAAGCATCATTCATAAAAATAAATCAAGGTAGCAAGAAAAGCATTTTATTCTTTTCGGCTCAAAATTGGGCAACTAAGGGGTAGCATTTAATAAGTCAAAGCTCAGAAGGCCAGAAAAATACCTAGTGCCTCAATCATTTTCAAATATGTTTCCAAAATTTTTTAAGTTTCAAAACGGTTTCAAGTCAAGTTCTAGAGAATACAATCCAAGAGGAATAAAACACTCAATCACAAAGAATGGGGTAGATTTAGTGAGTACCCCTTTTAGGCTCAAAAATCTCACATTTAGTAGTTTAAAATCAATGAGAAACACAAATTCAAGGAACCACATGCTAATTATTTACTATCAGAAGATCATCTCAAGCATTTTTATTTATAGCCTATCATAAGAATACAAAAATTGGGTTAAAAAATCCACTGTCTCAATTCATTTGGCACAAAGTTCTCACAGTTGGATGCATACTCTAAGCAAGGGGCAATCTAATCATGTGATTATGCGAAACTACGCCAATATGAAAGCAACATGAAAAATGCAAAAAAATCTCTACCCCAAGCTTAAAAACTTACATTGTCCCCAATGTAAATAATCAAGTCGGAGAGATGAGAAAAATGGAACAACTCACCGAGGTGGTGGGGGGTTTTGGCTCAGATTCCAGTCATAGAGATGCTGGAAGACGTGTCATAGTCGTGACATTCATTACGGGCAGGCCGCGACCAGTTCTGGTGTCAAGCGAGTCCCCTTCAAGGGCATGATATACATCACCGCTGGGCCGTGATCAAATCGGGTCTATAGGAGCTGGCCTCTCACGGCCGTGACTTCCATCACGACTAGGCCGTGATACATTCTGATCTTCTGGGTCCTTCTCATCACGCTCGTGAGGGCTACCACGGCTGGGCCCTGTTCCTTTATGATCTTCAGCTGTTGGCTAGTCACAGCCGTGACCCCCGTCACGGCCTGGGCGTCATCAATTCTAGTCTCACATCATGGTCATAATGGATATCAGGGGCAGGCCATGATCTCTTCTTACTTCGTTTTTCCATGCCTTTTTGCTCTTCATGCCTTCATAACCTGAAAATACTTGGCAAAAACATCAATTTGTGATCTTTCTTCTCTTAATCTTCTCAAATTATTCAACAACAAAATTCAAATACAAATTAAAAAGGGAAATAAAACTTGGATTTCCTCCCAAGAAGAGCTTATTTACGATCTTAAGCTTGACCATACTCCCTTGGATCAAACAGGATTAGCTGGGCTTGGAAGTTCAAGGACACCTCTCTTCCAAGGAAGTCCATCAAAGAGCCTATTTTATTCATATGGCCACATGCGCTTTCGTTTTACTCTTTTCACTCTGAGTATCGTGGTCTTACTTCCTCCCGGCGGAAGTATTAACTCCACATGTTGAGGAACTCCAATTTCATCATTGTTTGGTGCATCATTTGTGAGGTAAAGTTTGGGAGTTACTTCCATGTTAAGCTCTTCCTTCACCTTTGGAGGCATTATCTCAATCCTGCACACATGACTCTCAAAAGGAGGGTTGTTATATGAGTTAGTCAAATCCAAATCCACCCTACCTTCCTCTACATTCAAAGAGAGCTTATCATTTTTTTACATCTATTATTACTCCAGCTGTGGCCAAGAATGGCTTTCCAATAATGATAGGGAATTTAGAATTCCCGTTCATATCCAACACCATGAAATCGGTAGGAATGAAAGATTTCCCAACCTTTATGGGAACATTCTCTAGTATGCCTAGAGGAGTTTTAGTAAAGCTGTCCATAAATTGTAAAGAGAACCTGGATGGGCTCAATTCCTTGGTTCCTAAGCTCTCAAAGATGGTATGTGGCATCAAACACGCACTAGCCTCTAAGTCACATAAGGTTTGGTCTATTTTCACTTCTCCAATTGAGCAAGCAATAAAGAAACTTCCTGGATGTTTTAGTTTAGGAGGCATATTAGTTTTTATCATGCCATCGTGCTCCTCAATTAAGCACTTAGTTTCTTTTTCTTCTTGCTTTTTCTTGACTAACCTTTGTGGGAAGGTATTGGGGGTTGGTAAGGTGGTCGAGGGACATACTTTGGCTCTATCTCTTCAAGTTCACGCATGTCCTCCTCACATCCCACATCCTTTTCAACTACCCCAAGCTTATCATCCCTCAAGTATATAGCATTACAGTGCTCACTGGGATTAACTTTGGGTTGTCCTGGAAACGTACCCTTAGTTCTAGAATATGTACTAGCTTGTTGGGCAATCTGAGTTTCTAACATCTTATTATGGATGGCTGAGTTATCTACCTTAGATGCTAACTCTTTTATTGCCTCATTGACTGCCCTACCTTGTTGCCTAAACTCTTCATTTTGCTTTGTTTGAGTTTTAACAAAATTTTCCAAAAGAGACTCAAGTTTGGACATTTGTACCTGAGGATACCCCAATGCTGGTTTCCTATTACCTTGACCTTCTTGGAATTCGTGGTTCAGCGTGTTGTTGTAGTTCCCGTAGGAGAGATAAGGATTATTCTTCCTCACTTGGTTGTAAGGACCAGGGGGAACATAATTTGGCAACTTCGGCGTCGTGTCATAGAAATTGTGAGAAGAGTTCACTTGTTCCCCCGAAGCACTGGATCCGGGAGCAATACCATGTGGGCACTCCATTATGTCATGTCCCTGCATTCCACAAATCTCACAAACAACATTAGTAGCACCTATTGAACTCACATTAGCCTTTTCAAGCTTATCAAAGCGTTTATTCAATGAGTCAAATTTAGACATAATTAAATCATTACTATTCATTTCAAACTTACCCCCCGAAAGCTTTTTCAGTTTATTACCTCTTTCCGAACCCCATTGGTGATAGTTGGTGGCTACATTTTCATTGGTATTGAACGCTTCAGTCAGTGGTCTATTCATAAAGGCACCACCAGCTGCGGAGTCAAGTGACACCTTTGAAGAGTAATCCAATCCATTGTAGAAGGTATGCACTAACAACCACCTCTCGAGCCCATGATGTGGTCAAGACTCTAGCAATCCTTTGTAACGATCCCAAGCTTCGGATAAGAATTCTCCGTCCTTTTGGAAGAAGCCGGTGATCTGAGTTCGTAGGTAAGCAGTCTTGGATGGAGGGAAGAAATTTTCCAAGAATGCCTGCTCCATTTGGTCCCAAGTTAACAAGGAATTAGCGGGCACTTGCTTCAACCAAGCTTTTGCCTTTCCAGTCACAGAGGAGGGGAATAACCTCAAGCGAATAGCATCAATCGGGGCACCTTGAATTCTTATTGCATCGGTGAACTCCAAGAATGTCCCCACATGATCAGTCGGGTCCTCCGAGGGTAATTCTCCAAATTGATGATGCCTAATCATGCCAGTTAACAGAGGCGGTATAGTGTAGTTCTCCGCCTCAATTTCTGGCCTAGCATTCCCAGTTCGGAAACCCCTAGCATTTGGGGCTGCGTAGTCCTTCAGTGATTTGGTAACCTGTAGAGTCGCCATGCATGGAATGGGAATCAACCTCTCTTTCTCTCTCTTTGTCTTTGTAGTCTCCCACGTCTATGAAAGGTCCTTTCAATCTCGAGTTCAACTTCAACAAGATTTCCAAGACTTTGGGATCTTCGCATAAAAGATAAAAATACCTGCAAAGAGAGAGATAGATACTAGAAAAAGAAAAAGAAATAAATAGAAAAATGTCCAGAAAAATCAATTTAAAAAATTAAATTGAAATTCAAGAAAACACAATCCCCGGCAACGGTGCCAAAAACTTGATGGGCTCAGATCCGCAAGTGTAAGGCTTTGTCGTCAAGCAATAAAAAGATCGAATCCACGAGGATTGTGATCTTAAATAACTATCAATTATTAAATCAATTAAACTGGACTAGAAAAAGATTTGGTTTTTACAATATTAACTAACAAATCAAATATCTAAAACGAAATCAAGAACAAAATAGGAAAGTAAATCAAATATGAGATTTTTCAATATCAAAAGAGATTCCCGGGAATTGGGTTACCAACAAGACTGCTCATGTTACTAAATTGACTACCACTCTTGTTAATTATCAAAATTGCTTTGAAGGTGAATTTATCCTAAATAAGTTAATGCTCCCTCTCGGGATACAAGAACCGTGCCCAATTAAACCAACCCCTACTCTCGTGGTAATTGAATTTAAATCGAACCCTTTGAGCTTTGTGACAATTAAGTGAACCCTCGAAGGACCGCTTCTAACTCTCGTGATTTAAGTCCTAAGTTTGATTCCTATAGATCCGATACCTAGGTTCACCGCTAGGTTCCTCCTCAGGGTATTTATGACATGCAAATAAGTGCGTACCAAATTCACAAGTAATTCATGCAATAGGAATTAAATCGAAAGCGAATTGAAATTAACAAGAAGTAAAACGTCAATTCATAACATAAAACAAATCTTGGGCATAGCCTCAATTCCTAGAAATAAAATCAACTACTCAAGCATTGTAATGTTCATAGCAAGCTTGATTAACAAAAGCATAAAAAAAAGAGAAGAAGAAATTGAGAAGAGGAGAAGAAATCCTAATTTTTGCCTAAGGTAGCAGCCCAAGTGATCCCTATTTTCGAGCCTCTAAGTCCTATTTATAATGTAGGGTAACTTGAATCTCAAGCTATTACAAAATCAGATCAAATCAACAATTAAAATTCCAGATATTGCGCGTCACGGTCGTGATGCCTGTCACGGCCAGACTGTGACAGATTCTGTGTTGGAAAACATGGAATTGATGGCCTGTCACGGCCGTGATGGCCATCACGGCCTGGCCGTGACAGGTTCTGACATTTTCGTTCTTTTCTTTTCAGCCTTGCTCGATCATGGCCGTGATGGCTATAACGGCTAGGCCGTGATGGGCTCTGTTTGGCTCATTTTTCTTACTTTTCAAGCTCCGTCTTCATCCAAGCTCCAACATAAATGATCCTGAGCATTTTAATCCTCAATTCCTGCACACAAACACCATCAAACCGCCTTACCCGTTCCAAGTTAAAAACTAACAAAAATCAAATTCAAATGCCTAAACTACATGAAAATGCCTGCGATATGATAAAGAAATATGAGGTGTAATCACACTCATCATTGAATATTATTAAGAACACTACTCAAGAAGAATTTACTCACTTCATTAACTTCTTCATTCTTTCATTGAATATTCATTCAATCATTTGATATTAATTCACGGTCTTTCATACTTCATATTGATAAGCCTCTAGCTTATCTAGTTTTATATCCAGAAAGGCTATGGTTTTTATGCTAATTGAGTGATTTAACCTCGCTAATCACCCGAATTTGGCTTCTTTTGTCCCTAAGCAACATTTTTAGTCTCTTAGAGAGTTTTTAGGAGTTTTTGATTATTTTGAGTCAATAAAGCATTAAAATACTATTTTTTACATTTCAGGTTAAAAGTGAATCTTAAGAGAATAAAGAAACTTGATGAAAACAAGCTAAAGGTCAAGAAGAATGTCTCGCACCGTGAGACAATGCTCGCCTCGCGAGCCAGAGCTACAAGACTGACCAGGAAGTGCACACATTCAGGCTCGCCCCGCGAGCAAAGGTTCGTCTCGCGAACCAGACATAGGGATTCCGCAACTTTTATGTCTCGCCCCACGAGGCAGTCATCGCCTCGTGAGCATTCAAATTCTAGATGGGACCAAAATCAAGTGCTCGCCTCGCGAGCGGGCACTGATTCAAAAAATTATAAATAGCTTGTTTTGGGAATAGATTGGATACGAATTTTGACCTATTTTTCCTTGTTCTCTTGGAGCTGTGTAGCCTCTATTTTTGTTATGGTTTATGCAGTCGTAATGAATTATTTCTTCTTCTTTGCTTTGGTTTCGATTACTATGAGGAACTAATCCTCTATTCTAGGGGAACGATGAAGCCACCTTTGATGGCATAGAGAATTTCAATGTGATGTATTCTTTTCCTTAACTCAATTCTTGTTTCTTAATTCTACGTTTGTTGTGTTAATCAAAAGGGCCCTTGGTTAACTTGTCAGTGTGATGAGACTTGATACGAAATTCACGCTTAGGACTTGAATTAGGAACACCAGTTGAATATTGCATTGATAGTGGGTAGGAGATTGGTGCAACCACATAGGGAATAAGAATTTAATCTAATCTAACTGTAGGTTATGAGACTTGATAGGTAATTAATTTACAGTTTAGGTACGTCCTTTAGAGCATTGATAGTGTCTTTTGGAGAACTTGATGGTCCCGCTTGACAATGAAATTGAACCTAGGAAACAGAAGATCCTCACTTGGGTAGCTTGAATGATTGGGTAGGCGTATTCGTGACCTTAGAAGCCTTAATCATTAATTTGAATCTCATTGTTTCTGTTAGCAATTTTTGATAATTGTTTTAGATAATTTCTTGTTACTTGAACTTTCTCTCTCTTCTCAACCAACTGCTATTGACTTGGTCAAACAATTTGAATTTTCTTTTAAAGATTTGGTTAAATTGGTCTCCCAATCCTTGTGTTCGACCTCAATATTTCTTACCGTATTTTATTACTTGCAACAAACCGGTACACCTGCCAGATTCGCAACAAGTTTTTGGCGTCGTTGCCGGGGATTGGCACAACCAATTTTCCTAAATTTTAGGAAAATTAAATATTTTGATTAAGAAACTTTTCTTTTAAATTTCTGAACTTTTAAATATTTAAACTTCTTTGATCCCACTTGGTCTTGCCTTGTTTTCTTGTGTATGCGAGGTACCATTCCACAGGAAAACTTGTTATAAGACCCAGAGATCACCAGGACCGAGAAGAGGTTGAGGAAGGAATTAAGGGAGAAAAAGAGGCTTGAAGCAATCTAACCCATCAATTTTGAAGGGATGGAAGAAGGAGATCCTTCACCCTACAAGCCTCTTTATGAGTACAGTCTTCCTCCTTTGAATGATTGTGCTTCTAGTGTTTTTAGGCCTCCCATCACGACCAATTCTTTTGAGATGAAGCAATTTGCTCTTACTCAAGTGCAAAGAGATCAACTTGATGGGAGTGGACACCAAGATCCTCACAGGCATATTGCTCACTTCTTGGAGATATGTGACATGTTCAAAGCTCCAGGAGTTTTTGAGGACAACTATCTTTTGAGACTATCCCTTTCTCTCTTCGGGATAGAGCATACGATTGGTTAGACTTGAATTTGGATCGACATAGCATCACCACTCGGGAGCAAATGGCTCAGAAGTTCCTCACAAAATTCTTTCCTCCTCCGAAAGCGGCACAGTTGAAGATACCTGTCACTTCCTTCAAGCAACATGATGATTTGTCCTACAATGAAGCATGGGAGAGGGACAATGTTCTTTTGAGGAGATGTCCTTATACTTATTTTGACTTAGACTCCAAAGTGCAACATTTATTTATTGGGTTGAAGGGCCGTTATCAGATGAATTCTTATGCCGCAGCTGAGGGTTCTTTCTCTTGCAAATCAGCGGAGGACGCTTGGAATTTATTAGAGAAGATGTCAAGGAATGATTACAATCGCAGTATGGGCATTTCTTCTGGAATCAGTGCGGCATCTTTAGAGGCTATTCTTGAACAGAACACTCTCTTGAAGAGGCAATGTGAAGCACTCACTAGCAAGATGAAGGGTAATGTAGTGCGAGAAGGTATGCCTCTAGAGTGTGATTTTTGCAATGGTGATCATGATAATGAGAGTTGCCCCATTAATTTTTCTCAGGAACATGTGGACTTATGTCACAACTTTTATGACACAGTTTCATAGAACAACAATCAGAGGAATAGACAGAATGACTACAATCAGAGTCAGGGGTACATTAGGAGAGACCATCCGGGTTTTTCTTGGAACAACACAAGTGGTGATCTAGCCGGGCAACAACAACAGAATCAGAGGCCAAAATATGGAATCCAACAGCGCAACACTCAGCAAGCTCTCCCGAGGCCTAATCAGTTACAGATCAAAGATGGTGGGAAGCAACCGTGGGAGTTGGCTATTGAGAAGACCAGTGCGGCCATTGAGAAATTGTCAGTGAATACAAACACAAGCATAGAAAAGTTGGCAACTCACACAAGGGCAGCAATTCATAATCTCGAGACTCAGGTAGCCCAACTGGCAAAGCAACTGAATGAACGCCTTCCAGGCTTTCCCAGGTAATACAGAGAACAACCCCAAGAGCCATTGCAATGCCGTGACAACTCGGAGCAGTAAGGTGTTGGAATCTAATGGGGGTGCAACTAGTTCTCAGTAAATTGAAACTTCAAAGCAACCATAGGTGGAAGAGTGTTGTGCGTGAATTCCGACAAGTGTACCGGATTCGTCGCCAAGTAATAAAAAGATTGATCCCACAGAGACCGTGATCTAAAATCACAACTAATTATCAAATCAATTAAACTGGACTATATAAAAAAGGATTTTGAAAAGGTTTTGATTTTTGAAATAAGAATCAACTAGAAAATCAGATAATTAAGAATGCAATAAATTAAAACAGAAAAGTAAATCAATTAGGGGTTTTTCAAATCTAAAGAGATTCCTAGGAATTGGGTTACCAACAAGATTGTTCATGTTACCAAATTGACTACCCCTTATTAATTATCAAAATTTCTTTAAAGGCGAATTTATCCTAAATAAGTTAATGCTCCCTCTCGGGTTACAAAAACCGTGCCCAATTAAACCAACCCCTACTCTCGTGGTAGTTGAATTTAGATTGAACCCTTTAAGTTTTGTGACAATTCGTGAACCTAGAAAGACCGCTTCTAACTCTCGTGATTTAAGTCCTAAGTCTGATTCTATAGATTCGATATTTAAGTTCACCGCTAGGTTCCTCCTTAGAGTATCTACGACACGCAAATAAGTGGCCGCCGAATTTACGAGTAATTAAAACACTAGAAATCAGATCTAAAGCATAATTGAAATTAACAAAGGTAAAACATCAATTCATAACATAAATCGGATCTTGGGCATAGCCCCATTCCCTAGAAATAAAGATACTACTCAAACATTGCCATGGTGGTGACAAGCTTGATTAACAACAACATGAAATAAAACCTAAGAGAAGAGAAGAAGGAGGAGAAGAGATATCCTAAAAATTTGCCTAAGTGTAGCAGCCCAAAAGTCTCTCCAAGTCCTCTGCCTAATTGCCCTATTTATAGATTAGGGTAATTTGAATCTCAATCAAACACAAATTCAGATCAAATCAGTTTCTAAAGATCCAAATATTACGCGTCACGGTCGTGATGGCCATCACGGCCAGGCCGTGACGGATTCTGCCTTAGAGGTTGCTATGCTGGTTGGTCTGTCACGGCCATGATGATCATCACGGCTAGGCCGTGATTAGTTCTGCCTGTGAGGTTCTGGTTCAGCTAACATGTCACAGCCGTGATGGACATCACGGGCTGGTCGTGACCAGTTCTGACTTTTTCGTTCTTTCTTTTAAGCTCCACTCGATCACGACCGTGATGGTCATCACGGCTGGGCCGTGATGGGCTCTGTTTGGCTCATTTTCTTCACTTTTCAAGCTCCATCTTCATGAAAGCTCCATCATGGTTGATCTTGATCATTTTAATCCTTAATTCCTGCACAACAACACCACAAAACCGCCTTACCCGTTCCAAGGTAAAAACTAACCAAAATCAAATTAGAAATACCTAAACTATATGAAAAATGCATGCACAATGTCAATGAAATATGAGGTGAAATCACACTCATCAAACTACCCCAAGGTTAAGACTTTGCTTGTCCTCAAGCAATCACTAAGGCCAGTCAATATAAACAATCAGAGCATGGATAGCGAACCAAGAACCCGAGTAACTAATCCAAGTGATAGGCATATTCAAATAAGTACCCAAGAGACAATCAATTTCAAGTCCAATTAGAAGCTTATGTTCCCTAAATTTATATCTCTCACTAACTCGGGCACTCTTCTCACCTCACTCAAGTGTTTAAGGATATGCGACAATTCGCTCAATTTCCTCAAGGAAGGTATTCTACCATAAGCTTGACTATTAACCAAATCTCTACTTTATTAATGAAAACACATAAGGATCAAGAGGTCTTTTATTTTGGTTGTAATGGGGCCGAGGGATTAATTGTTAGGTGGGGAAAATCAAGAAAAGGAAAATTCAAGAAGGCTAAACAAAATATCAAACAATGCAAAGCATGACAACCTTCTAAAATACCTTTTTGGCCTTTTAGTTCACTTTTCCACCTTTCTTTTTTTTTTTCTATTTTATTTTATTTCTCACTTTCCTTTTCTCATCCCCTTCTCCAATTTTTTTTTGTTTATTTTATTTTATTTATTTGGAGAAGGGGAGACTTTCAGCTTAAGAGAAATATTTTTCTAACTTTCTCATCCCACAAATTATTTTTCAAACTACCTTTTTACCCTTTTGCAATACTTTAAAAGGTGTCATACCAAGCATTATTCATCAAAATAAATCAAGGTACCAAGAAAAGTATTTTATTCTTTTAGGCTCAAAATTGGGCAACTAAGAAGTAGCATTTAATCAATAAATGCTCAGAAGGCCAGAAAAATACCTAGTGCCTCAATCATTTTCAAATATGTTTTCAAAAATTTTTAAGTTTCAAAACGGTTTCAAGCCAAGTTCTAGAGAATACAATCCAAGAGGAATAAAGCACTCTATCACAAAGAATGGGGTAGATTTAGTGAGTACCCCTTTTAGGCTCAAAAATCTCACATTTAGTAGTTTAAAATCAATGAGAAACACAAATCAAAGGAACCACATGCTAATTATCAACTATCAAAAGATCATCTCAAGCATTTTTATTTTTAGCCTATCACAAGAATAAAAAATTGGGTTCAAAAATTCACTGTCTCAATTTAGTTGGCACTAAGTTCTCGCAATTGGATGTAAACTCTAAGCATAGGGGCAATCTAATCATGTGATTATGCAAAATTATGCCTATATGAATGCAACATGAAAAATGAAAAAATGCAAAAAAATTGCAAAAATACCCCTACCCCAAGCTTAAAAACTTACATTGTCCCCAATGTAAATAATCAAGTCGGAGAGAGGAGAAAAATGGAACAACTCACCGAGGTGGTAGAGGGTGCTGGCTCACATGCCAGTCAAAGAGATTCTGGAAAATGTGTCACGGCCATGATGCTCATCACGACTATGCCATGATCAATTCTGGTCTATAGGAGCTGGCCTGTCACGGCCGTGACTTCCATCACGGCTAGGCCGTGATACATTCTGATCTTCAGGGTTCTTCTCATCACGCCCGTGATGGATATCACAGCTGGGTCGTGTTCCTTTATGATCTTCTTTGGTTAGCTAATCACGGTCGTGACCACCGTCACGGCCTGGGCGTGATGACTTCTGACTTTATTTTTCCTTGCCTTTTTGCTCTTACTGCTTTCATAACCTGAAAATACTTGGCAAAACCATCAGTTAGTGATCTTTCTTATCTTGATCTTCTCTAATTATTCAAAAACAAAATTCAAAATGATTTAAAAATGGAAAGGAAACTTTGGTTGCCTCCCAAGAAGCGCTTATTTACGGTCTTAAGCTTGACCATACTCCCTTCAATCAACCGGCGTCGGCTGGGCCTATAAGTGCAAGAACACTTCTCTTCCATGGAAGTCCTTCAAAGAGCCGATTTTGTTCATATGGCAAATTACGCTTTCGCTTTGCTCTTTTCACTCTGAGTTTCATGGCCTTACTTCCTCCCGGCGGAAGTTTTATCTCCACATGAAGATCAACTCCAACTTCATCACCCTTTGGTGCATCATTCGTCATGCAAAGCTTCGGAGTTGCTTCCATGTTAGGCTCTTCCTTCACCTCTGGAGGCATTATCTCAATCCTGCACACATGACTCTCAAAAGGAGGGTTGTTATATGAGATAGTCAAATCAAAATCTACCCTACCTTCCTCTACATTTAAAGAGAGCTTGCCATTTTTTACGTCTATTATCGCTCCAGCTGTGGGTAGGAATGGCCTTCCAAGAATGATAGGGAATTTAGAATTCCCGTTCATATCCAACACCATGAAGTCGGTAGGAATGAAAAATTTCCCTACTTTTACTGGGACATTCTCTAGTATGCCTAGAGGAGTTTTAGTTGAGCCATCCGCAAATTGTAAAGAGAATTTGGAGGGACTCAATTTCTTGGTTCCTAACCTCTCAAAGATAGTAAGCGGCATCAAACTCGCACTAGCCCCTAAGTCACATAAGGCTTGGTCTATTTTCACCTCTCCAATTGAGCAAGCGATAGAGAAACTACCTGGATCTTTTAGTTTAGGAGGCATATTAGTTTTTATCATGGCATTATGCTCCTCAATTAAGCTCTTAGTTTCTATTTCTACTTGTTTTTTCTTGACCAACCTTTGTGGGAAAGGTATTGGGGGTTGGTAAGGTGGTGGAGGGACATACTTTGGCTCTATCTCTTCATCTTCGCTCATGTCCTCCTCACATTCCACATCCTTTTCAACCACCCCAAGTTTATCATCCCTCAAGTATATGGCATTACAATGGTCATTGGGATTAACTTCGGGTTGTCCCGGAAACGTACCCTTAGGTCTAGAATATGTACTAGCTTGTTGGGCAATCTGAGTTTCTAACATCTTATTATGGATGGCTAAGTTATCTACCTTAGATGCTAACTCTTTTATTGCCTCATTGACTGCCCTACGTTGTTGCCTAAACTCTTCATTTTGTTTTGTTTGAGTTTCAACAAAGTTTTCCAAGAAAGACTCAAGTTTAGACTTTTGTACCTGAGGATACCCCGATGCGAGTTTCCTATTACCTTGGCCTTCTTGGAATTCATGGTTTAGCGTGTTGTTGTAGTTCCCGTAGGAGAGGTAGGGGCTGTTCTTCCTTCCTTGGTTGTAAGAATTTGGGGGAACATAGTTTGGCAACTCCGGGTTCGTGTCATAGAAGTTGTGACAAGAGTTTACTTGTTCCCCCGAAGCACCGGATCCAGGAGCAATACCACGTGGGCACTCCATTATATCATGTCCCTGCATTCCAGAAATCTCACAAACAATGTTAGTAGCACCTATTGAACTCACATTAGCCTTTTCAAGCTGATCAAAGCGTTTATTCCATGAGTCAATTTTAGACATAATGAGATCAGTGCTATTCATTTCAAACTTACCCACCGAAAAAATTTTTGGGTTATTACCTCTTTCTGAACCCCGTTGGTGGTAGTTGGTAGCTACGTTTTCAATAATATTAAATGCTTTGGTCAGTGGTCTGTTCATAAAGGCTCCACCAGCTGCGGAGTCAAGTGACACCTTCGAAGAGTAATCCAATCCGTTGTAGAAGGTATGCACTAACAACCACCTCTCGAGCCCATGATGTGGGCAGGATTCCAGCAACCCTATGTAGCGATCCCAAGCTTCGGATAAGCATTCTCCGTCCTTTTGGAAGAAGCCGGTGATCTGAGTTCGTAGGTAAGCCGTCTTGGATGGAGGGAAGAATTTCTCCAAGAATACCTGCTCCAGTTGGTCCCAAGTCGACAAGGTATTAGCGGGCACTTGCTTCAGTCAAGCTTTTGTCTTTCCAGTCAGAGAGGAGGGGAACAACCTCAAGCGAATAGCATCGATCGGGGCACCATGAATTCTAATTGCATCGGTGAACTCCAAGAATGTCTCCACATGATCAGTCGGGTCCTCCGAGGGCAATCCTCCGAATTGATGTTGCCTAATCATGCTAATTAGCATAGGCGGTATAGTTTAGTTCTCCGCCTCGATCTCTGGCCTAGCAATTCCAGTTCGCAAACCCCTTGCATTTGGGGCTGCGTAGTCCCTCAATGGTTTGGTATCCGGTAGATTCGCCATGAGTGGAATGGGTATCAACCTCTCTCTCTCTCTCTTTGTAGTCTCCTACGTCTATGAAAGGTCCTTTCGATTTCACGGTCAACTTCAATAAGGTTTCCAAGACTTAGGGATCTTTGCATAAAAGAGAAAAACACAGAGAGATAGGTACTCTAGGAAGTAAAAGAGATAAGTGAAAAAAGGAAAATTTTTATTTTTTTTAAAGAAAAAAACAATTAAAAAGAAAAAGTCTAGAAAAATCAATTTAAAAATTAAATTGAGATTCAAGAAAGCACAGTCCCCGGCAACGGCGCCAAAAACTTGATGTGCGTGAATTCCGACAAGTGTATCGGATTCGTCGCCAAGTAATAAAAAGATCGATCCCACAGAGACCGTGATCTAAAATCGCAACTAATTATCAAATCAATTAAACTGGACTATATAAAAAAGGATTTTGAAAAGGTTTTGATTTTTGAAATAAGAATCAACTAGAAAATCAGATAATTAAGAATGCAATAAATTAAAACAGAAAAGTAAATCAATTAGGGGTTTTTCAAATCTAAAGAGATTCCTAGGAATTGGGTTACCAACAAGATTGTTCATGTTACCAAATTGACTACCCCTTGTTAATTATCAAAATTGCTTTGAAGGCGAATTTATCCTAAATAAGTTAATGCTCCCTCTCGGGTTACAAAAACCGTGCCCAATTAAACCAACCCCTACTCTCGTGGTAGTTGAATTTAGATTGAACCCTTTAAGTTTTGTGACAATTCGTGAATCCTCGAAGGACCACTTCTAACTCTCGTGATTTAAGTCCTAACTCTTATTCTATACATCCGATACCTAAGTTAACCGCTAGGTTCCTCCTTAGAGTATCTATGACACGTAAATAAGTGACCACCGAATTTACGAGTGATTAAAACAATAAAATCATATCTAAAGTAAAATCGAAATTAATAAAGGTAAAACATCAATTCATAACATAAATCAGATTGTGGGCATAGCCCCAATCCCTAGAAATAAATCTACTACTCAATCATTCCCATGGTGGTGACAAGCTTGATTAACAACAAGCCTCTCCAAAAAGAGAGATCCTAAAAATTTGCCTAAGTGTAGCAGCCCAAAAGTCTCTCCAAGTCCTCTGCCTAATTGTCCTATTTATAGATTAAGGTAATTTGAATCCCAATCAAACACAAATTCAGATAAAATCAGTTTCTACAGATCCAAATATTGCGTGTCACGACCGTGATGGCCATCACGGCCAGGCCGTGACGGATTCTGCCTTGGAGGTTGCTCCGCTGGTTGGTCTGTCACGGCCGTGATCAGTTCTGCCTGTGAGGGTCTGGTTCAGCTGACATGTCACGGCCATGATAGACATCACGGGCTGGCCGTGACCAGTTCTGACTTTTCCATTCTTTCTTTTAAGCTCCACTCGATCACGGCCGTGATGGTCATCACGACTGGGCCGTGCTGGGCTATGTTTGGCTCATTTTCTTCACTTTTCAAGCCCCATCTTCATGCAAGCTGCATCATGGTTGATCTTGAGCATTTTAATCCTTAATTCCTGTACAACAACACCACAAAACCGCCTTACCCGTTCCAAGGTAAAAACTAACCAAAATCAAATTTGAAATGCCTAAACTATATGAAAAATGGATGCACAATGTCAATGAAATATGCGGTGAAATCACACTCATCAAAGAGGAGTCGGTCGAGAAAGATGAGGTAACTAGTGAAAAGGTACCGGAGTAAGGGGGCAAGTTGAAACTAGTAGATGAAGAATTCTGAAGGAAGAAGTGGGTTGAGCCCCAAGATCTTCCTCCTTTCATGAAGGCACCATGTCCAGAGAGATCGAAGAAGCCTTTGCAATACAAACAATTCAACAAATTCCTTGATGTTTTCCGTAAGCTGCAAATCAACATTCCATTTACGGAAGCCTTGGAGCAAATGCCATCTTATGCCCGGTTTATGAAGGAGCTTCTCTCCAAGAAGAGGAAGATAGTGGATGAAGAAAGGGTTTCTTTGACCGAGGAGTGTAGTGCAATTCTCCAAAGGAAATTACCTCCAAAGTTGAAGGATCCCGATTCCTTTAGCATTCCATGTACCATTGGGGAGATAACTCTTGGGAAAGCATTGTGTGATCTAGGGGCTAGCATCAACTTGATGCCCCTATCTATGATGAGGAAGCTAGGCATAAAAGAAGCTAAAGATACTAGAATGTCACTACAACTCGCAGATCGTTCTTTCAAAAACCCTTATGAGGTAGTGGAGGATTTGTTGGTGACGGTGGAAAATTGATATTTCCGGTGGACTTTGTGGTGCTTGATATGGATGAAGATGTCGAGGTCCCTCTTATGGGTAGACCTTTCTTGGTCACCGGGTGTGCTTTGATAGATGTGCAACAAGGAAAGCTCACACTAAGGGTGCAAGATGAGAATGTAGTCTTCAATGTCTTTGAAGCAATGAAGCACCCCGTTGAGAGATCATGTGCATATAGTATTGATGCGGTGGAACCAATAATGAGATCTATAGCCACACTTGAAGCCCATGGTTCTACACTTGAGAAAGTGTTGGTAAAATCCCATGATGAGGATGAAGAAGAAGACCTTTTGGGAGATGAGGATTACCTTGAGTGCTTAAAGAACATGGAAGCCTTGCTGGATCTCCCAAAGGATGAATGCAAAAAAGAAAAGCTCAACAAGGAAAGGGTGGAAGAGGACAACAAGACACCAGAGATAAAGCAACTCTCAACACACTTGAGGTATGCATTCTTGAGTGAAGAGGGACATCATCCGGTCATCATTAGCAATGCTTTGAAAAAAGATGAAGAAGACAAACTCTTGAGAGTTCTTAGGGAACACAAATCCGCCATTGGGTGGAAGATTTCGGATTTAAAAGGTATAAGTCCTTCCTATGCATGCACAAAATCTTGATGGAGGATGATTATAGACCGATGGTCCAACCACAAAGACGGTTAAATCCCATCATGAAGGAAGCGGTGCGCAACGAGGTGATTAAGCTTTTGGATGCTGGAATCATCTATCCAATCTCGGATAGCAAATGGGTTAGTCCAATTCATGTGGTCCCGAAGAAAGGTGGCACAACCGGGGTGGTAAATGAGAATAATGAAATGATCCCAACAAGGACCGTCGTGGGGTGGAGAGTTTGTATTGACTATAGAAAGCTAAATGATGCAACACGAAAAGATCACTTCCCTCTTCCATTCATAGACCAAATGATTGAAAGGTTGGCTGAATATGAGTACTATTATTTCTTGGATGGTTACTCTGGTTACAACCAAATTATGGCGGATCCTCAAGACCAAGAGAAGACGGCCTTCACATATCCATATGGAGTTTTTGCTTATAGGAGGATGCCCTTTGGATTATGCAATACTCCCTCTACTTTCCAAAGGTGTATGATTTCCATCTTCTCGGACATGGTGGAGAAATTCATTGAAGTATTCATGAACGACTTCTCGGTCTTTGGGACCTTTTTTGATAATTGCTTGAAGAACTTGGCTTTGGTGCTTGAGAGATTCCAAGAAACCAACCTAGTGCTCAATTAGGAAAAATGTCATTTTATGGTCAAGGAAGGTATAGTTCTGGGGCACAAAATCTCCCACGGGGGATTGAGGTTGATAGAGCCAAGATTGAGTTGATTGAAAAGCTACCCCCACCAACCAATGTGAAGGGGGTGAGGAGTTTCTTGGGACATGCCGGTTTCTATCAAAGGTTTATTAAAGACTTCTCCAAGATAGCAAAGCCACTATGTGACCTTCTTGTGAAGGACGTTTCCTTTGATTTTAATGTTTCTCGTTTAAATTCGTTCAATACTTTGAAAAAGATGCTTGTCACCGCACGCATAATCACTGCACCTAATTGGAATTTACCTTTTGAAATCATGTGTGATGCAAGTGATTATGCGGTGGGGGCGGCTTTGGGCCAAAGGGTGGAAAAGTTAGCTCAAGTGATTTACTATGCAAGTAAAGTTTTAAATGAGGCACAAGCTAACTATTCCACCACCGAAAAAGAACTCCTAGCTGTAGTTTTTGCTTTGGACAAATTTGGATCTTATGTTGTAAGGTCTAAAATTATTATTTTCACCGATCATGCGGTCATAAGACACTTGATGACAAAACAAGAGGCCAAACCTAGATTAATTCGGTGATTCTTCTTTTACAGGAGTTTGATCTTGAGATTAGTGATCAGAAAGGGTCAAAAAATGGTGTGGCAACCCACTTGTCAAGGTTGGTTAATCCCGACACCAAGGAGAAATTGCTAGATATCAAGGAAGAATTTTCTGATGAGAAACTATTTGCAATTTTTGAAAACATTTCTCCTTGGTTCGCGGATATGGCCAACTTCAAGTCTTCGAATGTGGTGCCGCATGGTTGGACTATGCAACAAAGAAAGAAATTCTTCTCGGACGCAAAATACTATGTCTGGGAAGACCCTTATCTTTTCAAGCAATGTTCAAATGGGATCCTGAGAAGGTGCATTCCTCATGACCAAATAGGAAAGGTGTTGTGGCATTGCCATAGCTCGGATTATGGTGGGCACTTTGGGGGAAAGAAGACCACGGGAAAATTTCTCCAAAACGGGTTTTATTGGCCAACACTCTTCAAGGATGCACAAACTTTTGTTGAGAATTGTGATCGTTGCCAAAGAATTGGAAACATATCTAGGCGGCATGAACTTCCTCTTAATTGCATGCTTGAAGTAGAACTCTTTGATGTTTGGGGGATAGACTTCATGGGACCATTCCCACCCTCCTTCTCTTACCCATACATTTTGGTAGCGGTAGATTATGTGTCAAAATGGGTGGAGGCAATTCCAACAACAACGGATGATGCGCGGGTAGTTATGGAATTCTTGAGGCGCAACATCTTCACAAGGTTTGGGGTCCCTTGAGTCTTGATTAGTGATGGTGGATCCCACTTTTGCAACAAACAATTGAACAAACTACTTGAAAGATATGGGGTCAATCATAGAGTTTCAACACCATACCATCCACCAACCAATGGGCAAGTGGAAATATCCAACCGTGAGTTGAAGCGCATTCTTGAGAAAACTATCAATTGCTCACGGAAGGATTGGTCAAAAAGGTTAGATGATGCTTTGTGAGCCTATAGGACCGCCTTCAAGACTCCGATTGGAAGGTCTCCTTACAACTTGGTGTTTGGAAAGACGTGCAATTTTCCGGTGGAATTAGAACAAAAGTCTTATTGGGCAATCAAAGATCTCAATTATGATTTGAAGAAGGCCAGTGAGAAGAGGCTCCTTGACTTGAATGAATTGTCTGGGATCCGCATGCAAGCATATGAGAATGTAAAAATCTACAAAGAGCGGACAAAGGCATGGTACGACAAGCATATCTTGCCTAGGAAGTTTGAACCGGGACAATTAGTGCTCCTATACAACTCAGGGTTGAGACTCTTCCCAGGAAAACTTAAATCAAGGTGGTCCGGACCCTTTAAGGTCTTCAAGGTATTTCCACATGGAGCGGTAGAGCTAGAGGGGACTGGAGGAATATTCAAAGTAAATAGGCATAGACTTAAGCACTACCGTGGAGATCCACTTCCAACTAATAACCAAGTTCTCTTGTTGAATTAGCCTTTAGGGGGGCCATTTCCGTCAGGCTTGGGACGTTAAACAAGCGCTACTTGGGAGGCAACCCAAGCTAGATATCCATTTTATGCATTTCTAGAGTCTTAAAAATAATAAAAAGTGTATGCATATAGGGTCCTTAGTTAAAAAAAATTATATTAAGGAAGCATGTAGGACTTAGTTGCATATAGGAATTAAGGGTGCAAAATGTGTTTCTGGCTAGCCCCCCAAGCAGAGATTCGCCCCGCGAGCTAGAGGGATGTCAAAATCCCTGTCTCTAGCTCGCCTCGCGAGACCAAGAACCTCAGGAAAGGCACTATACGCAGGCTCGCCTAGCGAACCAGCATTCGCTCTGCGAGCCTAAAAGAACGAATCTCAGGAATAAATCCATCTTTCTGCCTCGTGTCGCGAGTAACTTCTCGCCTCGCGAATCTGCACAAAGATGAACATCATAGATGAACCCAGATTCGCCACACGAGACTCTGATCACCTCGCAATCTGAGAAGATGAAAAGGTGGAAAAATCTCTGGTAGTCTCGTGAACCCTGACTCGCCCCGCGAGCCCTAAAATTAGGGTTTCTGAAATTGGGAAATTTTAAGTTTCGCCCCACGAAGCCTTGTTTGCCTCGCGAGGCAGAAGAATAGAACTAGTCCTATGAGCAGTTCTTGGCTCACTTGGGCAAAAAATTTAAAAACTCCTTCTTCTTCTCTCTGTTGCGCGCGAACTGCAGGGGCAAGGAAACACAACCTTCTTCAATTATTTCATCACTTCCACACTTAATCATCAAGGTTTGTGGTTTTGAATTTATTTTTCTTTATCAAGAGCATAGGTTTTTGTTCAATCTCTCCCTATCTCTATGTGAAAATTTTTGAAAACCAAAGGGAGAGTATTAACATGAACAAAGCATGTTTGAATGATCATGAATCTGTCGTGATATCATAAGTCTATCAATGTGATGAATTCATAATTTTCTTGATTGAAAGATGAATGAACATGTGAGTGATATGAGGCATGATTGAGAGTAAGTGTTGATTGATAATTTAACTGCCCTTATATGAATGATGTGGTGTTAGAAAACCTAAGTTTGGGGTATAGGTGATTAGAGATGGTGCATGACTAAGTTGGGTTTTGGGTAGAATTTCTGAAAATTGTAGAACGAATTTGTGTTCTAATTGCTTATTGGACTGCCTATGATATAACTGTGACAATGTAGGATATAACTATGAGTTCTGCACTTTAATTCTGTTATGAACTGTATTGGGAAATTTTCTGGTTTTTAGGTTATGGTTCCCCCAAAAAAAATTGGAGAAACGGCCGATTAAGAGCAAGAAGCGCCAGTCTGCTCAGGATGATGAGCAGTTGTTCTCTGAGGGACTAGGTTCCTATTCCAGAGCTGCTCTATCTTCCCTAATCTTCCGATCTCCTCTTCATGAGGATCATTAGGATTTGGTGCGGAAGGAGATTGTCCTGGAAAGGAGGGTGGTCCTTGTAGGGAACACCTACTCCACCATCTCTGAGCAGGTAGTCCGGAGGGGTTGGGCTATGTTGGCTCACCTTCCTCGACGAGTTGATGTTAAACTCGTCAAGGAATTTTATGCCAATGCCCTCAATTCCGACATCACTGACCCGGGGTGTATTTATATGGTCAAGGGTGTGGACATGGCGTTCACGGCTAAGGATATTAACAACTGCCTGGGTATTCAAAATACCTGGGCTGAGAGGAGCCAGCACGAGGACTTGCTGGCAGTTCAGGCCCTGGATGGGCCAATTTTGGACACATGCTGTAGGCCAGGTGCTCAATGTGAAATAGGGACCTCTGGAAACATACCGAGGCTAAAGAGGCAGGATTTGTACATGCCAACCTCATGGTCAGCTCTCACGAGTCCACTGTAACTGCTGCGTGGGCCTACCTCATCTATGCCATCATGAAGGAGAAGACCGTTGATACAGGCTAAGCCATCGCCACTGACATCCAGCAGAAGGCCAACTCCAAGAATAGTAAGGAAGTGTTGGTTCATGGGTTCCTCATCATGGAGATGATGGCACGGGCACAAATTGTTGTTTCTTAGGAAATTGAGAATGTCCCTCAACAGCTTATTGACAGAGACTACATCTGCCGCCATTGTTTTGGAGAGCCAGCAGCTCCTAGGAAGCCAGCAGGACAGCCCCCTCAAAAGCCACGCTCATCGAATATGTTTTTGCTTTTCCAAAACCAACAAGCTTTGAGGAGGGACCAGGTGGTACTGAGAGAGTTTTTCAGGGAGATGTCCCAGGCTCAGTAGGAGGGCCGGATACCCCTTTACCCTTCCGAGGAGGATTTGGCACTTCGGCTTGGGTGGCAGGACTATCCTAGGGACCAGGATGCTATACCATAGGGGGGTGACCGAGGTACCTTAGGAGGATGAGGCAGCAGCTCGGCAGGGCGACCTAGTGGATGAGATTGATTTCGATTGATCCGGCCCCACCGTTACCAGTTTTCAGTTCCCATTACCCATTCCCCAGTTTATTGAGTTCTAGCTATTTTTTGTTGCTATTCGATATGGTTGTATATTGATAGATAGCTAGAAACTCATTTTTATTTTGATACTTGATGCACACACTGTGATGATATGTATTTTTGGTGCATGTTTTTCATTTGCATTTTATTTTTCTTTAATTTTGATTATAAAATTGACCAATGTTTTATTTGTGAATAAGTAGATGATTGACTTGAGTCACTTGCGCAAGGTGAGAATGCTAGTCGATGAAAAGGATATAACTCCGAGCCACCCCGATTATGAGTATGTTCATCTATGCATTCGAGACAGACGGATCCCTAACCCTCATGTAGAAAATTTGGCAAAAGAAAAGGAGGAGGATATGGATCCGTTTCACTTGAGTTTTGATAGGGGTGTGAATGATTATGTTTGGAGGGAAATTGATCGTGAGGTTGTGGAAAGGCATCGAGACTATCCAGTGCACATATCTACCAAGCACGCATTATATGAAAATGTCAAGAAAGCGGTAGAGAACAACCGGATCCCATTCTCAGAAGTTGAAGACTTGAGAAAGGAAGAAATGTTCAAATGGGACCCGGTATGGTTACTCACATTTAGGGCGGCAAACGATTGTGCATGGTTAGAAAGGGAATCAATTAGGCAAGCTAAGGAAGGAATCCCGAAAGGGAAGGTGTTGAGACCTCATAAGTCTAAAACACATACAATGTGTAAATTCTCTAAGTTTTGATGATTCCAAATAAATTAAGTAAGGTAATATTAAACCATATGAAATTACTGACAAATCTGATAAGTGCGCAGGAAATCAGCTTTAAGGTCACTCGTTTGCTTTCTGACTCGTTTGATTTTTAGTAGAGCTCAGTTTTTAGACTTGTTTGAAAACCACTCATCTGATTTTAAGTCAAAGACCAAGTCAATGTGCTATCAATATATGAATTCACTCGATGGCGTGGCAAGAAGCATTCATCTGAAAAAGGCTCAGTTGATCATCCTTCTGACTTTTGGAATACGCTAGCACCTGTCTAGTTTTGGACTGCACGATCACCCGTCTAGTTTTGAACTGCTTTGGCACTCGTCTTATTTCCGATTGCCTTTCATCCGTCTGATTTTCCCAACTCTGCTTTAATGTCAGTTTGTTAGATATGAAGTCCAAGTCATTTCTTTCAAATTAAATGCCTTCCTTAAGGATCTCGAAGACCTCTGGACAATAGCTCAAAGGATAAAGAACAAAGATCGTTTGTTTCAAGGTTTTAAGGAATAAACACGCAATCTCCGTACCACAGCAGAAACCTTTTAGCTGTTTCAAGTACAAAGTAAAAGTACTTTCTGGAAAGTGAATTGACTAAAGCACTGAAAGAGGAAAGCTCTCTGATGCAAGTACAAAAAGCCTGATGCTGCATACTCTGATACAACAGCTGATTCAGATTAAAATGTACTCATGGACAACCTTGTCAAATCTCAACGTTCTCAAGCATTTAATGTTTATTCAGAACGACTCTTTGGCATTAATGGTGTCTCAAGCTCAAATCAAAAGAACACATTTCTGAAGCTATGTCTAAACGGATCTCTTGATTGAAGTCTTTGAATAGATCAAACAATGAAGATGATGACAAGAAAATGAATATCATTAAGAACACTGCATAGAAGTACGTACTCTCTTCATTAACTTCTTCATTCTTTCATTGAATATACTTTCAATCATTTGATATTAATTCACAGTCTTTCACACTTCATATTTATTCCACTCTGAGTGTGATCTGAAATACTTGCAAGTTGTTTTAATTACACAAAACCTTTTTCATTCCTTCCAGTGTTGAGCCTGAAGAGGCTAGGTGAGCAAAGAATACTTGTTTGAGTGTTGAACCTGAAGAGGCTAGGTGTGCAAAGAATACTTGTACTGTAATTTACTCAGTTATAGTGGAAACTTGGTGCTGCCAAGAAACTGGACATAGCCTTGTGGATTTTGGGGTGAACCAGTATAAAACTCCTGAGTGATATTCCTTTTCCCTTAACTTTTTATTTTGGTTAAGATTTATTCAGTTTATGCTTTTAACTTGGGGAGTTAATATTGTGATTATCAATCTCTGTTTTACCCTTCTCTATTTGTTTGTGTGTTCAATCTGAATATCAGACGTATCACTTGCCTGATTTTCTCTTATCTAAAGACTGCTTGTTTTGCCTGCGAAAATCTTTTTAATTAACCGAAAAAGTTGGTAAATACAATTCAACCCCCTTCTTGTGTTAACTTTGGTTATTTCAGTTGGTATCAGAGCTCAGCCTCTGGGTTGAGCAGTTAATAGTGTAGAGGAAAAGATCTTTGAGATGGCAGGAGAAGCTAGCACAAGCAAGCATCATGCTACTGAAGGATCCTCAATGTCAAGACCTCCTTACTTCAATGTAGCGGACTAGATTTACTGGAAAGAAAATATGAAGTGGTTCTTACAATCCACTACCTCTGATCTTTAGGATCTCATTGAAAAAGGCCCCTATATCCCTAAGGATGAAAATGGAGATGAGGTTTCTAGAGCTAACATGACCTCTGAGCAAAAGACAAAGTGGTAGTCAAATGACAAGGCGATATATGCAATCATGTGTGCTCTGAGCAGGGAAGAATTTGAAAAAGTGTACGCTTGTGAATCTGAAAAAGAAATGTGGGATTCACTAGCTGTTGCTCATGAAGGAACCAGTAAAGTCAAAGAGACCAAGGTCAGTATGTTGGTCAGAAAGTATGAGCTGTTCAAAATGGAAGAAGGAGAAACTATTGGCCAAATGTATGGAAGATTTCAAACCATAACCAATGGATTGAAATCACTGGGAAAAGTCTACAAGACTGAGGAACATATTCAAAAGATTATCAGAAGTCTTCCAAAAAAATGGAGACCACTTGTAACTGCTATATCTCAGGCCAAAGATTTAACAACAATGAAGCTAGATGAGCTCCTTGGCACTCTCCAAATCCATGAACAAGAGCTGATTGAAGAAAACAATGGAAAGAAAAATAAATCCATTGCCCTCAAATCTGACAAGAAATCATCTAGAGGAACCCCTTCAAAAGCTCTCAAAGCTAATGAAAATGATGAACTTTCTCTTTTCACTAGAAAGATGAAAAAGCTTTAGAAGAAAAGAAACTTCAGAAAGGACAAACCTTTCAGGCGCTTCAACAAAGAGAAATACAAAGATTGTGGATATCATGATAAGAATGCCATCGTGTGTTATGAATGTAAGAAGCCTGGTCACATCAAGGCAGAATGCCCTCAGCTCAAAAAGCAATCTCCTAAAAGGTTCTTAAACAAAAAGAATAAAGGAATGATGGCCACTTGGGAAGATCTTGATGAAAGCTCCACTGAAAGTGAAGGAGAGGAGCTTGAAGCAAATCTCTGTCTTATGGCAGATACCGATTGTGAATCAGACACTGAGGTACATTCTGAACTTGAGAAATTGAATGATGCCTATGATAAACGATTGGAAGAGTCCAACTATATCTCTAAAGCTTTAAAATCCCTCGAGAGACAATATGTTAAACTCTCAAATAAGTATACACAGAAATATCAAGAGTGTGAAAAATTAGCTGAAGAAAATAGTAGCTTAAGACTGAAAAGTCTAAAGCTGAGATCTCAGTTGAAACTCTACCTTCTGAAGAAATTAGTAAACTTCAACAGAAAGTAAGATCTCACCTTAGATCTTGCCAAGTTTGATAATGGTAGAGATAATCTGACTAAACTTTTGGGAAGTCAGAGGCATTCCCTTAACAAAGAAGGACTAGGATATTCCAGTCAAGAACATCATAAAGGATTAACAAAGTTCTCAAAAATAATTGTCAAATCTGTGTCAAATAAACCTATATGCACATACTGTGGAAAAGCTGGGCATATCGTGTGTAAGTGTATTCACAAAAGGAGAAAGAAGTCTTCACAAACTCCTTATACTAACAGAAAAGGACCCAAGAAAATATGGGTACCTAAGTCCGTGATTATTCTTGTTGCAGACTTACTTAACAAGACAAAAGAAACACCTGTCATGGTACCTGGACAGTGGATGCTCGCAACACATGACAGGAGAAAGGTCTATGTTCCTAGAACCCCAACCTAGGAATGGTGGACATGTGACTTTTGGTGGTAACCGGAAAGGAAAAGTTGTTGGTGTAGGTAAAATTGGTGGTAAACCTCCGTTGCCTATTATCTGTGATGTTTTATATGTGAAAGGGCTGAAACATAATCTGCTTAGCATAAGTCAATTGTGTGATAGTGGATTTTCTGTATCTTTTTCTAAGGATGCATGCATAGTCAATGACAATAGTGGAAAGACCCTTTTTTCTGCTAAAAGGCAAAACAATCTGTAGAAGATTGACCTGTCTGAATTTTCAGATCAAAGTGTAACATGCTTTATGTCTAAAGAGGATGAAAAATGGCTATGGCATAAAAAACTAGGATATGTTAGTATGAAACAAATTTCTAAATTGAAAAAGCATAACCTTGTGAGAGGATTGCCTGATATTTCCTTTTAAAAGGATATTCTCTGTGATGCATGTCAGAGAGGTATACAAGTAAAATCAAGTTTCAAATCTAAGAAAGAAGTCACTTCCTCTAGACCTTTGCAACTGTTACATATGGATCTGTTTGGACCAGTCAGTGTAGCTAGTCTAGGTGGAAAGAAATATGGTTTTGTCATAGTTGATGACTATTCTAGATTTACATGGGTACTCTTCTTAACCCACAAGGATGAGCCTTATAAGACCTTTACAGTATTTAGTAAGAGAGTATAGAATGAGAAAGGTTTCTGTATTTATGCTATTAGAAGTGATCATGGAGGAGAATTTGAAAATGAGCAGTTCAGATAATTCTGTGAGGAAAATGGTATTTCTCACAATTTCTATGCACCTAGAACTCCACAGCAAAATGAAGTGGTCGAGAGAAAGAACAGATCTCTTCAGGAGATGGGAAGAACAATGCTCAATGAAAATAATCTTCCTAAGTACTTCTGGGCAGAAGCCATTAACACCTCTTGTTATGTGCAAAATAGAATACTAATTAGACCTATCCTAAATAAGACTCCTTATGAATTGTGGAAAGGTAGAAAACCCAACATATCATATTTTCATGCATTTGGATGTGAATGTTATTCTTAATACAAAAGATCATCTTGGTAAATTTGACTAAAAAGTAGATAAAGGCATATTTATTGGATACTCTGAAATGTCTAAAGCTTTTAGAATCTTTAATTCTAGAACTTCTGTTGTAGAAGAATCAATTCATGTAAATGATGGTTTGAAGAATGATAGGGGACTATCAGATCTAGAAGAAGATGTTGCAGGTATTGAACTTAATCTTGCAGTGGAAGAATCTTCAGACAAGCCAAAAATAGAAGTGTCTGAAATTCAGACAAGTGTTGATGCATCTGAATCTCAGAATTTAAAGAAAGATTGGAAATTCAAGACCTATCATCCAGAAAATCTTGTTATTGGAAGTCCATCTCAAGGAGTTAGAACCAGATCCGTGACACGCTGTCGCGCACGCGTCAAAAAGCGAGCGGTTTACAAAAATATGCAGTCAGGGAATGCAAACTAAGTAACTATCAAATAGCTAAACGATCAACCTACTGTTGTCGGTTTCCCCACTATCATTGGTTCACATAATTCCAAGCCCTAAGCGGATTCTACTCCCTTTTCGATTGTAACATCAATTAACAAGCGAAACCGATGTTATGAGACGTATGTTCCTAATTCCCGAATTAAGCAAACGGGGTGAAGCGCTCGTGAATTAAGAAAACACGAATGAACACACGCGAATTAAGCAAACGCGATTAAGTATAGGAACACGCAATCATCGAAACAAATCAATACCCATTCGATGCAAACTGAATTAAGCAAATAGAATATATAGAACAAATATTGAAAGAGAGTAGCAATGAGTTTGGGAATTACAAAACCTCAAGCATCATGGAACCCGATTACAGCAGATCAACCGAAGGAGACTAGTTCTCCATTAACAACTATGACAAAAACCTACGAACAAATTCGCAGCCGTCAAAATGGGAGAGAAGAAGAGATCAGATAAGATTTGCCCTAAAACAACAATTTATATCCTTCAGAATCTGCGCCCGCTCGCGAGGCGAATGACCTCTCGCGACGTGAATCTTGTAAACAGATCTTTAGTGTTTGGCTTTCTCGCGAGGTGAGACGAGGATTCACGAGGCGAGACTTCAAATTCGAGTCTGTCACAGCCATGACATTGATCACAACTAGGCCGTGATGGTCTCTGTCCTTCAGGGTTTGGATTTCTCGCGAGGCGAGACAGTGATTCGCGGGGCGAGACAGAGAGGATGACATTTCTGGCACAGTAAGGCTTCAGGCTCGCGAGGCGAGCAGTCTCTCGCGGGGCGAAAACTTCCAGAATTGCTTCTCTTATTAACCTGAAAACAAGAAATAGCAGTAAGTGCTTTATTTGACTCAAAATCAACTAAATTAACCTAAAACTACTTTAGAGACTCAAAATGTTGCTTGAAGACAATCAAGTCTAATTTGGGAGAAAACGAGATTAAACTCGAATAAAACCGTGGTCTTTACTAGTCAAAAACTAGTCGAGCCAGAGGCTGATCAAAATACCCCAAACTTAAACTTTGCTTGTCCCCAAGCAAACTAAAACCCAAAACGGACTCAAACTTGGCAAGCTTAAAAGATTCAATCAAATTCGCACAAATTTCATGCAATTTCAACAAAAAAATTTCTCTTCAATGTTTCCCCCCTTTTCAACAATGCAATCCCCACATTCATTTACTTTAAACCATTGAGAATTTCATCATTCATGCAATCATTAATCAAAGCAAGGGATCCAAGTTACACATAAAAGGGAGATCACCAATTTCAACCAATTGCCTTCCTCACAAGGGTAATTAATGTTTCACTCATTCGCTCAGTTTGTCTAGGCTAACAACTTTTCACTTGATTTCACATTTTAAGAGCACTTCCCATGAATTTGATTTTCATCTCAGACAAAGTTCCCACGAAAACATGCATACAACATCAAAAGGTCTTTAAAAGGTTGTAATGGGGCCTGGCTAAGGGTAGGATATTCAAAGGTACTGGGCTTAAGTCCCTAGGAACTAAGAGAGCATGAACATTTTGACGCATTGAATTTCCACTCAAGTTCCTTTTTCCATTTTTTTTCTTTTTGCTTTTAGGTGACTACAGCCTTTTTCTTCTAATACCCTTTTTTGACATTTTTTTTTCCTTTGGCTCCAACCTTTATTTTTTCTTTTTCTCAATCCCAGACAACACATCATATTCCTTGTAGCCACCCCAAACTTAGCTTCTTGCAAACCTTGTCTTGCTAAGCATCCATGCTCTCCTAATCCTAAGATCGGGTTAACATGGTTTTTCCAGATTTTAGGCTCATAACATAAGGTCATCAAGAAACAATAGGCAAATTAGGCTCAAAGGGGCTAACTAAGGAACATGCATTAGGGACTGGTTCAATTTAGGCCAAGTAGCTTTTTCAAAGAAAATTGCCTAAATCATCTGATGCAACACATAAACATGAAAACCATGAAGAGATTCAAGAAAAATCGGGAAAGTGCAACTCAAAAGTGCTTCACACAGTTATAAACATGTTGGAGGCTCAAATCCTCACCTGGACATTTTTCGCAAATTGTTTGACCGAGATTCAATCCCTAGTGTGTGAATCCCTTCACCCCAAACTTATCATAAATCATGCAGTCATAACAAAATATCTCAAAGTTCAGTTTTCAATTTTTCACATAGGGATCAATTTTCAATTTTCAAAACCTAGGGGGAAATCATCAATGGTCAACACATATCATGCAATCTATCTATGCAAATTCAACAAAACCCAATCAAACTTGCCGACACAAGACTCAACACACAAACTCTTGATCTTCTCAAATTATTCAAGAGCTGAAGGAAAAACAAAACAAAAACAAAGAAAAACAAAAACTAACAAGAAAATGAAAATAAACTAAAGAGAAAGGGATAAGAAAAACTCATTCAGTAGGCTTCCGCCTGGATCCCATTGCTTATAGCATAAGGCCCAAGTGATGGACAAAGAGTGGGAGTTCATTCCATGGTCCCATAACTTGCAGTCTTGATATGGAAGTGGGCGCTCGAAAGTCATGGTGACCTCGCCAAGTGCGGCGGACTTCTCACTCCCTCTTGGGTCAAGGATGACCTCTTTATCTACAAAGTCCTCCCAATAAAATTGGGGTTCAACCCCTTGGACTGGCCATGGTGCAAAATCCAGTCTCTCTGGCAGAGGCTTGAACTCCATTGCCGGTTGTTCCACAGTGGGAGGTGGCAAACAAGTGGAGAGGGTTACTGGTGTTGCTTCAACTTCTGCACGATCTTCATTCACTGCACTAACAATTCCATCACCTGCTATACATGAAGAAATCTCAGCACACACCACACAAAGGTTAGTGTTAGTACAATCAGTACATATGATACAATGAACAGAATCAGAAAAGGCTTGAATGTCTGGAAATTCAACACACAGTTCATCAATAATAGTGTTCTTGACATCATTATCAAAATCATGTTCAAAAGAGGTATTGTCAAGAACATCTGTTTGTGAGTCTGTATGTTCTTCAAGGGGGCGTTGAGTTTGCAGTGTAGGTAAGGCGGAGGTGATGTAAAGATTTTGAGTGGCAAAATCCTGGAGACTTGCTTCCATCCTCTGTTGAAATTCAAGATTGTCAGTGGCCCAATCCTGAAGACTTGCCTCTGTCCTTTGTTGGAGTTCCAGAGTGTTCTCTCTCATCCGTTGCACCAGAAAAGCTATCTCATCCAAGCTGCTATGTCCTCCACTATGTTGGCTAGAATGATCATTCACCCCAAACATGCCAAAATCACTACTAAACTCATAACTTCCAGCAAAGTTAGGATAATATATACATGGTGGTGGCTCATAATAAACATTAGGCATATAACCATGCATGTAATTGTCCATGGGAAGTACTAAGATTCATAACCAGACAAAGCAGCCGTAACTAATTCAGCAAAAAAAAAAAAATTTTATTCTCTGTTAATAACAATAAGAGTCCCCGGCAACGGCGTCAATTTTTGACATGTTGTCGCGCACGAGTCAAAAAGCGAGCGGTTTACCAAAATATGCAGTCAGGGAAGCGACAACTCGAGTATCGTCTCACAAGGACTCTTGGGTTGTTGTTATGTAAAAGTCGATTTGGGGGGTTGGATTTGAAATAAAGAAAACAATGCAAACTAAGTAACTATCAAATAGCTAAATGATCAACCTACTGTTCTCGGTTTCCCCACTATCATTGGTTCACATAATTCCAAGCCCTAAGCGGATTCTACTCCCTTTTCGATTGTAACATCAATTAACAAGCGAAACCGACTCTACGAGACGTATGTTCCTAATTCCCGAATTAAGCAAACGGGGTGAAGCGCTCGTGAATTAAGCAAACACGAATGAACACACGCGAATTAAGCAAATGCGATTAAGTATAGGAACATGCAATCATCGAAACAAATCAATACCCATTCGATACAAACTGAATTAAGCAAACAGAATATATAGAACGAATATTGAAAGAGAGTAGCAATGAGTTTGGGAATTACAAAACCTCAAGCGTCATGGAACCCGATTACAGCAGATCAATCGAAGGAGACTAGTTCCCCATTAACAACTATGACAAAAACCTACGAAAAATTTCGCAGCCGTCAAAATGGGAGAGAAGAAGAGATGAGATAAGATTTTCCCTAAAACATCAATTTATATCCTTCAGAATCTGCGCCCGCTCGCGAGGCGAATGGCCTCTCGCGACGCGAATCTTGTAAACAGATCTTCAGTGTTTGGCTTTCTCGTGAGGCGAGATGAGGATTCGCGAGGCGAGACTTCAAATTCCAGTCTGTCACAGCCATGACATTGATCACGGCTAGGCCGTGATGGTCTCTGTCCTTCGGGGTTTGGATTTTCGCAAGGCGAGACAGTGATTCGTGGGGCGAGACAGAGAGGATGACATTTCGGCACATGAAGGCTTGAGGCTCGCGAGGCGAGCAGCTTCTCATGGGCAAAAACTTCCAGAATTGCTTCTCTTATTAACCTGAAAACAAGAAATAGCAGTAAGTGCTTTATTTGACTCAAAATCAACTAAATTAACCTAAAACTACTTTAGAGACTCAAAATGTTGCTTTAAGACAATCAAGTCTAATTTGGGCGAAAACGAGATTAAACTCGAATAAAACCGTGGTCTTTACTAGTAACTATCAAATAAAGAAAACAATTAAGAAAACAATGCAAACTAAGTAACTATCAAATAGCTAAATGATCAACCTACTGTTCTCGGTTTCCCCACTATCATTGGTTCACATAATTCCAAGCCCTAAGCGGATTCTACTCCCTTTTCGATTGTAACATCAATTAACAAGCGAAACCGACTCTACGAGACGTATGTTCCTAATTCCCGAATTAAGCAAACGGGGTGAAGCGCTCGTGAATTAAGCAAACACGAATGAACACACGCGAATTAAGCAAATGCGATTAAGTATAGGAACATGCAATCATCGAAACAAATCAATACCCATTCGATACAAACTGAATTAAGCAAACAGAATATATAGAACGAATATTGAAAGAGAGTAGAAATGAGTTTGGGAATTACAAAACCTCAAGCGTCATGGAACCCGATTACAGCAGATCAATCGAAGGAGACTAGTTCCCCATTAACAACTATGACAAAAACCTACGAAAAAATTCGCAGCCGTCAAAATGGGAGAGAAGAAGAGATGAGATAAGATTTTCCCTAAAACAGCAATTTATATCCTTCAGAATCTGCGCCCGCTCGCGAGGCGAATGGCCTCTCGCGACGCGAATCTTGTAAACAGATCTTCAGTGTTTGGCTTTCTCGTGAGGCGAGATGAGGATTCGCGAGGCGAGACTTCAAATTCCAGTCTGTCACAGCCATGACATTGATCACGGCTAGGCCGTGATGGTCTCTGTCCTTCAGGGTTTGGATTTCTCGCAAGGCGAGACAGTGATTCGTGGGGCGAGACAGAGAGGATGACATTTCTGGCACAGTAAGGCTTCAGGCTCGCGAGGCGAGCAGCTTCTCGCGGGGCAAAAACTTCCAGAATTGCTTCTCTTATTAACCTGAAAACAAGAAATAGCAGTAAGTGCTTTATTTGACTCAAAATCAACTAAATTAACCTAAAACTACTTTAGAGACTCAAAATGTTGCTTTAAGACAATCAAGTCTAATTTGGGCGAAAACGAGATTAAACTCGAATAAAACCGTGGTCTTTACTAGTCAAAAACTAGTCGAGTCAGAGGCTGATCAATCTGCTTTCAATGAAAACAACAACATGGCCTTCATATCAGATTTGGAACCTAAAAAGATTGAAGAAGCCTTGCAAGAAGAAAGCTGGATTATAGCCATGCAAGAAGAACTAAATCAATTCAAGAGAAATGATGTTTGGACTCTAGTTTCTAAACCTAAAGAGAAATATGTTATTGGAACCAGATGGGTATTTAGAAACAAACTGGATGAGGATGGAAAAGTGGTAAGAAATAAAGCAAAACTTGTTGCTCAAGGGTATAATCAACAGGAAGGTATTGATTTTATTGAAACCTTTGCACCTGTAGCTAGATTAGAAGCAATTAGAATTCTCATGTCATATGCTGCTCAACATGATATAACCCTTTATCAAATGGATGTTAAAAGTGTTTTTCTAAATGGAATAATTGAGGAAGAAGTGTATGTAAAGCAACCTCCTGGTTTTGAGGATTCTGAAAATCCTCACCACGTCTATAAGCTTAAGAAAGCTTTATATGGACTGAAACAAGCTCTATGAGCTTGGTATGACAGGCTGAGCATATATCTAATAGAAAATAATTTCATTAGAAGAAAGGTAAACACTACACTTTTTAAGAAATGCTCAAAGAAAGACTTCATAGTTGTACAGATTTATGTTGATGATATTATATTTGGTGCTACTAATGAAAAGCTCTGCAAAGAGTTCTCTGAGTTGATGCAGAATGAATTTGACATGAGCATGATGGGAGAGCTAAAGTTCTTCCTTGGTCTTCAAATAAAACAGACAAGTGGTGGAATATATATTCATCAACAGAAGTACACCAAGGAACTTCTGAAAAAGTACAAAATGGAAAATTCAAAGCCTATGAGTACTCCTATGCATCCATCAATTGTTCTAAACAAGGATGAGGAAGGTAAAAAGGTAGATCAAACTGTCTATCGAGGTATGATTAGATCTCTTCTTATTTAACTGCTAGCAGACCAGATATTCAATTCAATGTTTATCTTTGTGCTAGATTTCAATCAGATCCTAAAGAATCTCATCATAAGGCTGTTAAAAGAATTTTTAGATATTTAATTGGAACCACTAACCTTGCTCTATTATATAAGAAAGCTGAAGATTTCAGGTTAGCTGGATTCTGTGATTCTGATTTTGCTGGAGATAGAATTGATAGAAAAAGCACCAGTGGAGGATGCCACTTCATTGGAGCAAATATGATCTCCTGGTCAAGCAAAAGGCAAAGTACCACTACTCTATCAACTGCTGAAGCTGAGTATATATCTGTAGCTAGTTGTTGCTCACAATTGCTTCATGTAAAATATCAACTTGAAGATTATTCAATGTTTGAGCATAATATACCTATTTGGTGTGATAATACTAATGCTATAAATCTGTCTAAAAACCCATACAACACTCTAGAGTAAACCATATAGAAATAAAGCATCATTTTATTAGAGATTATATTCAAAAGGGTGTTTTTGAAATTAAGTTTATAAACACTGAGTATCAGTGGGCAGATATCTTTACAAAACACTTAAGTGAAGATAGATTTGTTTTTATCAGAGGGAATCTTAATATGCATAATGTGTCTGAATGAGTGTTTGCCGATATGTCTGAAAATTTTACTTGTCTAAGTTTTATATCTTCTTGACTCGTCTATTTCAAGTCAAGCATCTGATGATGTGGCTAAAAGCACTCAGTGCAAAAACCTGATTGAGACACGTGTACATTGCATTTTCCCTCCTTTTCTGAAAAACGTTTCATTTGTTTAACAACTGTCGTTTCAAAATTTATTGTTGTTTATGGAAATAATCTCTCTCCTCGTTCCCAATGCAAAATGCACTCAAGTGTTTTAACAAAAGGATCCGTGTCGTTTCAATTTTACCGACTCAGAATCTTCTGTTCACAATCTCTCTCTGAACTCTCTCCATCTTCATCGAAACCCTTACTTTCAAACCCTAAAAATGGCTCCCAAGAGTTTCCTTGAAGATGTTGCTGAGAAATCCGGACTTTCATTGTCATAACTAAAGAAAGTACACCCTGGAAGGATACCCAACTTCTCTGAGCTGAAAAACAAGGGATTAGACGTCAAGCCAGAAATCGTGCATGCTGGGTGGCTACCATTCTTCTAGATTATGGAAGAAGTATATCCTTCCTTGGTCAGGGATTTCTGGAAAAACTTGAAAGTCACCAAGGACAGTATAACCTTCATGATCTCTGGTGATGTTGATGAAGACCATGTCTTCATTACCCATGAGTCACTCGCTGAAGTGACAAAGTGCCCTAGAGAAGGAGCTGGCTACGACAAAGGCTGGGTAAAAAATCAAGGTGGGGAGGCAGCTATGAATCTTTTTCTTTATGGAATCCCCAAGCCAAAGGACTTTGATTCAAAGTTCCTCACTCCAAAATCCAGATTTCTTCTTGTGCTTTTAATTAACTGTATGATACCTAAAACTGGTTCTAGGGATCATGTGAGTAAGACAGAAAAATTTTTATCTCTGACTTAGTCCAAAGAATCAAGATAGATATCATAGATTTAATTTTTGGACACATGCTGAAAACTGTGAAAGGGAAGTGCAAGGGTAGATATCCCTATGGCATGCTTCTGACAAAAATCTTCAGGGCCAACTCTTTGAAGAACATGTCACAAGCCTTTCATGCTGATCTCTGCACAGAGATAACCTCATAAACCTTGTCCTTTATGAAGATTCAGCTTCAACCCAATGCAGAACCTTCAACCGTTGAAGAATCATCCTCTGCTGCACCTGCTAGGGAAGAACTGAGTATTCCAGCAGTTAAGGATGAACCCTTTGAGGAACCTGGTGAAGAAGAAAGGTCACAACTTCAAAGGAAGAAGAGGAAAATTACACACTCATCTACTGAAGCTTATGTGCTTCAAGATGTTGCTGAAGCCTTTCAGGCTGATGAACCAGCTGGTGAACCTGATGCTTCTGTCCCCATTGGACCAAGCATCACAAAAGTCTTCAAGAGGAAGAGAGCTGTGCAAGCTGAGGGGGAATCTCAATCAGAAGAGACAGTGATCCCTAAGAAAAAGAGGACCATTGTGACTAAGAGGAACTTGGTACTACCTTCTACTCCATCACCATCATCCTAACCTCAAGAAGAATCCTCTTCTCAACCTCAACAACCAGCCACAACAACTTCCATTCCACAACCATCATCACCACCACCACAAAGAACACCATCACCACTACAACAACAAAAAACCCCTACTCCACCTGCTTTGCCAAAAATTCCAACCCCTTTACATACATCACCTATTCATCACTCTTCTGAACCCAATCCTACCATATCAGAAGCTAACAGGTCTGATATTCCCACACCACAGACATCTCATCATTCTGACATTCTTCTAGCTGAGAATGTCAATGACTTTGATTACTTTGACAATCCCACTCCTCCTCTACCTTCACCCAAAACACAAATCCCTGATCATATCAAAAATCTGAACCAAGTCCCTCTGAGGATAGTCTTTCTAGACTTATTCTCTGAAACCAGACACAACCCACTCCCTTTAGCCACCTTACCTCCATATCACCTATATTCCAAAACCACTCCATTCTCTGTCACAGATGAATCATGCTCCAACTTTCTCAGCAGCAAAGACTTTGATGTCATTGCATCTCTTGAAGCTGAAAGGCAGCTTGTTAAGCTTGCTAGAAAATAGAAACCAATAAACAAATGGCTCTTCAATCCACACATCTTCATGAGACCCTCTACTGAGCTAAAAGTGATGCCTGACTCCATGGTCTTGAAAGGAAAATAGAAGATCATTGACTTGCCTGGAGATCAACAATTCTGTTTGATCAAGCTCAGTGACCACAAATGCAAATCAAGACTGAGGCTATTCACCACAGAGACTCTTCACAAGTTTCTGAAAGTCAGAGACATATATTGGAGGTGTGGCTCAAGATCAGTCCTAAAAGAAGAAGAAAAACTCGCCATTCCAATCAGAGGTAGACAAGCCTATGCCCTCTATCCTTTTTCACCCTCCATCTATACCTTACCTCCCTTCTTTATGGTTTTCCCTTTCTTTCTGTTAAACTTCCCTAAATCTACTCCTCTTACTCCCATAAATCTAATTAGGAGATCTTATGAATTCCTTCTTTCTGTAGTAGATTCTCCTCTTCATCATGACCAAATTTATGCTTTTCTAGAAGAATTCTACCCAAATAATGACTTTGTCACAACTCTCTCAACAAATGTTTTTCTAAACCCTCAGCCTGAGGACCACATTTTTGTTGAAGAGTTGCCTCCTACTCCTCCTCCTAGTCCACCTCCTCCATCTACTTATGCAACTACTCTACTACATCAGATTCCACTATTCCAGTAGTTGCGTATGACCCTACTGATCATCAAAGGTTGGATGAAATGGCATCAAACCTACAAACTGTCATTCAGAGACAAAATGAAGCCATTGCCCAACAAAATGCTTTTCAAGCCCAGATGCTGGCTCAGCAGGAAGCAATGCAAAGAATGATGGAAGCTTTCTTCAAAATCCAAGGAGGCCCTAGTTCTTAGACCTTAGGACTTAGTCTTTTTCATTTCTTTCTTGAGTCATGCAATGTACTGGTCAGTGATGTCTATCACTTGTAACACTTCTGACTCTGTTTATATGAAATGAATTGTTTTGATATTTCTTTTGGCTACCTGTCCTATTACATATCTGTATTATTTACTTTTTGATTGATGCCAAAAGGGGGAGGAAATATAAGAAATATAGGAAATAATAAGAAAAATAAGAAAAACAATTCCAACTCTATGTTATATGGTTGCTCTGATATAATACATTTATCTTCTACGATACCCTGTTTTGATTTAAACAAAATATCTGATGCATAAACTAAAGGGGAGCATATCATAACATGAACAATCTTATCTGTTTTAAGAATCTTTTTGATGTTCAATATTATCAGCAAAATCATTTGTCATCATCAAAAATGGGGAGAATGTTGAGACCTCATAAGTCTAGAACACATTCAATGTGTAAATTCTATAAGTTTTGATGTTTCCAAATAGATTAAGTAAGGTAATATTGAACCTTATGAAATTACAGACAAATCTGATAAGTGCGCAGGAAATCAGCTTTAAGGTCACTCGTCTGCTTTCTGACTCTTCTGATTTTTAGTAGAGCTAAATTTTTTGACTTGTCTGAAAACCACTCGTCTGATTTTAAGTCAAAGACCAAGTCAACGCACTATCAAGATCTGAATTCACTCGATGATGTGGTAAGAAGCATTCATCTGAAAAAGGCTCAGTTGATCACCCGTCTGACTTTTGGAATACACTAGCACCCATCTAGTTTTGGACTGCATGATCACCCATCTAGTTTTGAACTGCTTTGGCACCTCTTATTTCCGATTGCCTTTCATTTGTCTGATTTTCCCAACTCTGCTTTAATGTCAGTTTGTCAGGTATAAAGTCCAAGTCATCTCTTTCAAATTAAATTCCTTCCTTAAGGATCTCGAAGACCTATGGATAATAGCTCAAAGGATAAAGAACAAAGATCGTTTGTTTCAAGGTTTTAAGGAATAAACACGCAATCTCCGTACCACAGCAAAAACCTTTTAGCTGTTTCAAGTACAAAGTAATTAAAAGTACTTTCTGGAAAGTGAATTGACTAAAGCACTGAAAGAGGAAAGTTCTCTGCTGCAAGTACAAAAAGACTGTTGCTGCATACTCTGATACAACAGCTGATTCAGATTAAAATGTACTCTTGGACAACCTAGTCAAAGCTCAACGTTCCCAAGCATTTAATGTTTATTCAGAACGACTCTTTGGCATTAATGGTGTCTCAAAAGGTCAAATCAAAAGAACACATTTTCTGAAGCTATGTCTAAACGGATCTCTTGATTGAAGTCTTTAAATAGATCAAACAATGAAGATGAAGAAAAGAAGTTGAATATCATCAAGAACACTGGGCAGAAGCATTTGCTCTCTTCATTAACTTCTTCATTCTTTCATTGAATATACTTTCAATCATTTGATATTAATTCGCAGTCTTTCACACTTCATATTTATTCAACTCTCTGAGTGTGATCTGAAAGACTTGCAAGTTGTTTTAATTACACAAAACCTTTTTCATTCCTTCCAATGTTGAGCCTAAAGAGGCTAGGTGAGCAAATAATACTTATTTGAGTGTTGAGCCTGACGAGGCTAAGTGTGCAAAGAATACTTGTACTGTAATTTACCCAGTTATAGTGGAAACTTGGTGCTGCCAAGAAACTAGACATAGCTGATGAGTGTGATTTCACCTCATATTTCTTTATCATATTGCATGCATTTTCATGTAGTTTAGGCATTTTTAATTTGATTTTTGTTAGTTTTTACCTTGGAACGGGTAAGGCGGTTTTATGGTGTTTATGTGCAGGGATTGAAGATTAAAATGTTCAAGATCAACCATGATGGAGCTTGCATGAAGACAGAGCTTGAAAAGTAAGAAAAATGAACCAAACAAATCCCATCACGGCCTAGCCCTGATAGCCATCACGGCCATGATCGAGCAAGGTTGAAAAGAAAAGAACGAAAAAGTCAGAACCTGTCACGGCCGTGACAGGCCATCAGTGCCAAGTTTCCCAAGACAGAATCTGTCACGGCTTGGCCGTGACAGCCATCACGGTCGTGACGCGCAACATCTGGAATAGGACTTAGTGGCTCGAAAATAGGATTTCTCTTCTTCTCAATTTCTTCTCCTCCCATAGGTTTTCTTTTTATGCTTTTGTTAATCAAGCTTGCTACGAACATGGCAATGCTTGAGTAGTGTTTTTATTTCTAAGGATTGGGGCTATGCCCAAGATTTGTTTTATGTTATGAATTGATGTTTTACTTCTTGTTAATTTAATTTGCTTTCGATTTGATTCCTATTGCATGAATTACTTGTGAATTAATTTGGTGCCCATTTATTTGCATGTCATAGATACTCTAAGGAGGAACCTAGCGGTGAACTTAGGTATTGGATCTAAAGGGATCAAACTTAGGACTTAAATCACGAGAGTTAGAAGCAGTCCTTCGAGGATTCACTGAATTGTCACAAAGCTTAAAGGGTCCAATCTAGATTCGACTACCACGAGAGTAGGGGTTGGTTTAATCGGGCACGGTTCTTGTATCCCGAGAGGGAACATTAACTTAATTAGGATAAATTCACCTTCAAAGCAAATTTCGATAATTAACAAGAGGGGTAGTCAATTTAGTAACATGAGCAGTCTTGTTGGTAACCCAATTCCTGGGAATCCCTTTTGATATTTTGAAATCTCAAATTTGATCTACTTTCCTATTTTGTTCTTGATTTCGTTTTAATTGCAACTTTAAATTTGATTTCCTACTTGATTCAAAAATCAAATCTTTTCCAAATCTCCTTTTTTTATATAGTCCAGTTTAATTGATTTAATAATTAATTGTTATTTGAGATCACAGTCTCTGTGGGATCGATCTTTTTATTACTTGACGACGAAGCCGTTCACTTGTGGATTAGAGCACCATCAATAGCCTTGTGGATTTTGGGGTGAACCAGTATAAAAATCCTGAGTGATATTCTTCTTCCCTTAACTTTTTATTTTGCTTAAGATTTATTCAATTTAAGCTTTTAACTTGGGGATTTAATATTGTGAATATCAATCTCTGTTTTACCCTTCTCTATTTGCTTGTGTTCAATCTGAATATCAGACGTATCACTTGTCTGATTTTCTCTTATCTAAAGACTGCTTGTTTTGTCTACAAAAATCTTTTTAATTAACCGAAAAAGTTGGTAAATGTTGACGAATATGGGCAAGTATACCCAGTCGTACAAGTAATACGGTGGTAAGACCGATTATCGTTCCCACGAGGACTGTGACAAGTACTAGCACGTACCGAATCAATTACTATCTAGGTGTATATTTGGATTGAAGGGGGCTCAATACTAAATACCAAGCCAAAACAGAATTAGAACCTAAAATAAACAAAATAAAGACAAAAGTTCTTTTTGGATTTTTGTCGAACACTTGGAAGGCAGTTAAAATGAATCTTCAAATATATGAACGATGTTGGGATTAGGTTCACTAAACTTCATCCCCATGCAATGAAATGACTAATAAACAGTTTCTACTTAAATTATGACAATCAATCCACTAAATTACTCAAGCCTCGATTCCTCGGATGCCAAGAGCCTAAATCCACTAATAGACCCTAATTCCTTAGGTGGCCTAGATTAATGAATTTGCATGAAGATTAGGGATTACACGATTACTAGTAAACTAAACTCCATTCCTAGACGCAAGGGTTACTAGGTGATTAATTTCAGTTCCGGTTCTAATACGAATTTTACAATTGCATATCAAAACACTAATCAAGTCATGGGGGTGCTAGCCACAACAAGCATTAAGCATAGAAAATCAATCACTCATAAAGAAGTAAAAACTGTATTACAAGATCAAATCAGATACATGGAAAATTCAGAAAGAGCTGCACCTAACCCCAACAATGGGGTTTAGCTACTCATGATCATAGCCAAAGCCAAAAAAATATAGATGAAAAGGAGGAAGAACTCCATGGAATCCTTGTGCAGCTGCCCCTGGTTCAGAGAGAGTGATTTAGGGTTTCAAAAAACTGCCTCCTTCTGTTCTGTGTGTGCCTTTTTATAAATCAGGACTCGCGTCACGGTCGTGATGGCCATCACGGCCAGGCCGTGACGCTCTCTGCCTTGGGCGTTCTTTCAAAATATGTTTGTCACAGTCGTGACACTCATCACGGCTAGGCCGTGATTGCTTCTGTCTCCATCCATTGGTCTGCCACGGCCGTGATGGCCATCACGGCCAGGCCGTGATAGCTTCTGACTTTTGCCTTCTGCTCTGCTTGATCATGGCCGTGATGGGCTCTGTTTGGGTCATTTTCTTCACTTTTCAGGCTCTGTCTTCACCCAAGCTCCATCATGGCCAATCTTGAGCATTTTTCTTTAAATTCCTGCAAAACAACACCAAGAAACCACCTCACCCGATCCAAGGTAAAAAACTAATAAAATCAAATCAAATATGCCTAAACTATATGAAAAATACATGCAAAAATGTATAGGAATTATGATGTGAAATCACACTATCAAATCACCCCAAGCTTATTCAATTGCTTGTCCTCAAGCAATCACTAAGGCCAGAAGATATAGGCAATCAGATCACGGATAGTGAACCAAGAACCCGAGTCAATAATCCAAGTAACAGGCATCTCAAATAATTCAGCAAGAGATAGTCAGTTTCAAGTCCAATTAGAGGCTTAGGTTTCTTAGACTCATATCCTCACTGATTAGGGCACTCTTTCTCACCTGAAGATCACCCCAAGCTTGTTCATTTGCTTGGCTCTCTTTCTCACCTCACTCAAGTGTTAGGGATATAAGACAATTCGCTCTATTTTCCTCAAGGAATGAATTCTACCATAGGCTTGACTATCAACCAAATCTCTACTTTATTAATGAAAACAATTAAGAATCAAGAGGTCTTTTGCTTTGTTTGTAACGAGGCCATGGGATTTATCATTAGGTGGGGAAGTCAAGAAAAGGAAATTTCAAAAGGCTAAACAAAATCAAGCATTGCAAAGCATGACCTTCTAAAATACCTTTTTGGGTTTTGATTCCTTTTTCCTCCTTTCTTTCTTTCTTTTTATTTCATTTCTCACTTTCTTTTGTCATCCCCTTCTCCATAGATTTTTCTTTTTCTTTTATTTTTATTTTATTTGGAGAATGGGAGATTTTCAGCTCAAGAGAAATATTTTTCTGATTTTCTCATCCCAAACTTTTTCAACTACCTTTTTACCCTTTTGTGCAATACTTTAGAAGGTCCCTTATCAAGTCATTCATCAAAATATTTCAAGGTACCAAGAAAAGTATTTTATTTTTCTGTAAGCTCAAAATTGGGCAACTAAGGGGTAGCATTTAGTCAATCAAAGCTCCGAAGGCCGGAAAAATACCTAGTGCCTCAATCATTTTCAAAAATGTTTTCAAAAATTTTTAACCTTCAAAATGGTTTCAAGTCAACTTCTAGAGAATACAAACCAAGAGGAATAACGCTCTAACACAAGGAATGGGGTAAATTTAGTGAGTACCCCTTTTGGCTCAAAATCTCACATTTTGTAGTTCAAAAAAATCAGTGAGAAACACAAATCTACGGCACCACATGCTAATTATCAACTATCACATATCATCTCAAGCATTCTCATTTGCAGCCTTATCACAAGAATAAAGAAATTGAGTTCAAGAATTCACTATCACAATATATTTGGCACTCAGTTCTCACAATTGGATGCATAATCTAAGCAAGGGCAATCTAATTGTGTGATCATGCAAAGCTATCATGCAAAACTATATGAATGCAACATGAACAATGCAAAAATACCCCTACCCGAAGCTTAAGAATTTACATTGTCCCCAATGTAAACAATCATGTCGGAGAGATGAGAAAAAATGGAACGACTTACCGAGGCGGTAGCGGGTGCTGGCTCACATGCCTAGTCAGAAGGAATTGCATGAAAATTGGGTCACGGCCGTGATTCTTATCACGGGCAGGCCGTGATGCATTCTGGTCCATAGGGGTAGCCTGTCACGGCCGTGACCTCCATCACGGCTAGGCCGTGATGCTCTCTGATCTTCAGGGTCCTCCCATCATGCCTGTGATGGGGATCACGACTGGGCCATGATCCTTTCTGGTCTTCACATTAGGCTTATCACGGCCGTGACCAGTGTCACGGCCTGGGCGTGATGGTTGCTGACTTTGTTGTCTCTGTCCCTTTTTGCTTTTCCTTCCTCCTTACCCTGAAAACACTTAACTAGACTATTAATGTATGATCTTTTTCCTCTTGATCTTCTCAAATTATTCAAGAGGGAAAAATCAAAAACAAAAGGAAAATGGAAAGAAAACTTGGGTTGCCTCCCAATAAGCGCTTCTTTAACGTCACTAGCTTGACGGGTAGGTGACCTCAAGGATCATGAAGGCGCACAGCTGAGATCAATCTCTCGATGTCACCACCCAAGTAGGCCTTGAGTATTTGTCCATTGACTTTGAAGGTCCTTTTTGAAGTAGGATCCTCCACTTCTACAGCTCCATGAGGTGAGACTTCCTTGATAGTGAAAGGTCCCGACCACTTAGACTTCAACTAGCCCGGAAACAATCTCAGTCGGGAATTGAATAATAAAACTTGTTGTCTCGGATGAAATGTTTTCATGACGATCCTCTTGTCATGGTGGGTCTTGACTCTATGCTTGTAAATAGCTGCATTCTCATATGCATTAAGACGCATCTCCTCTAACTCATGCAGCTGATTCACTCTTTTCTCACCCGCCAGAGTGGCATCGAAATTCAAGAACTTCAATGCCCAAAAGGCTCGATGCTCCAACTCTACGGGTAGATGACATGCCCTCCCATAGACCATCTGAAATGGATAGAACCCCACATAAGTTTTCAATGTAGTCCGGTAGGCCCACAAGGCATCGTCAAGCTTCTTTGCCCAATCTCTTCTTGAAGCGGCCACAGACTTTTCCAGAATTCTCTTAATCTCTCGGTTAGATACCTCCGCTTGCCCATTTGTTTGCGGATGATAGGGAGATGCTACTTTATGCCTCACATCATACTTGGTCAGCACATTTCTCAGTTGTGAGTTGCAAAAGTGAGATCCCCCATCACTTATAAGAACCCTTGGGGCACCGAACCGGGCAAAGATGTTCTTCTTGATGAATTTAATCACTGTCTGGGCATCATTATTCGGTGTTGCAATGGCCTCCACCCATTTGGAAACATAGTCCACCGCCACCAAGATATATTGATTGAAGAATGAAGGTGGAAGTGGACCCATAAAGTCTATGCCCCAGCAGTCAAATACCTCAACCTCCAATATCTTCTGCAGTGGCATCTCATCCCTTTTTGAAATGTTCCCGATCCTTTGGCACTTGTCACAGCTCTTCACATGATTGTAAGAGTCCTTGAAGATTGAAGGCCAAAAGAACCCAGATTGAAGGACCTTTGCAGCTGTCCTATCCCCATTGTAATGTCCACCATATGGAGAGTTATGACAATGCTACAAAACTTTCCTTGCTTCCTCTTGACTAACGCACCTCCTCCATAAGCCATCTGGTCCAACCTTGAACAGAAATGGGTCATCCCACATGAAATGGTTGGCATCCCGAAAGAACTTCTTCTTTTGTTTCTAAATGAGGTGCTCTGGAACAATGTTGGCTGCTTTGAAATTTGCCATGTCGGCAAACCATGATCTCTCATGTACCAGCAATAAAGCCTCATCCGAGAACTCAACCCGAATGTCCTTTTATTTTGCAGTCACCTCTTCATTCACCAACCGGGACAAGTGGTCAGCCACCACATTCTCGCTGCCCTTTTTGTCCTTAATGACTAAGTCAAATTCCTGCAACAATAGAATCCACCTTATGAGTCTTGGTTTAGAATCTAACTTAGTCAACAAATATTCAATTGCAGCATGATCAGTAAAAACAGTGACTTGTGACCCTATTAAGTAGGAACGAAATTTTTCCAATGCAAACACTATGGCTAGCAACTCTTTTTCAGTTGTTGCATAATTTACTTGGTTCTCATTGAGAACCTTGCTAGCATAGTGAATGGCATGGAAATATTTGTCCCTCCGCTGTCCCAAAACTGCCCCAACTGCGTAGTCACTGGCATCACACATTAATTCAAATGGTGACTCCCGGTTGGGTGCAACAAGAATGGGGGCAGTAATCAACTTGTCTTTCAAAATATGAAAAGAGGTAAGACAAGCAGTATCAAACACAAATGGAGTGTCCTTGTTCAAAAGGCTACACAACGGCTTGGCTATCTTTGAAAAGTCCTTGATGAACCGCCGGTAAAAGCCTGCATGCCCAAGGAAACTCCTCACACCCTTGACATTCACTGGTGGAGGTAGTTTCTCAATCACATCAATCTTGGACTTATCCACTTCGATCCCATTTGCTGGTATTTTGTGCCCAAGCACAATGCCTTTCTGCACCATAAAATGACACTTCTCCCAATTTAAGACTAAATTGGTGTCCATGCACCTCTTTAACACAGCAGCAAGGTTAGACAAACAGTTATCATAAGAGGAACCGAAAACAGAAAAATCATCCATGAAAACCTCAATGTACTTTTCTACCATATCAGAGAAAATGGACAGCATGCACCTTTGAAATGTCGCAGGCGCATTACAAAGACCAAAAGGCATCTTCCGATAGGCAAAAGCTCCAAACGGGCATGTGAAAGCAGTTTTATCTTGGTCTTCCGGGTTAACCACAATTTGGTTATAACCCGAATAACCATCCAAGAAACAATAGTAAGCTTGCCCGGCCAACCTCTCCAACATCTGGTCCATGAATGGAAGTGGGAAGTGATCCTTCCTAGTAGCTTGATTTAGCTTCCGGTAATCTATACACATTCGCCAACCGGTGACCGTTCTAGTTGGGATCAACTTATTCTTCTCGTTGTGCACGATGGTCATGCCACCTTTCTTTGGAACCACTTGTACCAGACTCACCCAAGCACTATCGGAAATCGGATAGATCATTCCAGCTTCAAGGAGTTTCAGCACCTCCTTCTTCACCACTTCTTTCATTGTAGGATTGAGCCTCCTCTGCGGTTGGACCACCGGTTTAAATTCAGACTCCATCATGATCTTGTGCATACAAAACGTGGGGCTAATACCTTTCAAATCTGAGATGGACCATCCAATAGCTGTCTTATGCTCTCGAAGCACCCTTACAAGTTTCTCCTCTTCCAATTTGGACAATACATTGCTCACTATGACAGGGTCTTCATCCTTCTCTCCAAGAAACACATACTTCAAGTGGGGAGGTAGAGGTTTAAGCTCTAACTAGAGCTTCTCTTGGGCTTCATCCTTTTTGAGCTCTTCTTTCTTAGTATTCACAGCAAGTTGCTTGGGTTGAGCTTCCAGATCATACAAACAGTCTTCTATTTCCTTCTCCTCCTCCTCATCAAGATTTTCAATAGAGTCCACCATTACCTTCTCAAGAGTAGAGGAGTGGAGCTGGTATACAAAGGCTTCTTTAGCCGCTACTTCCACAAGGTCCATGCGGAAACAATTCTCTTCATCACTCGGGCGAAGTTGTCCTTTTTGTACGTCTATCAAAGCACGACCGGTTGCAAGAAAAGGTCTCCCCAATATAAGTAGAACTTCTGCATCCTCCTCCATGTCTAATATCATAAAATCCGCTGGGAAGATAAACTTGTCCACTTTAACCAAGACATCTTCCAATATACCATAAGGACGCTTGATGGATCTATCGGCTAGTTGCAATGCCATCCTTGTCGGTTTCACCTCACCACCTCCAAGCTTGTTCAAAATTGAAAGCGGCATCAAATTGATACTCGCTCCCAAGTCACATAAGGCCTTCCCAATAGCAACACTCCCAATAGTGCAAGGGATTGTAAAACTACCAGGATCTTTAAGCTTTGGAGGTAGCTTCCTCTAAAGTATCGCACTACACTCTTCTGTCAAGGCAACAGTCTCACCTTCTTTGAACTTTCTTTTCTTCGTGAGTAACTCCTTCATGAACTTTGCATAGGTGGGCATCTTCTCTAGTGCTTCAGCAAAGGGTATGTTAATCTGTAACCTCTTGAAAATGTCAAGAAATTTGGCAAATTGTTCTTCCTTCTCCCTTTTCTTGCTCAAATGAGGATACAGCAACTTCACATAAGAGGGGATCTCTTGAGGTTTGTCTCCATCTTTTAAAATCTGACTTTTACTCCTCCTCAAAATTGAATTCTCATCCACAATCTTCTCCCTCTTGTCTTTTTCACTGTCTTTTTCTTCCTCCTTTACTACAACCTCTGTGCCTTTTTCTTCTTTTTTCTCAGCACTCAACTCTGTTTTTTCATCAACTTTCTGATTTTTCACCAAAGGCTCACCACTCTCACCCTCAAGACTTTTACCACTCCTCAACACAATAGCCTTACAATGCTCTTTAGGATTGGTTTGAGTATTACCTGAAAAACTGCTGCTAGATTGCTCTGCTAGTTGCTTTGCAATCTGTCCAACTTGAACCTCCAAGTTCTTTATAGAAGCATCGGTGTTTTTCTGGTTTGACATGGACATCTGCATGAACTAATTGAGGGTGTTTTCCAAGATATAAGTCCGGTCTTGAGGTGGTGGTGTGGATTGAGGCTTACTTGCTTGTCCGCCATCTTGTTTCCAACCAAAACTTGTTTGATTCCTCCACCCTTGGTTGTAGTTGTTAGGGTATTGGTTGTTGCCTTGACGCCCATAGTTCCCCATATAATTAGCTTCCTCATGGGAACTAGGTGGTGCCTCACATCTTCCATTATCATGATCTCCTCCACAAAAATTGCATCTCATTACCTGTTGAGGCGGCATGGTTGTCCCTTGAACAGTTTGGAGTTGTTGTGGGAGTTGAGCTAGTTGCTTGGTGATGGACTCAAGTTACTGTGTCATAATCTTATTCTGAGACAAAAGTGCAGTTTGTGAATCTAACTCCAACACTTTCCTTCTTGATGTGGGACCCCGATCATGATGCATCAAATAGTCATTAGATGCCATAGCCTCTATCAAAATCAGTGCTTCCACCGCTGTCTTTGTGTTCATGGATCCTCCAGCTGAGGCATCCAACATATACCTGGTTGACGGCCTCAGTCCATTGCAGAATGTTTGCATTTGGGTAAGATCATCAATCCCATGATTTGGACATCTTTGGAGTAAGCCTTTGAACCTGTCCCATGTGTCATGAAGAGTCTCACCTTCTTGTTGAGCAAAGCTTATGATGTCACCCCTTGTCTTCACAAATCTTGAGGTGGGGAAGAATCTTGCCAGAAATTTTGCCTCTAAGTCATCCCATGTAGTGAAGCTCCCCCTTGGGTGAGATTGGAGCCAAGACTTGGCTCTATCTCTCAGAGAGAAAGGGAACAACCTTTGACGAATTGCATCATCGGAGGCACCATTTATCTTCACCGTATCACACAACTCCAGGAAGTTGGACACATGACTATTAGGATCTTCTTTCTCCAACCCGGCAAATTGATTCTGTGAAACCATATTGATGAGAGATGGCTTGATTTCAAAATTGTTGCAGTTCACTGGAGGCCTCACTATGCTAGTGACATGCCGACTGACATTTGTATTGGCAAAGTCACCAAGTGTCCTCCGTGGTGGAGCACCTTCACCATTGCCTGCCATTCTGAGTCTTTCTTGATGAACTTGAGAGGTGGAAATATCTTGTTCTTCTACTTGCTGTTCTAACAGTTTCTGCTCTCTTGCTTGCCTCCCATTCTCCCCAGCTGTTCTTTCAATTTCAGGATCGTGGAGGAGTTGGTCAGTTGGGATAGTACCTCGCATACACAAACAGTCTAGCAACAAGAGTGTTAGCAGTAAATGTCAGCACACAAACAGCAAACACACCAGAAAAATGACAGGAAAACAAAACAGGAAAAATATTATAGCAAACAAATTACAACAGAAGATTTTTTTTTTTTTTTTGCTTAAATTAGTAACCGAAATGGGTATGCTAAAATTGAAACACAGCCCCCGGCAACGGCGCCAAAAACTTGTTGACGAATCTAGGCAAGTATACCCAGTCGTACAAGTAATACGGTGGTAAGACCGATTATCGTTCCCACGAGGACTGTGACAAGTACTAGCACGTACCGAATCAATTACTATCTAGGCGTATATTTGGATTGAAGGGGGCTCAATACTAAATACCAAGCCAAAACAGAATTAGAACCTAAAATAAACAAAATAAAGAGAAACGTTCTTTTTGGATTTTTGTCGAACACTTGGAAGGCAGTTAAAAGGATTCTTCAAATATATGAACGATATTGGGATTAGGTTCACTAAACTTCATCCCCATGCAATGAAATGACTAATAAACAGTTTCTACTTCAATTATGACAATCAATCCACTAAATTACTCAAGCCCCGATTCCTCGAATGACAAGAGCCTAAATCCACTAATAGACCCTAATTCCTTAGGTGGCCTAGATTAATGAATTTGCATGAAGATTAGGGATTACATGATTACTAGTAAACCAAACTCCATTCCTAGACGCAAGGGTTACTAGGTGATTAATTTCAGTTCCTGTTCTAATACGAATTTTCCAATTGCATATCAAAACACTAATCAAGTCATGGGGGTGCTAGCCACAAAAAGCATTAAGCATAGAAAATCAATCACTCATAAAGAAGTAAAAACTGTATTACAAGATCAAATCAGATACATGGAAAATTCAGAAAGAGCTACACCTAACCCCAACAATGGGGTTTAGCTACTCATGATCATAGCCAAAGCCAAAGAAATATAGATGAAAAGGAGGAAGAACTCCATGGAATCCTTGTGCAGCTACCCCTGGTTCAGAGAGAGTGATTTAGGGTTTCAAAAAACTGCCTCCTTCTGTTCTGTGTGTGCCTTTTTATAAATCAGGACTCGCGTCACAGCCGTGATGGCCATCACGGCCAGGCCGTGACGCTCTCTGCCTTGGGCGCGCTTTAAAAATATGTTTGTCACGATCGTGACACCCATCACGGCTAGGCCGTGATCGCTTCTGTCTCCACCCATTGGTCTGTCATGGCCGTGATGGCCATCACGGCCAGGCCGTGACAGCTTCTGACTTTTGCCTTCTGCTCTGCTTGATCATGGTCGTGATGGTCATCATGGCCAGGCCGTGATGGGCTCTGTTTGGGTCATTTTCTTCACTTTTCAGGCTCTGTCTTCATCCAAGCTCCATCATGGCCAATCTTGAGCATTTTTCCTTAAATTCCTGCAAAACAACACCAAAAAACCGCCTCACCCGATCCAAGGTAAAAAACTAATAAAATCAAATCAAATATTCCTAAACTATATGAAAAATGCATGCAAAAATGTACAGGAATTATGATGTGAAATCACACTATCAGTAAACACAATTCAACCCCCCTTCTTATGGTAACTTTGGTTATTTCAGAAGGTTCCATGGGAAGCGATCACGGTGAAAAGCCCGGAGATCGTTTGGGGCAAGTACTTGGATGAAGCTGAATCTAGCAATGCGTTAAAGAGGACTAGAGGAGAAATAGAAGAAGTGGGAGATTCTAAAGAGAGTGTGGGGTCCGCTCGGACCCCCTTGAGATAACATTTCTTAAATCCCTCTTTTATTTTATTTTCTTTATCTCTCTCTCTCCCTAATACTCTTGTTTCCATGTGAATAATCGGTCAATAAGAAAAAAAGCCATAGTGTCATCGAGTCTAGTTGGTAAGTTTGTGGATTTAAATTGAATGCAACTTGGTTAAATGCATGAGTTCTTGTGAAAACTACTTTGATGAACCCCCCTCGATGTTTTGAAAGTTAAATCCCCATGTGAAAAATCGAAAATAAAAACTTAGAGGAATTTTGTTGTGATTGCATGATTTATGATAAGTTTGGGATGAAAATGTGCACACGTTAGGAATGTATCTTGATCAAACAATTTGCGAAAATGGCCGGGTGAGGAATTTGAGCCTCCAACATGTTCTTAATTTGTGTGAATCACTTTAAGTTGCACTTTCCCGGATTTGCTTGAATCTTTGCATGGTTTGCATGTCTTCATGTTGCATCATATGATTTAGGCAATTTTCTTTGAATTAGCTACTTGGCCATAAATGAACCAACCTTGACGCATGATCCCTGTTAGCCACATTGAGCCTTAAAGCCTATTGTTCTTAATATCCTTACAATACAAGCCATAAATCCAGAAAAACAATGTTAATCAAATCCTTAGGATTTAGGGGAGCATGGAAACTTAGCAATGTAATTGTTGTTTGGAAACTAAGTTTGGGGTGGCTACAAGGGTTTATTATGTTGTTTTGGTTAAGAAAAAGAAAATAAAGAAAGAAAAAAAAAAAGAAGGTTGAAGCCAAAGGCAAAAATGAAAAAGAAAAAGAAGAAAAATACAAAGAATGCCAAAAAAAAGGGGGCAAAGTAAAAAAGGGTGTCAAAGGAAATAGGTTGCAGCCACCTAAGTATGAAAAAGAAAAATGGAAAAAGGAATTAGAGTGAAAAGAAAAATGTAAAAAATTTCATGCTCTCTTAATTCTTAGGGACTTAGCCTAGTACCTTTGTATATCCTACCTTAGCCAGGCTTCATTACGACCTTTGAAAGACCTTTTGATGATGCATGCATGCTTTCGTGGGAAATTTGTTTTATGTGAAAATAAAATTCATGGAAAGTTCCCTTGAAATGTGAAATTGAGTGAAACTAATATCCTAGACAAATTGAGCGAATGAGTGAATTACTAAATGTCCTTTGTGAGGAAGGCAATTGTTTGAAATTGGTGATCTCCCTTTTGTGTGTATGTTGGATCCCTTGCTTAGAGTAAAGATTGCTTTGATGACGAATTTCTATTTTGATCAAAAGTAGATGCATGTGGGATGACCATAATGAATAATTTGTGGGTTGGAGGGGGGGGGGGGGGGGTGGATATCAAGTTGAAAAAGAAATTGTAAAAAAATGCATGAAGCTTGGTTAAATTTGATTGAATCCATGAGTCTTACCTTGTCTTGAGTCTTTTTGATTTTTAGTTTGCTTGGGGATAAGCAAAGTTTAAGTTTGGGGTATTTTGATAAATCTCTAGCTTCTTTAGTTTTATAGCCAGAAAGGCTAAGGTTTTTATGCTAATTGAGCGATTTAACCTCGCTAATCACCCGAATTTGGTTTCTTTTGTCCCTAAGCAACATTTTTAGTCTCTTAGAGAGTTTTTAGGAGTTTTTGGTTATTTTGAGTAAATAAAGCATTAAAATGCTATTTTTTTACACTTCGGGTTAAAAGTGAAGCTTAAGAGAATAAGGAAACTTGAAGAAAACAAGCCAAAGGCCAAGAAGAGTGTATCGTCTCGCGAGACAATACTCGCCTCTCGAGCCAGAGCTACAAGACTAAGCAGCAAGTGCACACATTCAGGCTCGCCTCATGAGCAAAGGTTCGCCTCACGAACCAGACACAGGTATTTTGCAACTTCTCTGCCTCGCGAGCATTCAAATTCCAGATGGAGCCAAAATCACTTGTTCACCTCGCAAGCACCTGTTCGCCTCGCGAGCGAGCACTGATTCAGAAAATTATAAATAGCTTGTTTTGGAAACATATTGGGATGCGAATTTTGACCTATTTTTCCTTGTTCTCTTGGAGTTGTGTAGCCTCTAGTTTTATTAGGGTTTATGCAGTTGTAATGAATTCTTTCTTCTTCTTTGCTTTGGTTTCGATTACTATGAGGAACTAATCCTCTATTCTAGGGGACGATGATGCCACCCTTGATGGCATAACGAATTTCAATGTGATGTATTCTTTTCCTTAACTCAATTCTTGTTTCTTAATTCTGAGTTTGTTGTGTTAATCAAAAGGGCCCTTGTTTAACTTGTTAGTGTGATGAGACTTGATAGGTAATTCGTGCTTAGGACTTGAATTAGGAACACCAGTTGAATATTGCATTGATAGTGGGTAGGAGATTGGTGCAACCACATAGGGAACAAGAACTTAATCTAATCTAACTGTAGGTTATGAGACTTGATAGGTAATTAATTTACAGTTTAGATATGTCCTTTAGAGCATTGATAGTGTCTTTAGTGGAACTTGGGGGGTCCCGGCTGATAATGAAATTGAATCTAGGAAATAGAAGATCATCACTTGGGTAGCTTGCATGATTGGGTAGGCGGATTCGTGACCTTAGAAGCCTTAATCATCAATTTGAATCTCATTGTTTCTGTTAGCAATTTTTGATAATTGTTTTAGATAATTTCTTGTTACTTGAACTTTCTCTCTCTTCTCAACCAACTGCTATTGACTTGGTCAAACAATTTGAATTTTCTTTTAAAGATTTGGTTAAATTGGTCTCCCAATCCTTGTGTTCGACCTCGGTATTTCTTACCGTGTTTTATTACTTGCAACGAACCGGTACACTTGTCGTATTCGCAACACATATTTATTTCACTCTGAGTGTGATCTGAAAGACTTACAAGTTGTATTAATTACACAAAATCTTTACTCCTTACTGTGTTGAGCCTGAAGAGGATAGGTGAAAAAAGAATACTTGTTTAAGTGTTGAGCCTGGAGAGGCTAGGTGTGAAAAGAATACTTGTACTGTAATCTGATCAGTTATAGTGAAAACTTGATGCTGCCAAGAAACTGGACGTAGCCCTGTGGATTTTGAGGTGAACTGGTATAAAACTCTTGAGTGATATTCCTCTTCCCATATATCTTTAATTTGCTTAAGTGTTATTTGTTTAAGCTTTTAACTTGGGGATTTAATATTGTGAATATCAATCTCTGTTTTAACCTTCTCTGTGTGCGCGTGTGTTCTATCTCAAAATTAGACGAGTCATCCGTCTAATTTTCTGTTGCCTTATTTTTGCTTGTTGTGCCTGGGAAAATAATTTTCAAAGTTTTCTAAAAAGTTGGTAAACACAATTCAACCCCCCTTCTTGTCCGCTAACTTATATGTTATTCACTAGTTTTTACCAAACAAAGTCTTAAACTTTTATGGAGATTTCTTTGTTGTTTCATATATATATATATATATATATATATATATATATATATATATATATATATATATATATATATATATGGATTTGCTAACGTACACCCACTCATTTTTTAGAAAGTTTACGTTAGCAATCTACGCGTTCGGGTATATTTTTCATTTTTTTAGTTATAGCTTGCTAACATACTCCTTCTAAAAAATGAATGGGTGTACGTTAGCAAACCCTATAAGGATTTGCTAACATACACCCACCCATTTTTAAGAAGGAGTATTTTAGCAAGCTACACCTTTTAAAAAATGGGTGGGTGTACGTGATCAGCAAATCCCATACTTATAACGTCAGTTAATTAATATAACTGATATTAAAAGTGATACTTATAACGTCAGTTGTTTTAAACAACTGACGTTATAAGTATTTTTTAAAAAAACAAAAATACTTTTAATGTCAGTTGAATAGAGAACTGACTTTAAAAGTGTATTCATTAACACAATTCAGTATTCTGCACCAAACATTTATACTTTTAATGTCATTCTTCCTCTATGACACACACTTTCGTTTTTCTAGCTGTAGCTGCTTCACAATATGGCTCTACCATATTGGAGATTATTATTCTTTCCTATTCCTAGACTCAAAGATTTTTGTCTTAATGGTCAAACAACTTCTGAGATTGTGTAAATCACATAACATGGATGATAAGGTTGCGTAAATCCCATAATGTGATTTGCTCACCTTATCTAAAGTAATCAGAAGCAATCAAAAGTATGGTATATCTAAGTGCCTCTGTCACCTCGGCTTTGGCAACAAGTGACTGTGGCTAGGACATGGCTTCTGATCAACCCAGGCACATGAAACAGGTGAAGCCTCATCAAGAACTGAGGCTGGGCAAAAACTTTTTTATTTTTTAGGGTTAGGTTGCAGAAAATTTTTTATTTTTTAATCATGTAACTTGTATCTTATGAATCACTTCAATGAGATCCGGTTTGAGTATATAACTTGTATTTTATTAATTTTTTATTTTACTTCGCACATGAATTTATTTATTAATTCAAGAGTAGAAAAACAAAGCACTCGTAAACATGCAAATACTGAAACTTTGAGGGTTTAGCAAGTAACCACACGCAATACTGAAACTTTTTGAGGGTTTAGGGAGTTACCTGCGTTCAGAGTGATGATAGTGTCTCGATTTTTACTTTCTATTCGATGTGCATGGTGGCTGAGATGCATGGTGGCTGAGAATGAGAGGGAAAGAGAGATCATTTAGGGCGTAATGTTTAAATTTAAAAAGAGAGAAAAAGAGAGTTAAGTTCAAAGAGAGAAAGAGAGGAATGGACTACCTGCATCTAGGTTTGAGAGCTCTGCGTTCGCCCTCTATCTGCATCTAGGTCTCTCTGCGAGAGAGGAAAGAGCTCTGCGTTCGCCCTCTACTCTGCATCTAGGTTGGGAACGAGACATTGAGGAAGGGGCAGAGAGACTAATAAGGAACTTGAGGGTTTCAAAATGAAATGAATAAGGTTTCTGAAACGAAAGGGGTTTCTGTTACTTCAGTTGTTTAAACAACTGACGTGAAAGATACACTTTTATGTCAGTTATTTAGACAACTGAAGTAAAAAGTGTATCTTTTACGTTAGTTTTTTAAACAACTGAAGTAAAAAGTGACTCCCATCACTTTTAACGTCAGCTATTTAAACAACTGACGTTAAAGGTGATTTAAGTGACCCTGATAATTACAATTCTGCCACCACCTCCTTTTTAACGTCTAATTTTTGGTTAACCGACGTTAACCTTTCCCGTTTATTACATATTTTGTACTAGTGTACAAATAGATAATAACTAGATGACTATTTGTAGGCCAGCCACTCCAATCTAACAAACACTGTTTAATGTCATTTAATAGTCCCAGTCTCATATCATATATATGATTGAATGATTCAATTGTATTTAATTACTCATAGACTGTTGACAAGCATGAAAGTTAATGTGGGATGATCCAACTATTCAAGTAGCCCGCTCCTTGACCCTGACCATTACAAGCATGTTCCTGACAAACTGAATAATAAGACTTCTACCGATCTAATGTAATATTCATAGTATGTTTTAAGCTATGATTTGAACCTTTTAGGTTTACCTGCATGTTGCCAATCAGAAGAGCAAGGAGAATCTATGGAGTATATTTTACAAAGGCAAGGCTCCAAAATTGTATGGTTCTGCAAAGTTCCTATGAAGTATATTTTCAGCAACAATAGCGGTATAGCAAGCATGTTATCTAAAAAACAAAACAAAAAAACAAAATATACAATACAAAAGAATGATTGATAGATTAAGGAGACTTTATGAATGTTAAAGGTTTAGTTGTTGAGGTGAGGAAACTGATAGAATATAGACACACAAAATGATATATTATATACATTTATATACATATATACACACACAATTATGTCAAGGTATTGAATTAAAATATTGTTCCAATACATTAGTCATTCATGCTTTTATTTATTTTATTTTTTAAAATTTAACATAACCATGTTATTTTTTTTCAAATAATATGAAATTTAATAATTCACGCATATTCACCAATGCATCGCACAGATTCATCGTCTAATGTCTTTTCATATTGGAAGTGGATGGTTGGGTGAATATTTTTATTGCTACATGTACTGGTCTGGTGGATATAGAGTGATTTTCAAACTGGGTGTGGTTGGGAGCAATGTTATTAAAACCGAACCGGTCGGGATAATGAGTTAATGGGTCCCTGATCAAACCAGTGAGTCACTGGTTGAACCGTACAAAACCGGTATATTACAATATATGTATAACACAGATTCCGGTGCAACCTAGTGGTAGATGTGCTTCCAACATGCAGCAAGTCCCAAGTTCGATTCTTACAAGCTCTGCACTTTTGGCATTTCAATTGAATTTCGAATTTCACACGGATGGCTCGTGGTGACGTGGCGTGTGGTGAGTGAAGGAGCGGTCCAATCGGAATCGGGTCAGTGTCGAACCAGTCGGTTCAGACTGGTTTAATGACAACATAACCGGTTCGAAGGCTTATCTGGTCTGACAACATGACCGGACCGACCATAGGTTCGATTTTCGGCCGAACCGGTCCGACCGATCGGTCCGATCCGATTTTAATAACACTGGTTGGGAGGTAGTTTTGTCTCCTTTAAAGCAAGGTTCACAAAACCGAATCGATCCGATCGATTTGATCGGGACCCGGGACCTAGGCCGGTTGCTTGAAACCGGTCTCAGAATCGTCGAACCAGTTCAAAACCGGTAAAACTGGTCATAACCGGTTGTGGACCGGCCTGGACCGGTTTTCTAAAAAAAATAGTATAAAGGGATTTGGGTCATCCTAGCCAAAATCCAATTCTTTTGTTTTCTAACATATGTGGGCTGATTATAGATTTTGGGTTGGCTTTCCATATGAAGATGATTTTAACATATATCTTTTCATTTATTCAGTTTAATTTCAAAATAAAAAAATTGTGCTTAATAATTTTAGTTGTTAGTTGTTTTTTTGATTAATATTGTTACAAATATTATATTAAAAATTAAAATAATATTATTTAATTATAACCGGTTCAACCTCAGTTGAATCATTGAACCTTGAATCGTTGTCTTCACCGGTTTGATAGCCGATCCGATTTTGTAAACCTTTTTAAAGTGTGTTTTTGACTTTTGTATTGGTTTCAGTTTGAATTTTATATGTTTTGATTTATTGGGTTTCTATTAATTTCTATTTAATATAATTTATTTGTTTATTAAAAAAACACCTAACTTACAATTGATTAGAATAAATTGAAGGATGATGATTTAGATTATTTAAATTTATTCTTGGAATAAATGGATCTCTCTCACACATATATGTATATATATAATATTATTGACTCCAAGAGCATGCTTAGAAGATTTATTTCAAATTTTCATATTTTAATTTATTTTAATCGGATGAAAGTTGGATAACTTTTTTAATGATTTAATGTATGCCATTAGATTAAAATAAACTGAAGAATAAAGATTAATGTGATGTGAATAATGATTCTCTCAAAAAATGAAGAACGTGAAATATATATATAGTTTAACTTTTATGTAATGTCTGTGTAACTTGTCAAAAAAAAATGTATTATGTATGTAAAAGATTTTTATATTCGCATCCAATAATATCTTAAAAATCAATATTATTATTATTTCTCTCTTTTAGTTATTAAAATAGATTTTTATATTGACATCCAATAATATCTTAAAAATCAATATTATTATTATTTCTCTCTCTTAGTTATTAAAATAAAAATCCACATGTAAAAATATTAGTGAATATTAATATCAATATCGGTGTCAAATTTTGTATACAAACATTGTACAATATTTTAATCCATATATATATATATGAGACGAAGATCGCATTTTATATTATGCCACATTAAATTTAGAACCGAGACAAATTTTCGGACACAAATTCGACACCTGCTACAGTAGCGCACTGTAGCGCTACTATAGCAGCACTTTTTTTTATTTTGACTTTTTTAAAAAAATAATAATTTTATTTCTAAAAAAACCCATTCACCAGATACTGAACTGAATTCACCAGATATTTGTACATGATTCACCATATATTTGCACACACTTAACCAAAAAATTTATTTCTCAAAAAAACCTATTCACCAGATAATGAACTGAATTCACCAGATATTTATACCTGATTCACCAGATATTTGCACATACTTAACCAAAAAAATTATTTTTCAAAAAAACCATTCACAAGATAATGAACTGAATTCACCAGATATTTCTACCCGATTCACCAGATATTTACACATACTTAACCAAAAAAATTTATTTCTCAAAAAAATCCATTCACCAGATATTTAAACATATTTAACCAAAAAAATTATTTATAAAAAAAAACACACATTCACCAGATAATGAACTGAATTCACCAGATATTTATACCGGATTCACCATATATTTGCACATACTTAATCAAAAAAATTATTTCTCAAAAAAACTCATTCACCAGATAATGAACTGAATTCACCAGATATTTATACCCGATTCACCATATATTTACACATACTTAATCAAAAAATTATTTATAAAAAAAATTAATTTTTTTAAAAAAATAATAAATACCTGCTACAGTGCCGCACAGTGCAGCTACAGTGCCGCACAGTACTACACTGTTCATATGGTGTAACCGTAAGTGTCCCCATTTTGTGTCCGTTTATCATTTTCCTAAATATTACAAGAACCTTAGGAAGTCTTTAACTATTGAACCGTGCTAAACCGACACAAATACGACACATGCTACAGTAGCGCACTGTAGCGCTACTGTAGCAGCACATTTTTTAAAAAAATTTTGACTTTTTTTAAAAAATAATAATATTATTTCTAAAAAAATCAATTCACCAGATAATGAACTGAATTCACTAGATATTTATACATGATTCACCAGATATTTGCACATACTTAACCAAAAAATGTATTTCTCAAAAAAACCTATTCACCAGATAATGAACTGAATTCACCAGATATTTATACCTGATAGATATTTGCACATACTTAACCAAAAAAATTATTTCTCAAAAAAAATCATTCACCAGATAATGAACTGAATTCACCAGATATTTCTACCCGATTCACCATATATTTACACATACTTAACCAAAAAAAATTATTTCTCAAAAAAACTCATTCACCAGATATTTAAACATACTTAACCAAAAAATTTATTTATAAAAAAAAACACATTTATCAGATAATGAACTGAATTCACCAGATATTTATACCTGATTCACCATATATTTGCACATACTTAACCAAAAAATTTATTTCTCAAAAAAAACCTATTCACCAGATAATGAACTGAATTCACTAGATATTTATACCGGATTCACCATATATTTGCACATACTTAATCAAAAAATTTATTTATCAAAAAAACTCATTCACCAGATAATGAACTCAATTCACCAGATATTTGTACTCGATTCACCATATATTTACACATACTTAATAAAAAAATATTTATAAAAAAATTAATTTTTTTTTTAAAAATTACCTGCTTTAGTGCCGTACAGTACAGTTACAGTATCGTATAGTATGACACTGTTCATATGATGTAATCATAAGTGTCCTCATTTTGTGTCCATTTATCATTTTCCTTAAATTAATGTCTTTTACTTTCTTGTAGACCATGTCCAAGAAAAGAAGATAAGGTATCTTATGTTTTTTTTTTGACACAGATAAGGTATCTGACCTTTTTAAATGTTTAATTTTATATGACCGATGCAAACTACATGTGTACATCGATCGTATATAAAAAATAATCAGGATATATATCATGTGCGTATTTCTTAATGTTTTTTATTATAATTAATATAATAAACAGAAACTTACCAGTGTTAATATATATGATTAATTAAAGTAAGGAGAAGTTACGCATAATTTTGTAGGTATATCAGGTATTATTTTCTAATTGGATTATAACATGTATAATTGTTTATCAATGAAAATATATGTATGATCTATTATATATGTCATAAACCCATTGAAAATATCACTAAATATAATTTGTCGTTAAAGTAATACGTCAGTATCAAATTTTATATACAAACATTGTATAATACTTTAATCCCATATACATATATATATATATATATATATATATATATATATATATGAGAGAGAGAGAGAGAGAGAGAGAGAGAGATCGTATTTTATATTATGCCACATTAAATTTATGTCTTTTACTTTCTTGTAGACCATGTCCAAGATATGAAGATAAGTATCTAATATATTTTTTTAACACAGATAAGGTATCTGACCTTTTTAAATGTTTAATTTTATATGACCGATGCAAACTAAAAAATAATCAGGATATATATCATGTGCGTATTTCTTAATGTTTTTTTATTACAGTATAATATAATAAACAGAAACTTCCGAGTGTTAATATATATAGGATTAATTAAAGTAAGGAGAAGACTTATCTATAGTTTTATAGGTATATCAGGTATTATTTTTTAATTGAATTATGATATGTGTAACTGTTTATCAATAAAAATATAATGTGTATGATATATTATACATGTTATAATCCCATTGAAAATATCACTTAATATATTTATAGAATTGTACCTAAGTTTTGTCCTTAAAATAATACGTCAGTGTCAAATTTTGTATACAAACATTGTATACTACTTTAATCCCCATATATATATATATATATATATATATATATATATATATATATATATATATATAACTTTTATATCAAGTTGGAAATACCTAGAAGAAAATGAAATACCCCAGAAAGAAGAAACTTCAAAGAAATTGAAAAAATCATTAATAGCTCCTTACAAATTGTCAGATTCAAAAATAAAGGAAATTAAAATAGGAAAAGATTCTAGTAGCGATCTTTTAAATGAAATTAATAAAAGATTGGTTTCATTAAAAATATCATCATCAAAGGTAAATGTGATAAAAAATAAAGATATATTAGAATTAGAAAAACAATTTGATGATACAGGAGTAGACACAATTAATAAAATTAAGAATACTTCAAAAAGTTACCCAACTTCTAGAAATTACTACCATAGGCCTACTCTGCCAGATATACAATTTGAAGATTCTATGCTTGATATAGCAGCTCAATATAATGGAGAAGGCATCGTAGAATGGAATATTGATGGCTTTTCAGAATATCAAATAATGCGAAAATTAGAAGAAATGTCCATGGCAGCTACTGCCTATAGGGCAAAAGGAAATAATGCTGAGTACTGTTAAAATATTAATCCAAGGTTTCACAGGAAGCCTTAAAGGATGGTGGGATAACAACCTAAGAGATGTAGATAGACAAACAATTCTTAGGTTTGTAAAACAAGAAATAAGGAATAATGATCAAGGTGAACCAAAAACAATACAAATAGAGCAACAGGTAGAAGCCTTAATTTTTGCAATATCACAAGCATTCATAGGGGATGCAAATGTTTTTGCTGATAGATCCCTAGAAATATTAAATAATCTTTATTGTCCAACTCTAGGCGAATTTAGATGGTATAAAGATAATTTTTTTTGTAAAAATTTATACCAGGACTGAAGGACTGTAGACAGTCCTATTGGAAAGACAGATTTATCTCTGGTCTTCCCAAAAATTTTGCTGAAAAAGTCAGAACTCAAATAAAGAATGAGTACCCATGTACTCTTTTAGAAGATTTAACCTATGGAAGAATAATTTCAATAATCAACAAGATTGGCTTACAATTTTGCACTGATATTAAAATGCATAGGCAGGCAAAATTTAAAAGCAAAACAAATAATAAAGAATTAGGCAATTTTTTTGAATAGTTTGGCTATGAAAAGATAACTCCCCCTTCAAAAAGAAAGCCCAAGCCACAAAAATTTAGAAACTATAAAAGATCTAATAAAAAGGCACCAGTTGAAAAATCTAATAAGCCTTATCGAAAATCCCCAAGTAAACCATTTTATCATAAATCTTTTAATAAAGGATTTGATAAAAACATTATATGCTATAAATGTGGCCGAGCAGGCCATATAGCAAAGAAATGTAGAGTCAAACAGAAAATAAAAGAACTAAAAATGGATGACGAAATAAAAGAGCAGATTGCTAAAATCTTGCTCTATGAAACAGAATCTTCTGATAATTCATCATCAGATAATGAACAAGAAATAATTTACCAAAATCAAGAAACTTCATCTGATTCTGATATTGGATGTCTAAGTTGTGGTTGCCTTGGTGATAATTGTGATTGTAAATTTACAATTAACGTTATTACCAAAGAGGCTAGAGTCTTGCTAGACCTAGTCAATCAAGTGGATGACCCACAAGTTAAACTTGTAATGTTAGAAAAATACAAAGAATTAGAAAGTCAAGAAATAACCACTAAAGAATTTTCAGGATACAATTTAAAGGATATTTTAAATCAAGAATCCTCATGTATTCAAGAACCAATAACACTCCCTTTATTATATAAAGAAGTGAAAAATTTAAAATCTGAAGTAGCAGATTTAAAACAAAAATACAAAATTTCACAACAAAATTTTAAAAAATCATTGGGGAAGGGAAAGGCTAAGGCCACTCCTTCAAAATCTTCCTCAACTCATTTTGACGAAGAAAAGGAATTTGATGCTCTCTATAATGAGGAAGCAAATTTCTTTTACAGAATAAAAACCATGCAACAAAAATGGCATGTAAAAGTAAATCTAAAAATCAATAAATCTTTTCATCAACCCTTTATTGCCTTAGTTGACTCAGGAGCAGACCTTAATTGCATCCAAGAAGGTCTCATTCCTACACAATACTACCAAAAGACAATTCAAAAATTGTACACAGCTAATAACCAAAAGCTACAAGTAAATTATAAGTTAGAAGAAGCAAGTATCTGTAATAAAGGAATTTGTTTTAAAAGCTCATTTCTCCTTGTTAAGGATACTTCAGAACAAATAATTTTAGAAACTCATTTCCTAACACAACTCTATCCCCTCCAAATTACAGAAGGGATAAAAACTATAAAAGATAACCAAGAAATATTATTTGAATTTATTAACCCAATAAAGACGAAAGAGTTAAATAATATAAAAGATAATTTAGAAGAAAAGAATTTCTACCTGTAATTCGTAGAAAAGAAAATCAAATTGGATTTCTCCAAAAAGAAATATTTTATGCAAAAATTGAAAAAAAATTCAAGATCCTTCAATAAAAGAAAAAATAATTAAAATACAAAAAGATTTCGAAAAAGAAGTCTGTTCAGAGGTTTCCAATGCCTTTTGGGAAAGAAAAACTCATATGGTATCTCTACCATATGAAGATGATTTTCATGAAAGCAAAATACCAACCAAAGCTCGACCTATTCAAATGAATAGCGAAACTTTGGAATATTGCAAAAAAGAAATAAAAGGATTTTTAGATAAAAAAAATAATTAGGCCAAGCAAGTCTCCTTGGAGTTGCACTGCCTTCTATGTTAATAAACAATCAGAAATAGAAAGAGGAGAGCCTCGAATGGTAATAAATTACAAACCATTAAATAATTAATGTGTTAAAATGGATAAGGTATCCAATCCCAAACAAAAGAGATTTAATAAGAAGATTACATGATGGAATAATCTTCTCAAAGTTCGACATGAAATCAGGATTTTATCAAATAAAATTAGAAGAAAAAGACAAATACAAAACAGCTTTCACAATTCCTTTTGGACATTATGAATGGAATGTAATGCCTATGGGACTAAAGAATGCACCCTCTGAATTTCATCATATAATGAATGACATTTTAAACCCTCATTCAGATTTTACTATTGTTTATATTGATGATGTTCTAGTATTCTCAAAATCATTAGAACATCATTTTAAACATCTCAAATATTTTCAAGGAAACAATAAAAAGAAATGGAATGGTTATATCTGCTAAGAAGATAAAACTGTTTCAAACAAAAATAAGATTTTTGGGACATGAGATTTATCAAGGAATGATAACTCCAATAAGCATAAGTATAGCTTTTGCAGATAAATTTCCAAATGAATTGAAGGATAAAAAACAATTACAGAGGTTTTTAGGTTGCCTGAATTATGTCTCTGAGTTTATTCCAAATATTAGGATAAAGTTTAAACCCCTTTATTCTAGGCTTAGGAAGACTTCAAATCCTAAGGGATGGTCACCTGAGTTATCCAAATTAGTCTTAGAAATAAAGAAAGATGTTAAATCACTTCCTTGTTTAGGTATTCCACAACCCGATGATAGTCTAATCGTCCAGACTGACGCATCAGATAAAGGATTTGGTGGTATCCTACTACAAGTCCTTCCGAATTCTAAAGTAGAACAAGTTGTCAGATATCATTCAGGTCTTTGGATCTCTTCACAGGAAAAATGCAGTACTATTAAAAAAGAAATTTTATATAGTACTATGTATTACCAAATTTCAAGATGATTTGATCAATAAAAGATTTTTACTCAGAATTGATTGTAAAGCTGCAAAAGATGTTTTACAAAAAGATGTTAAATATTTGGTTTCCAAACATATTTTTGCCAGATGGCAAAGTTTACTTGGTTGTTTTGATTTCGAAATTGAATATTTAAAAGGAGATAACAATTTCATCCCTGCTTTTTTAACCAGGGAATATTTGCAAGGCACAAGTTCACAATGACTTCCCGATCCCGAGGGGGATCAGTTAGAGGTGGAGCCTCCTCTTCCTCTCCTAATAAACCCACTTCCTCTCCAAATTAAACCAAGGAATTAACCCCCGATTCTTTTGCTCCACCAGCCTCTCAAATAACCAGCAAAAACCTTCCCAAATCAAATCCCACAAATAACCCAATTCAGAGCTCCAACAAGTTTGCCTCATTAAGTGAGGAACAACCCAAAAAATTAACCACTCAAAGAGAACCCTTAAATTTTAAAGAAAAACCATGTTGTACAAGGCATGCTCTGGTAGAGCAAGAGTATGGTAACCCTACTACAGAACACCCATGGGACATACTCAAACAAATTATTCCAGATGGTTTTGGTTGGGTACCCACTAGTGACGCCACAAAAACCCTTGCATTCTACCAATACATTCTGATTGATACCCAATCAGTAAAAATAGAACAGAATACAAATCCAAATGCTCCTTATATAATTGCCTATTCTCAGTGTAAAATAATGAAAGTGATTACCCTCTCAGATTGGGAAAAAGTCCTTTCTTTCCAAGAAGATTCTCAAGGATCTTTGATCCTCCAGTTTATAATTATTGGGATTACCAAAAGGCGTGGGAATTGATTCTTTTCCAACCAAATCCTCGCCATTCATGGTATTTCAATTTTTTAAATAACCAAGCCAGATATCCAAATTGGTTTATAGAATGGTTTTGGGAATATGGTCTATCTGCAGATATACTCCCAAATTCACTCTATGAAATTTACAATGAATACAAGAATTTAACCCCTTTAATTCCAATTTTTGGAAAGTTACTTCATTTTTGTGCTCAATTTGGTATTGCCTGGTTACTCAATTTCAATTATGAGTATCATTCGCATTTACCAGAGCCCTTTCCAAAATATATTTGTTCAGTAAATACTGTGTCTTGGTGGAAAAAATTCAATGAAAAGGTGGTAGAAACAAAGTTTGTTTCTTGGAAAAGTAAGGTTCGTACTAAAAGAACTCCACCAGCATTTGAGCCCCTAAGAACTCCTCCTCCACAATTAAAAGATAAAGAAGTCTGTACTTCAACTCAAGCAGTAACTCCTTATACAATTAACTTGACGGCTTCAACCCCTCAAGAATTTTAAAAGATGTTAAGGGATGCCCTCTCATCTTTGGGTTCAGAGGAAGAAGAAGCAGCAGATGACTCAGTAACAGTAGGGTCAGAATATAATCCCTACTTGGAAAATAATGACCCCGATTTCGGGTTTTTCGATCAATGAGCTCAATAATTCAAGTTTGTCGCCTCTTAGCATGATAAAGATGGCTGACACAAGATCTTTTCAAATCACTCAATAAAGCAAAAGTAAAGTTGTTTATCCGGTTGTGCCGACACTGATTTATTGGCCGACAAGAATCACATGGCTACAGTAATTAAAGCATCGAAGTCAAAAGATAAACAGTACCTATTTTTGCGGATTCCAAACCAATTCAAGTCCGCTCTTTTCAGAAGGCTTCTCCCCTCTATTTAATAAGACTTCACTCTCCATTCATCTCAGACTTTACCTTCGTTCCAATTTACTAATTAAGTTTGCTTTGTAATCTTGTAGTGTTAAAGCTTTTGAAGCAAGTTTACTGAAGCTCTTCATTGTAAGTCACATGATAATGTTTTGATAACCCCTTGTAATTTATAAGTTACTTTGAAATAAAACAAGTAGTTTGATTAAAGTACTTTCACTATATACTCTGATTTTCTTATTTCATTTTATTTTATTCTATTATTAATTCTTGAGATAATCCGCAGTGGCATTCTGGTATCAGAGCCTTAGTGCTCTGGTACTTATATCAGTTTCAAGTTTTCCCTCTTTGCAGCGTTGGTCAGCCTGAAGGGTGTTCTCAGTCGTAAAGCCCGTCGTGTAGGGTAGTAAATCCGTTGGTAAGCCGTGGTGGTCCCGGTGTCTGGTGAGAAAACTCTGTCTCTGTAACAGCCTGATTTTCATTATACTGTTAAATCAATTAAAATATAAGTAATTATATTTTAATATGAAAGTAGAAAATATTTTGTTTAATAAAATAAAATCATATTCCTAATCCACATTATCATATGAAGTCACAGTAAAATTTTCGGTTGAAAATTCAGACGAAAGTCGATTTGCGTTTTCACTGCCAAAGATAAGTTTAACGGCGTAAAACCTAATTTTGACCCGTGAACGAGACGGTTAATGTTTTTATCATGTTTCCTTCAACTTTGGTTACTTTGAACATTTTCGTTCAAAAATAAAATAAAATAAAATAAAATATTTTATTCGGGTGAAATCTTTAGATAATACGATCGGATGTGCAACCGGTTACGTATTTAAACAGTTAAAGGAACCCTAAAGGATGAGGGAAGGATTGATGGGATGCCAAATTAAATGCTTATGACATACTTTAAATGCTTATGACACACTTTAAAGTAATCATGATTACCCTTTTCAAATTATAATCTATTTTATTCCAAAAACCCATTAAACCTTCCTTAAATGATCCAAACAATGCCTTAAACCAAAACTTCCTCTCCAAGCCTTGCTTCCTCTTCTCAAAACCGTGCACCCTCCCCCTTTCCTCTATAAATACCACTCTTCATCTTCACTTCATCACTTTCCTTTCTCCTACTCCATTAAAACTCTTAAGCTTTCATATTTTCTTAACTTCAAGCTTCCAAAGCTCTAGTTTTTCTTCTTCTTTTCACTAAGTGTTCTTCATAAAAGTTGTTCCTCTTGCTTAGGGTAATACTCTCATGTATTCTTTTCTTTAAAAACTCCATCTTTTTCTAAAGTTTCTTCTTTATGTCATATATGAGCTTTTATCTTCAAAAATCTCTCAAAAATGGTAGAAAACTCCTTTTGAGTTGAAACCAATTTCTATGGTCTTGTATTTACTTGTACTTTAACATACTAAAAGGTTGTGTAAAACAAAATTTCCTAACCTCTACTTTCTAATGAGGCCGAACCATGCATATGGTTTAGATGGATCTTGTTTCAACTTTTACAAGTATGAGTTTGTATTTAAAGATTTGTTTTCCAAAATGATCATGGAACAAGGCTCCTTTATGTTAAAGGATGCTATGTCTAAAGTGATTGGAAAGTTTAAAGATTTGTTTCCCAAAATGATCATGGACCAAGGCTCCTTTATGTTAAAGGATGCTATGTCTAAAGTGATTGGAAAGTTTAAAGATTTTTACTCTACTTTTATGTCATTTACTTTTATGCCATTTATATTTATGTCATTTACTTTATGTCATTTACATTATGTCATTTACTTTTATGCCATTTATATTTATGTCGTTTACATTATGTCATTTACTTTTATGCCATTTATATTTATGTCATTTACTTTATGTCATTTACATTATGTCATTTACTTTTATGCCATTTATATTTATGTCATTTACATTATGTCATTTACTTTATGTCATTTATGTTTATGTCATTTATGATTCATTGACTTATGTCATTATACCTTAATTACTTATAAACCTATGTTGTTCTTACCTTATGTGCTTATGAACTTTGTTATTTAAAGTCCTATGTTGCTTCCAAGATGATCATAGACTTGAGCTCCATAAGTTATTGGATGCTAAAAGGTCTAAGAGATTGGAAGAATTTAAAGATTTTTTATCATAAAAACCCAAGGATGGCCTAATCTTAAAGGTTATGGACCTAGGGTGTTTCGTTTTTCATTTCTCCAAAGTGATCATGGTTTTTGAGCTCCTTACTATTAATGGATGCTAAACCGAAGAGATTGGAAAGTTTAAATGTTCCTAGCCTATCTTATTGGTCAAGGCCGAATCTCCATCAAGTGTAACTTGGTGGGATTTTTGTTCAACTTAAAGTAATCTTGTTGTAAACTCCTAGCACTTAAGGATCATAAATCCCTAAGTTGCATGTGTTTTGGAAACTTCTAGCACTTAAGGATCATAAATCCAAGAGTCGCATAAATTTCGGAAACCCCTAATCCTAATCCTAGTTTATTGTATGAACCGAACCTGTACTTTGTGGTTAGTATTCTTTGATTGAGTTTTAACTCATGATTTCATGTTTTGTAACCTTAGACTTCCATCTCGGAGGAAACGCGGAGCTTCGAGTTCGAGAGTTCGGTGATAACCCAGGTGGGGGAAAGAATCAACCTATCGTCGGAATCGATAAGTAGTAAATTATGTAGTAATTATGTAGGGCGACCTAAACCCTACTAGAAGTCGAATAATCGACAAGACCAGAATCGCTTTAAATTGCTTTTATAAAACATCCATGGTGATTCGGGGATTGTAGGTTGATCGATATTAGGTTGATGTTTATACTGTTGATGGTTGATTTGAGTTTTATTACCTTTGTTGAACTGATTTAGTGCTATGTTGATGTTTTGAAATATCTTTGATTGACTTGATGTTATGCATGATCTGTGTGGTATTTACTTTATGCTTAGTGGATTAAGCGAAGATATATATGTGGTCTAAGAGATGAGTTGTTTTGGGCGTGAGGATCATGATGATTGCCAGAGGTGCCTAACCTACATGAAATATGTTAAAGAGGTGTTGTGACATCGAGCATGTGTTTAGGTCTTGATGAGAGGTTAAGGCACTAGGTTATGACCATAGGAGTCTGCGAGGTTCATAAGTTGTGTTGTTTCTATAACCGTATGTGGGACACATACAAGACCCGAAGTCCTTGTGGGACCGTCCAAAGGGTAAACTTAACTTGTGCAGCTACGAGTGTCATTGCTTTGCATGAGCACCTCTGGGAGTGGACGAGGTGTGCACCGGGATCATCGTGCAGCTGTAGTGTCACGCTTTGCGTGAGCGTTCTTACCATGGTGAAAGTGTGCACCGGGATAATCGTGCAGCTATAGTGTCATTGCTTTGCATGAGCACCCACGGTCCGGGGTGTGCACCGGGTTTATTGTGCAGCTATAGTGTCATTGCTTTGCATGAGCATTCTCGCCATGACCAAGGATGTGCACCGGGAATGGGACGTGTCGCTTGGACTATTGACCGATAACCATAACTATGATAAGGAAACCATAGCCATGTTCAGTATCGAGTTTTAGTTGTAGGAGTGAGGGTAGGATGAATATAAGAATTTTATGGAAGATGGATGATTGACTGATGTTGTGTCTGTGATAATTATTGTATAGTTTACTATGACTCTTTTCCGCTTTTGATGATAGAACTGTTTCTTATCCCCTGTATATTTCTGTATGTTGTATTTTGTCTCCTTGTGGAACCATACGAGAAGACCCTGTGGATGAACATAACCAGGAGGAGTTGGATGGAACTCCCTACGAATCGGATGCTTGGGAGGGACGAGTTGTGACCCATGGTGATTAGGGTCTAGTTAGTTATGGCCAGTGCGTCTATGTCGTGAAGCTTTATCTTTCCGCTTATGTTTTGTATAACTATGCACCAGTTCGGGATCCTATTGATGGGATGCCCTGAAAACAGTGTTTTGATAACTCTGATGCTTTAAGTATATGTAATATATTTATGTTTGCATATTCTGTTTTATATGAATCTATTTGCTTAAGAAATTAAGTTTCAATTTTTACGTAATTTTCACGTTAAGCGTGCGATTAAGTAATTAAATGATGAGGTTTTAAACTAAATGTCACAAAGGGGCACATCGGGGTGTCTCAGTCTCTGTTATAGGTACTAGGACATTTAGGTTCAGTAACCATGTCTAGCTTGCTTAAGATGGTCTCTAGGAAAGGTAAGGAGAAAATAGATGAGCTAGATAAACCAAGTTCTAGTGAAAGTCTTAATTCAACCTTAATTCACGAACAACAAATAATTTTGCCATATATTGAACAAAAGTTACATAACTGGAGCATTCCTTCAATAAATGTTTCAGAAATTTATAAAACCAAGTTAATGGACAAATTTAAATCTGATTTTATAATCAAAACTGCTAAATACACTATTAAAGTTGATAAAACTCAAGAGAGTTTAAATCTCTTGAATCTTTCTATGTTAAAAGAACATAAGCAAAAATATAGATTTTTGCATATTGGTTTAATTCAGGTTGCAATAAAACCATTGCACAGATTAGGCATATACACACCTGTTTGTGTATGTCTAAGAGATACTCGACCTGCTAGGTTCGAGGATCAAGTGCTCTCAATAATCGAGACCAATCTTCATGATGGTCCCACATTTTTCATTAACTTTCCAAACTATACTATGTCATTAGAAAGTTTGGGAAAAAACAAACACAATATTAAATTAGATATTAAAATAAAAGAAGGAATTTGGAACCCAAATTCCTATCCCATGACAGTAATATATAAAATATATTATAAAGTCATGAAAACAAACATTTCACCTAAAGCATTAAACATATCTTCGAAAGAAGATACTTTACTTCTTCAAGTAAATTTGGAAAAGTCAAATGCAGTTACTCCAAAGAAACTTAACCATAATGAAGTCTCTAGGAATCTTGGATGGAATTTACAAGAGATTCTGCCTCCGGAGGAGCCAGAACCCTCTCAAATGACAATACCAGTTGAATATGCATCTGGTAATGTTTCAATAAGTTTTGCACCATTCAATAGAAGTAATTCTACTAGATCATTCAGAACCCCTGAAGGATCTAAACAAACTAATAATTCACGAAAATCAATGGATTCATTTCATTCATTAAGATTAGCAGGAATAAGAGATTATCCTGTTATTCCTCAACCTGAATATAGGGTGGAAACGCATCAAACTGTTCAACCAGTAACTCAGAGAGAGTCTCCGACTTAATCTGAAATTAACCAAAGTTTTGAACCCCATAATCAATGTTTTGTAATAACTAAGTTTATATTGATAAACAAAAAATTCAAAAGAATTTTTAAAACTGAATTTGAAAGTAAAAGAAAGTGGTTTTTCTCTACTTTTTCACAACCAGAGATAAGGCAATATAGAGAGTCCTATTTTGCTTATCTCGAGGAGGTAAAGGATGATAATATCCCCTATTTCACGTGGTTTGAAAATCATTGTTTTCAAAATTTAGAATTAAAAACTTTAAATTCAGCCAAAAGAATTTGGAAAACAACAAAAGGTAAAGAGGTTATTTCAGTAATTCCTCATTTGGAAGAAATAACCTTTTCGAATGTTGACAATGTTGAAATAACAGCATCTCCTTTCAAAACTATGAAAGAAGATACCAAAACTTTAACTGTTCAAAACCCCACAAGAAATGATATTAAAAATATTCAACAACAACTAAATTTTACCAATCAACTTTTATATCAAGTTGCAAATACCTCAGAAGAAAATGAAATATCCCAAAAAGAAGAAACTTCAAAGAATATATATATATATATATGGGACGAAGATCGCATTTTATATTGCGCCACATTAAATTTATGTCTTTTGCTTTCTTGTAGACCATGTCCAAGATAAGAAGATAAGGTATCTAATATATATATATATATATTTTTAACAAGATAAGGTATCTGACCTTTTTAAATGTTTAATTTTATATGACCGATGCAAACTAAAAAATAATCAGGATATATATCATGTGCGTATTTCTTAATTTTTTTATTATAATATAATATAATAAACAGAAACTTACGAGTGTTAATATATATAGGATTAATTAAAGTAAGGAGGAGACTTATCTATAGTTTTATAGGTACATCAGGTATTATTTTTTAATTGAATTGTGTTTATCAATGAAAATATAATATGTATGATCTAGTATACATGTCATAATCCTATTGAAAATATCACTTAATACACTTATAGAATTGTACCTAAGTTTTATCCTTAAAATAATACGTCAGTGTCAAATTTTGTATACAAACATTGTATAATACTTTAATCCCCACACACACACACACACATATATATATATATATATATATATATATATATATATATATATATGAGAGACGAAGATCGCATTTTATATTATGCCACATTAAATTTATGTTTATATATATATATATGTATATGTATGTATATGTGTGTGTACGAGAGACGAAGATCACATTTTATATTATGTCACATTAAATTTATGTCTTTTACTTTCTTGTAGACCATGTCCAAGAAAAGAAGATAAGGTATCTTATATTTTTTTTTAACACAGATAGGGTATCTGACCTTTTAAATGTTTAATTTTACATGACCGATGCAAACTACATGTCTACATCGATCGTATATAAAAAATAATCAGGATATATATCATGTGCGTATTTCTTAATTTTTTTTATTATAATATAATATAATAAACAGAAACTTACGAGTGTTAATATATATAGGATTAATTAAAGTAAGGAGAAGACTTATGTATAATTTTATTGGTACATCAGATGTTATTTTTTAATTGGATTATGATATGTGTAATTGTTTATCAATAAAAATATAATATGTATGATCTACTATACATGTCATAATCCCATTAAAAATATTACTTAATATACTTATAGAATTGAACCTAAGTTTTGTTCTTAAAGTAATATGTATTGTGTTAGCAGAAAAAAAAATTTTAATATACATTATTAGTATAAAAAGTTTTGCACTCACTTCCATTAATATTTTGTCATGTATATGCTTTTATTTTAATAACTATATAAGAGAGAAATAATAATAATGATGATTTATCAATATATTATTAATTGTTTATATAAAAAATTTAATTGAAATTAAACTTTGATATTCAGAGCGTACAAATTGAAAAATTAAAGTCCATTGTCACTTTGTAGGATGCGGATCGTCTGCCTTTGTGGCGGGAAAGGCATCCTGCCTTTTCCTTCTTATGGATCGTCGGATCAATCTGACGGTCCATAAGATGCCATGTGTCCTATTTAAAAATAAAAAGAAACAGATTGAACACGGGAAATGGACACCACCTCCGCCGTCCAAGCCACCCCAACCGGACCATCGTCGCTGTCAAAGAAAAACATATTTCCTGATGTTCATAGCTGCCAAAGAAAAACATGAGAAGAGCGAGGGAGAAGACAAAGACGCAAGAAGCGGACTCGTGAGAAGACGTCGACGAACTAACGAATTTGAACGGCGAAGGGCTGACAGGGGGTGAAGAGGAAGACGGAGGGCGGTGGTTCACCGGTACGCGGCAGTGAGACGCAAGGAGGAGGGCGGAGGGACGTCGACGAACTCACGAACTCGAAGGGCGGAGGATAAGGTTCATTTCACTTGGAGAATCCATGCCGCAAAGCTTCGGTTCAATGGGTTGCAAATTTAACAACGCCTGAGGCAAAATCCTAATTGCAAACCAGAAGAGATACTTGAAGAGATCCACTTTGTTCACGGGATTGCTTTATCATATAAACAAGCATGGAAGGGAAAGCAAACGTTTATGGCTGCTGTTAGGGTTGGAGTCAACGACGGTAACACGTAGATGATGGTGGTCTGGTTGGGTTGTAGACGGCGGTGGCGTGAAGTCCTTTCTCCGTATTCAGTTGTTTCTTTTTATTTTTTTACTTTTTATTTATAATAAAAGGGACACGTGGCACTTTTGAGACTGTCTGATTTATCCTACGGTCAATAAAATGGGAAAGTTACGGTGCCTTTCCCGCTCTAAAGGCAGACGATCTGCATCCCACCTTGTAGAGTTGTGAAGATGATTATATTTTAATACGGTAATATAATTTTAGTTATGATATTTATTTACATTAAAATCTTAATAAGATGAAAATATTATTGATCTAATAAGTTTAAAATTGAGTTTAATTTAAGCAAAAAAAAATTGAGTTTAATTTTCATATATCGTCAACAAAATTTTTTTATATTATCAATCAGTCTTATATTTATGTTACATGGGTGGCTTTTAAAATAGTTATTTATAGTTAAATAAATTTTTTTGACAGAAGATAGTTAAATATTTTTAATAAAATATAATTTATATTTTTTTTATGAGACAAGCTATAATTAAATGATCATATAAATTATTTTGCCTCAACTAAGTACACCAAAGTTAAATTTAATAAGCAATATTTGGTTGTCCGAGTGATAACTCATTCTGTCCCCTAAAATAAGTGGTTAGGGATTCGATCTTTAATTCTCGCATATGTAGAAAGTCTGATTGGGAGACATCGGCCCCCTTCAATATCGTTTAGTGCCTCTAAAGATTAGTCTCGATAATTACCAACAAAAGATATATTGAGAGATCCATAAAAGTTAAATTTAATAAACATTTCTTTTGGGTACATAGAAAGACTTAACTTGAACTAAACAAGAATGCTACGAGCCTACTAGTAGGTAAAGAAAAGATATACCCCAGCAAGATCATCCAAAAGAAGCGTACCAATTACCAAATTCAATAAATATTTTATAACTTACAAAAAGGACTATATATAAAAAAAAAAGAAACACATAAATACTGTATATAACAACTCGATTATTGATTTTTGTATCTCTTTGATATATTTTTTCCTTTGACTGATCGCACCTCTTATATATTAATCAATCCTATATATTATATTTGAGTATTTTTTTTATAAGTAAAAGTATATTAATCAATGATATAAGAGATATCCTAACCCATATGCAAAACCAAAAAATATTTTAATCTCTTATTATATTTGAGTATTGATCATTCTTGAATGTGAGACATCCTTCTTGATTACTCTCCAAAGTCACTTGGATTCACATACGTACATGAAGTATAACTTTCTTTATTTCATTTTTTAATTTCATTATCCATTTTTTGTATGTTCTAGTTAATCAAGTTAATTAATTATTCAGTTTATATGCTCTAAATAAGTGCATTGTTGATTTTTTGTCTTATTTCAATTTAACATATTCCATCATCATATTAACTAACTACATTATTTCCGTAAAAAAAAAAAACTAACTACATTATTCATTTTTATTTTATTTTAATTTAACATATTTCACATTCACACAAATAAAAATTAAAGTTTCTCTTTCTCCCCTAAATAAAACTAAAGCTTTATAAATATTTAATACATTAGGTTTTTTAATTTTTTTTCTCTAAAAAAAGGTTTTTTAATTTTAATTCAAGTTTTTTATTTTCATTCCTAATATAAAACCCATATAATTATTTTAAGATTTTATCAATGAATGTTCCGCTAAAAAAATAAATAACTAAAATTTTAATCAATTTTTTATTTTTATTCCTAATGCAAAGCCTATAATTTGTTCCTTCCTAAAACACTTTTTTTTTACAGGCAAATGTTAATAGTTAGTTGTGCTTCTGAAACTCCATATACTCTTAGCTCAAACCACTTGAGCTACCTAATGTAACCGTAACACCCCGATTTTTCTGCTTGTCTGTAAATTGTGATTATGTGAATATTTAAGATTTTATTTTCATAAATGGTGATGAATTATTTTAATAGACCAAATTAAGTCAATTTTTATTTATTTTATATTAGAAGTGTACAGTTGAATTTTCAGTAGAAAATTTCAGACGTTTAAGGTTTGAGTTTTTGCTGTCAGTTAAGCTCTATTAACCCGAAAATAATTTTTAAATTTCGAAAATTGAAAATTTTATTTTTATAACCCAGTTATATTTATTTTTATGATTTTAGAAATTATTTATTTTTATATGAATTTTTCAGGTGAAATTTTGTGAATAAAAATACGATCGATTTTTACAGTTACGTAACAATCGGTATTGGAACGAACCCAAAATTATCAAGTCTGATTTTTTACAGATTTGGCAAAGATTTTAATTGATGTGAATAGTGACCCTTGTCATAAATGCCCCTCATCACCTCTTCTATTCATTTGCTTCATTTTGGTTTTTGCTCCCAAACTGTTGCCAAATTTCCAGTTTTACTATTCATTGTCTTCAACCTTTAATCATGAGGTTTAGAAGCTAAGAATAAACTCCATCTTCATCTTTAGCTCATCATCATCATCATTTAGAGGGTATAAATCTAAATCCCTTGCTCTTTTATTTTAATTTTCTACTATCAACATGCATGCTATTTTATTGTAAGATGATTATCTTCTAATGCATGTTATTCAAACTAATTTCTTTTTACTTATCATCATCTTTACTACCCATTTCTTCACTTGCATGTTGAAAAAGACTTTCCCATGACCTATTTTAAAGGGTAGGCCGAAACCCTAAGAGAGGAAAGGTTGATGGTTTTGCAAAATTTTTATCATGCATGTTGATTCTTTTATGTGTTCATGATTTCAACTTGTATTTCTTAAGAAAATATTTTTCATAAACAAATAAATTCTTAACACAATCCTGCTCATCTTTGTCTTTGTTTTGATGTCTTGCATGTGTTTGAAAAGTCATCCTCCCTATGATCATGGTGTTAGCCGAAAACACCAAGAGGAAAAAGGATGAACTTTGGTTGCAAATCACACATGCATGGCTTTGGATATTCTACTTGTACATTTTTTAATTTTTTTAAACTAATGTATTTTTGTTGAAAATATGTGTTCCTTCCTTGTTGTAATTCTATGGCTAAAACTCTAAAAATTTTGAGTTAGTGAAGCCTAACCTTGAATCTTTAGGAAGGATGCATGTATGATAATTTAATTCCTTTGCAAGAATGATTTAATATGGAGTTTTGAAAATTTTAGAATCCGTAGTCTTTTTTATTTTAACAAATGAAGTCTTGTTCAATTTTTTTTGGTTGAATGATGCTCAAAAACATTTAATTAGTACACGCAAGAAATTAGATTGTTGAACAATACTATTTTCCACTATATTGTGTGAAGGCCGAAACCTATGGTTAATGAGGCTAAGAGTTCAAAATTTAATTTTCAAGTTTTGAGCTTATATTTGGTCTTTTTGATACTTAAGGAGTTTAAATCCAAAAGATTAAAATTTTCTAATCTATGTTATGAAGCATGGCCGAATGCATGCATGGAGAATTAGGGTGATTTTATAAAATTCTTAACTTATGTTATATATATATATATATATATATATATATATATATATATATATATATATATATTGTTTATATTTGAAGTCGTGATGAATGTCGAGTCGTTTCCTCTAACATACCCGACCGAAGCTTTTTATTATTGGAATTAAGGTAATGGGGGAAAGCCTGAGGAATATTAAAATTATGGTAACTATGTACTGTATGTTTGGATTGTTTGATTTTATCTGAAAGTTTGATTTGCTATATATCTCTCAGTGTGTGTGTGTGTTAGTTTATGAAGCTGTTGTTAATATGGATGTTTTAGAATTAGATGAATTTATATGATGAAATGTTGAATTTAAATATGAGCTTAATTAAATGAATTATGTTAATTATGTTGTAAGTACTTGAAGTTGTGTTCATTGTTGCATAGTATCCTAACCATTGGTTAGAGCCCAACCCTTAAGGAAAGATAAAAACATTAAGAAAACTTTACACAAGTTGAACAATAAATGTTTTTAAGTTGAAACGTATTTTTGGAAAAGGCAAATATTTTTCTTACTTAGGTGAAAAAAATTTAAGAGATTGAAAGTAAAGATTTTATTCACAAAAGGTGAAAAGAGGTCATTTTAGAAGATTTGAAGGATATTTTCTATAAAAGTCTTAAATTTTTTAGACTATTTATGGTAAAGAAATTATTTAAAAACAAATTAAATTCTTGGTTCTTTACCTAAAAGATTTTAGTTCTCATATATTACACTAAGTTTCTTCTTAAAAATATCTATTTTTTTTAAGAGGACTTTCTTTCTAAAGATGGACTTTTGGAGTTTTATTATAAGGTTTTTAAAAATGAATTTCAAAGGAAAAACATTTTTCAAAAAGAAGGTTTTATTGAAATAAAGTATCTGATAACTTGGATGAGTTACGAAAGTTTTGTTTTTGGGTTTTGTATTTTCATAGAGCGAAAAAGAAGAAAAGTTGAACCTAGTAACCGAGACGTCGGAATACTAGTATTTTAAAAGCACGTTGATCCACGATCCGTGTTACGTTGTTATAGACTATGTTCTAATGTACGTTGCTATGGACTGCTGCTCCATATACGTTGAGTTGAAACATGGTGAAAAGAATAAAAAGGTGAAAATTGTTTTCTATGACCACAAAGTCCAAGGACTAATGCATAAGTCTGGGACTGTTGTGATTAGACATTCGGACGTAAAGTCCTGTGTTGAAAATAAAAGTTGCAAGATATTACAAACATTGAAAAGTCATGAGCTTTGAGCCTCAACGAAAGGAAAATATCAAGCACAAAGAAAAGCTGAAAATAAAATGAGTTTCTCATGCATTTATTTTGGCAGACGTGCCCACGTTGTTTTGTGTGAATATCTGGAAGGACCAGGTATTTCATGCTACGGTGTTTCATTGTGCCTTGATGAATAATGAAGTCCATTAGCCGAAACTACTGTGCCTTGTGTTGGACAGTATGCTATGGACATTCCATGCATATTGCACACTGTGCCAGGAGTTTGGACAGTGTTGTGGAAATTCACGTTGTGCCTTTATGGCAACCGAGCCTGATCAGCCCATTTTTAAAGAAAGTTGAAAACTCTGGAGTATTGCATCAAAGTTGAATTCTTCATGAACATCATTGTTTTTCAAAGTTGATTGATGAATTGGTGTGATATTATATTTAGTTTAATATTTCACATGCTGTAAATATGATGATATCTGTTGCGTATGCTGTTTGTGTTGCAAGTATGTAGTTTATCATAATTATCCATATATTGGTATCTCACCCTTGCATTTTGTTTGTTTTATTTCTATGTGGCATATATTATTTGTATCGGAAAGTAGATGAACCTAGATGCATCACTGCCTTATTTCCGGGCGCGAGCCCTAATCCTTGAAAATTACTTGGACCCGGAGGCGTGGGAGTTTGGACCAGAGGCCAACATAGCTCACTATACTGGTCCTATTACTACAGTAGATGGCAGCGTTTTGAACGGACCCATGAGGAGAGTTCAGACTACGGAGACAGTATGGATTACACTGCCACCCGTGGATATCTGCATCCAGCACTAGGCTACACATGGTTTGGTGGTCTTAAGACAACAACCACCCCAGGAATTACCCCAGCACGAGGCACCTGTTGCCCTTATGGAGGAGGATTCGCAGAGCCCATGGAGGAGGATCCTAAGGAGGATCCGGAGGAGGATCCTAAGGAGGATCCGGAGGAGGACCCGATGGAGGAGATAGAAGATGACCCACAGTATCATCCACTTGACGATGATCCTGACGAGGGTGGTGAGGTGGAGGACCCCTCCCCGATTGTGTCTCCGCAAGGTGGAGATAAGCATGGTGGTCTCCCGAACGGATACCACTAGGACTAGACCAGCCATAGAGTTGTCTTTTGTGGTTGTAGTGTCCAAAGCATTCATTCTATTTTGTATCTGACTATGTCCCTCTAATCTAGTTTATCTTTTTTTGTAAGTCTGTTAATAATTGACTTAGTTGCTATGAAGAACTATGTTGTATTCACTCTATGTACTTCTGTCAAGTGGTCCGTCACCAAGAAGGCTTTTTATTTATATAAGAAGGTGTTATGTGTATTCATGGTACTATTTTACTAGTTTTCACATCAAAGATGTTTATGATAAAAGTTTTATGATATCCCAAGATGAGAAACATCCATAATGAACATATTTTTTTTCGAAAGAAAATCGACATATTGTTAATAATATGATTAATTGTAACACGTAGTAATTAATGTGATACTCGGGGAAAGGGTGTCACATTAAGGGTGGTATCAGAGCTGGTCGAGTCTTTCGGGAATCATTGGGAATAGGCATGTTGTGTTTGTGTTGTGTGATCTCTGAATAGGCTTGGTTGAATTACTTCTTAGAAGTAATGATTTTTGGAAAGAGATTAAATAGCTCTTATCTAGTTGCCATTTAACTGATTTTTATCTTTTTGATCAGTTATGGAGCTAGACGCAGGACGTGGACGTGGCCGTAGAGGAGCCCGTAGAGGTGGTTTCGTTGGTGGGCGTAGACCTAATGGTGGGGGAGCAGATTTTGCAGTGCAAGCTATGGAAGACGTTGCTGCTGCCATTGCCCAGCAGACCGCTACTATGGCTGCACACCACCAACAAGAGCAAGCTCGTGCTGAGCAACCCACTGAAGGGCGGACTCTGACAGCATTTCGATGTCAGAACCCACCACAGTTTTATGGGGATGTTGATCCGGTTAAAGCGGACTTGTGGATTCAAGAAATCGAGAAGATTTGCGAGTTGATTAATAGTCCTGAAGCGGTACGAGTGCCGTATGCTACTTTCTTGGTAATGGGAGGTGCTGAATATTGGTGGAGAGGCACCAAGCAAATGCTCAAGGTGAATCAACAAGAAATTACTTGGGAGGTTTTTCGCACTGCATTCCTGGACAAATACTTCCCACAGAGTGCTCGAGGGGAGAAGGAACTGGAATTTCTGAGTCTTCACCAAGGAGATATGACTGTTGGAGAGTATGGGGCCAAGTTCGAATCACTGGCCATATATTTTCTCTTTTTCCAGGACAATCTAGAAGAGAGCTGGAAGTGTGAAAGATTCGAAGAAGGATTGAGGTATGAGATCAAGGGGTCAGTGCTGCCACTAGAGATTAGGAATTTTCAAGCTCTGGTGGAGAAATGTAGGAAAGTTGAACAAATGCTGAAAGGAAGAGACAATAGAGGGAATATTGGTGGACCCTCATGATCGAGAAACCAATTCCAAGACCAGAACCAGAGGGGTAAGCAAGCTCAGAAGAAGCCATACTCTAGACCAGCTGGAAACAACTGGAGTCAACAACAGTATTGTCCCGTGGCCTCGGCCTCTGGAAGTGTTAACTAGAGGAGTCAAGGGCCAAGTCAAGGAAGGACATGCTTCAAGTGTGGAGACCCGAACCACTTGGCTGATGTATGTCCCGCGAGAAGGATGAAATGTTTCAACTGTGACCGAGTAGGACATTTGTCAAAAGATTGCAGGACACCAAAGCGGGAAACCACCGTCAATAGTGCCAGAGTTTCTAAACCGACAGCTAAGGGAAGAGTTTTTACCGTGAGTGGTGTTGAAGCCTCTAACTCCAAGGACCTCCTGTAAGGTAGCTGTGACATTGCCGGTAATCTTTTGAGTGTGCTTTTCGATTATGGTGCGACGCAATCATTTATCTCAAATGATTGTGTGAGACTCTTAGCATTACCTATTACTTGTTTGCCGTATGATTTGATTGTCTCAACTCCTACCGCTGAACCTGTCACTTTTAATTCAGTGTGTTTGAACTATCCGGTTATCATTCAGGATCCACACTTTCTTTTTGATCTGATTTGCTTGCCTTTAGTGCAATTAAATGTGATTTTGGGTATGGATTGGTTGTCTTCCAATCATGTCCTTTTATATTGTTCTCGTAGAACATTGATTTCTCTGAACCCCGAGATATCTGGATTTCTCTCTACCCATCAAGTGAAATCTTTTTCGAAGGAAAAGGATCAGAGGTGCTTGCATTTAACAAGCTTGGAAATTGAAGAAAAAGTTATTTTGAATATGATACCAGTTGTAAGAGACTTTCCGGAGGTGTTTCCTCCCGATGTACCCGGATTACCCCCGATAAGAGATATCGAATTCTCCATTGATCTTGTTCCAGGAACCAGTCCGATATCGATTGCTCCGTATCGGATGTCGCCAACAGAACTCGTGGAATTAAAAGTTCAGTTGGAAGACCTGTTGTCAAAGCAGTTTATAAGGCCGAGTGTTTCCCCGTGGGGAGCACCTGTTCTTTTAGTGCGAAAGAAGGATAGAGGATCGAGACTTTGCATGGATTATAGGCAACTCAACAAAGTGACGATCAAGAGCAAGTATCCGTTGCCACGTATAGATGATTCGATGGACCAATTGCAAGGAGCTGCCGTTTTCTCAAAAATTGACTCAAGGACAGGCTACCACCATATGTGAAGACTGAAGACATTCCAAAGACTGCTTTCCGAATGCGTTATGGCCATTATGAGTATCTTGTAATGCCATTTGGAGTGACAAACGCACCTGCTGTTTTCATGGATTACATGAATCGGTTTTTTCGTCTGTTCTTGGACAAGTTCGTTGTCGTGTTCATTGATGATATCCTCATCTATTCCAGGAGTCATGAGGAATATGAAGTGCATCTGCGACAAGTCTTACAAATCCTACGCAAGAAGGAACTTTATGCAAAACTTTCTAAGTGTGAGTTTTGACTTGAAAAGGTGAAGTTCTTAGGGCGTGTGATTTCCAAAGAAGGAATTGCTGTTGACCCTGCTAAAGTAGAAGCCGTACTCTCTTGGGAAAGACCAAAGACGATAATAGAGATTCGAAGCTTTGTCGGCTTGGCTGGATACTACCGAAGATTTATTGAAGGATTCTCCAAAATCGTAGCGCCATTGACTCAGCTTACATGAAAGGATCAACCTTTTGTGTGGACCGATAAATGCAAAGAGAGTTTTTGAAGGATAAAAGAGCGATTGACAACTGCACCAGTGTTAATCCTTCATGAACCCAATGAACCCTATGAAGTGTATTGCGACGCTTCGTATCAAGGCTTAGGCTGTGTATTGATGCAATACCGAAAGGTTGTGGCTTATTCGTCACGTCAGTTAAAGTCTTATGAGAATAACTATCCGACTCATGATCTAGAATTAGCTGCTGTGGTTTTTGCACTGAAGATACGGAGACATCGTCTGTATGGAGCCAAGTTCGATGTTTTCAGAGACCACAAAAGCCTGAAGTATTTATTCGATCAGAAAGAGCTCAACATGAGACAAAGGAAGTGGATGGAATTTTTGAAAGATTATGACTTCACGTTGTAGTACCATCCCGAAAAATCAAACATAGTGGCAGATGCTTTAAGCCGAAAGGCTATTCATGTCTCGGAAATGATGGTGAAGGAATTGGAGTTAATCGAGAAGTTTCGCAATCTCAATTTAATGATGGAGGTCATCCTAGAAAAGATCAGTGTGGCAATGATTAAGGTCTCAAATGGATTGCTGGAAGAAATTCGAGAGAAACAAACTACAGATGTGTATCTCCAAGAAAATAAAAGACTCATGGAACAAGGAAAAGCACCGGAATTCAGTTTGGGACCAGCCAACATTTTGAGGTGTAATGGACGTGTCTGTGTACCTGAAAACCCAGAGATGAGAAAGATGATTCTTGAGGAATCACATAAGAGTAAATTGAGCATTCACCCAGGAGCAACCAAGATGTACCAGGATTTGAAGCAGAACTTTTGGTGGCCAGGCATGAAGAAACAAGTGGCAGAATACGTGGCATTTTGCTTAACTTGTCAGAAGACGAAGTAGAACATCAACCACCCTGTGGAATGTTGCAGTCTCTGGATGTACCCAAGTGGAAGTGGGAAAGTATATCCATGGATTTTGTGGTAGTACTACCAAGGACTTCAAGAAGTTTTGATTCGATTTGGGTAATTGTGGACAGGCTGACGAAGTCGGCACATTTCTTACCTATCAAGTCAAATTACAAGGTAGAGAAGCTAATCGAAGTGTATATTAGCGAAGTGATCAGACTCCACGGTGTACCCTCTAGTATCGTTTCGGATCAAGACCCAAAGTTTACTTCACGTTTCTGGGGAAGTTTGCAAAAATCGCTGGGAATTAAGTTGAGACTCAAATCAGCCTATCACCCCCAAACTGACGGGAAAACGAAAAGGACAATTCAGTCATTGGAGGACTTGTTGAGGGCATGCGTTCTGGACAATCTTGGAAGTTGGGACGACCTTTTACCACTCATAGAGTTCACATACAACAACAGCTATCATTCCAGTATCGGAATGACACCCTATGAGGCTTTAAATGGAAGAAAGTGCCAAACACTGCTGTGTTGGTACCAGGATGGGGAAAACACAATGTTAGGACCCAAAATTGTTCATCAGACAACAGAGAAGGTGAAGCAAATCCGTGAAAGAATGAAGGCTTCCCAAAGCAGACAGAAGAGTTACGTCGATCGAAGAAGAAGACCTTTAGAATTCCAAGAAGGCGAGCATGTGTTTCTGAGAGTAACTCCCACAATAGGGGTAGGTAGAGTTATAAAATCCAGAAAGCTCACTCCTAAGTTTATTGGACCATACCAGATTCTTCGTCGTATCGGTCCAGTAGCTTATCAAATTTCTCTACCACCTTTCCTTTCAAATATCCATGATGTTTTTCATGTCTCTCAGCTGAGAAAATATATCCCTGACCCATCGCATGTAATTGAACCTGATGTTGTTCAGTTAAAGGAAAATCTATCCTATGAGACTTCACCCGTACGAATCGAAGATAGGAGGATCAAACAACTCAGAGGCAAACAGATTCCATTAGTTAAGGTTGTTTGGGATGAAACAACCGGAGAAGCAACTTAGGAGGTAGAGGATAAGATGAAATTATAGTATCCTGATTTATTTTCAGATGCTTAATTTCGAGGATGAAATTTCTTAGTAATGTAACACCTCGATTTTTTTGCTTGTCTGTAAATTGTGATTATGTGAATATTTAAGATTTTATTTTCATAAATGATGATGAATTATTTTGATATACCAAATTATGTCAGTTTTTATTTATTTTATATTTGAAATGTACAGTTTAATTTTCGGTAGAAAATTTCAGACATTTACGGTTTGAGTCTTCGTTGTTAGTTAAGTTCCACTGACCCGAAAATAATTTTTAAATTTCGAAAATTCAAAATTTTATTTTTCTGACCCAGTTATATTTATTTTTATGATTTTAGAAATTATTTATTTTTATATGAATTTTTCAGGTGAAATTTTGCAAATAAAAATACAATCGGTTTTTACAGTTATGTAACAATCGGTACTAGAACGAACCCAAAATGATTAAGTCTGATGTTTCCAGATTTGGCAAAGATTTTAATTGATGTGAATAGTGACCTTTGTCACTATTTATCACTATTCATGACATGGTGAAATTATTGGTTTCAATTTACTAGAAAATGCATCATTTTAATTGAATTAAAAATTGTTAGAATTTTAAAATATCCCAGATTTTTTGTATGAGGCAGCGCCCCCCCACACACACACACACACACACAACAACCCTATAAATACCCCTCATCACCTCTTCTATTTGTTTGCTTCATTTTGTTTTTTACTCCCAAACTCTTGCCAAATTTCCAGTTTTACTATTCATTGTCTTCAACCTTTAATCTTGAGGTTTAGAAGCTAAGAATCAACTCCATCTTCATCTTTAGCTCATCATCATTTAGAGGGTATAAATCTAAATCCCTTGCTCTTTTATTTTAATTTTCTACTATCAACATGCATGCTATTTTATTGTAAGATGATTATCTTCTAATGCATGTTATTGAATCTAATTTCTTTTTACTCATCATCATCTTTACTATCCATTTCTACACTTGCATTTTGAAAAAGACTTTCCCATGACCTATTTTAAAGGGTAGGCCGAAACCCTAAGAGAGGAAAGGTTGATGGTTTTGTAAAATTTTTATCATGCATGTTGATTCTTTTATGTGTTCATGATTTCAACTTGTATTTCTTAAGAAAATATTTTTCATAAACAAATAAATTCTTAACACAATCCTACTCATCTTTGTCTTTGTTTTGATGTCTTGCATGTGTTTGAAAAGTCATCCTCCCTATGATCATGGTGTTAGCCGAAAACACCATGAGGAAAAAGGATGACCTTTGGTTGCAAATCACACATGCATGGCTTTGGATCTTCTACTTGTACATTTTATATTTTTTTTAACTAATGTATTTTTGTTGAAAATATGTGTTCCTTCCTTGTTGTAATTCTATGGCTAAACTCTAAAATTTTTGAGTTAGTGAAGCATAACCTTGAATCTTTAGGAAGGATGCATGTATGATAATTTAATTCCTTTGCAAGAATGATTTAATATGGAGTTTTGAAAATTTTATAATCCCTAGTCTTTTTATTTTAACAAGGCCAAAACTCACATGAGGAGTTGATGAAGTCTTGTTCAATTTTTTTTGGTTGAATGATGCTTAAAAACATTTTATTCGTACATGCAAGAAATTAGATTGTTGAACAATACTATTTTCCACTATATTGTGTGAAGGCCGAAACCTATGGTTAATGAGGCTAAGAGTTCAAAATTTAATTTTCAAGTTTTGAGCTTTCATTTGGTCTTTTTGATACTTAAGGAGTTTAAATCCAAAAGATTTAAAATTTTCTAATCTATGTTATGAAGCATAGTCGAATGCATGCATGGAGAATTATGGTGATTTTATGAAATTCTTAACTTATGTTATATATATATTGTTTAGATTTGAAGTCGTGATGAACGTCGAGTCGTTTCCTCTAACATACCCGACCGAAGCTTTTTATCATTGGAATTAAGGTAAGGGGGGAAAGCCTGAGGGATTTTAAAATTATGGTAACTATGTACTTGTATATTTGGATTGTTTGATTTTATTGATGTTATTGTTTAATATGTGAAAGGTTGATTCTCTCTCTCTCTCTCTCTCTCTCTCTATATATATATATATATATATATATATATATATATATATATATATGCTAGTTTATGAAGTTGTTGTTAATATGGATGTTTTAGAATTAGATGAATTTATATGATGAAATGTTGAATTTAAATATGTGCTTAAATGAATTATGTTATTTATGTTGTAAGTACTTGAAGTTGTGTTGATTGTTGCATAGTAGCCTAACCATTGGTTAGAGCCCAACCCTTAAGGAAAGATAAAAGCCTTAAGAAAACTTTACACAAGTTGAACAATAAATGTTTTTAAGTTGAAATGTATTTTTAGAAAAGGCAAATATTTTTCTTACTTAGGTGAAAAAAATTTAAGTGATTGAAAGTAAAGATTTTATTCACAAAAGGTGAAAAGAGATCATTTTAGAAGATTTGAAGGATATTTTCTATAAAAGTATTAAATTTTTTAGACTATTTATGGTAAAGAAATTATTTAAAAACAAATTAAATTCTTGGTTCTTTACCAAAATGATTTTAGTTCTCATATATCACACTAAGTTTCTTCTTAAAAATTTCTAATTTTTTTTAAGAGGACTTTCTTTCTAAAGATGGACTTTTGGAGTTTTATTATAAGGTTTTTAAAAATGAATTTCAAAGGAAAAACTTTTTCAAAAAGAAGGTTTTATTGAATTAAAGTATCCGATAACTTGGATGAGTTATGAAAGTTTTGTTTTTGGGTTTTGTATTTTCACTGAACGAAAAGGAAGAAAAGTTGAACCTAGTAACCGAGACGTCGGAATACTAGTGTTTTAAAAGCACGTTGATCCATGATCCGTGTTACGTTGTTGTGGACTATGTTCCAATGTACGTTTCTATGGACTACTGCTCCATATACGTTGAGTTGAAACATGTTGAAAAGAATAAAAAGGTGAAAATTGTTTTCTACGACCACAAAGTCCAAGGACTGATGCATAAGTCTGGGACTGTTGTGATTAGATACTCGGACGTAAAGTCCCGTGTTGAAAATAAAAGTTGCAAGATATTAAAAACGTTGAAAAGTCATGATATTTGAGCCTCGACAAAAGGAAAATATCAAGCACAAAGAAAAGCTGAAAAATAAAATGAGTTTCTCATGCATTTATTTTGGCAGACATGCCAACGTTGTTTTGTGTGAATATCTGGAAGGACCGGGTATTTCATGCTACCGTGTTTCATTGTACCTTGATGGACAATGAAGTCCATTAGCCGGAACTACTGTGCCTTGTGTTGGACAGTATACTATGGACATTCCACGAACGATACACACTGTGTAACACCCTGTATTTCACTGTTTTAAATAACAGTAATACATATAAATATGTTTATAGGTTTATTAGAGTTTTAAAAAATTATTTTAAATAAACGGAGTTTACCACTCAACTCTACTTGGATGTAGGAAGCTACGATTAAAATTCAGGTTGGAAAGTCAGGCGAAACCCGGCCCGCGAATTCCATTGACAGTATTATTATACTGCTCAAAAGACCTAATTTTAATTCGTGAACGAAAGACTTAAGGTTTTTATTTTATTTCCTACAATTCTGTAATTTTAGAATTATTTCAGAAAAAAATAAAATAATTTACATTTTACGGGTGGAATACGTAATCAGGTGAGCGGCAGAGTAGATTTCGGAGTTTCCAATAGCAGATGAAGAGTTTATCTTAGGATTTTGAGATGATTCATGGGTAGGAATCATACTTTTAAGTCTAGAAGGTTCTACAGGGTTAAAGTGAAAATTTATGAATTTTACACTTAAGTCCCTTAACTTTCTGTTAATTACCCTTTTGTCCCTAAGTTAGTTTCTAAGTTTTTTTCAAGTGAATTGGGCTATAATCCTTGTTCCCAATCTCTTAATGGACGTGGCTATGAAGCCCAAAATTTTCTAGTTCATGGATTGATTCCATAAAGCCCCATTTAAAGACTATATAAGTTCCTATGTCATCATAAGCCTTAAATCTTTTTGGTGGGCCCCACAAGAATGAATCCAAGCCCAAATTGACTAGGCCCATGCGCAAGCCCATGAGGGAGAAGGGGCTGCCCTCATAAATTTTTGGATGAGCAAAGATTTTCTAGAATGTTCTACATTCTTCCACTGTATTCTTCCACATTCTCTAATGTTCTCAAATCTTCTTCAACATTCTTGATTCTTCCTAAAATATCTATGAAAAAAATCAGCCCAAAATAGTCAAGATAAGCTCACATTAAATGTGGTAAATAATCATCATTACACTTTATTGACAAATTTGCAAAATTGTCCTTATACTTTTAGAATATTGGCAAAATGGTCCCTAGGAATATTTGTATTCTAATGCTTTGAACAAGACAACTCATCCTTTCTAGATTTTTCCAAGATGGCGCCACCCATCTCTATAAATACTTTCTCTCACTTTTCACTTAGTTTCTATTGTCATTTGTTCAAAAACCCTAAAGTTATAAGTCTTTTAGTGATAGATTTGTGAAGCAAGTTTCTTGGATTTCCTTTTTCATTGATCTTCAAGAGGTAAATCCTAATATTCTTCCTTAATCATGTCTATGTTCTTCAATAAGTTTCTTGATTCAAAGTTTATATCATAGTTGTTCATCACTTCTAAGTTTCTAATCCTAGAACTTTGAAAATCCATAATAAATTCTAGAAAAATCTCATGATGATGAAACCACTTTCTATACTCTTGATATCATGCATATTATCTAAATCCAAGAGCATGATGTAATAAAAAATTTCTTTTCTAAAAACCTAGCCTTGGCCGAATCTAGTAGAATAGGTTTGGTAGGGTTTTGTTCATGTGTGGTCATGTATGATCATGTATTCCATATGACATGTATGTCTACACACTCTAATCCATGTTAGTTTCTTAAAATGAAAATCTTTACTCAAAAATCACTATGTTGGCCGAACCCTAGGTGAATGAGATTTGATGAGTTTTATTCAAAGTTTTCATTAATGACCTTAGTAATCAAGCTATTAGTATGTATGCCTAATAAATCCAAGTTGGTTTATTAAACTAAGAACCCTAGCCCTATGAACATGTAGAGGCCGAATCTTAGTGTATAAGAGTTAGGAAGTTTTGAATTTGAAACTTAGTTGTTTAGTGACTAATCCATGGTTTAGGTTGATCAAGGATCATTAATCCATGACTTAATCATGATTAGGAGTTTTAGCCACTCAAAAACCCTAGAGACCGTGACCATGTATTAGGGTTTAGAATGTTTTTAGTTTTTTGATTAGTAATTATTTGATTGTAATGGTTGAAGGTTAAGTATAAAGCAGTGTACGTGAGTTTCCGGCTTCCGACGAATTAAATTCAACTTGCTGTGAATCTTCGAGAGGTAAGAGGGGTTACCTGACGGATTATTCGAATGGCCATATGTTCATGTTTGTAGTCTGTGTACATTTGTTTATGTGGTTGTGGTGTTTCTGATTTATTTTATTTGGCTATGTGTTTTCTAGCTGTTTATCTGTGTTTCGATTATTTATCTGCTTTTAATTTATTTAATTATCAGCAGATATATATATATAGATATTATATTGCTATGATGCATGATCTGTCTGGTGATATAATTCTGATGCTGTTGTTGAATGTTGTTTGAGAGGCCTGATAGTGGTCAGTGCACAACCGATTAATCAGATAAAAGCTTTAATAAGATGTGAAAAGATTCTATTCAATGTTTTATGGGGAATGTTGGAATATAATAGTGGTGGAAAATAATGAGTTTTGAGAAATATTATTATTTTAATGATTTATCAGTGTAAAAGTAAGTTATGAGTCACGGTGAGAGCGTAACCGTGAAATTTTTTTAGTACTGCTAATTTTTTCGCAAGAAATTCCGAAATATTATAAAAAGTTATTTTGTGAAATTAATATTCGAAAATATCTTATTATAAAAAAAATTAAAATAAAAATAATAATAAAATATTATAAAAAATATTATAAAAAAAAAGAGAAGTCAAAGTTTGACTTTCAAACTCTTTCTTGGAAAATGATAAACGACGGCAAGTTTTGAAATCATTTATAGTGAAAGTTTAAAAACAGTAGTACTTATTTTGAAAAGAGTTCTTGATGATTTAACGTTTTATAAACGAATTTCAAGTAGAAAGGATTTTCGGTGAATGAGTTTTGCTTAATGACGTAAAGGAAGATATAGAACTTAGTAACCGAGACGTCAGGGTACTAAGGTTAGTGATGTTGTAGACTGGGTATCTACTTAACGAGGTTAAAACATTTTGAGATGTTTTCTACTACCACGAACCTAAGCCTGAGGCATCAGTCTAGGGTTTCGTGATTGAGCACTCGGACTTGGAGGTCCCGTGTTTTAACGAAGATTTTAAAGATGTTTGAATTTATGGTCGGTCGAAAGCTTTTGAGAGCTTTGACAAAGAAAGATATAACATAAAGAAAAGTGTCGAGAATAAAATGTTTTCTTGCATGCATTTGGCAGACGTGCTATGATTTTACGAGTGATTACCTTGCGGCGTCAGGTATATCATGCTACGATGTTCTGCATTGTGCCCGGGGGTTGGACAATGAGACCTCATCTACGATGTTATCACTGTGCCACGATGTTGGACAGTGTGCGATGGGTGTGCCTGTGGCTGTGTGCCTGTGGCAATCGAGTCTGATCAACTCATCACGAGGTTGGAGATATCTCATGAGATTAAGTACGAAGTTTTATACGACGAATATGAAGTGTTCATGCATTTATATTTTAAAACGACGATGTGCGGGTGTGAGACCCTTTGATAAATTGTGTTGTATGCTAATTTAATTATGAGAAATTAACTGATCTGGGTTTGTATGTGTTTTGTTGTGTCGTACATATGGTTCTCGCGTTATGATCAAATTGTCGGTTTCTCACTCTTGCATGTTTCATTTGTGTTTTCTCTTCTGGGATCTATGTAGTGGAATTCAGATGAACCTCTTAAGGACTATGGCGTCTACAAGAAGAAGAATGTTTAGTTCGGGGCATGCTGATGCTGCTTCTTTTTGTTGTAGCATTTGACCAGCTTAGGTTTAAGTTAAGTTATGTTTTGGGAATAATCTTTTCATTATAAATGTTTAAGTGTGAAACATACGAGGCAGTATAGCTGTATGACTTATATATATAGATATATCTAAGTGTGATTATGTGAACGCTGTTGTGACGATGTTGAAAAGAAAAAATTTATCACCATATTTCGTAAAGATAAACATTGAGAAAACATTATTTTCCGAAAGCAACCAGCAAATTAATTTTTATTTCCGCAAACGGGTAACCATATGATGACCCGAGTTAGGGTGTCACACACTGTGCCAGGAGTTTGGACAGTGTAGTGGAAATTCACGTTGGGCCTTTATGGAAATCTAGTCTGATCAGCTCATTTTTAAAGAAAGTTGAAAACTCAAGAGTCTTGCATCAAAGTTTAATTCTTCATGAACATCATTGTTTTTCAAAGTTGATTGATGAATTGGTGTGATATTATATTTAGTTTAATATTTCACATGCTGTAAATATGATGATATCTGTTGCGTATGCTGTTTGTGTTGCAAGTATGTAGTTTATCATAATTATCCATATATTGGTATCTCACCCTTGCATTTTGTTTGTTTTATTTCTATGTGGCATATATTATTTGTATCTGAAAATAGATGAACCCAGACGCACCACTGCCTCATTCCCGGGCGTGAGCCCTAATCCTTGAAAATTACTTGGACCCGGAGGCATGGGAGTTTGGACCAGAGGCCCACGTAACTCACTATACTGGTCCCGTTACTACAGTAGAGGGCAGCGTTTTAAAGAGACCCATGAGAAGGGTTCAGATTACGGAGATAGTAAGGATTACACTGCCATCCGTGGATATCTGCATCCAGCACTGGGATACACATGGTTTGGTGGTCTTAGGACAACAGCCACCCCAGGACTTACTCCAGCAGGAGGCACCTGTTGCCCTTATGGAGGAGGATTCGCAGGAGCCTATGGAGGAGGATCCGGAGGAGGACCCGGTGGGGGAGATAGAAGATGACCCACAGTGTCATCCATTTGACGATGATGATGATGATGATGATGATCCTGATGAGGGTAGTGAGGTGGAGGACCCCTCCCTGGTTGTGTCTCCTCAGGGTGGAGTTAAGCATGGTGGTCTCCCGAATGGATACCACTAGGACTAGACCAGCCATAGAGTTGTTTCTTGTGGTAGTAGTTTCCAAAGCTGTCGTTCTATTTTGTATCTGACTATGTCACTCTAATCTAGTTTATCTTTTTTGAAAGTCTGTTAATAATTAACTTAGTTATTATGAAGAACTATGTTGTATTCACTCTATGTACTTCTGTCAAGTGGTCTGTCACCAAGAAGGCTTTTTATTTATATTAGAATTGTGTTATGTGTATTCATGGTACTATTTTACCAGTTTTCACATCAAAGACGTTATGATAAAAGTTTTATGATATCCCAAGATGAGAAACATCCATAATGAACATATATTTTTCTGAAAGAAAATCAACATATTGTTAAAAATATGATTAATTGTAACACATAGTAATTAATGTGATACTCGGGGAAAGGGTGTCACAGTAACACCCCCTTGGGCATTACATTGTAAACATGTGCGGAAATAAATTAAGAAGAAATTCTGCTGGTTGCTTTCGAAAATATATTTACTTTAAGTCAGAAAAACTTGGGTATAAAAATTTTTCTTTCGATATACTTCGAAAAAGTGATACATACATCACAATAGTGAAACCATATTTTTCTCAACAACATACATAAACTAAATTGATTCATAAATCAAACCACGATAAAATATAAGTTTTATTTTTTCCGAAATTGTTGTCATTACTGAAATTCCAAACCATATAAGGTTTTTCAAAATCACCTATATCAACTTTTCTTAAAAGTATACACAAATCAAAGAAGAATCCTAAGCTGGTCACTCTACGAAACATCTACTGGAAAGGCCTCAATAATATATTCTCACCATTATCACTAACTTCTCCAAGGATCAGAATTAATATCTTCAAGTGAAGCTAAGAACTCCTCTGCAACCTCTGTACTCATGTACCAAGGTACAACAGCCAAACCAGAAAAATAGATTCATGCAAGGGTGAGATACCAATATATGGATTTAAACACGATAACTACATGCGCGACACCCAAACATCATAGAACATGTATAGATATAATAACGTAAATGTTCAAAAATAAACAATTAGTTTATCAAGGGCCGGGTTTCATACCCGTCAGTCATCGTCATTTTTAAAAGCATGACACTTCAATATTCACCATCTAAAATTTGTATTTAATTTTTGGAGATTCATTCACCAAATAAATGAGCTGATCAAGCTCTCTTTGCCAAATAAGGCATACCGGATTTGAACCATAGCACTGTCCAAAACGAGGCACAGTGGTTACTATTTATAGTATATGGTTTCATTGTCCATCAAGGCACAATGATGCAACATCATGAATATCTTGCCATCGAGAATTCAAGTCCAAATGCATAGGCATGTCTGCCCAAAAAATGCATGTAAAACATTTTGTTCACGTCATTTTCTTTCTGTTCATTCTTTCCTTGTCGAAGCTCAAAGGCTCACGACCAACCCAACTTTTAAACCTTTAAGTTTATCATCCATTCCAATAAAAAGGACTCCAAGTCCAAATGTGCAAATCACAAAATCTAGACCGATGCACCAGTCTTAGATACGTAGATTTTAGCGCACAAAAATCAATACAACTTTTTATAAGACATATACTCCATTACTTCACCTTTAGGACATACTGTCCGCACCATAGAATACTAGAACCCCGACGTCTCGGCCTCTAGGTTCGTTTTTCATCTTTAAAATCATTTTCGTTCTGTGAAACACAAATCAAAAGCAAAATTTCCGCAACTTATCCAAATCGTTGGAAATAACACCATTGTGTAAAACTCGTTTACAAAAAATCCTTTCCGTTTGAAATTCATTTATAAAATCATCAAATCATAGAGAAATCCATTTTTCTCAAATACGTTTTCTTTTGGAAACTCCTTGTTCCGTAACAACGTCAAATCCTCGTAAAATCATTTCCAACCCATTTCTGTCCGATAGAATAAAATTGTTCTTCATAGTTTTCGCCGTAAAGTACATTTCTAAATTATTTTCCATTGGAAATAAATCCATTTATAAATAAAATGATTTTCTCTTGTACAAAATATTGTTTACTATCAATGTTGAAATATTCTTGACACTTAATTTCTTGTAGTAACTTTTCATCCTATTTTTGAATTTATTTTTAAAAATATAACATAACTGAAAGATTTTCAAGATGCCGTCCTCGCTATTTCTCATTAATCATTATTTTCCACGAAACATCATCAAATATAAATATTATCAATATTTTTCTTCCACTTCCATAAATCAAATCTATTAAATTTCTCCTCAAGCTTTTTTTTAAAGCTTTTATCTTTGATTTAATTGGGAACTGACCACTGTCAGGTTTGTCATCAATCAATCAATCAAATGGATAATCAATTCATAACATATATTCATACATCACAGATAAAATCATGCATTCACAAAAACGATTACAACCACATAACTGTCATATAACAACTTAATTTAACACTACACAGCACAACGGATAAACTCACATACGACACACAGATAGCATGCAATTACAGAAAATCCCTCAGGCAACCTCCCCTTACCTTGGAAGACAAGAGGAATATCCTCGTCTTAATGCTCCCATTTGTTCCAAGAGTGCAAACTCTACTCCACCAAGCAAGCATAGCCGTGTTCAACATCCCAGATACACAAATCAAGCATGATAACAAACAAAAAATTTCACCAATTCAATTTTCATCCTCAAAACATACCATCAAAAGAAACCATATATTTAATTTAACAAAAATATAATCATTTTTCGAAGAACTTGATTTTTGAGTAAATAGGATTTATTAACATAACTTGGGGAAAAAGAGATTTGATCACCAAAATGAACTTAGCTTAGGGAACCATCAATTTATAACTCCAATTGCATTAAAACAGAAACAATTTCATAGTTGAAGTTAAGATGAAAATTTGGGATTTTAGTGAAATTCGGGAAAATGAGATTTGCTCATAGAAATGTCAAATTGATTTGTCAGAGCATCAATTAACTGTCCCAATTTCATAGATACATAGTTAATTTTACAAGAACACAATCAATTTCAATTAAAATCAAATTGGAGCTTCAGGATTCATAATCTCAATTTGGGGGAAAATTGTTCTGGTCATAAAAACATGAAATTGACATTGGGAATTAGAAATTGACATACCCAATTTAATAACCATACCATCAATTTGGGGATTTAGGTTATAATTTAGAACTTAGGGTTAGGGTTTTTAATAAATTGGGGATTTTTGAACTCTGAACAAGAGAAGATGAAATTCACTCACCTAAGATGAGGAAGAAGCACTGTGACGGCGGCGACACGACAGGTAGGGGAAGAGGGCGATGGCGCGTTTCTGGACACCACCAAAGATCCAAACAAGAACAAAAGTCAAGCTTAAGGGAAGGAAAGAAGGTTCAACAACACATAGAGGTGGAAAGCCACCATGACTAGCGGCGGAAATGCTTACCACGACGGAGGCAGTGGCGATCTGTAACACCCCCTTGGGCATTACCTCCTAATCACTTGTGGAAATAAATTAAAAGGAAGTTTACTGGTTGCTTTCGGAAAAACTTCTATTATTTTCATCAGTCTTAAAGATACTTCATTATTCACAACAGAATTCAAAAAGGTTTTCAGACCACATAAACCGACTTCCTCAAAACATATAACCCAACAAAAAATCCTAAGCTGGTCATTCTAAAAGACATCAACTAGAAAGAACTCCGTAGTTCTCACCATTTTAACCTTCACAAACCTCTTCAAGGATGCGAGATTAAAGTCCCCATGTGAGGTTAGAACATCTCGGCATCACTCGCCCTTGTGTACTAAAGTATATCAGCAAAGAACCAGGATAACCTGATATATTGTAAGGGTGAGATACCAATATATGGATGAATTATGACAACTACAAGCCCAATACACAAAAACAACAATTACAGCTAATCAATCATGTTCAACATATAATTTCCAGTAAAAGCATAATATCACAGAATTCACCGTCATTTTTGAAAAACATATGGCACTTCTATATTTCAACGTTCTATTCTAATCTCCGGAGATCCCAACTTCTTTGAAAGATGAGCTGATCAGGCTCGATTGCTAATAAGGCACAATATGTTTTTCCACAACATTGCCCAAAACTCCTGGCACAGTGATCAATGTGTGTGGATGTCCATAGCATACTGTCCAACACAAGGCACATCAACCCAGGCATATGGACTTCATTGTCCATCAAGGCACAATGAAACAACGTAGCATGAAGTACCCGACCCTTCAAGGTATTCATACAAAAACAACGTGGGCACGTCTGCCAAAATGCATGAGAAAATCATTTTATTTTGGCAGCTTTTCTTTGTGTTTCATTCTTCCCTTTGTCGGAGCCCAAGGCTCACGACCTTCCTTAAATTTTCAACGTATTAAAACTCTTATTATCAACGCAGGACTTTAAGTCCGAGTGATTTCACCTTTTACTATGTTCACCACGTTCATCATGATGTGTCGCAACCATCTCGGAGGGCACTGCGAAAAATTAAATTAAAGATTATTTGATTTAGAAAGAGATTTTGGTGTCGCCACCAATCACTTTATCCATTAAAAAAAATGGAATGGTGCAATTGGACACCTAAAAAAAGATGGTCTATGTATCAGAGTTTAGGCTCGGGAGTCGATTACGAGTAGGGAAGGTATTAGCACCCTACACCGTCCGTTTAAAATGGTTACCTCTTACTAAATGTGTAACCGTTTTAAGACAAGGAAAAAAAATTATTTATCTGTATAGCTCGACAGGGGTGGTCCCCGCTCCTACGTATCCCTTAAGCAAGAAGGAAATCAAAACTACGTAGTTCTTGTAAAAAATGATTGTGGGTTAATTGATTTTAATTTTGTTTTTCTTTTATTTTATTTTTATTTTATTCTTTTAAAAAGAGCTTTAGGGTTTATGGGGTGTCGCACCTCATCCATCCTAAAAATGGAATCAACTTAGTTGTCACACTAGCTTAATTCTTTTAAATAATTTCGTTTTATTATTATTTTTTAAAAATGTTTAATTTTATTTATTATTATTTTTAGGTAGGATTTCAGAGTTGTCCCAACTCTTGCATCCTAAAAAAAGAGGAAGGATTAACCTAGTTGTCACAACTAACTTAATCCTATGAAATAGTTTGACTTTACCATCATTGGGAGATATGAAATTCTAAGTTAATAATCATATTAATATTATTATTTTAGTACAAATCATTAATATAATAATAATTGTTAATAATAATAGTGTTATCTTTTTTTTAGATGAAAAAGCTACAATTAATTTCTTATAATAGTTTGAGGTAACCGTAGTTTGCATGTAGTGAAGCCATAGGAGGGGATTATAAATGACAAAACCAAAGACACTAACTCGCAAACAATAAAAGATTTACTAAAAGAAATAAGCTCTTAAGTAAGAAAGAAAAAAAAAACGAAATAACAAAAAGGTAACAATATAATGAAAAGATAAAAAATAGAATTCCATGTTATCAATCACAAGGTAATAGTAGCATGATCGTTAGAGGGGACCTAGCGGAAACAGCCGAGCAAAAAGGTCAAAGGAGGTACTTAGTTATAAAAACAAATAATAATGATATAAAAGGAATAATAATAAAAAACAACATATGAGGGTTTGAGAGTCCTACACCTGATGATTAACGAAGAACAGAAACGAATAGGGAGTGCAAAAAGAAAAAAGCTGATAATTCTTGAATGGTTTCAACCTCCTTAACTGTAGTTTGCACTAGATGACTTTCTTTAGTAACTATGCTAACACAAATGTAATAGTAATAATGCTTGACGGCCAAAGCACTGTGTGTACACACATGCTAGAGGACTGAATCAAATATGACAGCCCACTAAGTAATTTCCATGATTCTACTACTAGAGCAAAAATTATTTTTAAATTATCCAGCAGTTCAAAAGAGATGTATTCTTACACAAAAATGTCCTCAAACCTTGTTTTTGTAACTTATTTATAGAGCAAGAGGCATATTTTTTATCAAATATTTTATGATCCTTATTTGATTATTTTTCTTTAATTGTATTTTAATTTTGTGATACAAAAGATCAAATCAAAATAACTAGCTGATTCTTTTTTTTTTTGAAAATTTTATTTTATTTTACCTTTTTGGTTGATCTTGCATTAAAAAAAGGAAAAGAAAAGATTTTAAGATAAGAAAATGCTAAAAATAACATAATCCTAATTTAAAACACCATCTATTCAAATCACACTTATTTAATTTCAAATATTGTCAAGATCACCAAATTGAATTTACATTGATGTCAGAAAATAAAATAAATATTTTCACTATTAATTCACCCTTTCATTTTTTTATTTTTTATTTATTTTTTATTTTTATGTCATTTTTTATATTAGGCCCAATTTTGACTTGTCCAAAAACACATGGACAAATTTGGGTATCAACATGATGTAAATGGGACACACAGTCCACAACAATGTATGTAGGACACACACAGTCCACAACAACGTATGTAGGACACATAGTCCACAACAACTTACATAGGACACACAGTCCACAACATCGTGATACGGATCATAGATCCACGTGCTTTCAAAACACTAGCATCCCGACGTCTCGGTTACTAGGTTCACCTCTCAACGTTCTTTTTGGTTCAGTGAAAATACAAAAGGAAAACTTCCGTAACTTATCCAAGTTATCGGATAATTTTAATTTGGAAAAAATCCTTTGAAAAACTACTTTTGAAATCTATAAAAAAAAATCTTAAGTTATAGAAAATCTTTTTCTTTTCTAAAAATCCATTTCATTTTAGAAGGACCACCTTTTTCTAAAACTCTTTAAAAAAAACTTTTTGAGGAGAACTACTCTAAAGGTGTTGGAAATAAAAATTTCCTTTTAAAGGACTTGAAAATGAGCTTACTTTTTTTTGTGGTCCTTTTCCATGAGTTATCCTAAAAAATTCATATTTTTCTTAAAATAAAATCCCTCAAGTTCCCAAAATAATTTCTTTTCATCTCCATAAAAATTTATTTTAAAGTTCTTAAATCTTCACCAAACGTTAAAAGAATATTTATCCTTCTCCTTTATCAAGATGTTACTTCAAAATTAAAAATCTTTATTGTGTGGCTTTCCTCATAAGTTTTCTTAAAGCTTTTATCTTACATCTATAATTGAGCTGTAACCAAAGGTTAGGCTTCCATGCAACAACCAAACAACTTACACCAATTAGGACCACTACAAGAAATTCGCGTATTTCCGACGGCCAAAATCCATCGGTAACCTTAAAAATCCGTCGGAATTACGATTTTACCGACGGATTTCCAGCGGCCAAAAATCCGTCGGTAAAATGCTCGTTGGAAACTGTTACCGACGGATTTTTCCATCCGTCGGTAATTACCGATGGATTTTTCCATCCGTCGGTAATTACCGATGGATTTACAGAAGGAAAAATTTGTGGGTAAGGGGTGGCTTTTGCCACAGATTTTCCGATGGATTTTTCCAACGGATTTTATCGACTAATTTGTCCGTTGGTAAAATTTCCAACGGACAAATCCTTTGGAAATTGGAGAGACCATTATCGACTGATCTATCCGTCGATAATTGTACCGACAACAATATCCGTCGGTATTATTTTTTTTATTAATTTAATTTTTTTTACTCTTTGTTAATAGTTAATAATTTCATTCATTTAATATAAAAATAGAAAACATGACCAAATTCATAGTAAGTGTAACAAAGTTCTAATTGAAATTTAAGTGCAAAAAGGAGTATTATTTACATAAAACAAAGTCTAACCAATTATTAATATTCAAAATATAGTTCTCACTAACGACTAACTAATAATCTGAATACTCCGGAGAGTCCTGCTAGTCATCCTGTCTATCATCCTGCTGCTGTCGCTAGGGGTCTCTGCCTTGTTGTTGTTGGTTGTCGCGTTCTTTTCGCACCTCATCTTGCACGCTAGCTAGTAGTAATGGGAGGACATGAGTGAGTAATGACTGGAACCGGCGAGTCAACCTATCATTGTTTTGTAACGCCTGACGAGCAACCTCCTCACTAGCAGCAAGTCGTCGTCTCATCTCGACCATCTCCTGCATGTGATTCTTGAGAGTGACTGGAACTTGCCTGTGAGAAGCTGCCTTCAGGTCCACAACCATGAGCAAGGTTTCAAATCCCGTAAATTCATCCCTTCTTCTTACCTCCAGCAGCATCAATCCAACAGCGAGCCCGAAATCTCTTCTCCTCAGCAGGATCTAGGGGGTGGATACTGAGCCATTAGTGCTGGATGTAATCTCAGATCTTGCTTGAGAAAGGTTGGCCTCAAAATTAGCCTATTATTCACAAATACATACATTATGTTAGAAATATAATAAAAGTTATATAGATACAAAAATAGAACAAGCAAGAAAAGAAACTCGCGTGTGTTCGCCTAGATCTCTCATCAACAAACTCACTGGTACTCTTCCTTACATGTGTTTGCTCAAAGACTTCATCTAACAGTACAGGTCGCTTAAGCATCTCAGCCTTCAAACAAAAGCATCAATAGTTGATAAGCATTCAATATATCTGTATTTAAATTAAAACAAATGTGTTTTTTTAAATATACGTTGTATGTACCATACGACGGGCATGCTCATGGAAGTCTATGGAGCCACCCGTGTGCAAGCTCCCATCATTTTCAGGAGGGCGATTTCTCTTAGCCTTGTTACATTTTTCGTGATAAGCAGGTACATTCCACTTCTCGTACAATTGATTCCAAACATCAGGTCCCATCCAAGGGGGCTTTTTTTCCTTATTCCGAGCATCACTGATCTCTTCGGATAGTCTTTTAGAGGCTTTTGTGTGAAAGGTCTTCTTGATTTTTTCCTCATCCCTAGGTAACCACATCACTTTCTTCTGTATGGATAAAACGATAGTTAGTATATAATAATAAATGAAAATATATATAAATCAAATTACCACTATTCATTTCAAGTCATTATCTACCTTAAAACGTTTGAAGAACACATCTCTTTCATCCTTAGTCTTCGCTCCCCATGATGTCCATGGGTGGCGAAATTGTTGCCTTATGGTAAGCGTGATGGCCGAAGATGCAGTCTTGCAAGGATAAAATCTAAATGGAAAAACAAGACATAAAAAATAAAGACAATTAATGATATATAAAATGCAAATGTTTTAAATTCTAATTATTTCTTACCCGTCACGTCCAACCGGCTCGATCATAGGAAGAGTACCAGGCGGAAGGTCTGAATTGCAAACAGTTGAATCATTATCAGACATGTGCTCGACATCCTGACTAGGGGAACTATGAACTCTGGAGGATGTTGGAATATCCTGTTGTGATGGTGGGTCTCCTTGGGATTGTGTCTGTAGCCTTGGAGTGGGAACAAAAATGAACCCGGGAGGGCCGTAGGTCGGCTGATTGGCAGATTATAAGGGTACTGAGATAGGTGGGGGAGCTGTAGGTGGTGGGGGTGCTGTAGGTGCAGAAAATGGAGATGGAGTGGATGCTGGTGCGGGTGCTGTAGGTACAGAAACGGGGATGGAGTCGATGCCGGTGCGGGTGCTGTTGGTACAGAAAACGGGGATGGAATGGATACCGGTGCGGGTGCTGTAGGTGTAAAAAATGGGGATGATGTGGATGCCGGTGCGGGTCTATGTGACTGCAATCTAATCTCATAACGAGGCTTCTTCCCCTTCACCCCCTTCCCCTTATCTTTATATGATGGCACCGGGGGTCGTAACCACCTGATGACATAGCTATACACGTGCAAATAACATTACAAATATAAATCAAGCTCAACATAAATTTTTTTCTTGAATGCTCAACATAACTAAATTTAATGTAAACAACTAAAGAAATTTAAAAAAACTATAGTCATTATGAATAAAAAATAAAATCCATCAAGAAATTAATATTTCAAAAACATCTAACAGATTGCCTAAATCCTATTCGGAACTCGAGTCTTCGGTGTCGTCTTCAAATTCCTCCTCTTCATCTTCTTCTTGTGAATCGACTTCTTCATCATCTCCATCCATTTGCACCCAGGTTGATGACATATTAGCGGTGTCCAATTATTCAGCACTAACTTCCGAGTCCTGCAAGCCAGTAATACGTTCAACTTCAATGACTTCATTGACATGTGACATTTCATCCACTTGGTAAGGAACATCATCTTCCACATCGTCTGATTCTATAAAACCCCTTGGCTTCTTTTTTATAGCAACAGACCAACCATGTTTATCCGCTCGTGTTGCTGGATAAGGGACATAATACACTTGACTTCATTGTCTTCAAATGACTCATGCTGCCTGAGAGCATCATGCACCATCTCTTGCATTGACATAAATTGTTCTGAACAATTATTGTCGACATCTAAATCAGCATGCGACATCTCTTCACCATGATCAGTCCAAATCTAATAATTAGGCTTGAACCCAACTCGGTAAAAGTGAATCTTCACTTCTTCATCAGGTAAAATCTTTGTACAATCACATTTAACGCATGGACATCTAATCCCCCCCACTGATATAATATTCCTGCTGACGAGCTTTGCTAATAAACTCTTCAACCCCACATATGAAGGATTGTTTCAGGCCGCTTTTTCTCGGATTCAACCTATCATACACCCAACTACAATTCGAGGGATAACAATCCATGTTCTGCATGTTTAAAACAATCAGTTTAAATGTTTAAAACTAAAGTTTTCTTCATACATCCTATTGAGCTCAGCTCTTCACTAACAAACAAAACACAGTTGACAAATACATGCATATTTACTAAACTATCAGCACACAACCAGCATCCTGCAGTTCATATAGGACCACACCCTATTGAGCTCAGCTCTCCACTAACAAACAAAACACAGTTGACAAACACATGCATATTCCCTAAACTATCAGCACACAACTAGCATCCTGCATTTAATATAGGATCACACCCTATTGAGCTCAGCACTCCACTAACAAACAAAACACAGTTGACAAACACATGCATATTGACTAAACTGTCAATATAGGATCACACCCTATTGAGCTCAGCTCTCCACTAAGAAACACAACACAGTTGACAAACACATGCATATTTACTAAACTATCAGCACACAACCAGCATAATGCATATCAAATAGGAACACACCTATTGAGCTTTGCTTTCCACTAACAAACAACACATAATAAAGAGTAGATGACCTACCTCAACTCCAAGTAAAGAGTGGTTTATATGTACTCAAATGAAATCCGGCATCAAATTAATCCAACACATTTAGCAAAGCCAATCAAAAGTTGCTTGGTGCACAAATGTAGTCTTGAACACTTACAATTGCAACGAGATCAACAGCAGATAACTTCCTAGCCAGTTGATGAACACAACCCCTGTTATGGATAGAATCTACTTCCTGAACTAGACATAACAAAATCAAAACATAATTAACATATATATATATATATATATATATATATATATATATATATGGATATTTAAAGGGAAACAACAAATATCAATATTGGTTCAACATACATGAGATTGTGAGAAAACAAAATGAGATAAATCACCTTTCCACATAGTATAAGCTTAATTAGTGCCTAAACAATTATGAAGCAACCAGTAGAATCAACATAGTATCATTGTTTGTTGTGATTGAAAAATAGTATCATTGTTTGTTGTGCTTGAAAAAACTTATCAAAAGACTTTTACAAGAAAAGATTATCAGCTTCTAAATTATAATCTGTAGTTTGTAGGGACATTGAACTGGAGGCTCTTTTCCATGGATTATTTGCTTCAACTACATGTAACTATGTAAATGTAAGGCTGAGTAATAACATATTGCTAATGATTAATGAAGACACATGATTTCATTCATTAGACTAGAAAATCTGCAAGAAACTTTAAAATTGAAATTATAAGAAATGTCTGTATTTTTAAACTTCATTTTGGTTTGGTTGGAAGGTTTCTTAACTAAATAGGAAATTGGTACATGGATTTTAATATTCTTGGAGAGTTGAAACAAGGGGACACAAAATCTAATCCAATAATCATTATAATCAATCATTAGACAAGGTAATCTGACAATAACCATAAACCCTCCCAATTATTGTTGATCACGTCCATGAAGATATTCTCTATTTGATAAGGGGAAAACTTTTGGTTGTTAGGATTTTTTTAGACAATTTAGATCATATTAAGCACAATAGGGCAGTCACACAGCTTTTGAAGATAATGAATAAAGATAAGTTGGGCATTCACACAGCTTTTAAAGATAATGAATAAAGACAAGTTGAGCACAATGGGGCAGTCACACAACATTATAGCCCATGGTTATCTACCAATATTATAAATAACTTGAACCTGGGAAATGACGGTTGAGCTGCCATGGTCGGTGGAGTCGAGGCCGACGGGGTCGCGTTAGAACGTTTATGGGTTGTGCTGGAACTTTTGTGGGTCGCGGGCGTGCAGTTCCTCCTTGGGTGGCGTGGCTCCTACTTAAGGAGCGCTGGTGAGAAGCTGACGTCGAGGTGTGGGCCGGAGTTATAGGGGCGCCGGAGTTACAAGGGCGGAGTTACACTGCGCTGTCGATGTGTGGGTTGAGCGGCTTGGTGAGGAGTAGTGGGGTAGAATAGTGGGGTAGAGAAGTTAGAAGAGCTGATTAGGGTTAGTTAGAACCACTAAGTTACTTTTTTAAAAAATAACTCTTTCTAAGGGATTTTAATATCATTACCGAAGGAAATATTTACCGACAATCGTAGATCCGTTTTCGACGGATTTAATTAATCATTTCCGACGGATTTTGTTAAAGATTTCAGACCGAGTTTTCATATATTTCCGTCGCTAACTAACTAGCAATGATTAAAAAACTTTGCGACAACTTTCTTGCTTTTTCCGATGGATTTTATTTTCCGACAAATCAATCCGTCGGTAATCTTCCTTCGCAAACTTTCCCAAAAAAAGGCGGGAGTTTTTCCATTGGAATTACCGACGAAGACTCCCCTGGTAATACTATTTCACTCATACCGAAGACCGTAATTTGTTTCCGATGGATTTTTTCGTCGGTACAAAAAAATTATCGACGGATTTAAATCCATCGGTAATAAGCATATTTCTTGTAGTGGACAAAGCCAACAAAATACGCGCAACAACCAAACAGCTTACAACAATTATAACATGGTCAACACAATACACATATTTATAATTCATCATTAATCATCCAAACAAGTAAATCAATCCAACATATCATCAAGTTCATAAAATTAAATATTTTCACTAAAACAGCCACATCAACAGTTAACTTCAACAACCACATAAAATCAAACACATCAAGCATATAGTTATCATAATTTAAGTATCCATCGGGCTTTCTCCCCTTACCTTATTCGATGGGTAGTAAGAGTCTTTGTTTTTCCAGTGCTGCCCCGAGCGAACTTTCTTTCCCCACAGTGTGCCGCAAGTCTAAGAATTAAGCAAAGACTTAAATTAAAACAAATAGTCACCTTATTTTTCCATGTATAAATTTTGGCCATGGCTAGAAAAATGATGCTAGAGTTGTCCAATCTTTTAAAAATTCTTGGTTTACATTTGATCCAAGACTTACTTTTATGTATACATACATATACATATATATATATATATATATATATATATATATATATATATACACACTTTAATCCCATATATATATATATATATATATATATACTTTAATCCCATATCTTTATATTTCTACATTGACACTTGCTTATAGTCCATTTGCATGATTCATGTTAAAAAATATTATTTTGAAAATCATGTTTATCACTCAAAAATTATGATGAACTCTGTTATAAAGTATTTTCAAAACTGCAGTGGGTTTAAATTATGAATGATCATTCAAATGACCTCTAAAATTTTTGAAAATTTATTTGAAGGTACCCAATTCACATATAAACACATTGCACTTGGTCGCATGTCAAAATTCTAGGGCATTAATTTGTTAAAAATCACACACCTCCTCTGATTGTATAGGATTTTCCAGAAATCCGAGTTCACCAACATGCAAATTTATGAAATTGTTTCTCTTTATATACACATGTAAAAATCTCAAATATTCAACCAAACTTTAGTATACTTTAGCATTAACCCAGAAAACTTTATAACAGTTTTTAACTTTCAGAATCATATTTAAAATCACCATGCAACCAGCTATGTACATATTTTCGCAGACAGAATTTGGTTCTATTTTGACAGGTGTTTAGACCTAGTAAATATTATCCAAATACTTAAATATTATATATCAAATTGAAGCCCCAGAAGTCTTATTTCCAAATATATATTTAGTTTTCATAAATACGTTTTGTATAAAAAGTTATGGGCTTACGAATAAATGTATATCATGCTGTCAGAATTACATTTTACCCGTGTTTATCCATACCAAGTCATTTTCTTCATTCTAGCATCATCCTCAAGCCATAAAACCAACATTCAAGGGTCCTAAACCCTCAAAAACATACATGCAAACATATATCAACCAAAAACAGTAACTATTATTATCAAATAATGGTTCAAACAAAGAGTTGTGAGAGGATCTTTAAGTCAAGTATGTGAGAATTTAACAAAAACATCTACTTTGCTCCACATAGGGTTTTCGGCCATTTGAAAAATTGTTTTGTGACATGAAAGTGCTTAAAACGATAGTAGAGATGAGCACAAGTGTATGAAAATTAATTCCATGCTCCAAAGACTTTTCTAAAGATTTTTCTTAAAATTTTTTAGTTAAAACTATAAACATGCAAAATACGAAAAGTGGCATGCATGTTGATGAAAAAGGGATTTTTGAGGAAATAAAGAGCAAGAGATGAAAGTTATACCCTTAGATGATGAAGAATGAAGAGAGATGAACCACAAGAAGCTTAAAAAAAAGTTGACAGCTTTGAGGATGTAGTGGTATTTTGAGTGTATCTCACGATCTACTCTTCCAAAAATTATAAACTTGGGTTTGTAGGAAAGGTAAGAAAGAGAGGCACAACGTTGTTGTTTAAGGTTTTGCTTGATTCGGAACATAACAGGGGGAAAATGGGCCTTCTTTCTGCTGTTCTTGTGTGATACGGAGGATTTTGAACTGTTTGTGTTCTGGTCATATCTCCTAGCATACTTATCCGTTTTTGATGATCTTTAGCTCGTTGGAAATAGGAAAGGAAGAGGAACAACTTTCATGTAGAAAGTTGTTCGAGTTTCAGAACAGAAGAGGGTCAACATTTTGGTATGAGTTCGGTGAGCAAATGAGTGTGTGAGTGAGTGATTTGGAGAGGAAATGGAGAAAGTGATGAAAGGAGAATAGAAGAGGTATTTATAGAGAAATGAGGGGGAGGGGGGGGGGACACTACTTGGGCAAGAAGGAAGAGTGGGATTTTAAAATTTTTTCATTCAATTTAAAATTAAATGAAGCCAAATTTTTAAATAGAAAAAAAAAAGGCTTTCTTGCAAAGTGTAATAAAATGATGAATGGACATAAATAAAAATACTATGCACATCAATCTCAAGTCTATTCTTCACATCATGACTATAAAATTCTGCACCAAAAATTATTTAAATAAAACTCTCTTTATTTTTAAATATTTTATGGATTTCTTGTAAATTGAATGTAATAATTTGATGTAAGGTTATGATGGTGTGATTTGAATGCAACACTATTCAAAATCACATCAAAACTATGCAAAATTGTACCAAAAATAATTTTTATAAGTATTGCTCGTCCCGGTTCCATTAATTTCTTGATCGCAAAAACCGATCGTATTTTACCTCGTTAACTTTCCTCCCAAAAATTTCATATCGAAATAAATAATTTCTAAAATCATGCAATTAGTTAAACTTGAGTTATAAAATTTAAAATGTTATTTTACGTAAAGAAAATTGTTTTTCGGGTCAGTAGTTTTACTGATAGTGAAAAACTCGAACTAGAAACGTTTGAAATTTTCTACCGAAAATTTAACTGCACTTCATAAAATAATTCATGAGAATGAAATTTGGTTTATTAAAATAATTCTTCATTGATTATAATAATAAACACTCCATTATCCACATAATCACATATTATATCAAAGCAGAAAAATCGGGGTGTTACATTACCACCCCACTAAAAATAAATTTTGTCCTTGAAATTTGTTGACCCCGAGTTAGACAGGATCTTGGGATCCAAAGATCCTATGTTGTATTTTTCGTCGCATACCACTCTCCTATCGATAGTCTTATAACACAATTTCCCCCCAAGGTCCATTACTATACTTTCTATATTTAATTCTTCCTCAGGTGACAATCGTAACTTAATAATGAAGTTCATGCTTATCCTTCATTCTTCTTATCCTCGACATAAAATTGCTTATCCTCAACTCTTACACCCTGTACTTAACAGATTCACTTAATCTCTCACACATAAAGATATAATTTAAAACCTAATCTCCTCTTCCTCAATACTAATCCATTTGGAAAAATTTCCCTCCGACCTTCTTAACTATTACCTTTAACACCAAGATTTAAACTAAGATTCCCACTTCTCTTATAGCATACACATCAGTTCCTATCCAAAATGCTATGTCGTATTTCAGTCTCTTCATTCTTCTTATTGCTAAATCTAGAACATAATGCATCTCTATGTCGTTCTACTTCATCCTCGAAATTTTCTACCATCAGATTATATCCACTATTCATGACTTTAAATCTTAGTTCCTCCCACAAGAAAGGCAAAATCAAAACTTAGTCACTTCTATTCTCAATTACTAGTCCATTAGAAAAACTGCCTTCCACACATCTAACTCCCATAGTTATTGTCAAAATAATACTGTCATTACCCTAACATACATCAACTTATTACTCAAGGTATACCTCTGTAATCTTAGCTCCTCTGATCCTAATCTACTTTTCCAGACTCTATCAAAATCACATACCTCAAGTCTTCAATCAAAACATCGTAATACTTCTTAAGGTAAACTGAAATAAAAAAGAAACCTTGTTGGGTAGGATTATCTAACTCATCAATTCTGATCTTTTTCAGAAACTTAATTTCCACAAGAGCTTATCCCCCTCACTTGAATTCACTTGAGTGGAATTACTATTCACCTTCTGTTCATAACACACACATCAGTTCCTATTCAAGATATACAATCATAGTATTTCAATCTTAAAGAACATGATTATACTCTCTCATGTAACTACAATCAAAAAGAGATTACCTCGATTTGAATTATCCAAAATAATAAATCTTGAACTTTTCTAACAACTTAGTTATACTCAAGAACTCATCTTTACTGCTCCCATTCGGCTTAGGGAAAACTACTATAGACACCTTCTTGTAAATCTTCAAACTCATACCACCAATATCAACCACAGACATTAATCATTTCCCTACATTCCTTTAACGGTATTTCTGGCTCGCATTTGATTCATAATAATTTCCTCATTTGCTGTTATTGATGATTCACATCTTACTGATCATAACTATACCTTAACAAAACTTTCGTCACTTCTTATTCATCCAGCTAAAGAGGTGATCGTAGTTAAATACTACGTTCACTCCAAACCAACTTTCTAAAGTTCAGATCATTTCTCTAGAATTCCTTTAGTAACATTCTATCTCAAATCATGATAAAATCCATTGAAATCGTCTTACTTCATGACGTCTAGCTTAGGGTTTCTCACTTGTAAAACAGCTCTATTTCTCAATAAAACTTCTACTATAGGAATGATCATGCTTAGGTGTTAAACCTACTTTCCACGTGCTAAAGATAGATCGTTTCTTACTTGTCCATCGAGTTAAGGGTGATCAGTTGGACTTAGCCTCAACCTAACCCTCCACACTTAGAGCGGACTTTACCGATGAACATTGGCAAACTTCGGATCTTCATTTGAAAAGATACTTGAAGGTACTCCATGAAGCCTGATCAGTCCTCTGATACATAATTCGGTTTGCATCTCCATTCCATAGTGGATATTAACGGGTAAGAAGGGTGTTGACTTCATCAACCTGCCCATGATCACTCAAATAAAACTCTTGAAGGTACAAGGTAAACCCATGACGACTTTCATTGGGATACCAACATCTTTAGCAAGGGAGGTCTCAAACGTCATACTATCTCTTTTTCACTGTACTCGACTAATTCTGACATGCTGATTTAAATCAAATACCCATTCTTATGACTCTTGAGGTAGGTCACATGTCAATGACGTTTTGGAAGAATATGTAGGGCAAGATTGATCAAGGATGACAAACCCTTTCCAACTACAATAAGACATGGTCTTGAAGATCACGGAAAGAAGGCAAGAAAAGAAGTTTCTTGATTTTCACTTTCTCAAAAGCTTAAAGAAGAATTTCATCACTTTGAAAGATAAAGGAACATTTCGTATGGAAAAAGATCCTCCAATTAGGTTTGTGGATGTAAAAATGCATGGCCAATACACATTTGCAAACATGAATCTAATAAAGTTGCTACTTCCATTAGAATTTCTTTGGATAGTTTTAACTTTAAGAGTATTTAACGTACTAGACGTTCACCAAAGGGTGATTTTAAAGGAAATCAGTCCGAAAAAATCGGATTGGGTCACATTTACCAAAAGTGAAAGTGACTAGCATGAGTCTTATCAAGAAGCTTTTGTTACGAAGAAATCATTTGGGTTATAACTCAAGAAATAGGTATAACCAATTTAGAAGTCCTGATAGATTTCAAATTGAATCAGAAAAGTTTTTTTGACACACGCAAACTTGATTCACTACGATTGTATGATACAATCATAAGGACTTGAGGAACGAGTGTTAAATGACACCTTCATAAAGAATCAAATTGTACAGTGACGAGTCTTCTTAACATGAGGCACTTATTCTAGAAGTACTGAAGATTCAGATTGGCTTGACTCGACTTCGTACAAGCACTAAGGTCTTTCTAAACAAGCTTAATCCGGTTTGTTGCCGCCTTCCTCATTCTTCTCCGAACTGCGTACGATAATCGATGACTTAGCCCGTCTCTTGTAACACCCCGATTTTTCTGTCTTTCTATAATCTATGCTTATGTATGTATGTATGTGCATGATTAGTATATTTAAATTTTAAGTTGAGAAATTATTTTAATAAATCCAAATTACTTTCATAATTTATTTTATAGTGGGAAGCTACTATTAAATTTCCGGTAGAAATTTCAGACGATCTCGGTCTGAGTTTTCACTGTCAGTTAAGCTATACTGACCCAAAAAATGAAATTTGATTTGTAAAATAAAATTTTTATTTTCCCAACTCACTTATAATCATTTCCATAATTTTTGAAATTTTATTTCAATATAGAAATTTTTCGGGTGAAAAATTAACGATAGAAAATGCGATCGGTTTTCATCGACGGGAAAAAAATGGAACCGGAACCAGAACAAGTAAGAATTATTAAAAAAATTGATTTGGTAAGATTTGATTTGACATTAATAGTGATCCCATTAATTTCCTAACATCATTACCTTATCATTTGTTCAATTTTTACAAGAAATCTATTATTTGACCAGACTTTTCATTGAATAGTACTTTCATGAATTGCATATTATCATTTTTATGAATTTTACAAGAAACTTTCACATCACATTTAATTCAACTTTTTTTTAAAATAATAATAATAATAATAATAATAAAAATAAATAAATAAATAAATAAATAAATAAATAAATAAATAAATAGATAGATAGATAGATATTTCCTCTCCATTTCTCTCTCTCTCACTCATTACAAAAACCATATGTCTCCCTCATTTTTCATCTTTTTTCTCTCTCTTCCTCTATAACCTCATGCCTCTCTCTCTCCCCCTCACTCTCACATTCACTCATTTCTCTTCTCCATCTAAGAACCCTAAGGTTCATCTCCTCCCTTCTCCTCCCTATTCGGCCACCACACCACCACCACTAGCCACCACTTCTACCATCAAACCTCATTTATAAAGCAACTTACTCATCTAAGTAAAACATAATCTTTACTTGGAATCATAAAAAAAATCTCTATCACCATTTTCTTCTCTTGGCTGAACCACGCCCCAAGAGCAAGGAGGTTTCTTTTAATCATCTACATCTCAAGAACTTCAAATCTCTAGAGCAATGGTAAGGACTTAATATTTAGGGTTAATTTCTTTACATTCCAACCACATGCATGTCTATTCTTTTGAGTTTTCTTTCATGCATGTGGATGAATCCATCTCTAACTTTTATATCCAATCTAGAGGACTCATTTTGGAGCTCAAAGGTTTAGATTACAACTTTTACAAGTTTGGAATCATGATGGTTTAGGATCTTCAAGAGGTAGTGGGGAGATCCTCTCTAAACTCTTTGTTTAAACTATTTTTTTGATAACAATAGTTGCTGTTTTTGGTTGATATATGTTTGCATGTATGTTTTAGGGGTCTAGGACCCTTGCATGTTGGTTTTATGGCTTGTGGATGATGCTAGAGTGAAGATAATAACTTGGTATGGATGACCATATGAAAAATATAAATCTGACAGTATGACATACACATATTCGTGAGCCCACAAATTTTTATAGAAAAGATATTTCTGAGAACTAAAAACATATTTGGAAATGAGACTTCCGGGGCTTTAATTTGATAGGTATTATGTAAGAATTTGGATAAGATTTACTAGGTCAAAACACCTGTCAAAGTGGAACCAAATTCTGTCTACGAAAATATGTACATAGTTGGTTGCATGGTGGTTTTAAATATGATTTTGAAGGGTAAAAACTCTTATAAAATTTTCTGGGTTATTAATAAAGTATAAATAAAGTTTTTTTGAAGTTTTGGAATTTTTACATATGTATATAAAGAGAAAAAATTCCATAACGTTTCATGTTGATGAACTAAGATTTCTGGAAAATCCTGTACAAACAGAGTCAGTGTGGGATTTTTAATAAATTAATGCCTTCGAATTTTGACATAGGACCAACTAAAATATGTTTATATGTGAGTTGGGTACCTTCAATTAAATTTTCAAGGATTTTTAAGGTCATTTGAATGGTCATTCACAATTTAGACACACTGTCTGTAAATGATTTTATAAAAGAGTCCATCATCAATTTTTAATGAAAAGTGTGATTTTGATAATAATATCTTTTAACATGGTCAAGTAAAGATTTTTGGTTAAAAAATGGACTATAAACAATTAATGATATAGAAATGAAGGATTAAAGTATATATATATGAGTAAGTTTCGGACAAAAGGTAATTCAAGAAATTATCGGACATCTCTAGCATCAGTTTTCTAGCCATGGCCAAAACCTATACTTAGAGAGATACGATGATTTTGTTGTTTTAATTTTAGTCATTTGCTTAATTCTTAGACTTGCGGCATGCTATGGGCAAAGAAAGTTCCCTCTAGGCAACACGGAAACAAAGAGTTTGTCTACCCGTCGAATCAGGTAAGGGGAGAAAACCTGAGGGATACTCTTTATGACAACTACATGTTGTTGTGGTTGATTTTATGTGTGTTGTGCTGAGTTTTGATTTGTGGCTTAAGTTGTTACTTGACCTGATAGTTATATGTTGTTTGATGATACTGTTGTTGTGGCTGTTTTAGAATAATCTGGAGATCTTGTTGCTTTGATGGTATATTGACTGATAAACATGCTCTTATGCTTAGTCAATGTTTAATGAATATATGAATGTAGCTTATATATGTTGGAATGGTTGTATATGTGCTGTTGTTGTTGTTGTTATTGTCTGGAAGCCTAATCATTGGTTAGAGCCCAAATAATCAGGATAAAAGCTTTAAGAAAACATTTACAAAGAAAATCACAAGTAAGGATTTCTTTTTTAAGGTTTTGACAAAAAGGGAAAGTTGAATAATTTTAATGATTTGGTAAAAATTTTAGGGAAAAAAACAAATTTTATGAAGAAAATTCAATTGAAAATTTAGAAGATTTTACACTAAAAGAAAAATCAATTTCTTTGGAAATGTTTGAAGGAAACAAAAGTTCATTTTGGATCTTGGAAGGAATTTATTTGGAAATTTTCAAATGTTTTAGGAAAAAGAAGATTTGAAAATAAAATGGTTTCATGGAAATAAAAATGGATTTTTCAAAACTTATAGTTTTAAACAAAATGATTTCAAAAGAAAATTTTATATTTAAAAGATTTTGTTCAAAAGAAAATGTCCGATAACTTGGATAAGTTACGGAAACTTTTGGTTTTGTATTTGTTTTTCACTGAACGAAAATTAAGACGAGTAGTGAACCTAGTAACCGAGACGTCGGGATACTAGAGTTCTGGCACGTGGATCCATGATCAGTATCACAACGTTGTGGACTGTGTGTTTTATATATGATATTGTGGACTGTGTGTCCTATACAAGTTGTTGTGGACTGTGTGTCCTATATATGTTGTTGTGGACTGTGTGTCCTATAAGCGTTGTTGTGGACTGTGTGTCCTACAAACGTTGTGATAAACGTGGAAAACAGAGTAAAAAGGGTAAATACTGCTTTTCTACCACCACAAAGTTCTAGACTAGTGCACGAGTCTAGGGCTGTTGTGATTGGACACTCGGAATTTAACGTCCTGCGTCGAGAAATAAAAACTTTAAGACACTTAAAATTCATGGGAGGTCGTGAGCCTTGGGCCTCAACAAGGAAAGAATGAATCACAAAGAAAAGCCGCAAAAATAAAAGGTTTTACTTGCATTGTTTTTTTTTGCAGACGTGCCGATTATTTCGGATATCTTGGTAAACGAGGTATTCGAGACGGTGGTATTCTGGATATATTGGTGCACGAGGTATTCGAGACGGTGTGCCTGTGTGGCAATTTGAGCCTGTGTGGTAATTTTAGCCTGTGTGGCAATTGAGCCCGATCAGCTCACTATTTTTCAAAAACTGCATGGAGTTGGGGTCTCCGGAGACTAGGATAGAATGATGGAATGTAGAAGTGCCATGTTTTTAAAAACGATGACGATTGTTGATTGGTATGATTTATTTGTGAGAATTTATATGTTGAATATGTATATTTATCTGTATATGTTACTGTGTTTGGCCATGTAGTCATCATAATACATCCATATATTTGTATCTCACCCTTACAATATATCAGGTGTTCTTGGCCCTTTTCTGTGGTGCTTTGTACACGAGGACAAGTGGTGTGAAGAAGTTCCTAACCTCAATTAAGGATAGTACTCCCGATCCTTGAAGAGGTTGGTGAGAATTTTATGGTGAGAACTATAGAGTTCTTTCCAGTAGTTGTCTTTTAGATCGACCAGCTTAGGATGTTTCCTTTGGGACGGGTATTTTAAGAAAGTTATTATAGGTGATTCTGAAGAACTTTGTAATGATCTTATAAATTTCAGTACGAAAGACTATTTCATGGAAGTTGTATGTTGAAGTATTTTGATTTATAAACGAACCTTGTTGTTGTGTGTTATTAAGCATGGTATGATTTTACTTTTGTGTTGTATGCACTATTTTTTAAAGTACTTCACATAAAAGAAAAGTAAAAAGTTTTTACCCCCATATTTTCAGACTATTGAAAATAATAGGAGTTTTTCCAAAAGCAACCAGTAAACTTTCCTTTTTAATTTATTTCTACATGTGATTAGGAGGTAATGCCCAAGGGGGGTGCTACATCTCTCAGTCAAGTGAAGAGTTGATCTTTCCTCGTAAGGTGAGTCAACGGCTCCAAATTCTTAGACATTTCCCGATGTGCCTTTGAAGATAACCAGTTAGCCTAACAGAATACGGATTTTAGCCACTATCTGTCGTCACTTTCACAAAAGTGAGCTTCATCCTTATGAAAATCACCAATACTCCCCACGGGACACACTTGGTCCTATAAACTGTTCTGACATCAAGCTCCCCTTTAAGTCAAGTCATCTAACTTGACTAGCTTTGGAGGCGATATCCTACATGAAGCAATGGAGATCCGATTGAATCTAGGAACTAGATTAGTCGAAACTCAAAATCTTTCGCAGGGACAAACCGGGAACATTCTCAGGGAATACTCTCGGAAAATCTTCTCCAACGGGTACTTCATTCAAATGTCTGACACCATCTCGAAAGGATGAACAAACGTACCATTTATCAATCATGAGTTCTCATAAGGTTTCGACTACAGCAGAACCCATCAAAACACACCTACCAGTGCGTCAACACACATTGTTTCGACAAGTAAACAATTCAAACAATAACCAAACAAGATCACACAACAAAACATAATGGACCTATTCCCCAAATTCCCGAAAGACTCGACCAGCTCTGATACCACCAATGTAACACCCCCTTTGGGCATTACCTCCTAATCACTTTTGATAATAAATTAAAAGGAAGTTTACTGGTTCCTTTCGGAAAAACTTTTATTATTTTCATCAGTCTGAAAATATGGGGGTAAAATATTTTCTTTTCGGCTGAGTATTAAATATAGAATAGAGCGCACAACACAATAGTACGAACTATATTTTATTTACCAACATATATAGACTAATTTTATTCAAAAACAACTCTTCTATAATGTACAGATTTCTCTTAAAAATACTTCATTATTCACAACAGAATTCAAAAAGGTTTTCAGACCACATAAACCGACTTCCTCAAAACATATAACCCAACGAAAAATCCTAAGCTGGTCATTCTAAAAGACATCAACTGGAAAGAACTCCGTAGTTCTCACCATTTTAACCTTCACCAACCTCTTCAAGGATGCGGGATTAAAGTCCCCATGCAAGGTTACAACATCTCGGCACCACTCGCCCTCGTGTACTAAAGTACATCAGCAAAGAACTAGGAGAACATGATATATTGTAAGGGCGAGATACCAATATATGGATGAATTATGACAACTACAAGTCCAATACACAAAAACAACAATTACAGATAATCAATCATATTCAACATATAATTTCCAGTAAAAGCATAATATCACAGAATTCACCATCATTTTTGGAAAACATATGGAACTTCTATATTTCAACGTTCTATTCTATTCTATTCTCTGGAGATCCCAACTTCTTTGAAAGATGAGCTGATCATAGGCTCGATTGCCAATAAGGCACAACCTATTTTTCCGCAGCACTGCCCAAAACTCTTGGCACAGTGTTCAACGTGTATGGATGTCCATAGCATACTGTCCAACACAAGGCACAACAACCCAGGCATATGGACTTCATTGTCCATCAAGGCACAATGAAACAACGTAGCATGAAGTACCTGACCCTTCAAGGTATTCATACGAAAACAACGTGGGCACATTTGCCAAAATGCATGAGAAAATCATTTTATTTTCGCAGCTTTTCTTTGTGTTTCCTTCTTTCCTTTGTCGGAGCCCAAGGCTCATGACCTTCCTTAGATTTTCAACGTAGTAAAACTCTTACTATCAACATAGAACTTTAAGTCCGAGTGTCTAATCACAACAGTCCTGGACCGATGCACCAGTCTTGGACTTTGTGGTGGTAGAAAACAACTTTCACCTTTTACTTAGTTCACCACGTTCATCATGATGTAAATGGGACACACAATCCACAACAACGTATATAGGGCACACAGTCCACAACAACGTATGTAGGACACACAGTCCACAACAACGTATGTAGGACTCACAGTCCACAACAACTTACATAGGACACACAGTCCACAACATCGTGACACGGATCATAGATCCACGTGCTTTCAGAACACTAGCATCCCGACGTCTCGATTACTAGGTTCACCTTTCAACGTTCTTTTTCGTTCAGTGAAAATACAAAATGAAAACTTCAGTAACTTATCCAAGTTATCGGATAATTTTAATTTGGATAAAATCCTTTGAAAAGCTACTTTTGAAATCTATTAAAAAAATCTTAAGTTATAGAAAATCTTTTTCTTTTCTAAAAATCCATTTCATTTTAGAAGGACCACCTTTTTCTAAAACTCTTTAAAAAAAAACTTTTTGAGAACTGCCCTAAAGGTGTTGGAAATGAAAATTTCCTTTTAAAGGACTTGAAAATGAGCTTACTTTTCTTTGTGGTCCTTTTCCATGAGTTATCCTTAAAAATTCATATTTTTCTTAAAATAAAATCCCTTAAGTTCCCAAAATAATTTCTTTTCATCTCCATAAAAATTTATTTTTAAGTTCTTAAATCTTCAGAAAACGTTAAAAGAATATTTTTCCTTCTCCTTTATCAAGATGTTACTTCAAAATTAAAAATATTTATTATGTGGCTTTCCTCATAAGTTTTCTTAAAGCTTTTATCATACATTAATAAATTGAGCTCTAACCAAAGGTTAGGCTTCCATGCAACAACCAAACAACTTACAACAATTAGGACAAAGCCAAAAAAATACGCGCAACAACCGAACAACTTACAACAATTATAACATGGTCAATAGAATACACATATTTATAATTCATCATTAATCGTACAAACAAGTAAATCAATCCAACATATCACCAAGGTCATAAAATTCACGATTTTCACTAAAAGAGCCACATCAACAATCAACTTCAACAACCACATAAAATCAAACACATCAAGCATATAGTTATCATAATTTAAGTATCCCTCAGGATTTCTCCCCTTACCTTATTCGACGGGTAGTAAGAGTCTTTGTTTTTCTGGTGCTGCCCAGAGCGAACTTTCTTTCCCCACAGCATGCCACAAGTCTAAGAATTAAGCGAGTGACTTAAATTAAAAAAAAAAGTCACCTTATTTTTCCATTTATAAATTTTGGCCATGGCTAAAAAAATGATGCTAGAGATGTCAAATCTTTTAAAAATTCTTGGATTACATTTGATCCAAGACTTACTTTTATGTATACATACATACATACATACATACATACATACATACATATATATATATATATATATATATATATATATATATATATATATATATATATATATATATATATACTTTAATCCCATATCTTTATAATTTTTACATTGACACTTGTTTATAATCCATTTGCTTGATTCATGTTAAAACATATGATTTTGAAAATCATGTTTTTCACTCAAAAATTATGATGAACTATGTTATAATTATCAAAACAGCAGTGGGTTTAAATTATGAATGATCACTCAAATGACCTTTAAAATTTTTGAAAATTTATTTGAAGGTACCAAATTCACATATAAAAACATTTCAGTTGGTCTCATTTCAAAATTCTAAGGCATTAATTTGTTAAAAATCACACACCTCCTCTGTTTGTTCAGGATTTTCCAGAAATCCGAGTTCACCAACATGCAGATTTATGAAATTGTTTCTCTTTATATACACATGTAAAAATCTCAAATATTCAATCAAATTTTAGTTATACTTTAGTATTAAGACAAAAAACTTTATAACAGTTTTTAACTTTCAAAATCATATTTAAAATCACCATGCAACCAGCTATGTACATATTTTCACAGACATAATTTGGTTCTATTTTGACAGGTGTTTTGACCTAGTAAATCTTATCCAAATACTTAAATATTATATATCAAATTAAATCCCCAGAAGTCTTATTTCCAAATATATATTTAGTTTTCAGAAACACGTTTTGTATAAAAAATTACGGGCTTACGAATAAATGTATATCATGCTGTCAGAATTACATTTTACCCGTGTTTATCCATACCAAGCCATTTTCTTCATTCTAGCATCATCCTCAAGCCATAAAACCAACATGAAAGGGTCCTAAACCCTCAAAAACATACATGCAAACATATATCCACCAAAAACAGTAACTATTATTATCAAATAATGGTTCAAACAAAGAGTTGTGAGAGGGTATTTAAGTCAAGTATATGAGAATTTAACAAAAACATCTACTTTGCTCCACATAGGGTTTTCGGCCATTCGAAAATTCTTTTGTGACATGTAAGTGCTTAAAATGATAGTAGAGATGAGCACAAGTGTATGAAAATTAATTCCATGCTCAAAAGACTTTTCTAAATATTTTTCTTAAAAATTTTTAGTTAAAACTATAAACATGCAAAATAAGAAAAGTGGCATGCATGTTGATGAAAAAGATATTTCTGAGGAAATAAAGAGCAAGAGATGAAAGTTATACCTATAGAAGGAAGTGGAATAAGTGTTGTGATTTCATTCATAGTACGAGTCTCTTTTATAGAGAGATTACAATAAAGGCAAACCAAATCAAATCAAATCTCTTCCTATAATTAAGGAAGGAAATAAAACAAAATAAAATCAAAATAATAAAGATAAAATAAAGATAAAATCAAATAGAATCAAAGAGGATAAAATCAGGGGTATTTTCCTGATTCTCCAACACCCCCCTTCAAGTTGGTGCATAGATATCTATCATGCCCAACTTGCTTATCAAGTGCTCAAAATTTGGTTTTGCTAGGCTCTTGGTCAAAATATCAGCAGTTTGTTGGTTAGAAGTCACAAAAGGAAGACAGATAATGCTAGCATCTAATTTTTTTCTTTTATAGAGAGATTACAATAAAGGCAAACCAAATCAAATCAAATCTCTTCCTATAATTAAGGAAGGAAATAAAACAAAATAAAATCAAAATAATAAAGATAAAATAAAGATAAAATCAAATAGAATCAAAGAGGATACAATCAGGGGTATTTTCCTGATTCTCCAACACCCCCCCTTCAAGTTGGTGCATAGATATCTATCATGCCCAACTTGCTTATCAAGTGCTCAAAATTTGGTCTTGCTAGGCTCTTGGTCAAAATATCAGCAGTTTGTTGGTTAGAAGTCACAAAAGAAAGACAGATAATGCTAGCATCTAATTTTTTTTATGAAGTGGCGATCAATCTCAATGTGTTTGGTTCTGTCATGCTGGATGGAATTGTGAGCTACGCTTATTGCTGCTTTGTTGTCACAGTGCAGCTTCAATGGAAGATCAACCTTCATCTTGAGTTCCTCCAAGACTCTATAGATCCACAACCCTTCGCAAATTCCTTGGGCCATTGCTCTAAATTCAGCCTCAGCACTACTTCTAGCAACCACACCTTGTTTCTTGCTTCTCCAAGTTACTAGATTTCCCCACACATAGGTACAATATCCCGAAGTTGATTTTCTGTCGGTGATTGATCCTGCTCAGTCTGCATCAGTAAAGATTTCAACATTTCTCTCACTGGTTTTTCTAAAGTACAATCCTTTCTCAAGATTGCTCTTCAAGTGCCTCAAAATTTTGTAGACTGACTCAAGATGTTCTTCATATGGGGGGTGCATAAACTGGCTTACAACACTCACAGAAAAGGCAATATCAGGTTTGGTATGAGATAGGTAGATTAAATTGCCAACTAATCTCTGATATCTCCCAATATCAACAGGAACATCTCCTTTCTCCCAAAGTTTCACATTTGGGTCCATGGGGGTATCGACTGGTTTGCAATCACTCGTTCCAGTTTCCTTTAAAAGGTCCATAATGTACTTTCGTTGGGAAACCACAATTCCCTTTTTTGATCGAGAAACCTCCACACCAAGAAAATATCTCAATGCTCCTAAATCCTTGACCTCAAATTCTGCTGCCAAATTTTTCTTCAGCCTTCCCATCTCTATTATATCATTCCTAGTAAGAACAATGTCATCAACATAGACAATTAGTGTAGCAATCTTTCCATCAGAAGAAAATTTTGTGAATAGGGTGTGATCGGCTTGTCCTTGACTGTATCCCTGTTTCTTCATGGACTGGGTGAATCTTTCGAACCATGCTCTCGGGGACTGTTTGAGCCCATAGAGCGACTTCTTGAATTTACACACATTTGACCCAAATTTTTCTTCAAATCCAGGAGGCCCATTCATGTATACCTCTTCTTCTAGGTCACCATTAAGGAATGAATTCTTCACATCCAGTTGGTGCAAAGGCCAATCAAAGTTGGCAGCAAGGGATAAGAGAATCCTGACAGTGTTCAATTTTGCCACAGGAGCAAAAGTTTCCGAGTAGTCTATTCTATAAGTCTGAGTGAATCCGTTGGCCACCAAGCGTGCCTTGTACCTTTCTACGGATCCATCTGAATTATACTTCACAGTGAAGACCCATTTGCAACCCACTGTGTTTTTCCCAGCTGGTAAGGTCATAACACTCCAAGTGTTGTTCTTCTCAATAGCTCTCATCTCCTCAAGAACAACTTCCTTCCACTTTTGAATTTTTAGAGCTTCCTGTACATTTTTTGGAACTTGTGTCCTAGACAACTGTGAGGTAAATGCAGCAAAAGAGGAAGACAAATTTGAATATGACATAAATTTAGACCAAGGATGCTTAGTACAAGATCTAATACCTTTTCTAAGCACTATGGGGATGTCTAACTCAACTGATTCATTGTGACAATTTGGTTCAAACGGGGACTTACCTGTATCAGGTTGACTGATTGGATTTTCCCTCGGTTCGGATTCATGACCGTGATGGATAGTTGATTCTTCATTCCTTTTCTTATGGTTTTTTGAAAAAAAGAACTTTCCACACCTTCGGTCACCATCCTTGAACCTGTCAATTTCTTCTTCACAAGAATCATCATGTTGTGGCATTTCGATTAGTTCTTCATTATTATCAATTTCCAAGGATTGCTTGTCAGAGTTTTGATTTAGAGATGTAGACCCAGATTCCACAGGAGCCTTACTCATGATGGGAGTAGGTCCAGATAACGCATCTTGGTCATTTGCTATTGGTGCAGTAGTATAAGTCTCAGAATTGTGTGAATTTTCAGATAAAGTAATGGTTTCAAAAGAATCTTCATGTGAATTCCCCCCTGAAGATGAATGTCCTTCAAAAAATGTTGTTTTTCAAAGAAAGTGGCATCCATTGTTACAATGTTACAAAAATTCTCTTTGATTTTGGATCAAAACACTTGTACCCCTTCTGGGTTGGAGAGTATCCAATAAAAACACATTTTATAGCACGTGGTGCTAGCTTCCCAAGATGCTTATGTTCATGAACAAACACAGTAAAACCAAATATCTTCAAAGGTAAATTGGCTGAAAGACGAGCCATAGGAAAACACTCTTTAAAAATATAAAGGGGAGTTTGAAATTGTAAAACTTTGGACGACATACGATTAATCAAATATGTTGCAATTAAAACATCTTCACCCTACAAGTATTTTGGAACTTTTGTTTCGAAGAGTAAGGCTCTATCCACCTCTAGGAGATGTCTATTCTTTCTCTACGCAATCCCATTCTATTGGGGTTTATTAGCACAAGAACTTTGATGCACAACCCCATTTTCAAGAAAGAAATTCCCCAAAAACATATTAAAATATTCCTTTCCATTATCACTTCTGAAGACTTGAATATTTGTTTGGAATTGATTCTGCACCATTTTAAAGAAATTTCTTACAGCTTGGCCAGCCTCAGATTTTTCCTTTAACAAGTACACCCAACAAAGTCTAGTGTGATCATCGATAAAAGTAATGAACCATTTTTTATTGGAGAGTGTACTGGTCTTATTAGGACCCCAAACATCACTATGAATAATAGAAAATGGTTTTGTTGGCTTATAAGATTGCATAGGAAAAAAAGAGCGACGATGTTTTGCAAATTCGCAAGTTTCACAATGAAATAACGAAGGGTCTTTATTACAAAACAACTTTGGAAATAAATATTTTAGGTACCTAAAACACGGGAGACCTAATCGTAAATGCCATAACATAATATCATTATTGTTATAAGAAATAAAACTAGGTTCAAAGCAGGAACCTATTGTTTGGGATTGTTGTTTTGATCCAAGTCCATCATCAAAGTAATAGAGTCCTCCATTCTCCTTAGAACTGCCAATCATCCTCCCCGAGTTCAAATCCTGAAACACACAATGAGAAGGAAAGAAATCAGTTTGACAGTTTTTATCCCGGGCTAATTTACTGATTGTTAAAAGACTACATGACAAATTTGGTACATGAAGGACATCTTGGAGAGTTATTGTTGGATACAGGACAATGGACCCTTTCCCTGCAATGGCTGATAGAAAGCCATCTGCAATTTTAATTTTATGGTTACCTGAAGAAGGACTATATGAAGAAAAGAAACTAGACTCTCTTGTCATATGATCAGTAGCATCTGAATCAACAATCAAAGTATGGTTGACACTAAGAAGGGTAGTTTTAACAAAGGTACCTTTCTGGGCTATATATGGAGCAGGAAGGAGTTTGAGACTCAAGAAGTTTGTACAGTTGATCTATTTGTTCCTTGGTGAAAGGAATCGAGCTTGAAGAAGACTGCTTCTCTTGATTAGAGGTACTAGCTTGGAATGCTCGATTCTCACCACATGCGCCTATGCCGCTGTTGCCTGGGCCGCCACCGCCACTGCCTGAGCCGCCTCTAGTCATGGTGCTGCTGTCTTCAACGGCGCCTGTAAGGGCATGCTTCCATGAGTTTGGGCGTGCCACCATGGAGAGAAGAAAAGAACTCTAACCTAAAGCTATTGATACCATATAGAAGGCAGTGGAATAATTGTTGTGATTTCATTCATAGTACGGGTCTCTTTTATAGAGAGATTACAATAAAGACAAAACAAATCAAATCTAATCTCTGCCTATAATTAAGGAAGGAAATAAAACAAAACAAAATAAAAATAATAAAGACAAAATAAAGATAAAATCAAATAGAACCAAAGAGGATAAAATCAGGGATATTTTTCTGATTCTCCAACACCCTTAGATGATGAAGAATGAAAAGAAATGATCCACAAGAAGCTTAAAAAAAAGGCTGACAACTTTAAGGATGTAGTGGTATTTTGAGTGTATCTCATGATATACTCATCCAGAAATTATAAACATGGGTTTTTTGGAAAGGTAAGAAAGAAAGGCACAACTTTGTTGTTGAAGGTTTTCCTTGATTCGGAACCTAACAGGGGCGAAAAGGGCCTTCTTTCTGCTGTTCTTGTGTGATACTGAGGATTTTGAACTGTTTGTGTTCTGGTCATATCTCCTAGTATATTTATCCGTTTTTTATGATCTATATCTCGTTGGAAAGAGGAGAGGAACAGAAACAACTTTCATGTAGAAAGTTTTTCATGTTTAAGAACAGAAGAGTGTAAAAATTTTGGTATGAGTTCGGTGAGCAAATGAGTGTGTGAGTGAGTGATTTGGAGAGGAAATGGAGAAAGTGATGAAAGGAGAATAGAAGAGGTATTTATAGAGAAATGAGGGGAGGGGGGGGCACTACTTGGGCAAGAAGGAAGAGTGGGATTTTAAAATTTTTTCATTCAATTTAAAATTAAATGAAGCCAAATTTTTAAATAGAAAAAAAAATGGCTTTCTTGGAAAGTGTAATAAAATGATGAATGACCATAAATAAAAATACTATGCACATCAATCTCAAGTCTATTCTACACATCATGACTCTAAAATTTTGCACCAAAAATTATTTAAAAAAAACTCTCTTTATTTTTATATTTTTTTATGGGTTTCTTGTAAATTGAATGTAATAATTTGATGTAAGGTTATGATGGTGTGATTTGAATGCAACACTATTTAAAATAACATCAAAACTATTCAAAACTGTACCAAAAATAATTTTTATAAATGTTGCTCGTCCCGGTTCTATTAATTTCTTGATCGCAAAATCCGATCGTTAATTTTCCTCCCGAAAATTTCATATCGAAAGAAATAATTTCTAAAATCATGGAATTAGTTAAAACTGAGTTATAAAAATTAAAATGTTATTTTGCGTAAAGAAAATTGTTTTTCGAGTCAGTAGAGTTTTACTGACAGTGAAAAACTCGGACTAGAAACGTCTGAAATTTTCTACCGAAAATTTAACTGCACTTCACTAAAATAAAATAATTCATGAGAATGAAAATTGGTTTATTAAAATAATTCTTAATTGATTATAATAATAAACACTCCATTATCCACATAATCACATATTATATCAAAGCAGAAAAATCGGGGTGTTACACAATTGGAGGAACAAACAGCAGGAACGCAAGCTGAGTCGCGTGACTATCCTGTCCGCGTCGAGCAGCGGCCGGATGACATCCCCGCGGTGGCGACTCGCGGTGGCTACAGGTGGAGGGGCAGTGCCGACTGGAAGAGAAGGAAGGAGGAAGAAGATGAAGTGGGAAGGAAGAAGAAGAGAGGAAAAAAGAATGAAAGAAGAGTGAGGGGGATGTCGCGTGAGAGGGGGAGATAAAAGGCGGAAAAAATTTTGGTTAGTAATAGTAGGTACAAAATGAGTGGTAAATATTATGCCTAAAAATAAACATGTTTTTGGATTTTGGATCTAAAAATAATGGTTGACAATTATATACTTTCAAAATTTAAATTAGAGTTAAAATTGATAGTTGAACTGGTCAACTAAGAAAATTAACAATCCAAAATTTAATCTCCGATTAATTTTAAACCAACATATTTTCAAATATAAAATTAAATAGAGTCAAATAGGAAAATAATTTTCTTTAAATCTTATTATTTAAAATATTTTTCTAAACAAACAATATTAATCACAATAACGTAATATTATTGTCGAGTAAACGTACATACACTATCACAAGGCAGTGCTAACGCACCTAATAAAATAATTTTAAATGAGTAATAAAATTAACCAAACTAAACAACCTAAAAATAAATAAAATAATGCATCCAGATAAATTAATCACTCGATATAAATAATATAACATATATGTAAAAACTGGGACGTTACACCCAATATAATTTTTCATTCCTAATATAAAACCCATATAATTATTTTAAGATTTTATCAATGCATGCTCCCCTAAAAAAATCAATATTTTTATTTTTATTCCTAATGCAAAGCCTATAATTTGTTCCTTCCTAAAACTCATTTTTTTTTACAGGCAAATGTTGGTAGTTAGTTGTTATATTAATTTTTTAACCTTTACCAATGTTTGAAACTTGGACCTCCTACTTCTCCAACTCCTTATACCCTTAGCTCTTTGAGTCCCCCAACCCCCTAAAACGTATTAATCAAGTATAACCCATCAGAGTCATTCTTTTGATTTAAATTCTATTAGATTCAATATAAATAAATTAATTGTACACATATTTTATAAAATTTTAAATTTTAGATTTTCACTGCTAATTTATATTTTATTTAAATTATATCTATATTTAAAAGTATCCATGCAATATATTACTAATTTAGCAGTCAGGTTAAGTATATTAGGGTAGTTTCAATATTGATTATTAAAATTAAATAAACTTATTTATTAATTATTTATTAATTATGGTCATACTAACTAGTGCACTAAGGGTAGTGGAAGAATGCAAAAGAAAAATGTTTTCATTGAAAATACAAGTAGGAGGATGCTAACCAATGTCCTCATGCCATTGATTAAGGAATAAAATGAAGAGATTTTTTGTTAGGAAGTGATGTATTCAAAATTCTAAGATGTGATTATCTTGAGTTTTCTAATGAAAACTTACTTTTATTGGATTCATTAATCAATGCCCTCAAAGCACTGGTTAGTAAGATCTATATAAATATATCACCCATCCAAATATAAATACATCAATGAAAATTTTCTTAATGAAAGACAGAAAATTTATATTGGAGAATGATAGATTCAATATTATTTGTACATTATATATTCAATCTATTGAATATTTAAAAGTTGCATTTTTCAAAAAAATTTTTTATATTCCTTAATTAGTGTCTTAAGAACGTTAATTAACAAGACCCTTTATTAATTATTGAGTTAACACTATTCATGGAGAATATTTTATTATTGTATTTATTTAATGAAAGATAGAAAATTTATATTGGAAAATGATATATTCAATATTTTTTTACATTATATATTCAATATATTGAATATTTAAAAGTTGCACTTTCAAAAAATAAAAGTTTTATATTCCTTAATTAGTGTCTTAAGAATGTTAATTAACAAGACCCTTTATTAATTATTGAGTTAACACTATTCATGGAGAATATTTTATTATTGTATTTATTTAATCAACCAAACAAAACGAGGCGACAATGCAATCAAGAACATATTGAGTGCGATTGTTATTACTTATTTTGCTAAAAACACTTTTTTAACTGAATAATCATTCTTTAAAATTTTTAGTGTGTTTATCTTTGCTTTTGAAAATACTGAAAAGCAGAAAAAAAAATCATTTTCAGGGTTAAAATGAAAAGCAACTTTCATTAGCTTTTGGAAAAAAAATCAGATTTTATAACTAACTACTGTTTAAAAAAAATTATTTTTTTTATAGTAAACGTTATATGCTTTTGCTTTTCTTTAAAATCTCTAAAAACAATCACTAAATTATTTTGTATCAAAATCATTTATTTTTTAATCTTAAAGAAACAAGCTTATTGTCTTTTTTCACATCCATGATTCTCTATCCACTTGAATCCAACTTTAATGACACATTTTTAAATGCAAGAGATTGAAACAATTATAAGACTATAGTTCCTCGTATCTAACTATTTTATACATAGTTCCTTTTTTTTTTTTCTGAAGAGAATTCCTAAAACAACATAAATAAAAAATTATTTTATAAGAGGATTACTTAATTATGTTTAAAATGAAAGTATAAGTGGGTAACCTTTTAATATTATTTTCTTAATTTAAAAGTTTGACTTCTCAAATAATTGTTGTAGTCAAGCCTTTTTTTATAAGAAAAAAATATTATTAAAAAGAGAGTACAAGGGATACTCTAACTTATTTACAATGAATGGATAAAATAACATGCAAAAACATCACAAACAGAAGAATTATCCCAACTATATTGGCACCACTCATGAAGGAATCAACCGATTCAGTTAATTGGTTAATTTAGTTAAAGTAGTTACCTTAGTTAAAATTCAGTTTCTGCTGTATGCTCAATTAGAGCTCAATTAGAGTGTATATATACATGTACAAGCTCACTACTCAGCTCAATGAAAATGAAATCAATTCATTCAATTCTCTCTTAGTTTTCTTACATGGTATCGGTTTCTCTTCTTGATCCTTAAGCTTCTGCAACCAAAACCTCTTCTCCCTCTTCCAAAACTTCTTCTTCTCTGTCAACAATGGCAGATTCTACAACACCTGAAAATCCTCAAGATACAACTAGTCCCTATTACATTCATCCCAATGAAAACCCTTCTTTAGTTTTTGTATCTCCAATTCTTGAAGGCCCTAACTACCATTCTTGGGCTCGAGCAATGCAAATGGCATTGGAAATGAAACGAAAATTCGGCTTCATAGATGGCACGATCAAGAAACCAGCTTCAAATGATGCACTTTTCCAGCATGGAAACTCTGCAACACCTTGCTCATGTCCTGGTAATTTCGGTCTCTTGCACCTGCCATCACTACCAGCATTCTTTGGATTGACAAAGCTTGAGATGTTTAGAAGGAGCTGCACACTTGTTTTTCCCAAGGTGATCTTCTACAAGTTGGTCAATTAAAGAAAGAGCTTTCTTCACTTCACCAAGGTAACATGTCAGTTACTGAATTCTCTACCAAACTCAAGATTCAATGGGATGAAATATGTAATTTTCAAGCAATTCCTGAATGTAAATGCACCACCACTACTACTTGTGGCTGTGAAGCAATTCTAAAAGTGTTTCAACAATATAGAGACAATGATGCAATCTTGTACTTTCTACAAGGATTGAATGAATGTTACTCAGCCACATCAACTCATATCATGATGCTTGACCCCTTGCTCGAATTGCCCAAATTTTTTTCCATGATTGTACAACATGAAAGGCAGCTCAAGATTGCAATACTGCCTAATCCTACTGCATTGGCCATACAAGCTCCTCACAATTAAGGTCAGGGTCATGGTGCATCAGGAGGCAGATTCGGTGGAAGGTTTGGTGGAAATGGAGGAAAATCTAATTCCTCACTACACTGCACACATTGTGGCAGAAATAACCATACAATTGATAACTGTTTTTTCAAGCATGGCTTTCCACCAGGATATATGTCCAAGAAAGCTCAAGCAAAGGCTTCAGCTAATCAGATCATGATTGCTGGCAATCAAGAATGTTCTCAAGGTGTTCTTGGTCTTTCTCAAGCTCAAAATCAAGGTTTACTAGCATTGCTTCCACAATCTTTACCAACTTCAACCTCTCATTCAACAAACCTATTTAGTACACATCATGTTTCCTCTTCTCAAGAGCCACCAGGTAACAAAACCACCACCTGGATCATTGATTCAGGGGCTACTAATCACTTTTCTTCTTCTTTATCTTTCTTTATTAGCTATAGTCATATCCCTTCAATAATCGTGTCACTTCCAAATGGACAACAAACCTGTGCATCAATCTCAGGAACTGTGCATCTTAGTCCATCATTGATTCTCACAAACGTTCTATTCATTCCAAACTTTTCCCTTAATCTAATTTATGTTAATCAGTTAACTAAATCCCTACAATGTAGTTGTTATTTCACTGACACCTCTTGTTTGATTCAGGATCATACTTCCTCGAAGATGATTGGTAGAGCTGAGGTAAAAGAAGGCTTGTATATGTTGATAACTCCCCAACCTTCATCCAATTTTTTTGCTTCAGATGTATATGCTGCTGCAGCCAGCACATCCCCATCCCCTTGTAATTCTCAATTTGATTTGTGGCACTTTCATTTAGGCCACCTTTCTCTTTCTTGTAGTTCATACTTACATAAAGAAAATAACATTCCTGTACCTAGTCATAGGGCTTGTGATACATGTCACTTTTCAAGACAAAAGAGGCTGGCTTTTCCTCTTAGTAATTCTATATCCAAATCTATTTTTGATCTAATACATACTGACATTTGGGGACCTTTTTCAATTCCTTCTTTAAATGGTCACAAGTACTTTTTAACCATTGTAGATGACAAGTCTAGGTACAGTTGGACTATCCTGATGAAGCTAGCCAGAAACTAGAACCCACTTAGTCAATTTCATTACAATGATTGAAACACAATTCCAAACCAAAATTAAAACCATTAGATTAGATAATGGATTGGAATTTGAAATGCCTCAGTTTTACTCATCAAAAGGCATAATCCATCAACACTCATGTGTTGAAACACCCCAACAAAATAGGATAGTGGAACGAAAACACCAACACATTCTCAACATTGCTGGATCACTTATGTTTCAATCTCATCTCCCTCTCCAATTCTGGTCTTATTCAATTCTTCATGTAGTTCATATCATGAATATGCTCCCATCTGTCAAATTAAGACATAAATCTCCTTTCTTCATTCTCAATAACAGTACACCAGATATCTCTAACCTAAGAGTATTTGGCTCATTATGTTACTCTTCTACACTTATTGCCAACAAAACAAAATTTGACTATAAAGCCAGAAAATGTATTCACTTAGGTCATCAAATTGGCACAAAAGGCTTCCTCCTCTTTGATCTAAACTCTAGAGAAATTTTTCTCTCAAGACATGTTGTCTTCTATGAAAATGATCAGCCGCTGGCTCATCTAGTTTTATGGCTAGTATGACCGTGGTTTTGTGCTAATTATATATCGTTTTCGCCCAAATTAGACTTGATTGTCCTTAAGCAACATTTTGAGTCTTTAAAGTATTTTTAGGTTAATTTAGTTGATTTAGAGTCAAATAAAGCACTTACAGCTATTTCCTATTGTTTCATGTTAGAATAAAGCACTTAGAGGCAAAGGAATGAAGAAAATAATGGAAAAATACAATTCTGGAGTTTTCGCCTCGCGAGAGGATGCTCGCCTCGCGATCCCGAAGACCAGCATGAGAAGCAACAGTCACCCTCTCTGGCTCGCCTCGCGAATCATGTTTCACCTCGCTAAAAAGCGACTGTTCATTATATTCGCCTCGCGAAACATGTTTCGCCTCGCGAGCGACCGCAACCCAGAATCTGTATTTATATCTGTTTTGGGGCAGAACTGATCATCTTTTTTTCTCTTCTTCTTTTCTTTTCATAGTGCGGCTACAAGTAGGTTTAGGTTTATGTTTGTAATGGAGAACTAGTCTCCTTTGATTAATCTACTGTGATTCGATTTCCATTATCACTTGAGGTTATGTAATTCCTGTTTTATTTGCTTTTCTCTTTTCAATGCCATGCTATATGTTTATGTTTGTTTAATTCAGGAATTTATAGTGCTGTGTTGATTTATTTCGGTGATGTTATGTTCCTATACTTAATCACGTTTGTTTAATTCACGTGTGTTCGTTCATGTTCGTTTAGTTCATGAGGGCTTAACCCCGTTTGTTTAATTCGGGAATAGGAACATATATCCGTAGTAGCGATTTCGTTTGTTAATTGTTGCTACAACCGGGAGGGGATTAGAATCTGCTTAGGGCTTGGAATTTGCATGAACCAATGATAGTAGGAAATCGAGAACGGTAGATTAATCGTCTTTAGCATATTTGTTAATCTCTTAACTGCTCTGTTTTTATTGCTTTGTTTTCTTTATTTTATTTCAATCCAAAACCCCCCATTTCTGACTTTTTCTGTTAACAACAACCCAAGAGTCCTTGTGAGATGATACTCGAGTTGTCGCTCCCTATCTACATTATTTTGTAAATCGCTCGCTTTTTGGCGAGTGGCGACAGCGCGACCAAAAATTGGCGCCGTTGCCGGGGACTCTTGTTGTTATTAACAGAAAATTAAATTAAAAAAACAAACAAACAAACAAACTTTTTGTATTACTGAATTAGTCTTAGCTGTTTTGTCTGGTTGTTTGTTTCCCATGGATAATCACATATATGGTTATATGCCTAATGTTTATTATGAGCCACCACCATGCTTATATTATTCTAACTCTGCTGGGAGTTATGAGTCTAGTAATGATTTTGGCATGTTTGGAATGAATGAGTATTCTAGCCAACATAGTGGAGGACAGGGCGTTTTGGATGAGATTGCCTCTTTAGTGCGTCAAATGGCAATAAGCCAGCAATATCAGCCTGACCCTACACTAGCCCAACTCAGTTTGGAAGAAATGATACAACAAATGGCCGAGAACAATCAACGGATGGCAGAACAAAATCTTGAATCCCAACAGAGGATAGAAGCTGAATTTTAGAAGATGGCCATTCAAATTGATCACATTGTCTCCACCTCGGCTGCACTGCAAACTCCACATCCCCTTGAGGAACATACAGATTCACAGATAGTTATTCTTGAAGATTCTTCTGATGATAATTTTGATAATGTTTCTGTTGATGAACTGTGTGTTGAATCCCCTGATTCTATCTTTTATAATTCATGTGCTGATTGTACTGACACTGCTTTGTGTATAGCATGTTTTGAAAGGTATGAAGAGCAAAACGTCCATATGGAACAGGAGACATATGAGGATGAGAGCCCTTTTCGGCCAGGAAACATAGAAAATGAGGATCAGGAGGACATCTGCTTCACCGTGCTTGAGGACGATGAAGAACCTTTGGAAGTAGATGATTCAATTAATTCATATGCATGTGTTGGAAGTGATGGAATGGATGAACTGAGTGCTGAATTTCCAGACATTCAGACCTTTTCTGATTCAGTTTATTGTACCATATGTACCGACTCTACTAACACTAACCTTTGTGTGGTGTGTGCTGAGATTTCTGCAGGTTTAGCAGGTGATGGATTTGTTAGCGCAGTAAATGAAGAACATACAGAAAATGAAGCAGCACCGGAGACCCCAGCTACCTGTTTACCACCTCCCCCTGTGGAACCACCGGTGATGGAGTTCAAGCCTCTGGATTTTGCACCATGGCCAGTCCAAGAGGTTGAGCCCCGATTTTATTGGGAGGACTTTATTGAAAAGGATGTCACCATAACTGTCAAGCACTCACCTCCATATCATGGCTGCAAGTTAGGCGACCATGGAACAAGCTTTCGTTCCTTGTCTATAATGTGGGCTTTATGCTGCAAGCCATGGGATCCGGGAGGATCAGACTACACTTTGGGCATTCCGTGGCCACTGTATCACAGACAGTGGGATCCTGGTGGAACCGCCCTCCAATGAGTTTTTCTGAACCTTGCTCTTTTTAATTTTCTTTTCCTTGCTTTATTTCTGTTTTGTTTTCAATAAAGCTCCTGAATAATTTGAGAAGCTCAGGAGTTGTGCTGAGTCTTGTGTTGGCAAGTTTGATTGGTTTTGATTAATTTTGCGTAGATTGATTGCATGACATGTGTTGACTGATTCCCCCTAGGTTGAATTTTTTTTTTGAAAAGTGATCCCCATGTGATTGAAAACTAAACTTTGAGATATTTTGTTATGATGACATGATTTATGATAAGTTTGGGGTGATAGGAAGCACACAATAGGTATAGAATCTCAGTTAAATAATTTTCAAAAATGTCCAGGTGAGGATTTGAGCCTCCAACATGTTTTAAACTGTGTGAAATCACTTTTGAATTGCACTTTCCTGAATTTGCTTGAATCTCTTCTTGGTTTGCATGTTTATATGTTTGAATCAAATGATTTAGGCATTTTCTTTGTAAATAACCACTTGGCCTAAAAATAACCATCCCAATGCATGTTCCCTAGTTAGCCCCTTTGAGCCTAATTAGCCTGTTAATTCTTGATAACCTTATGTTATGAGCCTAAAGTCTGAAAAACCATGTTAACCCGATCTTCGGATTAGGAGAGCATGGATGCTTAGCAAGACAAGGTTTGCAAGAAACTAAGTTTGGGGTGGCTACAAGGATGTGACATGTCATTCTGGGGTGAGAAAAAGAAAAAAAAATATATAATAAAAAGGTTGGAGCCAAAGGCAAAGAAAAAAAAAGGAGAAAAAAAAGGAAAAAAAAAAGAAAAGAAAAAAGAACAAAAAAATGTCAAAAAGGCTATTTGAATAAAAAGGCTGTAGTCACCCAAGGCAAAGGAAAAATGAAAAAAGGAACTTGAGTGGAAATTCAAAGGGTAAAAAGCTCATGCTCTCTTAGTTCCTAGGGACTTCAGCCCAGTACCTTTGTATATCCTACCCTTAGCCAGGCCCCATTACAACCATAAAAGACCTTTTGATGTTGCATGCATGTTTACTGTGGGAATCATTTGGAGATGAAAATCAAATTCATGGGAAGTGTTTCTGAAAAGTGAAATTGAGTGAAATGTTGATTGCCTAGACAAAAACTGAGCGATTGAGTGAAACACTAAATGCCCTTGTGAGGAAGGCAGTTGTTTGAATTTGGTGATCTTCCTCTTGTGTGTAACCTGGATCCCTTGCTTAGATTAATGATTGTTTGAATGATGAAATTCTCAATTGTTCAGAATAAATGATTGTGGGGATTGCTTTGTTTGAAAGGGGGGAACATTGAAAAATATTTTGATAAATTGCTTGAAATTTGTGCAAAGTTGATTAAATCCTAAAGCTTGCCATGTCTTGAGTCTTTTTGAGTTTTTGAGTTTTAGTTTGCTTGGGGACAAGCAAAGTTTAAGTTTGGGGTATTTTGATCAGCCGCTGGCTCATCTAGTTTTATGGCTAGTATGACCGTGGTTTTGTGCTAACTATATATCGTTTTCGCCCAAATTAGACTTGATTGTCCTTAAGCAACATTTTGAGTCTTTAAAGTATTTTTAGGTTAATTTAGTTGATTTAGAGTCAAATAAAGCACTTACATCTATTTCCTATTGTTTCAGGTTAGAATAAAGCACTTAGAGCCAAAGGAATGAAGAAAATAATGGAAAAATGCAATTCTGGAGTTTTTGCCTCGCTAGAGGATTCTCGCCTCGCGAGCCCGAAGACCAGCACGAGAAGCAACAGTCACCCTCTCTGGCTCGCCTCGCGAATCATGTTTCGCCTCGCTAAAAAGCGACTGTTCATTATATTAGCCTCGTGAAACATGTTTCGGCTCGCGAGCGACCGCAACCCAGAATCTGTATTTATATCTGTTTTGGGGCCGAACTGATCATCTTCTTTTCTCTTCTTCTTTTCTTTTCATAGTGCGGCTACAAGTAGGTTTAGGTTTTTGTTTGTAATGGAGAACTAGTCTCCTTTGATTAATCTACTGTGATTCGATTTCCATTATCACTTGAGGTTATGTAATTCCTGTTTTATTTGCTTTTCTCTTTTCAATGCCATGCTATATGTTTTTGTTTGTTTAATTCAGGAGTGTATAGTGTTGTGTTGATTTATTTCGGTGATGTTATGTTCCTATACTTAATCGCGTTTGTTTAATTCGCGTGTGTTCGTTCATGTTCGTTTAGTTCATGAGGGCTTAACCCCGTTTGTTTAATTCGGGAATAGGAACATATATCCGTAGTAGCGATTTCGTTTGTTAATTGTTGCTACAACCGGGAGGGGATTAGAATCTGCTTAGGGCTTGGAATTTGCATGAACCAATGATAGTGGGAAATCGAGAACAGTAGATTAATCGTCTTTAGCATATTTGTTAATCTCTTAACTGCTCTGTTTTTATTGCTTTGTTTTCTTTATTTTATTTCAATCCAAAACCCCCCATTTCTGACTTTTTCTGTTAACAACAACCCAAGAGTCCTTGTGAGACAATACTCGAGTTGTCGCTCCCTATCTACATTATTTTGTAAATCGCTCGCTTTTTGGCGCGTGGCGACAGCACGACCAAAAACATATTTCCCTTTGCCAAACAATTCACTAGCAACTCACAACAAGATCCTTTTCAGCTATCCCTCCCTTCTTACCCTCCAAACAAATATCATAATGATCAAAATTCCACTCAAACCGTTCCACAACAAATAATGCAACCAAATGAAAACAATGTTATCATAGAAGTTGACACTATCACTAATCCTGTTGTGACCACTCAACCAAACACCAATCTCCCCTTTAGACAATCAACCAGAACAAGAAATTGACCAAATTACCTTAGGGAGTATCACTGCAACTTGCTTACTGCTGCTTCATCTCAACCAACATCGTCAGGTAATATCTATCCCCTATCTCAATTTCATTCTTATGACAAACTGTTATCTGCACACACTCACTACATTTGTTCCATTTCTTCTAACCCTAATCCTAAGACCTCCAAACAAGCCATTAAACATGATTGTTGGAAAAAGGCTATGGATCTTGAAATTGAAGCTTTGGAGCACAACGACACTTGGATCATTACTGATTTTCCACAAGGGAAACATCCAATAGGATGCAAATAGGTATTCAGAACCAAGTTCAAAGTAGATGGCAGCATTGAGAGAAATAAAGCACGGCTTGTAGCTAAAGGCTACACTCAACAAGAAGCTGTGGACTACTTTGAAACCTTCTCTCCAATTGTGAAACTCACAACAGTCCGAATTGTTCTTGCATTGGCTGCTGCCAAGCATTGGTATTTACATCAATTGGATGTAAACAATGCTTTCTTGCATGGAGACCTCAATGAAGAAGTCTACATGACCATCCCTCAAAGGTTCCAAACAACCAAACCAAATCAAGTATGCAAACTTGTAAAGTCCATCGATGGCTTAAAGCAGGCCAACAGGCAATGGAACCCCAAACTCACCACTGCACTACTTTCTTTGGGCTATAATCAGTCAAAATCTGATTACTCATTGTTTGTCAAGTGTTTTGGTTCCTTGATCACACTACTACTTGTTCATGTTGATGATGTAGTGCTCACAGGCAATGATCTAAATGAAGTTTCTTCAGTCAAACATTTTCTGGATTCTCAGTTCAAGATAAAAGACCTTGGTTCCTTAAAATTCTTTCTTGGCCTTGAAGTGGCCAGATCAGTACCATCATTTGCTCTGTTATACTCAATGGACGAGGTAGTAGTAGATCCAGCCATTACTATCAAAGCTATTGGACATCAATGGTTAATTGGTTTTGTACTTCTGCATGTTGGGAATAAAAATAGAATAATTATACTTTATAAGTATGCACTTGAGTTTATTGATGATGCTGGATTACTTGGATCCAAACCAGCCACCACACTTATGGGATTTGGACTCAAGCTATCCAAGTCACAAGGTGAACCTCATCATGATCCTACTGCCTACAGAAGACTAGTGGGAAGGCTGCTATTGTAACACCCCAATTTTCACCGCTTTCTAATGTCGGTAATAAATATATAAATGTTTATATTTTTATCCGAGACTTAAAAAATGATTTTGGGTAAACCAATGTCATTTCTATGTCATGCTTTATATCATAAGGTTACAATGAAATTTTGGGTCGAAAATTCAGACGGAACCTAGTCTGCGTTTTCACTGACAATAAACGTTTACTGCTCAGAAAACCTAATTTTAATTCGTGAACGAGATGAATAATGTTTTTATCGTATTTGCTATGATACTGGAAGTTTTGAAAATATTAGCATAAAAATATAATATTATATTTGCTGCGGGTGAAAACGTCGAGATATCTCTAGGAAAACCTGAGTTTGATGAATCAGGGGGTCAGCAACGGAGCTGAGATGACTGATGTGACTAAGATGACAAGCATTTATGATGATCATATCCGAGTCATAATGGCCATAATGGCACATTAATGACATTAGATATTTTTATGTGAAAAAGACCATTTTACCCCTAGTTTCACATGATAATTACAAGCCTTGCCATTGTGATTTTGGACCAAAATACCCCCCAAACCCACGGTTCTCCCTTCACATAACCACACTTAGGCAATTTTTTAACTCACTTATATCATCTTCATGAACCAAAACTCATTTCTCTCAAAAACCCTAATCGGGTAAAAACCGAATCGGGTACGTTTGTGCAGAGAGATATTGGGAAACAGACCGACAAGTCATCTATGATGACTCAAGAAGAATGAATCATCATGGTGAGTCATGGTGATAATTTACTCTAGTCATCATGACGACAAGGAAAATACATAGATATTTTAAACATTAACCTCACCTATGTCTGGTTAAATCTAACCAAGGTTAACTAACCATGATTTGAAACACAAAGATTACAAATAAACCCTAGTTAAGTTATTATTAACTACGGTTAAGCTATTATATTATTTTCTAACTTAAACTTGATCAAATAAACTCAGCCATGGTTCTTTTATCTCATTAAACCACATATTTTCTCCTCACACCCACCTCTAGGCCACACCCATCTCCCACACTTGGACCATTTTCACTCATTTTCCTACTTCATCAACTTCATCATTTTTGTTCCTCCAAAACTTCATGTTCTTCATTTTCTTTCACAAGTTCTTCACTTGTTTTTCATTTGTTCTTCCTTGTTCTTCACTTATTCATCATTTTTCTCTAATTTAGAAACATAACTTCATGATTCTTCCTTCATGAAACTTGTTCCTTAGATCATTGTCATCACTTTAATCCATTTTGTTCTTGAATCCATGAACTTTCAAGTTCATCTTTTCTCTTCCCAAATTGAGGGCCACACCCATACATAACCATCCAAACCATGTTTTGATCTTCTAAGATCATATTCTCACTTATCTAGATGATCTAAACAATTTCTATTTCACATCTCAAGTCATTTCTTCACAAAACACAAAGAACTCCTTAGTGTTCTTGCTAAGATCATCCTTGTTCTTCAAGTTCTTGAACAAATCTTTTTATTCCAAGGTGAGGAATCTCTCCCTAATCTTCGTATCTTCATTAATCATCCATAAAATTCCATTTTGATCAATTATTTCATGAATTTCAATTCTTAGATCTAGAACTTTAAAAATTTCTAGAAAATTGTAGAAAAATCATTTTAATGTGAAATCAATTTCTATGATCTTGTTATGAATTCTATTTTCATCATCTAGAAGCATGAACCCAAAATAAATTTTCTCCCTTTTTTTTTATAAGCATGGCCGAAACCCTAGATTTTGGGTATACATGGGTTTTTGCTTCAAAGTTTGTCAAAATGATCATTGGTTTCAACTTTTAATCCTTATGGTTGTTGAATCCAAGTGATTAGAAAACCAAAAATCAATTTGTAACCAATTTTACTATTAGGGGTTGAAACCCTAAGTTCTTGGTGTAAAGGAATTTTGATTCAACTTTTATCTTGTGACACTTGATTTCATCTCCATACTATCTATGTTTATTGGATCCAAGAGATGGAAATCAAATAAAATTTCTAATCCAAATTTAGTGTCAAGGCCGAAACCCTAACTCATGGAGTTAGATGAGTTTTTGTTCAAAGTTCTTGGTTCATGACCATTGATTAAGTCTCCATCATGTTTAAGAATCATAAATCCATAATTAGAAATTTTTAACATCCTTAGTCTAATGATTTAGTGAAGGCTGAACCATAAACCTTATGAACTAAACAAGTTTAGTTTGATTTTGTTAATTTTTTTGTTATGATTTGTATGAAGGATCAATTTGGGTTTAGTTGATCTGAGCGGTACGAAGGAAACCGGATCCAAATCGGGAAATCATTTGTGAAACAAACACTTGAATCTTCAAAAGGTTAGGGGAGTTTGCCTGAGGAGTTTAAGATGATTCCATGCTGTTTTAGAGTTGTTTGTAAATTATCTGTGGTGTTTCTCTGTGATTTTGAATCGTTTATTGTTTAATTGATTATATGCTTACTTGATTATTTGTGATATATTGATTTACATTATTATAATTGGAGTGTTAAATTATAATTTTGATGCATGCCATAATTTGGATGTATGCCATGCTATACTGTGATGAAATTATCTGTTGTTGAGTGATGGATTGAGAAACCTGACATTGGTCAATGTTCAATTTAATTTGAGGATAAAAGCTTAATAAGCTTAAATAATTAATCAAAGTGATTAATTTGTGGAATTTTGAGAAAAAGTGGAAAAATATTATTTTAATAATATTTTTGTAAAAATTGGGTCAATAAGTGACAGTAAGGGCGAAACTGTGAAAATTTTTCATAGGCCCTAGTTTTTCCAAAATAAATTCAATTTTATTATAAAATGTCATTTAAAGTGATTAAGTTATGAAAATAATGTTATATAGCCGTCTGATAAGCCTCTGGTTATCTAGTTTTATAACTAGTAAGACCATGGCTTTTGTTCTAATTATTCGAGTTCAATCTCGTTTTTTGCCCAAATTTGGATTTAATTGTCCTCAAGAAACATTTTGAGTTTCTTAGGTAGTTTTAGGATATTTTAGTTAAACCTGAGTCAAATAAAGCATTCACTTCTATTTCATGTTTTCAGGTTAAGGAGAAGGGCAAAAAGGGAAGGACACTTGAAGCAGAAGCCATCACGGCCAGGCCGTGACACTGGTCACGACCGTGATGAGCTACCCATGGAAGTCAGAAAGCATCACGGCCAGCCCGTGATGCCCATCACGGGCGTGACGAGAAGACCCTAGAGGACAGAGACCATCACGGCCTAGCCGTGATGAAGGTCACGGCCGTGGCAGATGAGCAACCATAGTCAGAATGCATCACGGCCGTGTTGGGCTAGAATTTGAAAGCACGCCCATTCTAGAATGCATCACGGCCGTGATGCGTGGCCAACCTATATAAGGAGCGCAGAACAGACAGAAAAGGATCGAATTTTCATTGTTTACATTATATTTCTAGGTTTTTGTTATGTCTTTGATGAAGAACTAATTCTCACAGATTGGTCTGCTGTAATCGGTCTCCGCCGACACTTGAGGTTCTATAATTCCCGGATTAATTTGCTTCTCCCTTTCAATATTATTCTATATTCCTCGTTTGCTTAATTCAAGTTGTGTAGAACAAGTATTGATTTATTTCGATGATTCTATGTTCCTATACTTAATCGCGTTTGCTTAATTCACGTGTGTTCAATCATGTTTGCTTAATTCACGAGAGCTTCATCCGTTTTCTTAATTCGGAATTAGAAACATATATCTCGTAGCGTCAATTTCGCTTGTTAATTGCTGCTGCAATCGAAAAGGGATTAGAATCTGCTTAAGGCATGGGAATTATATGAATCAATGATAGTGGGAAACCGAAAACAGTAGATTAATCGTCTTAATTATTGATAATCACTCAATTGCTCTGTTTTCTCAATCAATTTCCAATTCAAACCCCCAAAAAAAAAAAAAAACTGATTAATAGGTCAGTAACAATACAAGAGTCCTTGAGAGACGATACTCGAGTTATCGCGTCCTGACTGCACTTTTCCAATCACTCGCTTTTTGACCCATGTGCGACAGCGGATCAAATTGGCACCGTTGTCGGGGACTCTTGTTTGTTATTTTCATATTTTTCGTTTTTCTGCTGAGTTAGTTCTGGCTACTAGGTCTGCTCATTCTGATTTGTGTGATTTTGATCCTGAAATTGAGAGAACTTTGCACACACGCCGTAGAGCAATTCAGGCTAGCACCAGTAGTAATTCTGATTTTGTACTTGCTTTTGATAACATGGCTGATCAAAGAACATTAAGACAGCTTGTTGCTCCTGATGTTAATTACAATGGTTTATGCATTGAATATGTTGATGCCGCTGCTCCTTTTGAATTGAAATCTGGTTTAATACACTTGTTGCCAAGGTTTAGTGGTCTTGCAGGTGAGGATCCGCATAAGCATCTGAAAGAATTCCAGGTCGTTTGCTTTACACCTTTGAGACCTGAAGGAATAACAGAAGATCATATCAAGATGAGAGCCTTCCCATTCTCACTTCAAGGTGCTGCGAAGGATTGGCTGTACTATCTTGAGCCAAATTCTGTTTCAACCTGGAACGATTTGAAGAAAGTCTTCCTAGAGAGATACTTTCCTGCCTCCAGAGCTGTATCAATCAGAAAGGAGATATGTGGTATTAGACAAGGCAATGAATCATTGGCTGAGTATTGGGAGAGATTCAAGAAGTTGGTGTGCAGTTGTCCTCAACACCAGATTTTCGAGCAACTGCTTATTCAGTACTTTTATGAGGGGTTGCTACCGATGGATAGAAACATCTTAGATGCCGCTAGCGGGGGAGCACTTGTTGATAAGACTCCAGCTGCTGCCAAGCAATTGATTGAGGACATGTCACTCAACTCCCAACAATTCACAACTAGAAGCAATTCTGTCGAAACAAGGGGTGTGAATGAGATCCATGGTTCTTCCTCCAACAAGGCCCTTGAAACCAGACTTGATGAGCTTACTTCTCTAGTGAAACAGTTGGCAGTGGATAAAGTTCAAACAACGAGGTTGTGTGGTATTTGTACTTCTCCTGAGCACCTTACCGATGCATGTCCGATTCTGAAAGATGAGTCGGTCACTGATTTTCCTCAAGCATACGCAGCCAATATTTACCATCAAGGCAACAATCAGAACATGTACAACATTCCTGACATTTCCACTAATAAGTACCACCCCAACTGGAGAAACCATCCGAACCTTCGGTATGGAAACTCATCTGCACAACAACAACATCTGATGTTACTGCTAGCACCACCACATAACTCTCCTCAATTGACCACCTCTGCACCTTCCGGACCTTCACTAGAGGACCTTGTCAAGCAAATGGCTGCACAAAATCTCCAGTTTCAGCAACGAACGGATTCTAGTATTCATGCTTTGCAAACACAGATTGGACAGCTTGCCACTTCGATGAATGCCATGCAGCAAGCTCAGGGATCGAATCAACTACCTGCCTAAATAGTAGTGAATCATAATGTCCCTAATCCTAATGTGAGTGCAATTACTTTGAGATCCGGGAAGATTGCAGAACCAGCCCCTGAAAAGAATAAAGTTGTTGAGGTAACACCCGAACCTCCTGTTGTTATTGAGGCTGAAAAAGAGTATGTGCCACCAATCCCCTTCCCACAAAGAGTGTAGAAAAATAAAAAGATTGATGAGGAAGACAAGGAGAGAGAAATTCTGGATGTGTTCAGAAAAGTGGCGGTAAACATCCCACTTCTTGATGTGATTAAGCAGGTTCCAAAATATGCCAAGTTTCTGAAGGATTTGTGCACACACAAGAGGAGGTTGAAAGGAAATGAGAGAGTCAACTTAGGACGAAATGTTTCAGCCCTCATTCAACCTAAACCTGCACCTGAGAAAGTTACAGTTTCAGCCCTCAGTTAGGTAATGCCACAGAAATGCAAGGACCCGGGAACTTTTGCTATTCCTTGCACCATTGGGGACAGTAAATTCGACAATTGCATGTTGGATTTGGGAGCTTCTAAAAATGTCATGCCTACTTCTGTTTTCAACAACCTTGATCTTGGTCCTTTACAACATACAGGTCTTACTATTCAGTTGACAAACAGGACCAATGCTCGCCCCATTGGAGTGGTAGAAGATGTGCTGGTACAAGTTAATGACTTGATTTTCCCTGCTGATTTTTACACCCTGGACATGGCAGGGGAAACAAATTCAAGCAGATCACCAATCATTCTGGGCAGACAGTTCATGAAAACGGCGAAGACAAATATTGATGTTCACGATGGAACCATGTCCATGGAATTTGGTGACATTGTTGCAAAATTCAACATTTTCGATGCTATGAAGCATCCCTTGGAAGAGCATTCTATTTTCCAAATAGAATTGCTCTCTGAAATTGTTAAGGACACTTATCACGATTTGGTTGCAGCTGCTGAATTTCCATCTTTTTCTGATTTTGATGATGTTTACTCATGTGCTGACTACACTGACACTGACCCTTGTGTTGTTTGTGCTGAGATTGATGCTGCCATGCAGGGTGACAGTGTAGATGAAGCTATTTGTTCAGCCGAAGTTCTTGACAGCACGACTGGCCCAAACATACCATCTATTGAGCAGCCACCCTCCTTGGAGCTTAAGCCACTTCCTGGAAATCTGAAGTATGCTTACTTAGAGAGGAATGAAAAACTTCTGGTTAAAATTTCCTCTAACCTTGATTCTGATCAGGAAACCAAGCTCTTTGAGGTTTTGAAGAAGCATAAGAAGGTGATTGGGTGGACCTTGGCCGATATACCAGGCATTAGCCCCTCCAGGTGTATGCATATGATTCTGTTGGAGGATGGGGCTAAAACAGTTAGGCAGCCCCAGAGGCGGCTCAATCCCTTGATTCTTGATGTTGTGAAGAAGGAGGTAACAAAACTCTTGCATGCGGGTATCATATATCCTATCTCTGACAGTAATTGGGTAAGACCAGTGCAAGTTGTACCCAAGAAATCTGGACTCACAGTGGTGAAAAATGAAAACAATGAACTTGTCCCCACTAGAGTCCAGAATAGCTGGAGAGTTTGCATTGATTACAAGAGGTTGAACCAGGCTACTAGAAAGGATCACTTTCCTTTTCCGTTCATCGATCAGATGCTTGAACGGCTAGCTGGTAAATCACACTATTGTTTTCTTGATGCTTTTTCAGGTTACCTTTATATCCACATTGCACAAGAGAATCAAGAGAAAACAACCTTCACGTGCCCCTTCGGCACGTTTGCTTACAGGAGGATGCCATTCGGTCTTTGCAATGCCCCTGGCACATTCCAGAGATGCATGATTAGTATTTTTACTAAGTATATTGAGAATTGCATGGAAGTGTTCATGGATGATTTTACTGTTTATGGTCACATCATTTGATGCATGCTTGAATAGTTTGAACCTTGTTTTGGAAAGATGCATTGAAACTGACCTTGTTTTGAACTATGAAAAATGCCATTTTATGGTTGAACAGGGAATTGTTTTGGGGCATATTATTTATGAAAAGGGTATTTCAGTAGATCCTGCTAAGATTGATATGATTTCTACACTGCCTTACCCATCTCGCGTTCGCGAGATTCGTTCTTTTCTTGGTCATGCAGGTTTTTACAGGCGCTTCATAAAGGATTTCAGCAAGATAGCCCTTCCTCTGTCAAACTTGTTGAAAAAAGATGTCATTTTCAACTTTGATGACAACTGCAAGAAGGCGTTTGATTTCTTGAAGAAGGCATTGACCTCTACTCCCATCATCCAGCCTCCTGACTGGACCCTCCCCTTTGAGATTATGTGTGATGCCTCTAACTATGCTGTGGGGGCGGTCCTTGCACAAAGGGTGGGCAAGGCTGCCCATGTTATATATTATGCTTCTAGGACTTTAGACGCTGCGCAGGCTAATTCCACTACTACTGAAAAGGAACTTCTAGCTATTGTTTTTGCTCTTGATAAATTCAGATCATATTTGCTAGGTTCCAAGGTTGTTGTTTTCACTGATCATGCAGCTTTAAAGTACTTGTTGAAGAAACCGGAAGCAAAACCGAGAATGATTCGGTGGATGTTGTTGCTTCAAGAGTTCAGTGTGGAGATTAAAGATAAGAGTGGAGCTGAGAATTTAGTAGCTGATCACTTGAGCAGAATAGAGAGGGATGAGGATCCTTCCCCCATTCAGGATGACTTTCCTGATGAGCAGCTTTCACAGTTACATGGGGTAACTCCTTGGTTTGCTGATATTGTTAACTATCTTGTTGCTGGTGTTTTTCCGATAGGTGCAACTAGGGCACAAATTCACAAACTCAAGAGTGATTCCAAATATTATGTTTGGGATGATCCATATCTTTGGAAATTTGGTAGTGATTAGGTAATTAGGAGATGTGTCCCCGACTATGAGATTGAATCTATTTTGCATTTTTCTCATGCTTCTCAAGTAGGGGGACATTTTGGGCCACAAAGGACTGCAAGAAAAGTCCTAGACTCGGGATTTTATTGGCCCACCATTTTTAAGGATGCTTATGAGATTTACCGCACTTGTAAAGAGTGCCAGATAGCAGGCACAACCATCACTTGTAAGAGTGAAATGCCTCAGCAACCCATGCTTTTCTGTGAGGTGTTTGATGTGTGGGGAATTGACTTTATGAGTCCTTTCCCTGCATCTTTTGGTTTTCTCTATATCCTGCTTGCTGTTGATTATTTTTCAAAGTGGGTGGAAGCCATCCCCACTAGGACTAATGATTCTAGAGTTGTTGCAAATTTTGTCAGGTCCAATATTTTCTGCAGGTTTGGAATACCTCGTGCTATCATAAGTGACCAAGGCACTCATTTCTGTAACCGCACCATGGAAGCTTTACTCCGGAAGTATGGAGTTGTGCACAAGGTCTACTGCATATCATCCCCATACTAATGGGCAGACTGAGATCTCAAACAGAGAGATCAAACAGATCCTAGAGAAAGTGGTGCGGCCAAATAGGAAGGACTGGAGCCGCCGTCTGGAAGACGCACTTTGGGCTCAAAGAACAGCTTTCAAGACACCAATAGGGATGTCTCCCTATAGACTTGTGTTCGGTAAGGCATGTCATCTTCCTGTAGAGATTGAGCACCGTGCTTATTGGGCGGTCAGAAGCTGTAATTTGGAAATGCAAAAGGCAGGCATTGAAAGAAAACTCCAATTACAGCAGCTTGAAGAGCTTAGGCTAGAAGCCTATGAAAGCTCTCGAATTTATAAAGAGAAAGCTAAGCACTTCCATGATAAAATGATTTCCAGGAAGGAATTCTCTGTGGGCCAACAGGTTTTATTGTTTAACTCCCGCCTAAGAGTGATGGCTGGGAAACTTCGATCCAAGTGGATTGGCCAATTTGTTGTTACTAATGTTTTCCCTCATGGTGCAGTAGAGATTAAAAGTGAAGGTACCAACAAGGTTTTTAAGGTTAATGGGCAGCGCTTGAAGCTATTCCATGAGAGCTCGGTGCCTGAAGATACTACCGTAGAGGAGCTTTCCTTGGAAGCGCCCACCTACACTGCAACTTGATTAGGGAGAACTTTCTCCTTTCCCTCACTCTTATTTTATATTTCTGTTCTTTCATTGAGGACAATGTATGGCTTAAGTGTGGGGGAGGGAACCAATTGTTTTTTTTGTTTTGTTTTCCTTGTTTGTGTGCTCTGTGTCGTATGTGTGTGAGTCTTGTGTCGGCAAGATTGAATGGATTCTAATTAAATCTAGCATAGATGGATTGCATGATATTTGTTGACTGTTAATGACTTTCCCCTAGGTTTTGAAAACTGAAAATTGACCCCCATGTGAAAAATTGAAAAATTAAACTTTGAGATATTTTGTTGTGATTACATGATTTATGATAAGTTTGGGGTGAAGGGGTGCACACACTAGGAATTGTATCTTGGTCAAACAATTTGCGAAAAATGTCCAGGTGAGGATTTGAGCCTCTAACATGTTTTTAATTGTGTGAATCATGTTTAAGTTGTACTTTCCCGATTTTGCTTGAATCTCTTCATGGTTTGCATGTTTATATGGTTGCATCAAATGATTTAGGCAATTTTCTTTGAAATAGCTACTTGGCCTAAAAGAACCATCCCTAATGCATGTTCCCTAGTTAGCCACATTGAGCCTAATTAGCCTCTATTTCTTGATGACCCTATGTTATAAGCCAAAAATCTGGAAAAAAAACCATGTTAACCCAATCTTAGGATTAGGAGAGCATGGAAGCTTAGCAAGAGAAGGGTTGTAAGAAAGTAAGTTTGGGGTGGCTACAAGGTTTGATATGTCATTCTGGGTTGAGAAAAATAAAAATAAAGGTTGAAGCCAAAGGCAAGAATAAAAAAAAAATTGCCGAAAGAAGAGGGGCAAAACAGAAAAAAAATGGTATCAAAGGAAAAGGTTGTAGTCACCCAAAGTAAAAAGAAAAATGGAAAAAGGAATTTGAGTGGAAATTTAATGTGTCGAAATTTTCATGCTCTCTTAATTCCTAGGGATGTAAAGCCTAGTACCTTTGAATATCCTACCCTTAGCCAGGCCCCATTACAACCTTTAAAAGACCTTTTGATGTTGCATGCATGTTTTCGTGGGAACTTTGTTTGAGATGAAAATCAAATTCATGGGAAGTGCTCTTGAAATGTGAAATTGAGTGAAAAGTTGATAGCCTAGACAAATTGAGCGAATGAGTGAAATCCTAAATGCCCTTGTGAGGAAAGCAATTGTTTGAAATTGGTGATCTCCCTTTTGTGTGTAACTTGGATCCTCAACTTAGATTAATGATTGCATGAATGATGGAATTCTCAATTGTTTAAAGTAGATGAATGTGGGGATTACATTGTTGCAAGGGGGGAAAGCATTGAAGAAAAATTGTTTTGTTAAGATTGCATGAAATTTGTGCGAAATTGGTTGAATCCTTTAAGCTTGCCAAGTTTGAGTCTTTTTGAGTTTTAGTTTGCTTGGGGACAAGCAAGGTTTAAATTTGGGGTATTTTGATAAGCCTCTGGTTATCTAGTTTTATAACTAGTAAGACCATGACTTTTGTGCTAATTATTCGAGTTCAATCTCGTTTTTCGCCCAAATTTGGATTTAATTGTCCTCAAGCAACATTTTGAGTTTCTTAGGTATTTTTAGGATATTTTAGTTAAATTTGAGTCAAATAAAGCATTCACTGCTATTTCATGTTTTCAGGTTAAGGAGAATAGCAAAAAGGGAAGGACACTTGAAGCAGAAGCCATCACGGCCAGGCCGTGACACTGGTCACGACCGTGATGAGCTACCCATGGAAGTCAGAAAGCATCACGGCCAGCCCGTGATGCCCATCACGGGCGTGACGAGAAGACCCTAGAGGACAGAGACCATCACGGCCTAGCCGTGATGAAGGTCACGGCCGTGGCAGATGAGCAACCATAGTCAGAATGCATCACGGCCTGGCCGTGATAGGCATCACGGCCGTGACAGGCTAGAATTTGAAAGCGCGCCCATTCCAGAATGCATCACGGCCGTGACGCGTGGCCAACCTATATAAGGAGCGCAGAAGAGACAGAAAAGGATAGAATTTTCATTGTTTACATTATATTTCTTGGTTTTTGTTATGTCTTTGATGAAGAGCTAATTCCCAGAGATTGGTCTGCTGTAATCGGTCTCCGCCGACACTTGAGGTTCTATAATTCCCGGATTAATTTTCTTCTCCCTTTCAATATTATTCTATATTCCTCGTTTACTTAATTCAAGTTGTGTAGAACACGTATTGATTTATTTCGATGATTCTATGTTCCTATACTTAATCGCGTTTGTTTAATTCGCGTGTGTTCAATCGTGTTTGCTTAATTCTCGAGAGCTTCATCCGTTTGCTTAATTCGGAATTAGAAACATATATCTCGTAGCGTCAATTTCGCTTGTTAATTGCTGCTGCAATCGAAAAGGGATTAGAATCTGCTTAGGGCATGAGAATTATATGAATCAATGATGGTGGGAAATCGAAAACAGTAGATTAATCGTCTTAATTATTGATAATCACTCAATTGCTCTGTTTTCTCAATCAATTTCCAATTCAACCCCCCCCCCCCCAAAAAAAACTGATTAATAGGTCAATAACAATACAAGAGTCCTTGAGAGACGATACTCGAGTTGTCATGCCCTGACTGTACTTTTTCCAATCACTCGCTTTTTGACCCGTGTGCGACAGCGGATCACCGTCAAAACAATTACTTATGACAGAAAAGTCATTTAAGTTATAAAAAGTTTTTTGTGAAAACTTTTGAGAAAAAGATTTTTATTTTATTATTATAAATATTATGTAGAAAGGACTTTTTAAAAGTTGATGTTTATTGAGAACGATATGAAGTAATTGGAAAGAAAAGAATTTATCTATTATTTTCATGTTTTATCAACGTTTTTAACAGAAAAGAATTTCTGTAAGAGAATTTTATTCAGTGAAATTATTCTATTAAACTTGGATAAGTATTCAGAGGTTTAGTTTTGTATTTGTTTTTTAGTGAGCGAAATGTTTTAAAAAGGATAAAAGAACCTAGGGACCGAGATGTCGGGGTTCTAGTGTCTGTGGACACGTAGATCAGGGATCTGTGTCATTGGACTGAGTGTCCTGTAAAGGTTTTATGGGCTGTGTGTCCTAAATTTGATATGGAAAATGTGAGTTCCATATCCGCAAGCTTAAGACTGGTGCATCAGTTTAGTGCTTTGCGATTGAACACTCGGACTGTGTCCTATGTTTGTTTAAAGTGAAAAAGTCTTAATATAAAATTAAGCATGGTTGTGATCTTTGGGCTTCGACAAGGAATGATTATTACGACAAAGAAAACGAAATGAGAATAAAAGTTTTTCTCATGCATTTTTGGCAGATGTGCCATGTGTTATGATCATTGAGTCCTGAGTGGATCAATGTATCTTTGATGGACTATGTTTCCATTTGATCATTGGATTCTGAGTGAGCCAATGTATCTTTAACGGACTTTGTTTCTAATTTAATGAGATCACTATTAAGGTTCTGAGTGATGCAATAGGTTATGGACAATAAACTCCATTGATCGCAGTAACTATTGTGTTCTGTGTGGACCAATGAGTTACATTTTTGAACAATAACATACTGAGTGATGACCAGTGTGTTATGTGTTCTTTTGGACATTGTTTTATTTCATTTTTACAATGGGCCATGTAAAGAGCTTGATCTTCTCAAAACGAAACAGAAAGTTGTGGGATCTCCGGAGATTAGGTATTAAATTAGAGCCTGAATATTGAAGTGTCATGTATTTTTATAAAATGATGATGAATGTCGGGTATGAAACCCTTTGATAAAATTATCATGCTGTTTGGATAATTTTTGTATGCTGTGAATATCTGGTATATGTTGTTTTGTGTGTCGCGCATGTGGTTGTCTTATCAAAACTCATATATTGGGATCTCACCCTTGCATATTTGTTTGTGGTTTTCTCTACTCTGTGTGTGTGTGTCTATATATATATATATATATATATATATATATATATATATATATATATATATATATATATATATATATATATATATATATATATATATGAGTATAGATGAATTCCGAGGAGATGAATCTGTTGTACTCGAGGATCAGATCCTTGACCTGTGTAAATGCTGATGATGGTGAGGCTTGGGTGATCAACATGGGAGCTAGGAGTGCCACTTACACCGGACTAGTTTGTATCATTGAAGGTACTAATTCAAGACCTACATCATGTACGTATCAGACTTTGACCGTGGAGTTACATTTACTACCTCTCTGGTTACTTACAGGTTTTCTTGTAGATTAGGAACGTATATGTCCTGACACTTCCATAGTTCCGGGAGTAGAGGTATCCTCACCGGATATTTCGATAGTTTGGGAGAACCATTGTGGTCTTCCCAACAATGATTACTAGTATTGACCAGCTGTAGGACTTTTGGTATTTATTAGTATGTACAATTGGCTACTGAGAGCCATCCTTGTTGGGTTGTGGTGTCAAACTACCACTACGTTGTAGTTATGTCTTTATATTCTTGTATTATGACTTTGAGAGATGACCTATTTTGTGAAGGTCTAAGTGTAAAACTCTTATGATACTTATGTACATTATGTTAATAGTGTTGGATTGTATGTGGAGTAAAAGAAAAAGAAAAAAATTTATCACTAATTTTGAAAGGGATAAGTAACTAGAAAATTATATTTTCAGAAAGCAACCAGGAACATTTTATTGAGTGTATTTCCGCAACAAGTTACTTAAATGTGATACCCTGGGAAGGGGGTGTCGCTGCTATACTTGACCACCACAAGACTAGACATCTGCTTCGCTGTACACCAGCTAAGTCAGTTCATGTCTAATCTAATGCATGATCATCACTTAGCTGCCACTCGAGTCCTCAGATACCTCAAGAGCTCTCGAGGCCAGGGATTATTTTTCTCATCAAACACAAACCCGAAGCTTACTGCATTCAGTGACTCGGATTGGGCCTCATGTCCTGACTGTGGAGGATCAATAACAGGCTTCTCCATCTTCTTAGGGCCCTCTCTAATCTCATGGAAGTCAAAGAAACAATAAACAATTTCCAGGTCCTCATCAGAAGCTGAGTATAGGGCCTTAGCTTCTGCCACATGTGAAATTCAATGGCTCATATACCTGCTTTCTGATATGCATATTCCCACCTCCTTTCTAGTGACACTATTTTGTGACAACAGATCAGCTATACACATAGCCATCAACCCAATCTTCCATGAAAGAACCAAACACATTGAACTACACTATCACCTAGTTCGAGACAAAGTCAAATCAGGCACCATTCATCTTATACCAATCTCCTCCACTGATCAAATTGCAGACATACACACCAAAGCCTTGGAACCAGCTCATTTTCAGACACTTTTATCCAAGCTGAGCATGAAAGACATTTATGCTCCAGCTTGCGGGGGGATGAAGGAATCAACTGATTCAATTAATTAGTTAATTCAGTTAAAGTAAAGTTAAAGTAGTTAGCTTAGTTAGTTAAAATTCAGTTTCTGCTGTATGCTCAATTAGAGCTCAATTAGAGTGTATATATACATGTACAAGCTCACTACTCAACTCAATGAAAATGAAACCAATTCATTCAATTCACTCTTAGTTTTCTTACAACTCACCCCAACAATCATTTGTAGCACGCTAAAAAAATAAATAAATAAACAAATACATAACAACAACCCAACTAGCTAAGCCAAAAGCTGTACAGAACCGAAGCTAGTCCTAAGCACTTGAACTTTGCTCCAAGCTCTAACTAATTGATCAAAGCAAAAGTGTGGCCTGCGCAAATGTGATTCAGTAAAATATATGTGATTTGAGTTGGATAAAAAAGGAGGCAGCAAATACCACTTTAAAAATATTTAACCCACGAAAAATGTCTAGTAGACCAAAACAGAGAAGTAATATGAGACAGAAACCAGCCAAAACCGATGACAAATATATAGCAGCGCAAAAAGGACTACCAGCCAAAAGCACCAGGCGCAGATGGAAATAGAGCAAAGGAAGAAAATTCAACTGCTCATACATTATATTGGATTGATTCACCAATCAGAGAACTTCTTGATGAACCTTTTCCCCTCTTATTAATGAACCAACTCCACGATAAAACCTTAATCTGAGCAATCAATGCTGTCAAATCAAATGTGTCACCGTGAAAAATGATTTTATTGCGCAGCAACCACAAACACCAACAAACTGCATGCCAGATTAAAGATTTAAACTTACTAGACCGTTTTCCTTTATAACAAAGCACATGTTGAGCCAAGTGTTGTGAAGCTGAATTTGAAAGTACCATCGAGAAGTCCATCCAGCCATAAATAAGAGACCACACTTTATATGAAATGTGACATGAAAAGAACAAATGATTGCAGTCTTCTGGGTGAGAGAAGCAAAAAACACAACAAATTCCCTGAGCAGCAGAAACAACCCCACGTTGGTTCTGTTGTAAACGAGTTGGAAGATGGTCCTGCATTAATCTCCATGAAAACACCAACTGTTAGGATATGTTAAGTTTGTATCAGTTATAAAATCAGTTATTTTATTTTGTTAGAAAAGATACAAGTCAGTTAGTTAGTTGCTCTAGCTCTCTTGTATAAAAGATGTAACACTCCCAAATTATCAAATGAGAAATTGGTTGATTCATTTCCAATATGGTATCATCAGTAACACTCCTTGTTTAAACATGTTTTATTTATGCGTTTGTGAACTAGTTCATGTAGGACTTTTCTACCCATGGACGAACGTTTTATTTTATCCAGCATTTTCACGGTTAATCTTTATTAGTTGCTTATCTTAAAGTGCTTATAACATGTGGGGTAGAAGGGTGTCACATTTAGTGGTATCAGAGCAGTTTGACCTTGTTCGGATGTGGTATGAGTCTGTTGTGAGTCTGTTGTGTGCTCTAGTTAGAATTGTCTATGCTTGTTATAGACAATGAAGCTTTAGGTTAGTTGCCTGTAGTTATTACCCGCTTAAGTTTCTGTATCTAAGAGTTGCGTTGGACGTGTTCAGGAACTAATGGTCGACAGAGGACGCAACGATCAAGCGATTGCGGACGCATTGGCACTTCTGGCCAATGCTATCGGACAAGTCAACCATAACAATAACAATAGTGGGCCAGCTGAGTTCCAGGGATTGGACAAGTTTTAGAGGAACAACCCTCCGTCGTTCAAGGGAGCGTATGATCCAGAAGGAGCTTTGCTGTAGTTGAGGGAGACCGAGAAGATCTTCCGAGCAATGGATTGCAACAACCAGCAGAAGCTCATCTTTGCTACCTTCATGTTGACCGAGGAGGCTGAGCATTGGTGGGACAACTACCGACAGAGGATACAGGCTGAGGGCACAACGGTTACATGGGCTGTGTTCAGGTAGAGGTTTCTGGAGAAGTACTTTCAGGCATATATCAGGGACAAGAAAGAGATGGTGTTCTTGTCCTTGCGGCATCGTTCGTTGTCAGTTGGCGAGTATGCAGTCAAGTTTGAGGAGCTGGCGAGGTACTACACTCCTTATCAGCATGAGACAGATGACCGCTCCAAGTGCGTCAAATTCGAAGCTGGACTCCGACCTGAGATCAAGCATGCCATCAGCTACCAGGAGATCAGAGTCTTCCCAATTCTGGTCAACAAGTGTCGGATTTATGAGGATGCTAGTCAGTTCAGAGTTGCCAAGGGATCGGATAGTCAAAGTGGCAAGAGGACCGATCAAAGAGACAAGGGTAAGCAGCGGTATGCTCCAACCGGAAAGGACTTCAAGCAGGGTGGCAGGAAGCCACAGTTTCAGCAAGATAGGTTTAAGGGCGGATTCTCTAATGCCCCCAAGACTATGAGGTGTGGTAAGTACGGAGCACAGGATCACTACACATCCCAGTGCAAGGAATCAGTTGTGATATGCTTCAGGTGTGGCAAGTCAGGTCATATCAGGCGTGAGTGTGAGGGAGCCAAAGCCGAGCCTCCCAGCACTAGCAAGAATCAGAAGTCTCAGGCCAACAGACTGAAGACCACTGGAAGAGTCTTTACTCTTAGTGGAGCTGAAGCCTTCGAGTCTGATGACTTGATCCAAGGTACATGTTTTATTGATGGAACTTGATTGACTGTATTGTATGATTCGGGTGCTACTCACTCGTTTATATCGCATGATAGGGTCAAGAGTCTTAAATTGCATGTTACCTTTCTTGAGTTTGATTTTCTTATGTCAACACCCACAAATAAACCTGTTTCCACTTCTTATGCATGCAAGAACTGTCATATAGTCATAAATGATAAAACCTTTGTTGTTGATCTTGTATGCTTGCCTCTGAAAGACCTTGATATTATTTTTGGAATGGACTGGTTATCTTCCAACCATGTCCTTTTGAACTGTTTTGACAAAACCCTGATTTTTGGAACTCCAACGGAGTCTAAGGATCCGAACCTTCTATCTGCCAACCAAGTTCAAGCTTTGATGAAAGATGAAGCCCAAGTGTACATGATGATAGCTTCCTTGGAAGTAGAGAACAACCCTCCTGATGTCGCCAGCTTGCCTATTGTGCGGGAATTTCCTGAAGTGTTCCCGGGGGATGTTTATAACTTGCCTCTAGAGAGAGATGTTGAGTTTACCATAGATTTAGTACCAGGAACGGGGCTAATATCCATAGCACCCTATAGAATGTCTCCTCTAGAGCTAGCTATGTTGAAGGAACAATTGGAGGACCTGATGAAGAAACAGTTCATTAGGCCGAGTGTGTCTCTGTGGGGAGAACCTGTGTTGCTGATGAAGAAGAAGGATGGTAGTATGAGGTTGTGCGTTCACTATCGACGGCTCAACAAGGTGACCATAAAGAATCGGTATCCCCTCCCTAGGATTGATGATCTCATGGACCAGTTGATAGGCGCTTGATAAGCTTCTGGCTTATCTAGTTTTATGACTAGATGAACTAGGGTTTATGTGCCAATTTATTCGAGTTCACTCTCGTTTTCGCCCAAATTTGCCTTGTTTTGTTCCTAAGTTGGACTTTGACTCGTTTTGCGTCTTTTGTGTAGTTTTTAGGTTATTTTGAATAGAATTACGCTTGTGGTTGCTTGTGTTGTTTTCAGGTCAATAAGTGAAGCTCTGAGAATTAAGGAAAGTCAAGAAAGAGTGGAGATTGCCATTCTGGAGATTCTCGCCCCGCGAGAGGAAGCTCGCCCCGCGAGAGTTTGAAGACTTGGAAGTTAGAGATCATCACGGCCTAGCCGTGATGTATATCACGGCCATGACCCAAAAGCCACACAAGTCAGAGACCATCACGGCCTAGCCGTGATGTGTATCACGGCCGTGACCAAAGATCCACACAAGGCAGAGAACATCACGGCTTGGCCGTGATTCACATCACGGGCCGTGACAAGAAGACTCGCGTCGCGAGACATCCTTCGTGTCGCGAGGGTTTAAATTCCAGAAGTGCGCCAGAAGCAGAAGCCGTCACGGCCTGACCGTGATGGCCATCACGGCCGTGACGCGTGGCCTCCTTATAAATAGAGCAGATCAGAACAGAAAAGAGGACTTTTTGGATGAGAATTTTGAGAGACCTTTTGTAACCCTTATTCTGGGGCTGCGTCTCCCTCTTCTCTTTTCTTATTCTTAGGTTTAGGATGAATTCCGATTGTTTGTCTATGAGCATGAGGAGCTAATCCCCTCGTCCGAGGGAACGATGAATCCACCCATGGCGATGTAAATCCGATATGATGTATGTTTTTCTCCTTTAATTCAATTCTTGTTTTCTAATTCTGACTTGATTGTGTCGATTATATGCTTGCGTGATTGACTTGTTAACGTGATGAGGCTTAGTCAGCGATTCGCGTTTAGAACTTGAATTAGGATCATCGATCAAATATTGCACGAGAGTGAGTAGGAGATCGGTGCAACCATATAGGGAACAAGAATTAACAGAATTCGAGATTAGGATTATGAGACCTAGTAAGTAATTAATCCAATCGTCGAATACGTCCTAATGAGCACGAGAGTGGATTTAGGAGAATTTAGGGGTCCCGGTTGACATTGTAATTGAACCTAGGGAGGAATTCATCATCACTTGGGTGTACATATTGGGTAGGTGGATTTGTGACCTTGGACATTTTAGTTTTCTGATTTTTAGTTAATTAGTTTATTAGATTCGTTAATTGAATTTCTTATATTAATCTCTCTCTCTCAACCACCTTCTGTAACTTGACCAAACGTATCTGACTTCCCGCGGATTAGTCGAATTGGTAACCCAATCCTTGAGTTCGACCTCGGTAATATCTTACCGTGTTTTTATTACTTGCGACGACCCGGTACACTTGCCGGAGTCACAACAAGTTTTTGGCGCCGTTGCCGGGGATTGGCACAACCAATTTTTCTGATTTTAGGGGAGTTTGATTATTTGGTTAAGTTATTTTTGTTCTTTTTTTTTTTTTTCTTTTTTTTTTCTACTATCTCTCTCTACTTCTTTGATTCCACTTGGTCTTGCCTTGTTTTGTATGCAAGGTACACGAAGGAATGCTTCCGGGTTGCGAATATTGTGATGGGAACCATGACACTTGGAGTTGTCCGTTCTACTTCCCTCAAGTATATGTGGAACCATGGCATAATGACAACGTGCCCCAGAACAACTATGAGAGTCAAAATCAGTATTGGGGTAATATGAGTAGAGACCATCCGGATGTCGCTTGGAGTAATGCTGACGATGGTCTAGCCTGGCAGCCACAACCTCAACAGAGTTGGCAACCACAACCTTGGGAGTTGGCTCTTGAGAAGTTGAGTGCGACACTTGAGAAGGTGTCAATCAATACAAACGCAGCCATTGACAAGTTGGCAACTCATACAGGGATGGCACTTCAGAATCTAGAGATGCAGATTGCCCAGCTTTCAAAGCAACTAAATGAGCCTCTCCTAGACACTCTCCCAGGTGATACCGAGAACCACGCTAAGAACCAATGCAATGCCACAACAACTAGAAGCAGTGGGGTGTTGGGATATGACTGGGATGTAACTAGTTCTCGGGGAGTTGAGGAAGAACTACCACATGTTGAGGAAGAACAACCTAAGGAAGAGGAGTTGGCAAGTGTCATGGCCCCGGAACAACCACATGTTGAGGAAGAACAACCTAAGGAAGAGGAGTTGGCAAAGGACAAGGCGCCGGAGCAAGGGGGTAGAGAACAAAATGCGGATAAAGTGGTAGAGGATTCCACCATGCTTGCTAATCAACCTGAAAATAATGCATTGGATAAATATGTTGGCTTGCATGCATGTGTGGACATTGGTAAATTAGACACTCCCACTTGTCTGGCACACTTCCTCGTGAGGACACCATTTGGCCCGAGAGGAAGTGAATTCATGATTATGAAGGTCAATGGAGTTTTCACGCACTGGCTAGGTGGAGTTGATGATAAAGTCATACTGCTGCTGCAATCTCCACTTCACAAACCATTTGATCCGGGTGGAAGACCTCATATGATGAGCGTCCCTTGGCCTCTGTACCACAGATTATGGGATCCAGGTGGATGCTTCTTAATAAGTCAGGCTCGGGACGTTAAACAAGCGCTTCTTGGGAGGCAACCCAAGCTAGGTATCCCTCTCTTCTCTTAACTTTTGTTTTGTTCTTGTGTTTACTTTTTGTTTTGTTTTTGTTTGTCACTCTTGAATAATTTGAGAAGATCAAGAGTTGTTATATGACTGTCGTGTCGGCAAGCTTGTTGGATGTTAATTGAATTTAGCATAGATTAATTGCATGAATTATTTGACCATTGATGATTTCCCCCTAGGCTCTGAAAATAGAAAAGTTTATCCCCACTTAAAAATTGAAAACTGAACTTTGAGATTTATTATGATTGCTTGATTTATGATAAGTTCGGGGTGAGGGGGTACACACACTAGGAATCGTATCTCGGTCAAACAATTAGCAAAATGTCCAGGAGAGGATTTGAGCCTCCAACTCTGTTTTTGAATGTGTGAATCACTGTTAAGTTGCACTTTCCCGAATTTGCTTGAATCTCTATATGGTTTGCATGTTTATGTGTTGCATCAAATGATTTAGGCAATTTTCTTTGAATTAACTACTTAGCCTAAAATGAACCATCCCTCATGAATGTTCCCTAGTTAGCCAAATTGAGCCCAATTGACCTATTGTTTCTTGATGACCCTACATTACGAGCCAAAATCTGAAAAACCATGTTAACCCAATCTTAGGATTAGGAGAGCATGGAAATAAGCAAGAGAAAGGTTGTGAGAAACAAAGTTTGGGGTGGCTACAAGGTATGTGTCATATTGGGATGAGAAAAAGAAAATAAAGGTTGACCCAAGGCAAAAAGAAAAGAAAAGAAAAGAAGAAAACAAAAATTGCCAAAAGAAAAGGGGCAAAACAAAAATAATATCAAGGAAAAGGTTGTAGTCACCCGAGCCCAAATGAAAAATGGAAAAAGGAATTTGAGTGGAAAAAGTGTCAAAATGCTCATGCTCTCTTAGTTCATAGGGACTTAAGCCTAAATATCCTTCATTATCCTACCCTGAGCCAGGCCCCATTACAACCTTTAAAAGACCTTCTGATGTTGCATACATGTTTTCGTGGGAACTACTTTTGAGATGAAAATCAAATTCATGGGAAGTGCTCTTGATAAGTGAAATTGAGTAAAAAAGTTGAAAGCCTTGACGAATTGAGCGAATGAGTGAAATTTACATACCCTTGTGAGGAAGGCAATTGTTTGAAATAGGTGATCTTCCTTTGTGTGTGACTCTGATCCTCAACTTTGACTAATGATTGCATGAATGATGAAGTTCTTAATGGTTTAAAGTAAATGAATGTGGGGATTACATTGATGTAGGGGGGAAATCATTGGAGAAAAACTGTTTTGATTGCATTAAATTTGTGCGAAATCGATTGATTCCTTTAGGCTTGCCAAGTCTTGAGTCGTTTTTGAGTTTTAAGCTTGCTTGGGGACAAGCAAGGTTCAAGTTTGGGGTATTTGATAAGCCTCTGGCTTATCTAGTTTTATGACTAGATGAACTAGGGTTTATGTGCCAATTTATTCGAGTTCACTCTCGTTTTCGCCCAAATTTGCCTTGTTTTGTTCCTAAGTTGGACTTTGACTCGTTTTGCGTCTTTTGTGTAGTTTTTAGGTTATTTTGAATAGAATTACGCTTGTGGTTGCTTGTGTTGTTTTCAGGTCAATAAGTGAAGCTCTGAGAATTAAGGAAAGTCAAGAAAGAGTGGAGATTGCCATTCTGGAGATTCTCGCCCCGCGAGAGGAAGCTCGCCCCGCGAGAGTTTGAAGACTTGGAAGTCAGAGATCATCACGGCCTAGCCGTGATGTATATCACGGCCGTGACCCAAAAGCCACACAAGTCAGAGACCATCACGGCCTAGCCGTGATGTGTATCACGGCCGTGACCAAAGATCCACACAAGGAAGAGAACATCACGGCTTGGCCGTGATTCACATCACGGGCCGTGACAAGAAGACTCGCGTCGCGAGACATCCTTCGCGTCGCGAGGGTTTAAATTCCAGAAGTGCGCCAGAAGCAGAAGCCGTCACGGCCTGACCGTGATGGCCATCACGGCCGTGACGCGTGGCCTCCTTATAAATAGAGCAGATCAGAACAGAAAAGAGGACTTTTTGGATGAGAATTTTGAGAGACCTTTTGTAACCCTTATTCTGGGGCTGCGTCTCCCTCTTCTCTTTTCTTATTCTTAGGTTTAGGATGAATTCCGATTGTTTGTCTATGAGCATGAGGAGCTAATCCCCTCGTCCGAGGGAACGATGAAGCCACCCATGGCGATGTAAATCCGATATGATGTATGTTTTTCTCCTTTAATTCAATTCTTGTTTTCTAATTCTGACTTGATTGTGTCGATTATATGCTTGCGTGATTGACTTGTTAACGTGATGAGGCTTAGTCAGCGATTCGCGTTTAGAACTTGAATTAGGATCATCGATCAAATATTGCACGAGAGTGAGTAGGAGATCGGTGCAACCATATAGGGAACAAGAATTAACAGAATTCGAGATTAGGATTATGAGACCTAGTAAGTAATTAATCCAATCGTCGAATACGTCCTAATGAGCACGAGAGTGGATTTAGGAGAATTTAGGGGTCCCGGTTGACATTGTAATTGAACCTAGGGAGGAATTCATCATCACTTGGGTGTACATATTGGGTAGGTGGATTTGTGACCTTGGACATTTTAGTTTTCTGATTTTTAGTTAATTAGTTTATTAGATTCGTTAATTGAATTTCTTATATTAATCTCTCTCTCTCAACCACCTTCTGTAACTTGACCAAACGTATCTGACTTCCCGCGGATTAGTCGAATTGGTAACCCAATCCTTGAGTTCGACCTCGGTAATATCTTACCGTGTTTTTATTACTTGCGACGACCCGGTACACTTGCCGGAGTCACAACAGCGCTTGTGTCTTTTATAAGATAGACTTGAGGTCAGGGTACCATCAAATTTGGGTTAAGACTGAGGACATCCCGAAGAGAGCGTTCAGAACGCGATATGGTCACTATGAGTACTGGGTTATTCCCTTCGGTGTGGCCAATGATCCTTCGATCTTCATGGATTACATGAACAAGACCTTTCACCCTTACTTGGATAAGTTTGTGGTGGTGTTCATAGATGACATCTTAGTGTACTCCAAGAGCAAGGAGGAACATGAGGAACACCTCAGGGTTGTCTTGAAGGCCCTTATGGAAAAGCAGTTGTATGCTAAGTTGTCTAAGTGTGAGTTCTAGTTAGAGGAAGTGAGCTTCTTAGGACATGTCATCTCTAAGGGTGGCATTGTAGTGGACCCAACTAAAGAAGAGACGATGCTCCAGTGGGAAGCACCAAGGTCTGTAACCGAGATTAGGATTTCTTGGGGTTTAGCCAGGTATTATAGGCGGTTCATAGAAGGTTTCTCTAAGATAGCTTTACCCTTAACCTGTCTCACCAAGAAGGGACAATTGTTTGTATGGGACTCTAGATGTGAAGAGAGTTTCCAAACCCTTAAGGATAGGTTGACATCAGCACCAGTGTTAGTTTTGACAGATCCTAGTGAACCCTTCGTAGTCTACTGCAACTAAGCAAGGGTTAGGTGGTGTGTTGATACAGAATGGAAAGGTAGTTACGTATGCTTCTAGGCAGTTGAAAACCCATGAGAAGAACTACCCTACCCATGACCTAGAGTTAGGGGCTGTGGTATTTGCCTTAAAGATTTGGAGGCATTACCTGTATGGATCGAGGTTTGAGGTTTTTAGTGATCACAAGAGTTTGAAGTATCTCTTTGATCAAAAGGAATTGAATATGAGGCAGTGCAGGTGGGTGGAGTTCCTAAAGGATTATGACTTCGAGCTGACCTATCATCCAGGAAAGGCCAATGTGGTGGCCGGTGCCTTAAGTAGGAAAACATTACATATCTCCGCTTTGATGGTCAGGGAGTTGGATCTGATCGAGGAGTTTAGAGACCTTAGTATTGCTTGTGAGTTTACCCCTAAGAGTGTTAGGCTTGGAACCTTGAAGGTCACAAACAGCTTGATGGATCAGATTAGAGATGGTCAGAAGTTATATAAGTTCCTCTTGGACCAACGAGAATTGCTTGCCCAGGGTAGAGACCATTGTTTCAAGGATGGAAGTGATGGTGTCTTGAGGTTTAAGGATAGAGTGTGCATACCAGATGCTCCTGAACTTAGGAAGTTGATCCTTGAAGAAGGACATATGAGTGGACTGAGTGGGCACCCAGGTGCCACTAAGATGTATCAGAACCTTAAGATGTTTTGGTGGCCTAGGATGAAAAAGGATGTGACCGAGTTTATGTATGTGTGTCTAGTTTGTCAGAAGGCCAAGATAGAACACCAAAAACCATCAGGTAAGTTGCAACCCTTAAGTATCCTAGAATAGAAATGGGATAGCATCTCCATGGATTTTGTGTTTAGACTCCCTGGGACTCCAGCTGGTTTTGAGGCTATAGGGGTTGTAGTGGATAGATTGACTAAGTCTGTCCATTTCATCCCAATGAACATGGAGTATCCTTTAGATAAGTTAGCCAAGCTGTACATCAAAGAGATAGTTAGGCTTCATGGTGTACCCTCTAGCATAGTATTGGATAGAGACCCGAGGTTTACCTCCAGGTTCTGGGAGAGTTTACATCATGCCTTAGGGACAAAGCTTAGGCTTAATTCAGCTTACCACCCGCAGAATGATGGGCAGTCTGAGCGGACAATCCAATCCTTAGAGGACTTGCCAAGGGCTTGTGTGTTGGAACAGTCTGGTAGTTGGGACAAATTCTTGCCCCTAATAGAGTTCACCTACAACAACAGCTTCCATTCCAGTATTGGGATGGCACCTTATGAGGCTCTTTATGGGAGGAGATGTAGGACATCCTTATGTTGGATGAACCTAGTGATAGTGTGGTGCTAGGACCAGAAATAGTCCAGGAAACAACAGAAAAGATAAGGATGGTTTAGGAAAAGATGAGAGTTGCACAGAGTAGGCAAAAGTGCTACCATGATAAAATGAGGAAGGCGCTCGCATTCCAGTAAGGCGACCATGTATTCTTGAGAGTTACTCCAACGATTGGGGTTGGTAGAGTGATGAAGGCAAGGAAACTTACTCCGAAGTTCATTGGTCCATACCAAATCCTTAAAAGAGTCAGTGAAGTCGCGTACCAGATAGCCTTACCACCGTTCTTGTCCAATCTCCATAATGTGTTTCATGTGTCTCAACTCAAAGTATATCCATGACCCTAGTCACGTGATAGTTCCCGATGCAACACAATTGAAAGAGAATTGACGTTTGAGGTGTTACCCCTTCGAGTCGAGGATAGGCGGGTGAAGCAGCTAAGAGACAAAGAGATTCCTTTGGTCAAAGTGGTTTGGAGTGGAGCAACTGAGGAAAGCGCTAACTAGGAGCTAGAGAGCAGGATGATGGAAGCGTACCCGCACCTCTTCATTTGAGGTATGTAGAGATTTCGAGAACGAAATTTTTATAAGGGGGTGGAATTGTAACACCCCGCTTTTCTCAAGTATTTTCCTTAAAGCTTGTTTCTTTAAGTTGTGTGTTGGCTAAGGGCTTAATGGGATTTTTGGCTTAAAAGTCCCTTTCTGGTATATGAGCACGCCCGTGCTCATTAGCCAGCATGCCCGTGCTTTATGGCTGAAGCGTGTTTCAATTTTTAAATTGAGCACTCCCGTGCTCAACATTGAGCACACCCTTGCTCAACATTGAGCACGACCGTGCTCTATGTGCTGACCGCGTCTCAGTGATGCTAAGTCGAGCACAACTGTGCTCAAGGGTGAGCACGACCGTGCTCAGGTCCAGCCTATATAAGTTAGGCACAGAACCCGAGGGTTAACGTGAAACCCTATTTTCCTAGTTGCAGCAGCCACTGTTGCGGCCTAGAGAGTGTTCTTCCCTATTTCCTATTCACCCATTGCCAGAGTGGATTTTTGGAAGCAGTTTGGGAAGCCTAGTTGATAAGTACCAGTTTAGAGGTAAGGCCCCCTCCCTTGTTGTTTCCTTTCATGGTTTTTGTGAATAAGAAATTAATGGGTTTACGTTCTGTTTGACCAAGGTTGATCATTTATGATGTTGCTTGAGGATTCGGGGCCGGTTTGCAGTTAGGAGCATACGTTTTAGTTAGAGCTACCTTCAATCCAGGTATGGGGAGAAGGGTAGTGTACTCATAGGCTCAGGGTTAGGATAAAGTAAAGGGGTTCTAATACCCCGGTTTGGTTTGTATGAATATGTGTTTGATATATTTAGTTGGTTGGTTATGTTGATAACATGATTTGATTGTTAACATGTTGTTATATGCTTATGTTCATGATATATTATTGATGTTATGTTGGTTAAATGAACACGTTGATAATAGATGGTTGCTTTTGGCATATGTTATTGGTTAAATGGTTGATGCCATGATTGTGGTTAATATGATGTTGAATGGTTGATACCATGTTTATGATGATGACGTTGTTACTGAGTTTTAACCCTTAAAATGAGCTGTTAATGGACATAGGATTAATGGATTAAAAAATCTAGTTTTTTGTTAAAGACTCGGACTTAGTTTTTGCCCAGAATAGTACAATCGTGCATTGAGTGCGACCGTAATGAACAGGGAGCATGCCCGTGCTCCCAGTTGAATTCTGGAAAATGGCCGCGCTTTTAAGCACGACCGTGCAACAGAGGAACACGAACGTGCCTAATAGGAAGCACGACCATGCTTCACTTATGTGACCAGCACGGTCATGCAGGGGATAAGCATGCCCGTGCTCCCCCATCAAACAGAGAACAGAATTAAAGGATAAACAGGGGTTTTAATCCCAATCTCCCGATGATGTGATGATGATACTTGAAGCAATTAGATAACTTGGTTAACGATTAACAGAGATGATTAATGAGATGAGACGGTGAGGTGTTAAGATGGTTAAGACGGTGACTGTTGGGTTATCGCGCGTTGGTTGATGTTGTACCTTAGGGACCGAGAGTTTGACCTGAGGGAGCCTTGATCCCACGGTTTGGGTCTAAGGTGTTATTGTTGTATCTTTGAGGCCAAGAGTTTGCCCCAAGGGTTGCGGTCGATTCTGCTAAAGTCCTCAGGTAGATTCCGCGAGGCAAGATGTTGCGGTATATTCCGCTAAAATCCTCTGGTAGATTCCGCGAGGCAAGTTGTTGCGGTAGATTCCACTGCGGTCAATTCCGTTGTTGTCTTCGGTTGTTTCCGTTGGAGCTATGGAGGTGGTGTTTGCCGTTGTCTGTTTTGTTGCATACGCATTGCATCGGAGTTGTCGTTGTTGAGGGATGTTCGACGTAGGGGAGGTTGTCCTAGAGTACGGTGATCTTGCCATCCACGGTTGGAGTAGATTCTCCTTGCGCCCTCGTGACAAGGCATCCGTTGGTTTCATGCGTTGGCTATCCAAGGAGTAGATTCTCCGGCGTTGATTAGATTCTCAATGTGGATATGTAACTCCGAAGTCGTCCATCCCGAGTTTAGTGGATCCACATGCATTGGTTTAGCGGAGTAGGACTGCATTGCACTGCATAGCATGCTTGATGTTGATGTATGTTTATACATGTTGATGATATATGCTTACGTTGGTGCCATGCTTGCATGTTTTACTGTACTTCCTACCTCGGTGCTATTATGTTTACATGATTCTTACTCCCTATGTTTGTTTCTCTGTTTGTTGTTGGCTTGATTAGCATTTTGCATAGGATGATGAGCAGCCCGGAGAGGAGTGACTCTGAGGAGCCGCCACTCATAGTTAGGGCTAGTTCTAGTTTAGTTAGTAGTTATTTTTCAGTTGTATTCCGAGGATGTTTCCAGAACAATTATACCAGCTCTGAGTCGTGACATCGAGGTTGGGTCGTTATGTTTTATATTTTATTTGTTTAAACATGTTTTATTTCCGCGTTTGTGAACTAGTTCATGTGGGACTTTTCTACCCATGGACGAACATTTTATTTTATCCAGCATTTTCACGGTTAATCTTTATTAGATGCTTATCTTAAAGTGCTTATAACATGCGGGGAAGAAGGGTGTCACAGCAGCCATTGAGAAGTTGACAGTGCACATAGACACATCCATTGATAAGTTGGAAACTCATACAGGTGCAGCGATTCAGAATCTTGAGACTCAAGTAGCACAGCTTGTAAAGCAGTTGAATGAGCGTCTTCCAAGCTCTTTTCCAGGTAATACAGAGAACAACCTAAAGAACCAATGCAATGCTATATTAATTCGAAGCAGTAAGGTGTTGGAATCAAATGGCGGTGCAACTAGTTCTCCGGAAGCTGTAATTCCAGAAGTACCACGGGTGGAGACAGAGCAAGCTAAGCAAGAAGAAGTGCCTAGTGAGAAGATGCCGAAGCAAAAGGGGAGGTTGAAATTAATGGATGAAGAATTCCAAAAGAAGAAGTGGATTGAAGCCAAGGATCTCTCTCCTTACATGAAGGTCCTATATCCAGAGCGGTTGAAGAAGCCGTTGCAAGATAAACAGTACAACAAGTTCCTTGTTGTCTTCCGTAAGCTTCAAATCAACATTCCATTTGTGGAAGCCTCGGAACAAATGCCATCATATGCTCTGTTCATGAAGGAGCTCCTCTCCAAGAAGCGGAAATTAGTGGATGAGGAAACAGTTGCTTTGACCGAGGAGTGTAGTGCAATTCTTCAACGAAAACTACCTCCTAAATTGAAGGATCCGTGGTCTTTTAGTATACCTTGTACCATCGGAGAGATGACTTTTGGGAAGGCAATTTGTCATTTAGGGGCAAACATCAACTTGATGCCCCTATCTATGACGAGGAAGCTTGGCATTCAAGAGGCCAAAGGTACTATGATGTCACTCCAACTAGCGGATCGTTCTATTAAATACCCCTATGGGGTGGTGGACGAATTGTTGGTATAGGTGGACAAGTTCATTTTTTCGGCGGATTTTGTGGTGCTAGATATGGATGAAGATGCCGAGATCCCTCTCATATTGGGTAGACCTTTCTTGGCCACCGAGCGTGCATTGATAGATGTGACACAAGGGAAGCTCACACTTCTGGTGCACGATGAGAATGTAGTCTATGACACCCTAAAACCCGGCATCACATGGTTACCCGTTGCGGAAAAGAAACTTATTTAAAACGCTGGTCGCCTTCGAAAAAATAACCTTTTATATAAGGTTACTGAAAAAGGGTACTCATTTTTTTTTTAAAAGAAGTTAAGAAAAGGTGATGAACACTCAAAACATGAAAATAAACATCATATATATAAATATAATTGTCCCACTTGGGATCTTAGATTTGATTACAAGACAGGCCTTGTCGAACTGGCCAACATACACTAAAATAGCTACTGAAGAAACAGGTAAAAGGAAACATCAAACCGGGGATAGGGAACTGGGTACAAGACTCAAAAGATGACTCTAAAAGCCTAAGGACTATCGGGACAACTCCAAAAGCCGACGAACGATCTACTAATGCCTCCTGCATGCAGAGTAGCCGCAGACGCTACCCTCAGACGAGATATCAGATGCCGGATCGATAACGTCACCGCCATCGTCGATAGGGACGTCGTCATCTCCGAGATCCTGCGGAGGGTACTCTGGCTCCTCCTCCTCCTTGACCTCTATGAACTCAAGAGGCTCTTCCTCGGGATCCTCTTCGGGATCCTCCTCCACTGGATCCTCCGCAAGCGGTTCAACTGGATCAAAATGCTCATGAAGGAGTCCGGTGACTTGGAGCATATGAAGGTAGTACCATGGAGGTGGAAGCGCCACAGTCCTCGTCTCGACGGTATGAATCCTTCGTATGGGCACTCCGTTAGCATTCGTCTCTGTAGTCGTGACTGGTCCTCGATACGTCGCGGTCATCGCACCCTCGTGTATAGTCCAGTTCCCTGCCGTCCCAGCATGATCAAACACCTCGCTCCTCGGGCTCGATTGTGCCAAGGGAACGTTCGGATCCATCTAAAAGGACGTGCATACCCGATACAAGAAGAAAAGAACATAACATACAGATGTACAAGAGTGAGACACCGTCATAAGATATATCCCACAAAAACCATATACATGATACATACATCACATAATCATATAAGCAGTTAAATCATGCATTTACATAACATAACAGTGTTATATCAAAGGGTCTCAAACCCGCACAGTCAATCTTTGAAAATATGCATGGCACTTCAATATCAGGCTCTAAATTAATCTCATGAGATATCAACACCGTTTTCCACTGGAGAAGAATTAGAGTTGGTCAATCTCTAGCCCACCGGGCAGTTGCCTCCATACCTAATGCATTTAAGGTCTCGGGACGAGCAACGTCACATGTGTCTCTAAACCGGCCACATGGACTGACTCCCAGATACCACCTTGTATCTAATATGTAAGAAAGCAAGTCTGCCTGGGGAAATGCACATGAGAAAATATTTTATTTAAAAGGTTTTCTTTGTGTTCATTCTTTTTCGCTGTCGTAGCTCAAATCTGACGACTTAATCATCATTTCCCCATCACTTGAAAACTTAGAAGCATAGGGCACACAGTCCGAATGCTCAATCATAACACCTGAGACCGATGCACCAGTCCTAGGCTTGTGGTCGTAGAAAACAACATTCACCTTTAACAACGTTCATCACAACGTGGTTAGGACACACAGTCCACAACAACGGATTAGGACACACAGTCCACAACAACGTGATTAGGACACACAGTCCACAACAATGTGACTAGGACACATAGTCCACAACAACGAAATCAGAACGCACTGTCCTCGATTTCGAGAATTTGACTCTCAGTCCAGAGCATCATGAATAGGGCTCATGGTCCCGAATTAACACTGATCCAAGATCACGTGCGTATAACTGAATACTAGAGCCGACGTCTCGCGTACTAGATTCTCTTTCTTAAGTACTTATTTTTCGTTTAGTGAAAATCAAATTCAAAACCGAATCCTCGATAACCTATCCAGGCTATCGAAAAGTTTCTAAAACATTTAGGAGAAAACCTTTTCTTTGAAAATCTTTTATAAAGCATCTTTGAAATACTTTTTTCTTTGAAAATCTCCAATAGGATATTGCCAAATAAATCTTGGAAGTTTTCACTTGAAGACACATAGTTCGAAAATGATTTTTCTCTTGTATAACAATAGTTCACCAAAACCATTTCAACATTTAAAACAAGTACTTTAAGTTAATGAGCTATGGGAAAAGAACACCAATCCCTTCATCTTCAAAGCTTATTAAGGTTTTTAATCCTTATAACAGTTGAGCACAGACACAAGTCTGGCTTAGCAAACTTTCAATCAACAGCAGTATATGTTATCAGTTCAATGCTAATATCACAGTTGAAAGCAGTTCATCACAGATATGCATTATTAACATTTAGAACAAGCACGGTTCAACATCAGATGATAGCATAACAGTCCAAGTACATTAGATAACCAAGTAAGCTCAATCAACATATAAATATCCAGTTAAACACATACACACATGCATACAGTTATTGAATATCTTTAGGAAATCCCCTCTTACCTCACGTCGGAGTTAAGAGTTTTGGATTTGAAAAGAAGGTTCACGAATGTCCTCGCTTCTCCGACGATGGAAGTCCAAGGTTACCAACATAAAATCATGAGTTAAAAAAAGAAATCAACTCGAGAACACTAACCACAAGGTATAGGTTCAGTTCATAAAATAAACTAGAATTATGGGTTTCCGAAATTTATGCGACTCTTGGATTTATGATTTATGATCCTTAAGTGCTAGAAGTTCATAAACAACAATCTTTTAACAAAGTTGAATTAAAAATCCCACTAAGTACTTAACTTAGGGTTTCGACCAAGCATAGGTAAATAGGCTAGGAATTTATAAACTTTCCAATATCTTTAGGTTGGCATCCATACATAGTAAGGAGCTTGAAACCATGATCATTTTGGAAAATGGAAAAATCAAATGTCTTAGACCATGAACTCTTAGGTTCGGCCTTAACAAGTTTGTGAGGTTAGAGATCTTTAAATCATCCAATCTTTTGGACATAGCATCCTTTAACATGAAGGAGCTTTAATCCATAATCATCTTGGAAAACAAATTAAAATAACACATCCTAGGTCTAATGTTACATTCGGTCATCATAGGAAAATAAGGCAAAAAAATATTTTAAACTTTCCAATCACTTAGACATAGCATCTTTTAACATAAGGAGATTTTTAGTCCATGATCACTTTGGAAAACAAAACTCAACATCTTTGCCATAACCATTTAAGGTTTCGGCCTTTTAAAGAAATAGGGGTTACAAATCTTCAAACTTTCTAATCTTTTGGACTTAGCATCCTCCTATATCAAGGAGTCTTAATCCATGATCATTTTGGAAAACAAAACTTAAACACCATTGCCTTAAAACACATTGGTTTTGGTCTTTACATAAAAAAATAGGGCAAAATCTTTAAACTTTCCAATCACTTAGACATAGAATCCTTTAACATAAAGGAGCCTTGGTCCATGATCATCTTGGAAATGAAACTCAAATACAAACTCATACATATAAAAGTTGAAACAAGATTCACCTAAACCATATACATGGTTTCGGCCTCCATAGGAAGAAGAGGTTAGGAAACTTTGTTTTACACAACCTTTTAGTATGTGATAGTATGAGTAAATACAAGAATATAGAAAGTGGTTTCAACTCAAAAGGAGTTTTCTACCATTTTTGAGAGGTTTTAGAAGTTAAAAGCACATAAAGGACCTATGAAGAAAACTTTGAAATAAAAGATGAAACTTTGAAAAAAGAACTACATAGAAGTATTACCCTTAACAATATGAACAACTTTGATGAAGAACTTTAAGAGAAAAGCTTGATAAAAATGTAAACTTTGTAAGAGAGAAGAAGAAGAAGAAGAAATGTAGTAAAGTGTAAATGTGAGAAAATGGTGGAAAGTGATGAAGGGTGGAAATGAAGAGTATTTATAGAGAGTGAGGGAGAGTGTCACGGTTTTGGAGAGGAAGAAAGAAGAGAAGAAAGAAGGTGGGTTGCTTGTAAAGAGGATAAGGAGTTAAGGTGATGTGATGTGATTGGAGAGAGAAAGATGAAAAAGTGAGATTTTGAAATAAAGTCAAGATTCACTTTTTGAGGTGTGTCATAGCCTTCACATCAAGTCACTCCATGTCACTTCATCCTCTTGATGTTCTGCTCCATTGCGTATCAGATGACTTCCCCGATCGTATTTCCCGATGATTTCGCCCGGGAAATCCCTAAGATTTGGCCCCGAACAAGATTTTTCGAAAAACTCCAAACCCACACAAAACATCATAAAAACACTAACCGTCTCATTCACGAATTAAAATTTGGTCTCTAACTCAGTAAACTTGTATTGGCAGTGAGAACCCAGATCGGTTTTCGTCTGAATTTTCGACCAAAAATTTTACTGAGACTTCATACGGTAACAACACAAGAAAATGATTTTATTTTAAATAAAATCATCCTATGGATTTTATAAAAAATAAATACATTAAAGCATGTATTTACTGATAAAGAAGCATACGAAAAACAGGGTGTTACAACTCTACCCTTTTAAAAAGAATTTCATCCTCGAAATTACGTATTTTGAAATAACTCAGGGTACTGCAATTTCATCTTGTCCTCAGCTTCCCACGTTGCTTCTCCAGTTGTCTCATTCCAGATGACTTTGACCAAAGGAATTTGCTTACCTCTGAGCTGCTTTGTCATCCTATCCGCGATTCGTGCCGGCTGAGTCACAAAGGACAGGTTCTCTTTTAACTGTACTTTATCAGGCTTTATGATATGTGATGGATCAGGAATGTATTTTCTCAACTGAGAGACATAAAAGACATCATGGATATTGGAAAGAAAGGGTGGTAAAGATATTTTATAAGCTACTGGACCTACACGACGAAGAATTTGGTAGGGTCCAATGAACTTGGGAGTAAACTTTCTGGACTTTAGTACTCTGCCAATCCCAATCGTTGGCGTGACTCTCAAGAATACATGTTCGCCTTCCTCAAACTCTAGAGGTCATCGTCTCTTGTTAGCGTAGCTCTTCTGTCGGCTCCGAGTAGTCCTCATTTTCTCCTGGATCATCTTCACCTTTTCTGTCGTTTGTTGCACGAAGGCTGGACCCAATAGCAAACTCTCACCATCCTGGTACCAACACAAAGGCATCCGACATCGTCGACCATACAGGGCTTCGTAAGGTGCCATTCCAATGCTTGAATGGAAACTATTATTATAGGTGAATTCTATCAACGGTAGGGACTCGTCCCAACCCCCGACATCCTCCAAAACATAAGCTCTCAGCAAGTCCTCTAGTGACTGGATTGTCCTTTCTGTTTGTCCATCAGTCTGCGGATGATATGCGGAACTCAATCTGATTTTCATTCCAAGCGATTTTTTCAAACTCTGCCAAAACCTCGATGTAAACCACGGGTCTCGGTCTGAAACAATACTCGAAGGCACACCATGCAGTCTAACAATCTTTCCGATGTACAGTTTGGTTAACTTCTCCATAGAGTATCTCATATTGATTGGCAAAAAGTGAGATGACTTAGTCAGTTGGTCCACTATTACCCATATAGCCTCATAACCCTTCTTAATCCTTGGTAAACAGGTCACGAAATCCACCGAGATTCCATCCCATTTCCATTCTGGAATATCTAAAGACTGTAACATTCCTACTGGTCTCTGGTGTTCCACTTTGGCTTTATGACATACCAAACAAGAAGCAATGTATTCCATTACATCTCTCCTTATCCCATACCACCAATACAACTTCTTAAGATCTTGATACATCTTCGTGGCTCCTGGGTGCATACTCAACCTGCTCTTTTGATCCTCTTCTAAAATCAGCTTCCTCAGCCAGCATCATCAGGTACACAGATTCTCCCACCAAACCTCAAGATTCCATATGTCCCTTCTCTAAATTCTGACAGAGCTCCTTGACGTATTAAGTCTCTTTCTGTCTGCAGATACTGATCAGTCTCTTGCTTCTCCTTTATCTTCTCCATTAATCCATTTGACACGGTGGTCATGTTTAGACACAGTTTTCCCGGCGTACTCTCAACTGACAAACTTAGATCTCAAAATTGTTCCAGCAATTCCTGCTCTTTAACCATCACCACTGATACGTGAATTTACTTCCTGCTCAAGGTATCAGCCACTACATTCGCCTTTCTAGGGTGATACGGTAGTTGAAAGTCATAATCCTTTAGGAATTCTAACCAACGTCTCTGACCCATATTCAAATCCTTTTGATTAAAAAGGTACTTCAAGCTCTTATGGTCACTGAAAACATTAAAAGTAGCCCCATACAAGTAATGTCTCCATATTTTTAAAGCAAAGACCACAGCAGCCAGTTCTAAATCGTGCGTCAGATAGTTCCTCTCATGAATCTTCAACTGCCTCGAAGCATAAGCTACAACTTTCTGATTTTGCATCAGCACACAGCCCAAACCTTGATGCGAAGCATCACAGTAAACCTCAAAAGATTCCTTAGGATCAGGTAGGATCAATACCGGTGAGGTTGTCAACCTTCTTTTCAGCTCTTGGAAGCTTCTCTCACAGGCTTCTGTCCACACGAAAGCTTGGTCCTTACGCGTCAACTGGGTGAGAGGTCCTACAATCTTGGAAGATCCCTCAATGAACCTCCTGTAGTAGCCAGCCAAACCCACAAAACTACGGATTTCTGTTGCCGTTGTCGGTCTTTCCCATTCCAAAATAGCCTCGACCTTCGTCGGATCCACAACGATTCCTTCACGGGATATTATGTGACCCATGAAGTGAACTCGATCCAACTAAAACTCACACTTCTCTGGTTTTGCATAGAGCTACTTTTCTCTCAGGATCTGAAGAACAATACTAAGGTGTTCAGCATGAGTCTCCTTGTCCGGAGAATAGATCAGAATGTCATCAATGAAGATGACTACGAACTGATCCAAAAAGGGACGATAGATCCTATTCATATAGTCCACGAATATAGTAGGTGCATTTGTCACTCCAAACGGCATCACCAAATACTCATAATGCCCATAGCGTGTCCGAAACGCTGTCTTAAGAACATCTTCTGCTTTTACTCGTATCTGGTGGTATCCTGACCGCAGATCTATCTTTGAAAAAACTGCCGCGCCATGCAACTGATCCATAAGATCATCTATCCTTGGAAGAGGATATCTGTTTTTAATCGTGACTTTGTTTAACTGACAAAAGTCCACACACAGCCTAGCAGTTCCCTCTTTCTTCTTTACTAGCAGGACTGGAGCTCCCCACGGTGACACACTAGGTCGTATAAACTCTTTCCTCATCAGCTCCTCAAGTTGGTCCTTCAAGGTTTCTAACTCTGATGGCGACATGCGATATGGTGCCATGGATATTGGTCCAGTGCCTGGAATCAGACCAATTGCGAACTCGATCTCCCGAACAGGTGGCAATCCAGGTACATCCTCAAGGAAAACCTTCGAAAACTCTCGAACGACAGGTACAGATTCCAATTCAAACTCGCTCTCGACGTTCAAAGACAACAACAGCATGTAACCTTGTGCTCCTTCTTTCAAAGAAGCTCTTACTCGACTAGCATATAAAAATCCATAAATCTCCTCCCTAAAGATTAAGGTTTTCTGAGCACAATCTATTAGGATATGGTTGAAAGACAACCAATCCATGCCTAAGATTACATCTAACTGTACTAAAGGCAAACAGATCAAGTCTACAAGGAAATGTCTATTTTGAATGATGATAGGACAGTTTAAGCAAACAGAATTAACAGTCACAGGTTCAGCAGTTGGGGTAGAAACAATCAGATTATATGGCAAGGAAGAAACAGGCAAGTCTAGAATTTTCACACGATCCATCGAAATAAAAGAATGAGTTGCACCTGAATCAAAAAGTATAGACAAGAGATTACCAGCAATGTCGCACTTACCTTGCACAAGATCAGCCGAGTTCGATGCCTCAGCACCACTCATGGTATACACTCTTCCCTTAACGGTTGGCTTGTTTACTCTGGCATGGTTGATAGAATGCTCCCTCTTCGGTGGACGGCATTCCTTTGCCAAGTGTCCCACGCGGTCACAGTTGTTACACTTGTAATCCTTCTTCGGGAAAGCATTGGCCAGGTGGCTCGGATCTCCACACCTGAAACATCTCCTTTCTTGGCCTTGATCATTGTTTCTCCGGCCTCCACTTCCTGTCCCCGAAACACTGGGACGAGCTTGTTGTTGTTTCTGGTTGTAGCTACATGCCTGATGATACGGCTTCCTCTGGTTCTGCTTCTATTTTGAATTTTGGCCTTGATTCTGGTTCTTAGGACGAACAGGTCCTCCTGCGCTTCCTTTGTTATCCCTCCCTCTGCGCATCATCTCAATTTTCCGGTACTTCTCCACTAGTGCTTGGAAGTTCCTGATCTCCAACGGCAATAACGATTCTTTAATCTCGAAGCGCAGACCGACTTCAAACTGCTCACACTTCCATTCTTCACGGGGAATGTCTTAACCATTTAAGGTTTCGGCCTTTTAAAGAAATAGGGGTTAGAAATCTTCATACTTTCCAATCTCTTGGACTTAGCATCCTCCTATATCAAGGAGTCTTAATCCATGATCATTTTGGAAAACAAAACTTAAACACCATTGCCTTAAAACTCATTGGTTTTGGTCTTTACATAAAAAAATAGGGTAAAATCTTTAAACTTTACAATCACTTAGACATAGAATCCTTTAACATAAAGGAACCTTGGTCCATGATCATCTTGGAAATGAAACACTAATACAAACTCATACATATAAAAGTTGAAACAAGATTCACCTAAACAGTATACATGGTTTTGGCCTCCATAGTAAGAAGAGGTTAGGAAACTTTGTTTTACACAACCTTTTAGTATGTGATAGTATGAGTAAATACAAGAATATAGAAAGTGGTTTCAACTCAAAAGGAGTTTTCTACCATTTTTGAGAGGTTTTAGAAGTTAAAAGCACATAAAGGACATATGAAGAAAACTTTGAAATAAAAGATGAAACTTTGAGAAAGAACTACATAGAAGTGTTACCCTTAACAAGATGAACAACTTTGATGAAGAAATTTAAGATAAAAGCTTGATAAAAATGTAAACTTTGTAAGAGAGAAGAAAAAGAAGAAGAAGAAGAAATGTAGTAAGGTGTAAATGTGAGAAAATGGTGGAAAGTGATGAAGGGTGGAAATGAAGAGTATTTATAGAAAGTGAGGGAGAGTGGCACGGTTTTGGAGAGGAAGAAAGAAGAGAAGAAAGAAGGTGGGTTGCTTGTACAGATGATAAGAAGTTAAGGTGATGTGATGTGATTAGAGAGAGAAAGATGAAAAAGTGAAATTTTGAAATAAATCAAGATTCACTTTTTGAGGTGTGTCATAGACTTCACATCAAGTCACTCCATGTCACTTCATTCTCTTGATGTTCTGCTCCATTGCGTATCAGATGACTTCCCCGATCGTATTTCCCGACGTTTCCGCAAGGGGAAATCCCTAAGATTTGGCCCCGAACAAGATTTTTCGAAAAACTCCAAACCCACACAAAACATCATAAAAACACTAACCGTCTCGTTCATGAATTAAAATTTGGTCTCTAGCTCAGTAAACTTGTACTGGCATTGAGAACCCAGATTGGTTTTCGTCTGAATTTTCGACCGAAAATTTTACTGAGACTTCATACGGTAAAACAACACAAGAAAATGATTTTATTTTAAATAAAATCATCCTATGGATTTTATAAAAAAGTAAACACATTAAAGCATGTATTTACTGATAAAGAAGCATACGAAAAACAGGGTGTTACATAGTGTTCAACGTCTTTCAAGCAATGAAGCATCCGATTGAGAAATCTAGTGTGTACAACATTGATGTGGTGGATCCTATTGTGAAATCCCTTGCCACACAAGAAGTACATGGTTCTACACTTGCAAGAGTGTTGGTAAAATCCTATGATGATGATGAAGATGGGGAATTTTTGGAAGATGCTGAATTTCTTGAGTGTTTAAATTCTACGGAGGAATTACCAATTATCCCCAAAGAAGAATGTCAAAAAAAAAATCTTGGCAAGGAAGGAGCAGAAGAGGACAAAAAGACACCAGAGTTGAAGCAACTCCCAACTCACCTAAGGTATGCATTTTTGAGTTGGGGGGGGGGGGGGGGGGATCACCCGATCATCATTAGCAATTCCTTGAAAAAGGATGAGGAAGACAAGCTCTTGAGAGTTCTTAAGGAACACAAATCGGCCATTGGGTGGAAGATTTCATATTTAAAAGGTACAAGTCCCTCATTGTACATGCACAAGATCTTGATGGAGGATGACTATAAACCGGTGGTGCAACCACAAAGATGGTTAAATCCCATCATGAAAGAAGCAGTGCGCAAAGAGGTGATTAAACTTTTAGATGCCGGAATCATCTATCCAATCTCAAATAGTAATTGGGTTAGCCCAATTCATGAGGTACCAAAGAAAGGTGGCACAACCGTGGTAGTCAATGAGAACAACGAGATGATACCGACTAGGACCGTCACGGGATGGAGAGTTTGTGTGGACTATAGGAAGCTAAATGATGCAACAAAGAAGGATCACTTCCCTCTTCCCTTCATTGATCAAATGGTTGAAAGGTTGGCTGGTTATGAGTACTATTGCTTCTTAGATGGATATTCCGGCTACAACCAAATTGTGGTAGATCCAAAGGGCCAAGAGAAGACGGCCTTCACATGTCCCTATGGAGTCTTTGCTTATAGGAGGATGCCTTTTGGATTATGCAATGCTCCGACGACTCTCCAGAGGTGCATGCTCTCTATCTTTTCAGATATGGTGGAGAAATTCATTGAGGTATTCATGGACGACTTCTCGGTTTTTAGGGCATCCTTTGACAATTTCTTGAAGAATTTACTGAAGTAACAAGAAGCGCTCGTCTGCTAAAATACCATATGGAGCTCGTCTACTAGCCCATCTGATGTAAAATCTTAATGGCTAGATGGAAACGGTTATTTTCAAGATGGACGCGAATTCTACAAGAACAATCAGAATCTTATTTCAAGAACGAGAATCAAGAAAACAGATTTTGTTAAATCAAATCCAAATCTGTTTTACTTGATCCCAACGACTATAACTTGTTTTCTATATAAAGAGGGATCAAAGGAACACTTTTCAACAACCTTACACATTCTGAAAGTGAAAATACGAAAGATTCAAAAGCTTCCAAAAAGTGCTTCATCCTTTGAGAGAAAAGTGTGATATTTCTTAGAACTTCAATTTGTATAATCAGACTTTTAGAGTATTTTTTCTACTCAATTCTTTTTGTGAATTAGTGTGATTAAGAAAGGGTATCTCTTAGGATTGAATAAGGATAGAAGGGATCCTTGGGTATAGAAAAGCAAGTGTGCTTTTTGGTGTGTTCTTGAGCAAGGAGGTTATCCTTGTGAATGCTGTAATTGGATATTGTAATTTTTGGTTATCGTGGAGAAAACCACAGAGGTGTGGGACTGGATGTAGGCTTACCAGAGGAGGTAGCAGAACCAGGATAAATCGGTTTGCGTGTTCTTCTCATCTCTAAACTCCATATACATATTATATGTACTTGTGTGATGTGAATGCGTTTTAAGAATGCTTGTTAACTTGAATCTTTGATCCACAATCTGTGTTAAACTTGTTGTTACTTCTTATAATTCTTCTTAACATCATTACTTGTTACATAACCTGATTCTTCGGAATTAAAATTGAGTGAAAATCAATTTTCTTTAAGAAAACTCTTTTGTTTTAAATTGTTGAAAAAGTTTTCAATATCTCAACCCCCCCCCCCCCCCCCCCTCTTGAGATTGTAGCCATTACCAACAATGTGCACTGTCAGCTTCTCAATGGCCGTTCTAGTATGACTAGCTAATTTCTCAAAGGCCACTTCCCAAGTCTGCTTCCCACCATCTGTGATTTGCAATTGAATAGGCCCAAGGAGAGCTTGCTGAGTATTGTTATGTAGAATTCCATATTTCTGCTTTTGAGTTTGTTGTTGTTGCCCGGCCAATCCACCACTGGGGTTACTCCAAGAGAAACCCGGATGGTCTCTCCTGGTATTCCAATTCCGCCCATTGTGGTAGTCATTTTGTCTATTCCTCTGATAGTCATTGCACTGTGGCACTATGTCATAGAAGTTGTGACACGAGTCCACATGCCCCTGAGAAAAATTACCTGGACAACTTTCACTATCATGATCACCATTACAAAAATCACAACCTGGAGGCAAACCTTCTCGTACTGCATTCACCTTCACCTTGCTGTGAAGTGCCTCATTCTGCTTCTTCAGAAGCCTGTTCTGCTCAAGAATAACTTCAATTGGTGTTGCACCGAGTCCGGAAGAATTTGATGAGATGCACTAGAAGAATGACTCATATTACGGTTGTAGTCATTCCTAGACATCTTCTCCAACAATGCCCATGCATCCTCCATAGACTTGCAAGAGAAAGATCAGCAAGTTGCGGCATCACAATTCATTTGGTAGCGGCCCATCAACCCATTGAAGAAATGCTGAACCTTTGTTACCAAATCAAAGTAGGAAGAAGGACATCTCCTCAATAGCACATTATACATCTCCCATGCTTCACTGTAAGTCTCGTCCTCATGTTACCCGAAGGAAGTAACGGCGATCTTCAATTGTGCCGCTTTCTGAGGAGGAAAGAATCTTGTGAGGAATTTCTGAGCCATATCCTCCCAAGTAGTAATGCTACCACGATCCAAATTCAAATCTAGCCAATTGTGTGCTCTATCCCGAAGAGAGAGTGGGAATAGTCGCAAACGGAAGGCGTCATCTGAAACTCCAAGAGTCTTCAACATGTCACAGATCTCAAAAAGTGTGCAATATGCCTATGAGGATCTTCACTTGCAATCCCATCAAACTGATTTCTTTGTACCTAGTTCAGAACAGATGACTTGATCTGAAAAGAATTGGCCATGATGGTCGGCCTGACAACAGTAGAAGCACAATCATCCAAGTTAAGACGATCATACTTATAAAGAGGCTTGTATGTCAGAGGATCTCCTTCTAACATCCCTTCAAGATTGATGGGTTGGATTGCTTCAAGTCTCCTTTTCTCTCTTAGTTCTTTCCTCAACCTCTTCTCAGTCCTTCGAATCTCTGGGTCGTATAGCAAGTCTCCCGGTGGAACGGTACCTCGCATACACAGAAACAAGGCAAGACCAAGTGGATCAAAGAAGTTTAAAGAGATAAAAATTCAAAAAATTAAAAAGAAAAAAGTTTTCTTGTTCAAAGAGAATTGATTTTCCTAAAATTTAGGAAAATTGGTTGTGCTAATCCCCGGCAACGGCACCAAAAACTTGATGGTGACTCCGGCAAGTGTACCGGATCGGTGCAAGTAATAAAACACGGTAAGCAAATACCTAGGTCGAACACAAGGATTGGGAGACCAATTATACTAAATCTTAAGGGAATTCAAACCGTTTGACCAAGTCAACAACAGTTTGTTATAAGGAGACAGAAATTATCAAGTAACAAATTGTTATCGAATAAAAACTATTTGACGCTAACGGATAACGAGAGATTCAAATTAAATTAAAGCTCTAGGATCACGAATCCACCTTCCCAATCATGCAATCTACCCTAGTGATAATCTTCTATTCCCTACGTTCAATTTCATTGTCAACCGGGACCGCCAAATTCTCCTAAAGTCACTGCCGATGTTCTAAAGGACGTAACTAAACATGTAAGTTAATCTCCTGGCGGTCTCATAACCCTCAGTTAGCCTCTATTAAGTTCTTGTTCCATATATGATTGCACCAATCTCCTACCCTATCTATATGCATACTCAATTGGTGTTCCTAATTCAAGTCCTAACCACGAATCTTCTCCCGGTCTCAATGCACTGGACAAGTCAACCAAGGGCCCTTTGATTAACACGACTAAAAAATAATTAAGAAACAAGAATTGGGATAAGGGAAAGAAAACATCACTTTGAAAATCGCTATGCCATCAAGGGTGGCTTCATCGTTATCCTAGAATAGAGGATTAGTTCCTCATAGTAATAGTACCAATGAAAGAAATAAAAGAAATCATCCTAATAAGAAGAGGAATTATGTAAAACACAGGGAGACGCAGATCCAACGAAACTAGGATTAGAACCAATGTCAAAAGCTCCTCAATCTGCCTTAAAACAAGCCATATATAGTGGGTTGCAGACGAGCGGGGGTCCGCGAGGCGAACCTTAAGTTTGGCGCCAGTTCAAATTTGGCTTCTTACCGAGGCGAGACAAAGCTCGCGGGACTAGCCTTAATGGTCTTCAATTTTCCTGAGTCTGCCTCGCGAGGCGAGCATTGCCTCGCGAGGCGAGGCTAAATGACTGCTTGCTCCTGCTTAATCTGGTCTTCTGGCTCGCGAGGCAAGTAGCCTTTCACAGGTGAATCTTGCATTTTTGACTTTTTGCTTGTTTTCTTCAATTTCCTAGCTTCCTTGAGCTTCACTTTTAACCTGAAATGTAAAAGTAACATTTTAATGCTTTATTGACTAAAATTTGACTAAAATTTCCTAAAGAACTAACTAAGAGACTCAAAGTGTTGCTTAGGGGAAAAAGAAGTCAAATTCGGATGATTAGCGAGGTTAAATCATTCAATTAGCATAAAAACATCGGCCTTTCTAGCTATAAAACTAGATAAGCTGGAGGCTTATCAAAATACCCCAAACTTAAATTTTGCATGTCCCCAAATAAACCAAAAAGCAAAAGATTCAAACAATGTAAAATTCATGGATTCAATCAAATTTAACCGAGCTTTATGCACATGTTAACAATTTCTTTTTCAAATTGATGTCCCCCCATTATTCATTATAGTGACCCCCACATGCATCTACTTTTGAACAAAAGAGAAATTCATTATCACTGCAATCATTACTCTAAGCAGGGGATCCAACATACACACAAAAAGAAGATCATCAATTCAAACAATCGCCTTCCTCACAAAGGGCATTTAGTAATTCACTCTTCCGCTCAATTTGTCTGGGTTATAGAATTTTTCACTCTTTTCACAATTAAGTGCACTTTCTTTAGATTTGATTTTCATCTCAACATAGTTCCCACAAAAAAAGTGCATGCAACATCAAAAGGTCTTTCCATGGTTGTAATGTGGCCTGGCTCAAGGTGAGATATTCAAAGGATCAAGGCTAAGTCACTAAGATTTATGAAGCATGAAATTTTACATTCAAACACTTTACTCTTACTCTCATTTATTTTTTCTTTTTCTACTTTTGGTGGATACAACCTTTTTCCTTTTCATAATTCCTTTCCACTTTGCTCTTTTTGGAAATCATTTTCATTCCTTTTCATTTTCAAGCCTTTGACTTTCTTTTTCTTTTTCTCAACTATGATTCATGACACTTTGTATCCATGCTCTCCTAAGTCCTTGGATAGGGAAATCATGGTTTTTTTGGATTTATGGCTTGTAATGTAAGGTAATCAAGAACAATTAGGCTTTAAGGCTCAATGTGGCTAACTAGGGATCAATCATCAAGGTTGGTTCATTTAGGCTAAGTAGCTAATTCAAAGAACAATCGCCTAGATCATATGATACAAACATGTAGATATGCAAACCATGAAAAGATTAAAGTAAATCCGGGAAAAATGCGACTTAACGTGATTCACTCAATTAAAACAATGATGGAGTCTCAAATTCTCACCCACTTATTTTCGCAAATTGATTGACCGAGATACAATTCCTAGAATGTGCACCCCTTCACCCGAAACTTATTATAAATCATGCAATCATAACAAAAATCCTCTAAGTTCTTATTTTCAATTTTCGCATGGGGATTTAAAGTTTCAAAACATCGAGAGGGGTTCACCAAAATTATTTTCAACAAAACTCATGCATTAAAATTAATGTTCATTCAATTCAATCCCAAAAAACTTACCAACACTACTCTATCAACTTATTTATGTACATGACCAATTAGCAAAAAGAAAAGCAAAAGAAAATAAAAAAAAAGTAAGGTTTAAAAATTGTTATCTCAAGGGGTCCGTTGATGCTCCTCCTCTCTTCATTTTCTTCCTTCCTTCCGGCTCACTAGTTTTTGTTGGCTCCTCCTTTTGAGTTTCATACCACCTGAAACTCATCAAATCTTCGCCTCAGACTCCCCCCCGGATGGGGATCCTGGTCCCCATGATTAGTAAGCCAGACGAACCGAGGCAACAAAACCAGTTTCTTTCCAACCCTATTCGCGATGTGAGAAGCGCCTCACGGGGCGCAGTTGAGGCCGTCAGATGTATGTCCTTCTGTGTCGCAGGGCTAACAGCTTCCCGCGGGGTGAGACAAAGACTTCCCAGAATAAGGATCTCGGTCTCGCGGGGTGAACCTCTGCTCGCGGAGCAAGCCAGAGACCAAAATATGCCCCTGTTTTCATGCAATCTAAGTCATATATGCTTTCCTAATCTAATTTTCTAACTAAGGACCCTATATGAAGACATTTTTTAAGTTTTTTTGGCTCCATTAAATAGGATATAAAACTTAGGTTGCCTCCCAAGTAGCGCTTGTTTAACATCCCGAGCGTGACGGTCATATCCCCCAAGGGCTAAGTTACTGTGAACTCATCATGATAGCCTCCAATTCCTTCTTCCACAAAGAGTTTCAACCCTTGGCCATTAACATCAACTGTGTCACTAGAGTCCTCACAATATTTATTAAAGGCACCTCTGGATTGAGTTGTCTTCTTCTTAACTTTCACTCAACAATAAGACTTCAATTTGTCTGGTAATAACTTCTTCGCAAGGACGAATGAATGATGAGTCACCTCCTCCGGTTGCCCTTTTTTACCTTGATTTTCCTCATAAGCTCTCAAGCGAATTTCATTGAGCTTAATTGGGTCTAACATCCTTTTCGTACCGGCTCCCTTAATGAGTGAATCCTGTTGCTTCTGCAACTTCTCCTCCAATTTGCTTGGGTCACCCATGATGGATCTAGGCATCTAGTCTTTTTGCCCCAAGTGCTCCGGCTCATCCTTTTCCACGCTATCCTCAAAGGTGTGGGATTTTACCAACACATTATCTAGTGTTGAACCAATTGGTTCAAGAGTAAAAGGTTATTTGAGGAGAGGCTCCACCACATCCACACTATAGCAACTAGCCTTCTCCATTGGATGCTTCAAATCTTCAAAGATATCAAACTCATTTTTCTCATCTTGCACCCGAAGTGTGAGCTTTCCTAGTTGCACATCAATAAGCGCCCTTCCGGTAGCCAAGAATGGTCTACCCAATATGAGAGGAATATTGGCATCTTCATCCATGTCCAGTACCACAAAATCCGTAGGAAAAATAAACTTGCCCACCTTCACTAGCAAATCTTCAACCACCCCATAAGGGTATTTAATTGACCGGTCCGCAAGTTGGAGTGACATTAGTGTTCCCTTGACTTCTTTAATCCCAAGCCTTCTCATCATGGATAGGGGCATTAAGTTATTGCTTGCCCCTAGATCACACAATGACTTCCCAATTGTCATCTCCCCAATAGCGTATGGAATACTAAATGAACCCGGATCTTTCAGTTTTCGAGGTAACTTCTGTTGAAGGATTGCACTACACTCCTCGGTCAAAGCAACCATTTCTTCATCAACAATTTTCTGCTTCTTGGAGAGAAGCTCCTTCACGAATTTTGCATTGGATGGCATTTGTTCCAAGGCTTCTGCAAAAGGAATGTTGATTTGAAGTTTGCGGAAAATGTCAAGAAACCTTGAGAACTGTTTTTGATCTTGCATTGGCTTCTTCAATCTCTCTGGATATGATACCTTCATGTAAGGAGGGAGATCTTGGGGTTCAACCCACTTCCTTCTTCAGAATTCTTCATCCACTAATTTCAATTTGCCACCTTGCTCCGGTACCTTTTCACTAGCTACCTCATTTTCCTTAGCTTGCTCTGCTTCCATATGTGGCACCTCTGGAATTTCGTCTTCAGTAGCCTTCAAGGGATTCCCCTTTGGCTCCAACACTTTACCACTTCTAGTGGATATGGCATTGCATTGGGCCTTGGGGTTGTTCTCTGTGTTACCCGAAAAAGTACCTGGAAGACACTCATCCATCTGCTTCGCAAGTTGAGCTACTTGTGTTTCCAAATGCTGGATTGCCGACCCTGTGTGAGTTGCTAGCTTATCAATGGAAATACCAATGTGCACTGTCAGATTCTCAATGGTCGTGCTAGTATGACTAGCTAATTTCTCAAAGGCCACTTCCCAAGTCTGCTTCCCACCATCTGTGATTTGAAATTGAGTAGATCGAGGGAGAGCTTGCTGAGTATTGTACTGTTGAATTCCATAGTTTTCCTTTTGAGTTTGTTGTTGTTGCCTGGCCAATCCACCACTGTTGTTACTCCAAGAGAAACCCGGATGGTCTCTTATGATGTTCAAATTTCGCCCATTGTAGTAGTCATTCTGTCTGTTCCTCTGATAGTCATTGGGCTATGGTACTGTGTCACAAAAGTTGTGACACGAGTCCACATACCCCTGAGAAAAATTACCTGAACAACTTTCACTGTCATGATCACCATTGCAAAAATCACAATCCGGAGGCAACCTTCTTGTACTGCATTCACCTTCACCTTGCTATGAAGTGCCTCACTCTTCTTCTTCTGAAGTGTGTTCTGGTCAAGATTAGCTTCAATTGATGTTGTACTGAGTCCGGAAGAATTTGGATGAGATACACTAGAAGAGTGACTCATATTACGGTTGTAGCCATTCCTAGACATCTTCTCAAACAATGCCCATACATCCTCCGCAGACTTGCAACAGAAAGAACTGCAATCTACGACATCATAATTCATCTGGTAGCGACTAATGGGCTCCAGCAAGTGTACCGGATCGAAGCAAGTAATAAAAACACGGTGTGATACTGAGGTAGAACTCAGGGATTGGGTGACCAATTACCACTTCACAAATTCAACAACTATTTAGACCAAAATATATTGAGGATTTGTTTATGATAAAAATTATTGAAAGAAATTAAAATATATATTTTTGGATTTTTTGAATTAATTAAAAAGAAAAAATAAACAAAGAACAATCAAATAAATAAAGCTCTAGGGATCCAATTTCACCAACGCTATGAATACACATTCCTCATAGACAAGGAATCCTTATCCCACTTGGTTTGGTTCAATTATATCAATTCTTCTTAACTTCTAATTAACTTCTAATGTCAACCAAGAATCCTAATTTATTGTAATGTCTCTCTCGAGTACGCTAGAACACATCGCTTGATCCCTAATCAACTATATCTCTATGATGATTATTTATCAAGAAATTCATTAAGTTCTATGATTCTCTATTGAAGTTGCATAAAGCTCATACAATATATCTCTATCCGTATTAACCCTATGATTTTATCTCAATACCCTTGACGCATAAATATCCTCTCGGTCTCATTATGATTACCCTATCATCTAATTAGTGATCAAACAATTAGAAGCATTAAGAATAGAGAATAAAACACAAAAGAAAGAAAAGAACAAATTAAGAAAACTGAAATAAAATCATCAAACCGTGATGGTGCGGTTATATCATCACCCTAAAAAAATGGGATTTACTCCATAATGAAAGGAATAAAAAACATTGTCAAATAAACCAACATGCAAACAAGAAAAGAAGGGTCTGGGCACAGCCAAACAGAGGGAGACGCAGCCAAAAGAACAAAGAGTGGAACCTTATTTCCATACCAAAGACCAGAATTTATAAGTTCTGGTATCAGCGATTCGCGGGGCGAATCACATTTCGCGGGGCAAAATTTAAATCATAACTCAATCCAGAAGTGCACCATCCGCGGGGCGGATGACTCAAAATTTCTATCCTCTTCTTGCTTCTCTTCCTTGCTCCCAGGCTTCACTTTTATCCTTCCCCAGCTCATGTATGAACCTGAAATTTATTCAAACTGAAATTGAATAACTCAAGCTGCAAAATAACATAAATCTTAGGAATAAGATCCTAAAAGACTTCAATTTCCTAGAATCATGTATTTTCTTTGTTTTCCTAAAAGACTTCAGTTATTTAGGAATTATCCACGGGGTGAATTATGCAGAAATTTTGCAGCTCCTCAAAGTGTTAAATTTTTTTTCTTCTTCATTAGTTTTAAAAGTCCCTACATGCCTCCTAAGGCAGATCCTACTTGAACAATGACTTAACCACCAATAATGCACCTAATTGAAACTAATATACAAAAGTATGCAAATAGTGCATTTTTCTAGCACAATACTATATTCTATGCACAATTATACTACCCTATATGAAAATTTAGATCTACCAACAAACTAAATGCAATGACTAGACGCAGAAAAAGGATATAAACCTGGGTTGCCTCCCATTTAGCGCTTGTTTAACGTCCCGAGCCTGACGGTCATGCCTTCAAAAGGGTTAAGTCAATGCCGAGGTAATTTCTTGCCTTTCAAAATCTCCTCCCAAGTACACTTTGAGCCTTTGGCCATTCACTTTGAAAGATTGTCAAAGAGAAGGGTTTAGAAAAACTCATGAAGATGCTTCCACCCGGATCCCATTGCCTGTGGTACAACGGCCAAGAGATGTTCAAAATGTAAAACCTTCCTCCCGGATCCCATGGCCTGTGGAATGGAGATGTAATTAGAAAATGTGAAGAGATTCCATTAACTTCTCTAAGTGCTATGATGAGCTCCCTTCCTCCCGAGTCAAATGGTAAGTCATCGACTCCAAGTATGGCCCTTTTGTACATAACTTCTCCATGAAGCATGAGAAGCTTAACTTTTTGAGACAACTTCTAATCCTTTGCTGATATTGATGCAAACTGCAAATACTTAGGCAATGACTTGAACTCCAAAGTTGGTATTTTCACAATGTAATGTTGTAGACAAATGGAAGGCACCAACTTTGTAGCATCGTCACATGAATGTAGACCAATATACTTATCCAACTCATAATTTCCTGGTTTCTCACCAAACATGGCGAGGGAATTGTTTTCCACATGAATATTTTCATTTGTCCTTTGGGAAGAAACATTTGCAGATATTTCCTCATCTTCTACTACCACTTCATCGTCTTCATCAAACCAATTCAAATGAATGTCTTCCAATGGAATGTCTTCTTGTGAATCATCTTTAACTATTACTTCATCGTCATTAAACTCATCTTTGCAACCACATTCTCTTGAATTTGGGTTTCCCGTGGCTCCTCAGCTAGCTTTTTCGAATGTTCCCTAGTTTCTTCTTCTAACTTCTGAATCATGACACTTAGATGCGCTATTAACTCTTTAGAATGTTCCCCATATCGCATTTCAAACCTCTGAATCATGGCACTTATTTTTGCCTTGTTACGCTCTATGCTCTGGATCACAAGTTGGGCATCTATCTCACAAAGAAATTCTAGCATCACGGGATTCAGCTTAAAGTGTGGTGGTGGTGGTAAAGATGACAAATAGGATTTCCATTCCTCCTTGGAGTATGTCTTTACATGCTTACCAATGATACCATCAAGCACGATCCAATCAATTTGATATTCCTGATTTGAATAGTAATAATGGTCCTTGTGTAACAGCCACCTAACACAAACAAAACTCAAAATAAAAATCAAATATATACAAAATAAAAAAAAATGTCTAAAGTAGTTGTTTCCTTTGTTACTAATGATATTGGTAATGCCAATGCCCGGCAACGGCGCCAAAAACTTGATGGGCTCCAACAAGTGTACCGGATTGAAGCAAGTAATAAAACACGGTGAGATACCGAGGTAGAACTCAGGGATTGGGTGACCAAGTACCACTTCACAAATTCAACAACTATTTAGTCCAAAATAAATTGAGGATTTGTTTATGATAAAAATTATGAAAAGAAATTAAAATATATATTTTTGGATTTTTGAATTAATTAAAAAGCAAAAATAAACAAAGAACAATCAAATAAATAAAGCTCTAGGGATCCAATTTCACCAACGCCATGAATATGCATTCCTCATAGACAAGAAATCCTTATCCCACTTGGTTTGGTCCAATTATATCAATTCTTCCTAACTTCTAATGTCAACCAAGAATCCTAATTTATTCTAATGTCTCTCTCGAGTACGCTAGAACACATCGCTTGATCCCTAATCAACTATATCTCTATGATGATTATTTTTTAAGAAATTCATTAAGTTCTATGATTATCTATTGAAGTTGCATAAAGCTCATACGATATATCTCTATCCGTATTAACCCTATGGTTTTATCTCAATACCCTTGACACATAAATCTCCTCTCAGTCTCATTATGATTAGCCCATCATCTAATTGGTGATCAAACAATTAGAAGCATTAAGAACAGAGAATAAAACACAAAAGAAAGAAAAGAAGAAATTAAGAAAACTGAAATAAAATCATCAAACCGTCATCGCGCGGTTACATCATCACCCTAGGAAAAGAGGATTTACTCCATAATGAAAGGAATCAAAAACTTTGTCAAAGAAACCAACGTGAAAACAAGAAAAGAAGGGTCTAGGCACAGCCAAACAGAGGGAGACGCAGCCAAAAGAACAAAGAGTGGAACACTATTTCCATACAAAAGGCCAGAATTTATAAGTTCTAGTATCAGCGATTCGCAGGGAAATTACATTTCGCGGAGCAAAATTTAAATCATAGCTCAGTCCAGAAGTGCACCATCCGGGAGGCGAATGGTCCATCCGCGGGGCGGATGACTCAAAATTTCCAGCCTCTTCTTGCTTCTCTTCCTTGCTCCCAGGCTTCACTTTTATCCTTCCCCAGCTCATGTACGAATCTGAAATTTATTCAAACTAGAAAATCATATAAAAAGACTCAATTTCCTAAATAAAACAAAGAAAATACATTTAAAGACTCTAAACACTGCTTAAGGAAAACAAAGCAAAAGTTGAGTACTAATTGAGAATACAACTCATCAATATGGTAAAATTCAAAAGAATATCTAGAATAAAACTAAATAATCTAGTGGATTATCAGTGACCCCTCAACCCATTGAAGAAATGTTGAACCATTGTTACCAAATCAAAGTAGGAAGAAGGACATCTCCTCAATAGCACATTATACCTCTCCCAAGCTTCATTGTAAGTCTCGTCCTCATGTTGCCTGAAGGAAGCAACAACGATCTTCAATTGTACCACTTTCCGAGGAGGAAAGAATCTTGTGAGGAATTTCTGACCCATATCCTCCCAAGTAGTAATGCTACCACGATCCAAATTCAAATCTATCCAATCGCGTGCTCTATCCCGAAGAGAGAGAGGTAATAGTCACAAACGGAAGGCATCATCTGAAACTCCAGGAGTCTTCAACATGTCACAGGTCTCGAAAAAGTGTGCGATATGCCTATGAGGATCTTGGCTTGCACTCCCATCAAACTGATTTATTTGCACTTGGTTCAGAATCGATGACTTGATCTCAAAAGAATTGGCAAGAATTGGCTATGATGGTCGTCCTGACAACAGTAGAAGCACAATCATCCAAGTTAGGACGATCATACTAATAAAGAGGCTTATAAGCCGGAGGATCTGTAACAGCCCGATTTTAATTATGTTGTTAACCGGTTAAAAATATAATTATTTATAGTTTAATCTGAGATCAAAAAAATGATTTTTAATAAAATAAAATCATATTCACAATCTATTTTATGGTAGAAGGTTACGGTGAAAGTTTGGGTTGAAAATTCAGACGGAGCCCGATATGTTTTTTCACTAACAATAAGATTTTACTAAGAAGAAACCCTAATTTCGACTCGTGAATGAAACCATTAGGTTTTATATTCTGCTCTGGAGTATTTTCCAAGTTTCAAAAAAAATCATTAGGAATGAAATTAATATTATTTTTTTCGGGCGTAATCGTTAAGAAAACGTGTCAAACCTAAGTCGGGGATGTCGGCTAAACGACAGAGTCGATTATGGAGTTGAGGTATTAGGAGAGATTAATGTAGTAGAGAGGACAAGTAGTCCAGCCTTAAATTTTAGTAATCGGGAATTTTCAAGTGAAATGACCAAAATACCCTTAAGCTTAACCTAACCGACGTTGAGTTCAATTTTAACCATGGTTAAGAACCAATGTTAATTCTTGTGAACCAAAATCAGCCACACCCTTTATCAATTCTTGGCCACATGATTCTAACCATACTTAGCAAAGTAACCCTAGTTAAGTTAATTATTAACCATAGTTAACTATTATATTATTTAATATTTACAAAACCCATTAATTTAAATACTATGAACCAAACAAAGCCTAAGATCTACCCTATAAATACCCCCCAAACCGCAGCCCCTCCCCTTTCACTCACTTCTTCTTCATTTTCATTCTAAGACTTTTCTTCACAAAAACTCTAATGTTGTTCTTGAAGGAAACCTCCAAGCTTGATCATTTCTCTTTCATTTCTCTTCATTCCAAGGTGAGGAATCTCTTCCTAATCATTTTAGCTTCATTAATCATCCATCAATCTCCATTATCATCAACTAATTCATGGTTTTACATTCCTAGATCTAGAACTTCAAATAATTCTAGAAAATATAGAAAAATCCTTTTAATGTGAAACCAATTGCTATGATCTCTAAATAACTCCTACTATCATCATCTAAGAGCTTGTGATCAAAATCATTTTCCTTCCTATTTGTATTAGTGAGGCCGAATCTAGGTGTTTTTGGGCAAATGAGATTTTGTTCAAACTTTAACGTATGACACTTGATCTTAACTTCTTAAAACCTATAGTAGTTATATCTAGAAGCTTGAAATCAAAATAATTTCCTAACCCTATTTTCCTAGTTAGGGCCGAAACCCTCTTTGAATGTGGGTATGATGTTTTTGTTCAATTTGTAATTAATGATGCTTGTGCTTGCTTCTAATATGCCTTGTGATCTTAAATCCAAGAGTTTAAACTCAAAAGAATTTCTTAGCCTATTTTAACTCGTGAGGCCGAAACCCTAACCAAAGTGGATAGAGGATTTTATTTCATATTTTTTTAATGGTAACAATTAATCTCTGCTAGTTAATACTATCAGAACTAGATTCCAAAAAATTGGAATGAGAAAAGAACCCTAACCCTATTTTTAATTAGGAGGCTGAATCTAACTATTTAGGTAAGGGTGGGTTTGTTGATTAATTTGTTGATTATGTTGTTTGGTTTAAGGTGAAACTGTTAAGCTGTGGTGTGATAACGAGGAACGTCGGATTCGGGATTCCGGTGATAACTCGAGTGGGGGAAAGAACCAATCTACATTCGGAATCGATAAGTAGTATATTATATAATAATTGTGTAGGGCGACCTAAACCCTACTAGTGGTCGAGTAATCGACAAGACCAAAATCACGTTGAATGCTTTTCTGAAAAACCAATGATGATTTGGGGATTGTGAGTTTATCGACGTTAGGATGATTTTATATTGTTTATGGTTGATTTGACTTTATTATCATTATTGAATTGATATTGTGTTATTTTGGTGATATTGGAATATATTGTTGATATTGTATTATGCATGATCTGGCAGGTTTTAATATTGTCCTTAGTGGATTTTAAGTATATATATATATATATATATATATATATATATATATATATATATATATATATTGTTCGGGAGATAATTGTTTGGGTGTGAGAATGATGGTGATTTAGAGGTGTCTAGCCTAAACTAATTATTTCAAAGAGGATTTGTGACATAGAACATGTGTTGAGGTTTTGATGGAAGGTTAAGGCAATGGGTTTTTGTTAATGTGGGTTGATGAGATTCAAATGTTTACATTGTTGGTCACAGCCATGTATTTGGAATACATAAGGTCAGGAGTTCTCGCTAGACCGTTCCACCTTAGATATAGGTTGTGCAGCTATAGTATCATTGAATTTCATGAGCACCCTCGGGAGTGGACAGGGTGTGCACCGGGATAATCGTGCAGCTATAGTGTCATTGCTTTGCGTGAGCATTCTCACCATATAAGAGAATATGCACCGGGAATTTGGAACCTGTCGCTTGAACAACTGACTGACATTCCCAACGAGGAATATGTGAAGTAATTGGTAGTGGCCACGTCAGTATAAAGTGTTAGATTGCATGAGTTGAGGTTAGAGGATGATATATATTGAATTATGGATGATGGTTGATTTAGAGTAATGTTTGTCTGTGACTTTTGTTATATTATATACTATGACTCTGTTCCGCTTTTGATGATAGAATTGCTTCTTATCCCCTATATTTCTGTATTTTTGTGTGTCTACTTTATTTACGTTAGAAAACCTGATGGAGGAATATGTTGCTGTTGAGTTGGATGGAGCTCCTTACGAACCACAGGCCGGAGGTCGAGCTGTGACCCATGGTGATTAGATTATAGATAGTATGGCCAGTGTGTCCAAGAAGTATTTTTATATTTTCCGCTAAGTATGACTTTTGTTAAGTATATGCCTGTGAGGGATCCTACTGAGAGGATATCATCAACAGTGTTTTGTAATATGTTTATAAGACTTATGTGTGTATGTATAACCTAAATATGGTGTGTTTTTTTTATTAACTAAAGTTGTAGGTTATTTAACTTAAGTTTTAATTTTTACGTATTTTCACGCTATTAAAACATCGGGGCACAACGGGTGTCTCATTTTGGTATCAGAGCAGTTCGATTCTAATCGGACTGTGTGGTCTAGGTTGTTGTTACTGGCCGTGTCTAGTTGAATCCACATTGGATTTTGACTATGCTTAGAAGTTGGGTAGTATGTTCAAACTTGATGCAATAACTAACATTAGTATGGTATAAACAAAAATTCTGAACCTTAGAACCATTTTTTCTTGTCTTTTGGTTGAAAACATGGTATTTATAGAAAATGGGCAGTGATAATCGATTATAGGAACAACATAATCGATTATCTACTTTCTGTTTTCTCAGTTTGTTGTTTCATAAACCCAATAATCGATTATGACCATGCAATAATCGATTATATTGGCTCAATAATCGATTACCCTGATGAAATAATCGATTATTTGCTGTCTAATTATCATTTTGCTGTTATAGAAACCCAATAATCGATTATGATCATGAAATAATCGATTATATTGCTTCAAAATCCAACATTTAGTTGTTTTAATAATCTCTAATAAATACTAAACCTCCAAGTAATTCTATAAGAAGGTTTCTCTTTTGGTGGTATGGCATATAGTATTTATATACGTGCCTATGTAGTATTATATATCATACTGATGAGAGTGGATGATTTCTTTTACAAATCATGGCTCGCGGAAGAGGACGTCCAACCAACAGAGGTGACAAAACTCCTGAAAGAATCATAGGAGCTATCAACAATGACACAACGGAGGAGAGTCATCTGCGACTCTCAATACCATGGAAACGATAGCTGCTGCTATGTTATTACAAACATAGCAGAATATTGAAATGCTACAGATGAAAAGAGAGCAGTTGGAACTAAAGAATAAGAGGAAGGCTGCAGCACCTGAAGATGCCAGATTGACTAATTTTCTGAAAGGGAAGCCACCTCAATTCCAAGGAGAGTATGACCCGGAGAAGGCTGAATGGTGGGTACAAGAGATTGAGAAGACATTTGAAACTGTGCGCTGCAGCGAGGAGAGGAAAGTCAAGGTTTTCAAAACCGGACCAGTCATCGAACCGGTGAAGTCACCGGTTCAAGGTTCAGTGGTTGAACCAGTATTAATTAAATTATAATTTTTTTAATATATATTAAACAAAAACGTAACATGATATTCAAAACTCCGTAACATTAAAAGCGAAATTTCACTTAAAGATATATATTAAAAATTTAACACCGATTGATATATATATATATATATATATATATATATATATATATATATATATATATTACCTACTATCATGAATGAAAGATACGTGGGATGGGATGGGGTGGGATTTAATTTGATTATTATTATTATTATATTATGAGAAAGGGATGGATGGCTCTTTTAGTTTATTTTGAAAATCAAATGGCCCAACTTTTTATAGCTCATGCGCACTGCTTCTGTTTAGTTCTGCAAAGGATGGCACAATTATTATATTTGAAAAACCCTAGCACCTCTAACACACTAACGCAGCTCCTTCCTGGTTCGGTGGTTCTCTTTTCCTGTTTAGTCTTCTTCTTCATCTTTCTTTTCCTCTCACACAGTAGACGCTGCTCAACTGACACTCTATGGTGCACTGCTCTATAGGCCGATCCGTCGTGTGCAGCTCCATGTTCTGGTGTCTCCTTTGTACGCAGCTCCCTGTTCCGGTGTCTCCTCTCGCGACGGTTCAAACCAGCCTCCAACCGGTTTTGAACCGGTTCAACGGTTCTGTCACCGGTTCGACATAAGGACGGTTTTAGTATCAACCGAACCACTGTAGGTCTCGGGTCCCGATCGAACCGGCCGGTCCGGTTTTGAAAACCTTGAGGAAAGTGAGTTATGCTGCCTTCATGTTAACTGAAAGAGCAGAGTTCTGGTGGAAGGGAAAGAAACGACTATTGGAGACTGAGGGCAGAAACATTAGTTGGCAGTTATTTACTTACTGTTTCTTATAAAAATATTTTTCGCGTCTAGTTCGATGCGAGAAGGAAAAGGAATTCATCAGACCAAGTGTTTCACCGTGGGGAGCACCAGTGTTGTTTGTTAAGAAGAAAGATGGAAGTGCGAGGTTGTACACGGATTATAGGCAGTTGAATAAAGTGACAATTAAGATAAGTATATGTTGCCTAGGATAGATGATCTGATGGATCAGTTGAAAGGAGTAGCAGTGTTCTCTAAGATTGATTTAAGATCCGGATACCATCATATTAGAGTAAGGAAGGAAGATATACTCAAGACGACTTTTAGGACGAGGTACGGGCATTATGAGTATTTAGTTATGCATTTCGGTGTAACTAATGCACCAGTAGTGTTCATGGATTATATGAACAGAATTTTCAGACGGTTCCTAGATAAGTTTGTTGTTGTGTTCATCGACGATATTCTTATCAATTCTCGTACGCGGGAAGATCATGAGGGACATTTGAGGTAGTGCTGCAAGTTTTGAAGGGTAGGCAAATTTATGCCAAACTTTCCAAGTGTGAGTTTTGGCTTGAAGAAGTGCAGTTTCCAGGTCATGTGATTAATAAAGAAGGAATAGTCGTAGATCCAGCTAAGGTTGAGGCAGTTCTTAAATGGGAACGACCTAAGTCCGTAAGTGAAGTACGGAGTTTCTTAGGACTAGCTGGATATTATCAAAGATTGCATTGCCTATGATGCAATTAACGAGGAAGGATACAACTTTTGTATGGACGGACAAGTGTAAGCAGAGTTTTCAAAAGCTAAAGGAAAGGTTGACTACATCACCTGTGTTGACTTTACCCGATCCTTTAGGACAATTCGACATATATTGTGATGCGTCATACCAAGGTTTGGGATGTGTATTGATGCAAGAAGGAAGAGTTGTGGCATATGCTTCCCGACAGTTGAGAATTCATGAGAGGAATTATCCGACTCGTGATTTGGAGTTAGCAGCAATAGTGTTCGCATTGAAGATATGACGACACTTTTTGTATGGATCAAAGTTCAATGTCTTCAGTGACCATAAAAGTCTGAAGTATTTGTTTGATCAAAAAGAGTTGAATATGAGACAACGAAGATGTATGGAGTTTATCAAAGATTATGATTTTGAATTGTTGTACCATCCTGGAAAGGCGAATGTTGTAGCGGATGCTTTGAGTAGGAAATCTTTGCATGTATCTGCAATGATGGTTAAGGAGTTAGAGTTGCTTGAACAGTTTAGGGATTTGAACTTAGGAATGGAGTTGGTTAAGGATAAAATTTGTTTTATGATCACTATTAGTAGTGATTTTATGAAAGATCTTAAAGATAAACAAGTTCAAGATCTATGTCTTCAGGAGATAAGTAAAGGTATAGATGAAGGTAAATTTTCTGAGATTATAGTAGAGGAACAGATGGTGTGTTAAGGTTTAGAGATAGAATATGTGTGCCAGAAGATGCAGAACTTAGGATGATGATTTTGGAGGAAGCACATAAGAGTAAGTTAAGTTTTCATCCTGGATCCACTACGATGTATCAGGATTTAAAGAAAATGTTTTGGTGGACAAGGATGAAGAAAGAAATAGTGGAGTATGTTTTATCTTGCTTGGTGTGTCAAAAGGCTAAGATTGAGCATCATAAGCCAACATGCTTATTACAATCTTTAGATATCCCAAAGTGGAAATGGGATATCATAGCTATGGATTTTGTGGTTGGATTACCACAAACTCCTAAGAAGCATGATGCGATCTGGGTTATCATTGATAGGTTGACGAAGTGTGCTCACTTCTTACCTATTGGTGAAAGTTATAGTTTAGAAAAGTTGACCCACATTTACATCAAAGAAGTTGTTAGATTTCATGGTGTGCCATCGAGCATTACTCAGACCGAGATCCTAGATTCACATCTAGATTTTGGAGACAATTGCAAAATGCCTTGGGGACAAATTTAAGAATGAGTTATGCTTATCATCCCCAGACCGATGGACAGTCAAAGAGGACAATTCAATCATTGGAGGATCTATTGAGAGCTTGTGTGATAGAGCATACTGGCAATTGGGATGAGTTCTTACAATTGATTGAATTCACTTATAACAATAGTTTCCACAGTAGTATCGGAATGGCACCATACGAGGCTTTGTATGGCAGGAAGTGTAGGACCCCGTTATGTTGGTATGAGACTGGTGAGAACCGAGTTTTGGGTCCAGATGTGGTGCAACAGACTACGGAACAAGTCGGGAAGATAAGGGAAAAGAAGAAGGAAGCAAGGGATAGGCAGAGGAGCTACAGTAACAAGAGGAGGAGACCATTAGAATTCCAGGAGGGTGATCACGTGTTCTTGAGAGTTACTCAAAAAACTATAATTGGCAGAGCTATCAAGTCCAGAAAACTTCCTCCTCGATTCATTGGACCTTTTTAGATTCTTCGACGGATTGGTCTAGTAGCTTACCAAATTGCCTTACCACCTAATCTTTCCAACCTCCATGATGTCTTTCATGTCTCTCATTTAAGAAAGTATTATCTCGATCCTTCACATGTTATTGAATCTAAGCCTATACAACTGCGAGAGAATCTAGAGTATGAGGCTTTACCTATAAGGATAGCAGATAGAGAGAGTAAGGAGCTTCATGGTAGACAAATTCCTTTGGTTAAGGTTGTATGGGATGAAACTACTGGAGATGCTACTTGGGAACGTGAGGCGGATATTCAACAACAATATCCACATCTTTTCTGAGGTACATAAATTCCAAGGACAGAATTTTCTTTTAAGAGGGGTAGTAATGTAATAACCTGATTTTAATTATGTTGTTAACCGGTTAAAAATATAATTATTTATATTTTAATCTGACATCAAGAAACTGATTTTAATAAAATAAAATCATATTCATAGTCTATTTTATGGTAGAAGGTTACGGTGAAAGTTTGGGTTGGAAATTTAGATGGAACCCGATCTGCGTTTTCACTGACAGTAAGATTTTACTGAGCAGAAACCATAATTTCGACTCGTGCACGAAACCATTAGGTCTTATGTTTTGTTCAGGAGTATTTTCCAAGTTTCAAAAAAATTCGTTAGGAAAAAAATTAATATTATTTTATTCGGGCGTAATCGTTAAGAAAATACGTAAAACTTAAGTCGGGAAATAAGTCGAGTAAATGATGGAGTCAATTATGGAGCTGAGGTATTAGGAGAGATTAATGTAGCAGAGAGGACAAGAAGTCCAGCCTTAAATTTTAGTAATCGGGATTTTTTAAGTAAAATGACCAAAATACCCCTAAGCTTAACCTAACCGACGTTGAGTTAAATTTTAACCATGGTTAAGAACCAATGTTAATTCTAGTGGACCAAAATCAGCCACACCCTTCATCAATTCTTGGCCACATGATTCTAACCATACTTAGCAAAGTAACCCTAGTTAAGTTAATTATTAACCATAGTTAACTATTATATTATTTAATATTTTAAAAACTCATTAATTTAAATACTATAAACCAAACAAAGACTCAGATCTACCATATAAATACCCCCCAAACCGGAACCCGTCCCCTTTCACTCACTTCTTCTTCATTTTCATTCTAACACTTTTCTTCACAAAAACCACAAAAACTCTATTTTCTTCCTCCATTTTCTTCAAGCTTGAAGGGTAATATTTCTTTATCCTACTCATCTAAGTTCTTTCATTCATTTATTCGATGAGTAATGCCATGATTCATCCATTTGAAATTCTTAGATCTATAACTTCTAAAATCTAGAGAAATTAGTAGAAAAATCTGTTTGACTTGAAACCAATTTCTATGGACTCACAATGATCTCTATATTCATTATCTAAGAGCATGAATCAAGGAAAATTTTCCTCCCCTATTTTCCAAAAGATGTCGAACCTATGTTGTTGTGAAGCAAGAAAGTTTTGTTTCAATTTGTGGAATAGAAATATTGATTTGAGCTCTTTAATACCTTTTGTTGTTAAATCTAAAACCTTCAGAAGTTTGAAAATCTCTAGCCTATTTTATGGTTCAAGTCCGAAACCCTTAGCTCATGGGTTAGATGAGTGTTTGATTCAACCTTTGTGAAGTGACAATTTATTATGTCTTCCTAATGCTTAAGGATCATTGATCCAAGAGTTTGTGAGATTTTGAGACCTCTAACCAATTTATCCTATGATGGCCGAACCCTAGTCTTATGAACTAGGTGGTTGTGTTGTTTGATTTTTATTAATGATTTTAGTTTGAACAAAAACAATTTTAGAAATATTCATTGGAGAAAGCTTTTGACAAAATGATTTACGTTATTTGGTTAGAAATTGATTTTTACAAGAATCTTTATGAAATTCTAGTATTGTTTCTGAAAAAGGATGAATTTCAAAGATGTTGAATTTTGAGACAAACAAGAGATTTCTCTATAACTTAGCATTTATAAATGAATTTCAAACGAAAAAAGTTTTTGTGAAATAATTTTATTCATCCAAAAATATTCCGGCAAGGTTGGATAAGTTGCGGAGGTTTTGATTTGTATTTGTGTTTCACTGAACGAAAAGGAATAGACAAGTTGAACTTTGAATCTAGTATACGAGACGTCGGATACTAGTGTTATATAATATACACGTCGATCTAGGATCCATGTCTCATTGTTGTGGGACTTGAGTCCTACCCATGTTGTTGTGGACTTTGAGTCCTATTCATGTTGTTGTCGAATTGATATCCTAATCACGTTGTGGTGAACATTGTTAAAGTGAATGTTGTTTTCTATGACCACAAGCCTAAGACTGGTGCATCGGTTTAGGGCATTGTGATTGAGCACTCGGACTTCGTGCCCCATGCTGATGTTGAATAATCTTAAAACGTTGAAGTTTATGAATAGTCGTTAGCCTTTGAGCTTCGACAAGAAAAGATTGAACACAAAGAAAACGTTGAGAACAATTGTTTTTCATACATTTTTGGTAGACGTACCAATCATTGTTAGGAGTGATGCCTTGATAGACGGGGTATTCACATCATGTGGTAGCATTGTGCCTTGATGGACAATGAATTCATAAGATTGATCATTGCATCCTAAATTGGACAGTGTACTATGAAAATCCATAAGATCAGTGATCCTAAATTGGACAGTGTGCTATAGAATCCATAAGATTGATCACTGCATCCTGTACTGGACAGTGTGCTATGTAAAATTAACCACGTAAGCCTTATTATGGCAATTGATGAGTTTGATCAAATCATAGAAAGATGATGGGATCTCATGAGATTAAGTTAGAGCCTAAATATTGAAGCGTCATGCATATTTTTATAAATGACTATGGCTTAGCGGATATGAGACCCCTTGATATTATACTTGTTTATTCTCAATAATTTTATGTTATATGTCCTATATGCTTATCTGATGTTTTATGTCGTGCATATGGTTATTGTGATTAATCCATATATTGGTATCTCACTCTTACATATTTTCTTGTTGTTTTCTTTTCCTATATGGAATTGTTATATATATATATATATATATATGGGTTTAGATGGATCCCAATGCCCTTTTGGCACCAGTGGGGATGTGGACCCTCACCTTTGAGAACGACCATGATCCGGGAGCGTGGGATATCCACCCGGGATCCCACTCTACTACCTATACCGGGCCGGTTAGTTCACTAGAGGGAGCTGTTGAGGACAAACCACAAGGGAGGATTCGGACTGTCCAGTCGGTGAGGATTTCAATACCACCTCCCTGGTATTACCTTCATGTTTTGGTCGAGCGAGGACAGTTGCACGAGCATCCACCTCTCGGAGTACCACTACCTGGAGTTGTACTTGACTCGCCCCCGGAGGAGGATCCGGTGGATTTCTTCGATCACGAGCCAGAGTACTTTGTTCTTGATGATGACGATGATGATGACTCTCCTGATGAAGGAGGTGAGGTTTTGGATGTCATGCCTGATTTGTCTTCTGGGAGTGGGGGAGTTCATCCTGACCTTCCTAATGGCCACCTTTAGATAGACCAGCTATAGGTGTCTTTTGTGTGTAGTGTATCCTTGTTCAGCTGATTTCTGGCTTGAGAGCCACAATGTTTTTGAGATGTGGTTCCGGACATTTTTATTTTTGGTGTTTATGTATTTCTTTTCTATCTTCTTAACTTATGACAATGGCATGCTCTGATGATGCTGATATATATATATATATATATATATATATATATATATATATATATATATGTGTGTGTGTGTGTGTGTGTGTGTGTGTGTGTGTGTGTGTGTGTGTGTGTGTGTGTGTGCTTATGTCATTTATGTTCTGAGTGTTCATCTTAAGAAAAGAAAATTTTTATCATTGTTTTTGAGAATATTTATTTACTAAGAAAATATTATTTTCCGAGAGTAACCAGCAATTTAATAAGTTTTATTTTTCGCAACGGGTAACCAAGTGACGCCCAAGTTGGGGTGTTACATTAGTGGTATCAGAGCTGGTCTAGTCTTTCAGGAATCTTTGGGTTTAGGTCTGTTGTGTTGATGTTGTGTGTTCTCTGATTAAGACATGTTTGAATTACTTCTTAGAAGTAATGTGCGATAATCAGCGAGTTTACGTTTCATTTTCTGGTTACCATGTTACTAATTTTGTCCTGCAGGTCAGTATGGAACTAGGAGGAGCACGTGGACGCGATCGCGGAAGAGGCAATGGTGGAATGGACTTTGCGGCACAGGCAATGGCTGATGTTGCTACTGCAATTGCTTTCCAGACTGCAACAATGGCTGCTCTGAACCAACAAGAGCAAATGAGGGCTGAACAAGCAGCTGAAGGCAAGAATCTGAATGCTTTTAGGCACCAGAATCCATCTCAGTTCGATGGAAATGTGGATACTGCAAGGGCCGATCTGTGGATTCAAAAGCTGGAGAAAATATTTAAGCTGATCCACACACCAGAGGGAGTAAAGGTACCTTAAGCTACTTTTCTGCTGATCGGAGATGCCGAATATTGGTGGAAGGGCACCAAGCAACTACTGGAAGCTGAACAACAGGACATTACTTAGGAGGTATTCCGCGATAGGTTTTTGAACAAGTATTTTCCTCAAAGTTTTCGAACTGAAAAGGAGCAAGAGTTTCCGCGTCTACACCAGAGGGGCATGACTGTTGGGGAATACGCGGAAAAGTTTGAATCATTTGCCAAGTATTTCCGTTTCTTACAAAACAATCCAAATGAAGACTGGAAGTGCGAGAGATTTGAAGGAGGACTGCGCTTCGAAATCAAGGAGTCAGTATTACCGTTGAAAATAAGGAATTTCCAGGCTTTAGTAGAGAAGAGTAGGAAGGTTGAGCAGATACGGAAGGGAAGAGACAAAAGAGGGATGTTGGAGGACCCTCTCGCTTTAAGAACCCAAACCAGAATCAGAACCAAAGAGGAAAACATAATCAAAGGAAACCGTACTTTCGACCACCAAGCAACAACCAGGGTCAACAACCATATCTTTCTGGTACTTCTGGAACTGGAACCGGAGGCCAGAGAAACTAAAGCCAAGGCCAAGAGAGGAGATTTTACTAGTGTGGTGACCCGAGTCACATGGCTGATGCTTGCTTGAAGAGAGGAATGAAGTGTTTCAACTGCAGTCATTTTGGACATCCGGCAAAGGATTTCAGAGCACCAAAACATGAACCAGCTGTCAACCACACCAGAGCCAACAAGCTGACTGCTAAAGGAAGGGTTTACACTATGAGCGGAGCTGAGGCTTCAAACTCCGACGATCTCGTACAAGGTAAATGTGACATAGCTGGTAATATTTTAACTGTACTTTTTGATTTAGGTGCGATTCATTCTTTCATTTCGATGGATTGTGTAAAACTTCTAAACTTGCCTATTTCTTCATTATTATATGATCTAATTGTTTCAACCGTAACTGCTAAGCCAGTTATTATCAATTCTGATTGCTTGAACTGTCTAATCATTGTTCAGTCATCCTCTACTGTAACGGATTCTAAGTATAACCGTATTTCGACGTCCTTGAGTATTTGTCTCTATGGAATCTCTTATGTTGTTGTTCTTTTCCATTGGTGTATGAAATTTATGATCTTTGAGAACAAAGGTTCCTTGGGGGAAATTTATTTTAGTCTCTTTTCTTTAATTTATGTGATCCAGCTTGGTTTTTGAGGCATATTACTCTTCTTTTCTAAAGTTGTCATTCAAAGCGAATTCTCATGATGATAGGAGCTCTTCATCCTTGAGTTCCTAATCCGTTGGAAGATCTTGAGAAAGAAGGAACTTTATTAGAGTCATGGTTGTAAATATGTATTAGCTATGCATTTTTACACCCACGAACCCAATCGAAGAATTTTTTTCCACATTGGATATTCCAGTATCTATCAAATTGATGAAATTCTTCTCTATGCCTTGTGAAAATAAAATCAAGAGATTTCTTTCCTTGAAAATTTCTTCCTGAAATCCTTATGACTATGTCTCATTATAGTCGATAAAAACTTATCAATTGTTGACCAATTCTACCCTGTATCTTTTCAAAAACATCATTGTCATATCTCCTGAGTCATGAGGATGGATATCCGATTCATCTCAGGATGTCAGAGTTAGTCGAGTATAGGGAAAAAGAGATAACTTGCTGTTTGAGATCTTTCTTGTTAATTAGATGATGGCGTTACAATGAATCCCTTTATGAGTTTACCAGGACCTCTAAGAGTTGTAATTTGTTTGGACGATCGATGTCATGCTAATGAGGAAGGCACCTTACTTAGCTGTTAAGATTCACTATGAAGTGAATAAGTAAACCGAAGAATGTATCAGAGGACTATTCAAACTTCATGGAGTATCTTCCAATATCATTCTAAATGAAGACCTGAAGTTTACCAACGTTTATCGGTAAAGTCTGCTGTGAGTGTTGAGGATCCAGTTGAGGCTAAGTCCAACTGATCACCCTCAACCCAAAGGACAAGTAAGGAACGATCTATCCTTAGAAGGCTAGTGGGGGAGTAGGTTTAGTACCTGAGTACGATCATTCCTATAGTAGGAATATTATTGAGAGGTAGAGTTGTTTGGCAAGTGAGAACCCTAAGCTTGATGTCACGAAGTGAGATGATTTCAATAGATCTTATCATGATTTGAGGCAGAAAGTTACCAAAGGAATCTAGAGTAATGATCAGATGCTTGTAGTTAAGATTGATTGTATGAGTTGAATGTTTGGAAGGAAAGTATCTATAGTGATTTCCCTTAAGTTGATTCAAATAGAAAGAGGTAAACTCGTGTGTTATATAAGTTTGTTTGGAAGATTCAAAATTGATGAGTTAGATAATCCAACCTGCCAGGTTGTATTTTGGTTTCAGTTTATCTTAAGAAGTATTGCGATGGAGACTTGAAGTATGTGATGTCGATAGGATCTGGAAAAGCAGATTATGTTCAGAGGGGATAAGACTACAATGGTATACCTTGAATAGAAAGTGATACATGTTGTAGTAAAGTTAGTTTTGATCTGGGTGATAGCGATGAGACTAAGATGTGTGAAAAGCAGTTTTTCTAGCATACCAGTAATTGAGAATATGAGGGATTAAGTTCTGATTTTACTCTTCATGTGAGAGGAATGTAAATCTTAGATGGAATCTTGGTGTTAACCGTGAGAATTAAGGATGTAGAGAAATTTTCTTATGGACTAGTATTTAAAGGAGGGAGAGTATAAATTGAGGATAATCGAGTTGATGTTGAGGAAGAATAGAACGAAGAATAAGTATGAATTTCGCTATTAAGTTAAATCATCTAAGGGAAAGTGAATACATGAAGTACGATGTAGGATCTTGAGAGTAGGATATAATTACAAGACCCTATTTGGTTTCGAGTTACGTAATTTTGAGGACGAAATTCTTTTTAGTGGGGTAGTAATATAACACCCCGATTTTTTTTGCTTTTCAATAACAGTATATATATGCATATATATGAGTTATTTTTCTTAAAATCCAGAAAATGTTTTGGTTTAACCAAAATCATAGTCATGCTCTACCTTACCGTAGAGAGTTACGGATAAATTTGTGGTTGAAAATTCAGATGAAAACCGGTCTGTGTTTTGACAAACAGTAAAAGTTTACTGAGCCGAAAACCAAATTTTGAACCTTGAACGAAATGGTTAGTGTTTTTTCGTGGTTCCAATGATCTTGGTTATTTTTGAAAATTTACGTCCGGGAATAAAATATAATATTTTATCCTGGCGAAATCCTTGAAAACTATGATTGGAAACTTTAATCGGGTAAACAACAGAGCATGATGGAGAGCTGAGAAGGCTGAGGTAACTTGTTGGAGTTTAAGTGACTTGATGGACTAAAGTCATATGTCACATCAAAATAAAGTAATCACGGTGTTTTTGAAATCTATTGTATTTTATTTCAAAAACTCATTAATCTTTCACCTTTCAACCAAACACCCCTTAAGCCAAACTTGGAGCTCAAGCGCTTCCTCTCTCTCCCTATACGGTTCACTCTCCCCCTCCCCCTATATAGACACACTTCTTTACCACCCATCACTTTACACTCTCAAAACATAGTTTTTCTACTTCAAAACTCCATTGTCATTCTTCAAGAGTTCATTTTCTTCCTCCATTTTCTTCAAGCTTCAAGGGTAATATTTCTTCATCCTACTCATCTAAGTTCTTTCATTCATTTATTTGATGAGTAATGCCATGATTCATCCATTTGAAATTCTTAGATCTATAACTTCTAAAATCTCCAGAAATTAGTAGAAAAATCTGTTTGACTTGAAACCAATTTCTATGGACTCACAATGATCTCTATATTCATTATCTAAGAGCATGAATCAAGGAAAATTTTCCTCCCCTATTTTCCTAAAGAGGCCGAACCTATGTTGTCGTGAATCAAGAAAGTTTTGTTTCAATTTGTGGAATAGAACTATTGATTTGAGCTCTTTAATACCTTTTGTTGTTAAATCTAAAAGCTTTAGAAGTTTGAAAATCTCTAGCCTATTTTATGGTTCAAGTCTGAAACCCTAAGCTCGGGTTAGATGAGTGTTTGATTCAACCTTTGTCATGTGACAATTTATTATGTCTTCCTAATGCTTAAGGATTATTGATCCAAGAGTTTGTGAGATTTCGAGAGCTCTAACCTATTTATCATATGATGGCCGAACCCTGGTCTTATGAACTAGGTGGTTGTGTTGTTTGATTTTTATTAATTTTAGTTGTGATTTTGTTGTGAAAGATACGACTTCCTTGTGGTTCTGAGTTGTGTGGAGGAAAACGGAATCGAATCGAAAAGTAATTCGAGAAAGTAATCGTAAACTTCAAGAGGTAAGAGGAGACTTCTTGAGGGATGTTCCGATCGCCGTTTGCTATTAATTGTGGTCCGTGATGTGTCCTGAGTCTTGTTGAGAATTATTTGAGTTATTTGATGTGAATGAATTGTCTGTTTTAAATGCATGAGCTTTATGACTTATTTGAAAATGTATTATAGCTTTACTATATGGCATGAATTGTATTAACTGTTATGATATTGATGTGGAAATATTACTATTTTTGATTGATGTCTGGGAAGCCTGACATTCGTTGGTGCTCAATTAATTATTGAGATAAAAGTCTTAAAAGCCTTATGAGAACTTTGAACACAAATATGTTTAAAGGAGAACTTCTTTTGTTAAAATAATGAAGTTAAGGTTGAAAAAAAGAAAAAGAAAAATACATCTTAGTACGTTGTCCATTTTTTAAATGAGATAGAAAGTTATTGTTAAGAACAAGGTGTTAAAATATTATAAAGCTAGAGGAAAACTGTTTTGCTTACAAATGATTTTAGTTTGAACAAAAACAATTTTAGAAAATATATTCATTGGAGAAAGCTTTTGACAAAATGATTTACCTTATTTGTTTAGAAATGGATTTTTACAAGAATCTTTATGAAGTTCTAGTATTGTTTCTGAAAAAGGAAGAATTTCAAAGATGTTGAATTTTGAGACAAATAAGGGATTTCTCTATAACTTAGCATTTATAAATGAATTTCAAACGAAAAAGGATTTTTGTGAAATACTTTTATTCAACCAAAAATATTCCGGCAGGCTTGGATAAGTTGCGGAGGTTTCGATTTATATTTGTGTTTCATTGAAAGAAAAGGAATAGACAAGTTGATCTTTGAATCTAGTATGCGAGACGTCGGATACTAGTGTTCTATAATATACACGTAGATCAAGGATCTGTTTCATGTTGTTGTGGGCCTTGAGTCCTACTCACGTTGTTGTGGACTTTGAGTCCTATTCACGTTGTTGTGGACTTGATGTCCTAATCACATTGTGATGAACTTTGTTAAAGGTGAATGTTTTTTTCTATGACCACAAGCCTAAGACTGATGCATCGTTTTAGGTCGTTGTGACTGAGCACTCGGACTTCGTGTCCCGTGTTGATGTTGAAAAATCTTAAAATGTTGAAGTTTATGAATAGTCGTTAGCCTTTGAGCTTCGACAAGAAAATATTGAACACAAAGAAAGCATTGAGAACAATTGTTTTTCATACATTTTTGGCAGACGTGCCAATCATTGTTAGGAGTGATGCCTTGATGGACGGGGTATTGACATCACGTGGTAGCATTGTGCCTTGAGAACGCCCATGATCTCGGAGCGTGGGATATCCACTCGGGATCCCACTCTGATACCTATACCGGGTCGGTTGGTTCACTGGAGGGAGCTGTTGAGGACGGACCAAAGCGGAGGATTCAGACTATCCAGTCGGTGAGGATTTCACTACCACCTCCATGGTATTACCTTCATGTTTTGACTGAGTGAGGACAGTTGCACAAGTATCCACCTCTTGGAGTACCACATCCCGGAGTTGTACCTGACTCGTCCCCGGAGGAGGATCCGGATGAGTTCTTCGATGACGAGCCAAAGTACTTTGTTCTTGATGACGACGATGATGATGACTCTCCTGACGAAGGAAGGGAGGTTTTGGATGTCATGCCTGATTCGTCTTCTGGGAGTGGGGGTGTTCATCCTGGCCTTCCTATTGGCCACCTTTAGATAGACCAGCTATAGGTGTCTTTTGTGGGTAGCGTATCCTTGTCCGGCTGATTCCTGGCTTTTGAGAGCCACAATTTTTTTGAGGTGTGGTTCCGGACCTTTTGCTTTTTGGTGTTAATGTATTTCCTTTCTATCTTCTTAACTTATGACAATGGTCTGCTCTTATAAAGGCCCTAAGTATTTTGTGCTTAAGATTTAATGCTACAACTGATGATGTTGATATATATGCTTATGTCATTCATGTTCTGAGTGTTCATCTTAAGAAAAGAAAATTTTTATCATTGTTTTTGAGAATATTTATTTACTAAGAAAATATTATTTTCCAGGAGTAACCAGCAATTTAATAAGTTTTATTTTCTGCAACGGGTAACCATGTGACGCCCAAGTTGGGGTGTCACACTTGATCTTAAACGCTTAAAACCTGTAGTTGTTATATCTAGAAGCTTGAAATAAAAATAATTTCCTAACCCTTTGAATGTGGGTATGATGTTTTTGTTCAATTTGTAATTAATGATGCTTGTGCTTGCTTCTAATATGCCTTGTGATATTAAATCCAAGAGTTTAAAATCAAAAGAATTTGCTAGCCTATTTTCACTCATGAGGCCACAACCCTAACCAAAGTGGTTAGAGGATTTTATTTCATATTTTGGAATGGTAACAATTAATCTATGCTAGTTAATACTATAGGAACTAGACTCCAAAAGATTAGAATGAGAAAAGAACCCTACCCCTATTTTTAATTAGGAGGTCGAATCTAACTATTTATGTAAGGGTGGGTTTGTTGATTAATTTGTTGATTATGTTGTTTGGTTTAAGGTGAAACTGTTAAGCTATGGTGTGATAATGAGGAACGTCAGATTCGGGATTCCGGTGATAACTTAGGTGGGGAAAAGAATCAATCTACCGTTTGAATCGATAAGTAGTATATTATATAATAATTGTGTAGGGCGACCTAAACCCTAATAGTGGTAGAGTAATCGACAAGACCAAAATCAAGTTGAATGCTTTTCTGAAAAACCAATGATGATTTGGGGATTGTGAGTTTGTCGATGTTAGGATGATTTTATATTTTTTATGGTTGATTTGACTTTATTATCATTATTGAATTGATATTGTGTTATTTTGGTGGTATTCGAATATGTTGTTGAAATTGTGTTATGTATAATCTGCCTGGTTTTAATATTATGCTTAGTGGATTTAAAAAAAAATTTTATATATATATATATATATATATATATATATATATATATTTTGTTCGAGAGATAATTGTTTGGGTGTGAGAATGATGGTGATTTAGAGGTGCCTAGCCTAAACTAATTATTTCAAAAAGGAGTTGTGACATAGAACATGTGTTGAGGTTTTGATGGAAGGTTAAGGCAATAGGTTTTTGTTAATGTGGGTTGGTGAGATTCATATGTTTGCATTGTTGGTCACAACCGTGTATTTAGAATACACGAGGTCAGGAGTTCTCACTAGGCCGTTCCACCTTAGATATAGGTTGTGCAGTTATAGTATCATTGAATTTCATGAGCACCCTCGGGAGTGGATAGGGTGTGCACTGGGATAATCGTGTATCTATAGTGTCATTGCTTTGCATGAGCATTCTCGCCATGGAAGAGAATGTGCACCGGAAATTTGGAACATGTCGCTTGAACAACTAACTGACATTACCAACGAGGAATGTGTGAAGGAATTGGTAGTGGCCACGTTAGCATAAAGTGTTAGAGTGCATGAGTTGAGGGTAGAGGATGATATATATTGAATTATGGATGATGGTTGATTTAAAGTAATGTTTGTCTGTGACTTTTGTTATATTATATTCTATGACTTTGGTCCGCTTTTTGATGATATAATTGCTTCTTATCCCCTATATTTCTGTATTTTTGTGTGTCTACTTTATTTACGTTAGGAAACCCGATGGAGAAATATGTTGCTAAGGAGTTGGACGGAACTCTGTATGAAACAAAGGTTGCCGAGGAGTTGGATGGAACTCCTTACGAACCAGAGGCCGGAGGTCGAGCTGTGACCCATGGTGATTAAAGTATAGATAGTATGGCCAGTGTGTCTAAGAAGTATTTTTATATTTTCCGCTAAGTATGACTTTTGTTAAGTATATGCCTATGAGGGATCCTACTGAGAGGATATCCTCAACAATGTTTTGTAATATGTTTATAAGACTTATGTGTGTGTGTATAACCTAAATATGGTGTGTTGTTTTTTATTAACTAAAGTTGTATGTTATTTAACTTAAGCTTTAATTTTCACGTATTTTCATGCTAATCGCGCGATTAAGAAATTAATTAAGAAGGCTTTAATCTAATAAAACACCGGGGCACAACGGGTGTCTCATTTTGGTATCAGAGCAGTTCGATTCTAATCGGACTGTGAGGTCTAGGTTCTTGTTACTGACCGTGTCTAGTTGAATCCACATCGGATTTTGACTATGCTTAGAAGTTGGGTAGTATGTTCAAAATTGATGCGATAACGTACATTAGTATGGTATAAACAAACATTCTGAACCATAGAACCATTTTTCTTGTCTTTTTGTTGAAAACAGGGTATTTATAGAAAATGAGCGGTGATAATCAATTATAGTAACAACATAATCGATTATCTACTTTCTGTTTTCTCAGTTTGTTTTTTCAAAAGCCCAATAATCGATTATTACCATGCAAATCGGTTATATTGTCTCAATAATCGATATCCTGATGAAATAATCGATTATTTGTTGTCTGGTTATTATTTTACGGTTACAGAAACCCGATAATCGATTATGACCATGAAATAATCGATTATATTGCTTCAAAATTCAACTTTTAGTTGTTTTAATCATCTCCAATCAATACTAAACCTCCAAGTAATTCTAGAAGTAGGTTTCTCATTTGGTGGTATGGCATATAGTATTTATATACGTGCCTACGTAATATTATATGTCATACCAATGAGAGCGGATGATTTCTTCTACAGAATCATGGCTCGCAGAAGAGGACGTCCAACCAACAGTGGTGATAGAACTCCTGAAAGAATCATAGGAGTTGTCAACAATGACACCAATGGAGGAGAGTCATCCTCGACTCCCAATACCATGGAAACGATAGTTGAATGCTGAAATGCTGCAGATGAACAAAGAGCAGCTAGAACTAAAGAATCGGAGGAAGGGTGCAACAGCTGAAGACGTCGGATTGACTACAATTCTGAAAGGGAAGCCACCTCAATTCCGAGGAGAGTATGACCCGGAGAAGGCTGAATGGTGGATACAAGAGATTGAGAAGATATTTGAAACTGTGCGCTGCAGCGAGGAAAGGAAAGTCAAGGTTTTCAAAACCGGACCGGTCATCGAACCGATGAAGTCACCGGTTCAAGGTTCAGTGGATCAACAGTGGTTCAACCATGGTTGAACCTGTATTAATTAAATAATATTATTTTAAATTTTTTAATATATATATATATATATATATATATATTAAACAAAAAAGTCACAAGATATTCAAAACTCCATTACATTAAAAGCTAAATTTCTCTTAAAGATATATATTAAAAATTTAAAACCAATTGATATATATATATATATATTTATATATATATATATTTATATATTACCTACTATCATGAATGAAAGATACGTAGGGTGGGATGGGGTGGGGTTTAAGTTGATTATTATTATTATATTATGAGAAATGGATGGATGGCTCTTTTAGTTTATTTTGAAAATCAAATGGCCCAACTTTTTATAGCCCATGCGTACTGCTTCTGTTTAGTTCTGCAAAGGATGGCTCAAATATTATATTTGAAAAACCCTAGCACCTCTAACACACCGACGTAGCTCCTTCCTGGTTCGATCGTTCCCTTTTCCTGTTTAGTCTTCTTCTTCATCTTTCTTTTCCTCTCACACAGTGGATGCTTCTCGACTGCCACTCCATGGTGTATTGCTCTGTCGGCCGATCCGTCGTGCACGGCTCTCGGTTCCGGTGTCTCCTCTGTGCACAGCTCCCTGTTCCGGTGTCTTCTCTCGTGACGGTTCAGACCGGCCTCCAACAGGTTTTGAACCGGTTTAGTGGTTCTGGCACCGGTTCGACACAAGGACGGTTTTTAGTATCAACCGAATCGCTCTAGGTCTCGGGTCCCGGTCGAACCGGCCGGTCCAGTTCGGTTTTGAAAACCTTGAGGAAAGTGGCTTATGCTGCCTTCATACTAACTGAAGGAGCTGAGTTCTGGTGGAAGGGAAAGAAACGACTATTGGCTGAGGGCGGAACCATTAACTGGTAGTTATTCACTTACTGTTTCTTCTAAAAATATTTTCCGCATGTGCGAATGTGTGAAGGAATTGGTAGTGGACATGTTAGCATAAACTGTTAGATTGCATGAGTTCAGGGTAGAGGGTGATATATATTGAATTATGGATGATGGTTGATTTAGAGTAATGTTTGTCTATGACTTTTGTTATATTATACACTATGACTCTGTTTCTCTTTTTGATGGCATAATTGCTTCTTATCCCCTATATTTCTGTATTTTTGTGTGTCTACTTTATTTACGTTAGAAGACCCGATGGAGGAATATGTTGCTGAGGAGCTAGACGGAACTCTATATGAAACAAAGGTTACTGAGGAGTTGGATGGAACTCCTTATGAACCAGAGGCCGGAGGTCGAGCTGTGACCCATGGTGATTAGAGTATAGATAGTATGGCCAGTGTGTCTAAGAAGTATTTTTATATTTTCCGCTAAGTATGACTTTTGTTAAGTATATGCCTGTGAGGGATCCTATTGAGAGGATATCCTCAACAGTGTTTTGTAATATGTTTATAAGACTTATGTGTGTATGTATAACCTAAATATGGTGTGTTGTTTTTCATTAACTAATCGCGTATTTTCATTAACTAATCGCGTATGGTGTGTTGTTTTTCATTAACTAATATGTTTATGCTTTAATTTTCACGTATTTTCATGCTAATCGCGCAATTAAGAAATTAATTAAGAAGGATTTAATCTAATAAAACACCAGGGCACAACGGGTGTCTCAGGATCTCCTTCTGCCATCCCTTCAAGATTGATAGGTTGGATTGCTTCAAGTCTCCTTTTCTCTCTTAGTTCCTTCCTCAACCTCTTCTTAGTCCTTCGAATCTCTGGGTCGTATAGCAAGTCTCCCGGTGGAACGGTACCTCGCATACACAAAAACAAGGCAAGACCAAGTGGATCAAAGAAGTTTAAAGAGATAAAAATTCAGAAAATTAAAAGAATAAAGTTTTTTTGTTCAAAGAGAATTGATTTTCCTAAAATTTAGGAAAATTGGTTGTGCCAATCCCTGGCAACGGTGCCAAAAATTTGATGGTGACTCCGGCAAGTGTACCAGATCGTTGCAAGTAATAAAACACGGTAAGTAAATACCGAGGTCGAACACAAGGATTGGGGACCAATTATATTTGACATTGTCACATATCACTTTTTTTTCTCTCAAACCCTCTATCTTCTTTCTCTTTAGTTATATTATTTTGGCTTAACTTGCTATTGCTTTTGTCAAAACTTAATAGGGAGGTAACTTTAATTTGTTATCCAATTTGTGCATCACATTTATTTTTAAAAAATAATAATAAATTTGTGCATCATCATAGAGCACAAATAATTTTATGAGCAGCACTATGTTTTGTTGGCTCAAAAAATATTATAAGATGTTTTCTTGCATAACTTTATTTCTAGAAAAGGATAAATGTGGATTGATTACCAATTTGTTTTATTCATTGAATCTGTAATCTCTCATTGAGTCTTGCACATTAAACAAACCTGGAAAGTGGCAAAAAGGCAATAGAACCAAGCGGACCTTGTAGTATTTGAGAATTGTTAATGAAATGTTTGCTAAAAGCCCATGTATTTTTATCAAATCTTATAAATCCATATAATCCTTTCAAATCCTATAAATTCTTATGATACAAATCTTTTAAAATCCCAAAAAGAAAATCTGGAATATAACAATCTTTTAAAAAAATCTTATAAGTCACTATATTTCTACATAGTCTTCTAAAATCTACAAGACTTTTTTAAGACAAAAAGTTTTTTAAAATCATAATCCAATACAACCCCTTAAATTATAGATGCGCATATAAAATGATAAACTCTAACTATGCAAATTAACTAAGATTCGTAATGTATCATAATATATATTTTTTAAAAGTAAATGGTTCGTGCTTTGCACGAGTTCCACCCTTGGCAGGAACAACTCTTGGTCAGGCTTTACTTACCTCCCAACCGCACCCCGGATTAGTCAGGGTCAAAGACTCTAGACACCGGGGTGGTGGTCAAAGACCCTCTTGACCAAAAAAGGTTAGAATATGCTATAAACTTCATGGTAGTTCACTGAAGACTTAATTACACAATGTTATATGTAGTGCCGTCTAGGGTGGATAAGCAAATAGATGGTTTACAGATGAACACCTGATTGCACCCATAGATATATTCATATAATTCATATAACCAATGTTTTTTTGTTGGTAACCCGGGTATCCTCCGACCAGGAGCCAGAGACTAATCCCTCGAGGTACTGAGATCCATTTAAGGGGTTGACCTCTCCCAATAGATGCTCTTCCATATGCATGAGCCAGGAATCGAACCCCTGACCACATGCTTAAGGGGCCCATTTATCTACCAACTATGCCACACCATGTTGGTAGACCAATGTTTATTCCATGAATCGATTTGTGATTCAATTACCGGTAACCAAGGTTTATTCCATGAATCGATTAGCCAATATAATCGATTCATAAACACGATTTATATCCATTCATGCCCATAAATTTGGATATGACTCATGCGTGTGGTAATAGTCACAAGGACCGTTAACATGCTTGAACACTACTCATGCGTGTGTTAACTCTCGTTGGGACCTTTAATATGCTCTAACACAAGGACACCTACGCTAGCACATATAATCGAAACATAAACGTAATTTGAATCAAAACATGCCCAAAAACTTGGATGTGACTCGTGCGTGTGGTAACAGCCGTGGGGATCGTTAACACGCTCCAACACGATGACACTTATGTGTGTAGGCACAACCTGGATTAACCTTCTATACTCGGAAAAAATGATGGTTCATGAGTCAACCTCCTAACATCCTATTCCACCATAGAAACCACCCGGTAAAAATGACTTATGGATGCTTTGACTATGAAACACCTTGCAAAGTTGATGTGATCAAGACATAGATCACTAACATTTTAGGATCTTTCTTTGATTTCAATTGCTAAAAATTCAAGATCAAACACAAACAAGAACAATAGAGTAAACTTGATCTTCAAGTGAAGAAACGAGTGAAACCAAAAGGAGTAGAAGAAAAGAACAATCTATATATGAACTAGGAAGTAAATTGCAAGAATTTAAAGAACAAAAATAGAAAATGGAATAGGAAGAAGATGAAGGGAAGGCACTACTAATTGAATCATCTTTGAGAAGAATATTGAATTTGATAAGCCAAGGGAAGATTCACCACTTGAATATGGAAATTCAATATAAGAATCAATGGTTCAACTCATGAACCAAGAAGAGAACTCTCAACTCTCTCTAAAAATCTCAAGGGTGAGAAAACTCAATTGTATTCAAACTTGTAAAATGATTTACATGAAGCCTATTTATAGGCTCATCCTACTTAAGGTGCAAGCTAGTCTAGCTTGAAGTGCATGCTACTCTAACATAAGGTGCAAGTAGTGCCCCTTTTCGTCTTCCACCCAAGTGTGGGCTTTGTTTTGGGCCTAATGCCTCTTGATCTTATGCTATGGCCAAATAGGCCCAATTCCTGAACTAGTTCTAAGTGCTTTTTAAATAAGCACTTTTATTACATGAACTCTACTCTAAACAACGTTCCTAGTTCCTACCTTTATAACATGAACTCTATTCTAAACAAGGTTCCTAGGTCATATCCCTAACTAGCTAGGTGGTCAATGGCTCAATGCATAAGAGGATCAAGATGAAGCCCTCTTCATAAGGTTGCCTATGAGTCAAATGATTGAACACCACCTTCTTCAATGTGTCTTGGTCTCTTCTAAGCCTTGCCCTCGTCATGGGTCCATGTAGGTCTTCAATTCTAAGTCATTGGCTTTGTTTGTCCAAGCTCATATCATCCCCTCCTTCTTAAAGCACATTCGTCCACGAATTGTGTTGATCATCATCTGTGTCATTTTCAAAAAGACTGAGATCAGACAAATTAAACGTGGTACTCACATTATAATCACCAGGGAGATCTATTTTATATGCATTATCATTTATTTTCTCCAATACTTGGAATGGTCCCTCACCCCTTGGTAGGAGTTTGGACTTCCTTTGTAAAGGAAACCTCTCTTTTCTTAAGTGCACCCATACCTAATCACCCGGTTTGATTAACACTTGTTTTCCTCCCTTATTTACTTTCCTTGCATTGTGCTCCCCTTGTTTTTCAATATTTAATTTTACTTGTTCATGGAGATTTTTAACAAATTCGGCCTTGGCAAGCCCATCTTGATGCAACAAAGATTGGTCAATTGGTATTAGAAGTAAATCAAGTAGGGTTTGTGGATTAAAACCATATACTATCTCAAAATGGGGGTGCTTAGTAGTAGAATGTTGCACACAGTTGTATGCAAACTCAATGAAAGGTAAGCACTCTTCCCAAGACTTTAGGTTTTTCTTGAGGATGGTTCTTAGGAGAGTAGAAAGAGTCACATTAACCACCTCGGTTTGCCCATTCGTTTGTGGGTGGCAAGTAGTCGAAAAGAGTAATTTAGTTCCAAGCTTGCCCCACAAAGTTCTCCAAAAGATACTTAGGAACTTTGTATCTCTACCGGATACAATGCTTCTAGGAATCCCATGTAGTCTAACTATTTCCATAAAGAAAAGGTTGGCTTCATGGCAAGCATCAACACTTTTGTGACATGGAATGAAATGGGCCATCTTGGAAAATCTATCCACAACCACAAAGATTGAGTCATTCCCTCGCCTAGTCCTTGGTAATCCCAATACAAAATCCATAGAGATATCAATCCAAGGAGAAGAAGGACTAGGTAAGGGAGTGTACAACCCATGAGGCTTACTCTTTGACTTTGCTCTCAAACACGCCATGCATTTCTGACATAACTTTTGGACTTGACTTTTCATGTTTGGCCAAAATAAATGTTCATGCAAAACCTCTAAAGTCTTGTGAACACTGAAGTGCCCCATTAAGTCCCCCTTGATGTGCTTCTCTTACCAACAACTCTCTAATAGAATGCCTTGGCACATAAAGTCTCTTGTCTCTAAAAAGGAACCCTTCATTTATGAAAAATCCTTTATGTGCCATGGACCCTATTTTAGTGTAAATTGTATAGAAGTCCGGATCATTTACATACAATTCCTTTATGTGATCAAACCCAAGAAGTTTTGTTTCAAGAATTGATAGTAAGGCATATCGACGTGAAAGTGCATCCGCCACAACATTACTTTTGCCTTGTTTATGTTTAATCACATAAGGGAATTGTTCTATGAATTCCACCCATTTGGCATGTCCCTTGTTTAATTTTCCTTGCCCCTTTAAGTGTTTTAATGATTCATGATCACTGTGAATGACAAATTCCTTGGGCAAGAGATAGTGTTTCCAAACTTTGAGACTCCATACTAGGGCATAAAGTTATTTATCATAAGTTGAATAGTTAAAATGTGCCCCGGCAAGTTTCTCACTAAAGTAAGCAATGGGGTGTCCTTCTTGAAGCAAAACGGCCCCAATGCCTACATTAGAAGTATCGCACTCTATCTCAAAAGATTTCACAAAATTAGGAAGTGCAAGGATTGGTGCATTGGTCAATTTTTCCTTGAGTATATTGAAGGAGTTTTCTTGGATTTGGCCCTAATGAAATGGCACATTTTTATTTAAAACCTCATTTAGAGGACTTGCCAAAGTGATAAAGTCTTTGACAAATCTTCTATAAAAACTTGCCAATCCATGGAAACTCCTAATATCTCCAACATTTTTAGGTGTTGGACAACTTTAGATGGTCTTAATTTTCTCTTCATCTACATGCACACCTTGTGCACTAATAACATAGCCCAAGAATACCACTTTGGTGGTGCAAAATGTGTGTTTCTCAAGGTTACCAAATAGTTTTTCTTTTCTTAATACTAACAAAACACATTTCAAATGTTCATGATGTACATCAAGTGTTTTGCTATATATTAAGATATCATCAAAATAGACAACCACCAATTTACCAAGGAATTCCTTAAGGACATGATTCATGAGCCTCATGAATGTGCTTGGTGCATTAGTGAGTCCAAAGGGCATCACAAGTCATTCATAAAGTCCATACTTGGTTTTAAAAGCGGTTTTCCATTCATCCCCTTCTCTTATTCTTATTTGATGATAGCCACTTCTTAGGTCAATTTTTGAAAAGATTTGTGACCCATGTAGCTCATCCAACAAGCTATCTAACCTTGGGATTGGATGTCTATATTTGATGGTTATGTTATTAATGGATCTACAATCGGTGCACATTCTCCATGTACCATCTTTTTTAGGTACTAAAATAACGGGCATTGCACATGGAGAAAGTGATTCTCTTTTCCATTCTTTTTCCAACAATCCTTCAACTTGCCTTTGGATTTCTTTTGTTTATTACAGATTGCTCCTATAGGCCGGCCTATTAGGAGGAGAAGCACTAGGAATTAAGTCCATGTGATGCTCAATCCCCCTCATAGGTGGCAAACCTTTAGGAAGCTCTTTTATAAAAACATCTTTGAAATCATCCAAAAGAAACTCAAAGGGTTTTGGTAAAGAAAGAGATGGAGTAGAATTTTTATCATTATTTTTTGTGTAAATTAAATATATTGGTTGATTGGCCAATAATATTTTCTTTACTTCCTTTTCTTTTAGAAATAAGCATTCTTTGCCATCCATTTCTTTACCTTTATTTTTTTCAAAAACATTTTGTTCACTTGTGCCGTTTGCCTTTTTCATATTTTTTTGTGGCACATTATTTTCTTTATTTATTTCTTTTCCACTCTTGGCTTTTCCCTCAAGCTCCCTTTTCTCTCTCATTTTCTTTTGATCCTCACAAATTTCTTTAGGAGAGAGGGGTACAAAAGTAATCTTTTTATTGCGGTGCATGAAATTAAATTTATTGGAAAGGCCATCATGTATGACTTTCCTATCAAATTGACATGGCCTTCCTAGCAACACATGCCCCGCCTCCATTGGCACCACATCACACATAACTTCATCATGATAAAAGCCAATGGCAAAACTCAACAAAACTTGTTGGTTCACCAAGATTTCACCCTTTTCACTTAGTCATTATAACTTGTATGGCCTAGGGTGTGGATTGGTTTTGAGACCAAGTTTGGTCACCAATCTTTGACTAGCCACATTGGTGCAAGATCCTTCATCTATGATTAATGCACACAACTTTACATGCATCATGCACCTAGTGTGAAAAATATTCTCTCTTTGGCTCCCATCCTCTTCTTTAACCTTGACTCCTAAGAGTCTTCTCACCATTAATAAGTCTCCTTCAAGTGGGAAAACTTCATCTTCCCTACTCTCACTAGAAGAGGCACTTGTTACCTCTATATCCTCATTAGTTCTAGAGATCATTGTTCTTTTATTGGGACATTGAGAAGCAATATGTCCCTTACCCAAACATTTAAAACATTTAATATCTCTAGATCTATTTGAAGAAGGAGTAGAAGTGGATGGTTTAGAGTTAGGGAATGTGGCATTTGATCCACTTTTACCAACAACTTCAAGTTGTTTTGATGAGTCACCTTCCTTCTTGGAATGATCCTTCCAAGATGAGTTGTTGTGGTTGAAGAATGGTTTCTTGAAGGATATGTTTCTCTTGACTTGAGCTTCAACCTTGATTTCATGGTGCACCAAGTTCTCTAACTCAACATAGTTGTAAAGCTCTACCACATATTGGATTTCTTGGTTGAGTCCTCCCAATAATCTAGACATAGTTGCCTCTTTATCTTCTTCTATGTTTGCTCTAATCAAGATGACCTCCAACTCTTTGTAATATTCTTCTACACTCATACTTCCTTGTCTCAACCTTTGAAGCTTTTGGTGTAGGTTTCTAGTGTAGCTTGAAGGCATATATCTTTTTCTCAAAACCCTCTTCATCTCTCTCCAAGTACTAATTGGTTCCTCATCATACTTTCTTCTCTCTTTACATAATTGAACCCACCAAATTAAAGTATAATCATGAAATTCTAATCTTGCTACTTTTACTTTTTTTATCTTCACTATAGTTGTAACAAGAAAATATGTGTTCTAATTTAGTCTCCCATTCCAAGTAAGCATCGGGGTCACTATTCCCATAGAAGCTGGGGATCTTTACCTTTACATTATGTAATTTGTCATCCCTCTCATGCCTTCTTCCTCTATTGTCATGTCTAGGTCTATCCTCATGGTTGTCTTCGGAATTTGATGAACCTCTATGGGAGCTGGCATTCCTTGATCCTTCTTTGTTGTCAATTACTTCTAATCTTTCAAACACTCGTTCTATGTTCGTTGTCATTCCACTAGTGGAAATAATGTAATATACGGGAACGTTTTACGTCAGTTGACCATATGTTTGACGTTAAAAATGAGGCGGTGGCAGTTTTGTCAATATTAAATCACTATTTGCATCAGTTGTGTAATGAACTAACGTTAAAAGTGATTTGCAAGAATTATTAAAACTTTTAACGTCAGTTGTTTATACAACTGACGTTAAAAGTGTGATTTTTACTTCAGTTAAATAAATAACTGACGTAAATAATCATATATTTCTATCTGAAACTCATTCCTATCTTTCTTTATCATCTCCCTATTGTCATTCTCAACGCAGATCACTCTATATAGTGCAGTTTATTTCTAAACTTTTTTTTTTAAACGAGTTTATTTTTAATCTTAATTAATTAGCTTGAATTAGTAAACAAATTCTTGTGCAAATTAAAATAAATAAACACTTAACATAAAACAAGTTATATATGTATAATCAAATCGTATCTCATTGAAGCGATTCATAAGTTACAATTACATGATTAAAAGATAAAAAATTTCTGCAACATAGCCCTAAAATATAAAAAATTTTCTGCTTCAACATCATTTTCTTCTCATGTCCTGTCCTCAGAAACTCCAATGGATGCATCTTCTCCCTCACTTGAATTACTTGATGCTCCATCTGAATCCACAATCATTTGCTGCCAAAGCGGAGTGAAAGGGATGATGGGGATGAAATAAAGTGAGGGAATCACATTACGTGATTCACTCAACCTTACCATCCATGTTACGTGATTAACTCAACCTCAGAAGTTTTTTGACCATTAAGACAGAGACCTTTAAGTCTAGGTATATGAAGAAATAACAAAATCTCAAATATGATAGAGGCATATTGTGAAGGAATAGAAAACACACAAAATATAGAGGAAAAGAAGAGGGGGGTGTAATACAGACTGATACAGAAGAATGGTACTTTATATAGAGAAGAGAGACTACCTGATTTTCTTGAAAACTGGTCTATAAACTTAATGCTCATTAAGAGGATTAAGTTACAAGGTGCATGGGTAAGTAGCACAGTAGTCAAAGAAATGAATGTTTTTGCACAAACTTGTACACTTTTAACATCAGTTGTCGGCAACAACTGACGTTAAAAGTGTTTTTAAAATAAAAAAAATATTTATTTTTAACGTCAGTTGTTTAATACAACTGACGTTAAACAATGACTTTTAACGTCAGTTGTTTAATACAACTGACGTTAAAAATTACTTCTAACGTTAGTTGTATTAAACAACTGACGTAAAATGTTGCTTTATTTTTGGTTTTTAATTTGATTATAAAGTTTACACCCACGCGCCTTCTTCACTTCGCTCTGTACGTCTCTGCTCACTCTCACTCTCACTCTGCCCTAATCGCGAGCTCATCTCCACCGCAACCACCGCGAGGGCTTCGTCGCCACCATCGTGAGGTACACTCTTAACCCTAACTCTGTCTTTCCCGCTCATTTTTTGCAATAACTTGACATCTCCCTTTCCCCTTCCCGCGCACTAACTCTCCTTGTCCCTCTGCTCTCAGTAACCACATCGAACGTTGGCCACCACTCGAGCTCCCCTCCCCACCACCACGCGAGCACCTATTTCTGGTGTGTCTTTAGGGCACATTTTTTTATTTGTGGTTTTGAGTGTATGTTGAAACTGTAGTCTCAGTAGTTGAAACTTGAAACTGTGAGTTTGAGTTGTTTGGAATGTCTCTATTTTTGGTTTTGAGTGTATGTTGCTCTGCTGGTTGGTCTGTCATAGCCGTGATGCTCATCACGGCTAGGCCGTGATGCTCATCACGGCTAGGCCGTGATCAGTTCTGCCTGTGAGGGTCTGGTTTATGTTGTGACGCCGGCAAGTGTACCGGGTCGTCGCAAGTAATAAAAATAACACGGTAAGTAATTACCGAGGTCGAACTCAGGGATTGGGCTACCAATTCGACTAATCCGCGGGAAATCAGATACGTTCGGTAAAGTTACAGAAGGTGGTTGAGAGAGAGAGAGATTAATATCAAAAATTTAATTAACAAATCTAATAAAGTAATTAACTAAAAATCTGAAATTAAAATGTCCAAGGTCACAAATCCACCTACCCAATATGTATTCCCAAGTGATGATGAATCCCTCCCTAAGTTCAATTACAATGTCAACCGGGACCCCTAAATTCTCCTAAATCCACTCTCGTGCTCATTAGGACGTATTCGACGATTGGATTAATTACTTACTAGGTCTCATAATCCTAATCTCGAATTTGGTTAATTCTTGTTCCCTATAAGGTTGCACCGATCTCCTACTCACACTCGTGCAATATTCGATCGATGATCCCAATTCAAGTTCTAAAACGCGAATCGTCGTTCGGCCTCAAACACGTTTAACAAGTCAATCACGCAAAACATATGATCAACGCAATCAAATCAGAATTGGAAAACAAGAATTGAATTAAAGGAGAAAGACATACATCATATCGGATTTACATCGCCATGGGTGGCTTCATCGTTCCCTCGGACGAGGGGATTAGTTCCTCATGCTCATAGACAAACAATCGGAACTCATCCTAAAACTAAGAATAAGAAAAGAGAAGAGGGAGACGCAGCCCCAGAATAAGGAATCTAAAAGATCTACAAAAGTTCTGATCCAAAAAGTTCTCTAATTCTGTTCTGCAGTGCCTTATTTATAGGGAGGCCACGCGTCACGGCCGTGATGGTCATCACGGCCAGGCCGTGACGGCTTCTGTTTCTGGCGCACATCTGGAATTTAAACCCTCGCGACGCGAAGGATGTCTCACGACGCGAGCCTTCTTTTCACGGCCCGTGATGTGAATCACGGCTAGGCCGTGATGGTCTCTGACTTGTGTGGGTTTTTGGTCACGGCCGTGATACACATCACGGCTAGGCCGTGATGGTCTCTGTCTTCCCGGGTCTTCAAACTCTCACGAGGCGAGCTTCCTCTCGCGGGGCGAGACAGAATTGATGACCTTGTTGTTTTATCTGTTCTTCAGGCTCGCGAGGCGAGCATCCACTCGCGAGGCGAGTATCTCCAGAAGTGCTTTTTCCACTGCTTCTTGACTTTCCTTGACTCCCAGAGCTTCACTTATTGACCTGAAAACACCAAAAGCAACCAAAAGCATAATTCTATCCAAAATAAGCTAAAAACTACACAAAAGACGCAAAACGAGTCAAAGTCCAACTTAGGAACAAAACAAGGCAAATTTGGGCGAAAACGAGATTGAACTCGAATAATTTGCACAAAAACCACGGTCCATCTAGTTATAAAACTAGATAAGCCGAAGGCTTATCAAACACCCCAAACTTAAACCTTGCTTGTCCCCAAGCAAGCTTAAAACTCAAAAACGACTCAAGACTTGGCAAGCCTAAAGGAATCAATCGATTTCGCACAAATTTCATGCAATCAAAATAGTTTTTCTCCAATGACCTCCCCCCTTACGTCAATGTAATCCCCACATTCATTTACTTTAAACAATTGAGAACTTATCATTCATGCAATCATTAATCTAAGTTGAGGATCAAAGCGACACACACAAAGGAAGATCACCTATTCCAAACAATTGCCTTCCTCACAAGGGTATGTAAAATTTCACTCATTCGCTCAATTCGTCAAGGCTTTCAACTTTTTCACTCAATTTCACTTATCAAGAGCACTTCCCATGAATTTGATTTTCATCTCAAAAGTAGTTCCCACGAAAACATGTATGCAACATCAGAAGGTCTTTTAAAGGTTGTAATGGGGCCTGGCTCAGGGTAGGATAATGAAGGATATTTAGGCTTAAGTCCCTAGGAACTAAGAGAGCATGAGCATTAGACACATTTTCTACTCAAATTCCTTTTTCCATTTTTCTTTTTGCCTCGGGTGACTACAACCTTTTCCTTGCTATCTTTTTCTGTTTTTGCCCTTTTTCTTTTGGCAATTTTTTTTTTAACCTTTATTTTTCTTTTTCTCACCCCCAATATGACACATCACCTTGTAGCCACCCCAAACTTAGTTCCTCACAACCATTCTCTTGCTATGCTTCCATGCTCTCCTAATCCTAAGATTGGGTTAACATGGTTTTTCAGATTATGGCTCGTAATATAGGGTCATCAAGAAACAATAGGTCAATTGGGCTCAATTTGGCTAACTAGGGAACATGCATCAGGGTTGGTTCAATTTATGGCCAAGTAGTTAATTCAAAGAAAATTGCCTAAATCATTTGATGCAACACATAAACATGCAAACCATAAAGAGATTCAAGCAAATTCAGGAAAGTGCAACTTAACAGTGATTCACACATTCAAAAACAGAGTTGGAGGCTCAAAATCCTCACCTGGACATTTCGCAAATTGTTTGACCGAGATACGATTCCTAGTGTGTGCACCCCCCTCACCCCAAACTTATCATAAATCAAGTAATCACAACAAAGTTCTCAAAGTTCAGTTTTCAATTTTTAAGTGGGGATAAACTTTTCTAATTTCAAAACTTAGGGGAAATCATCAATGGTCAAAATAATACATGCAATCAATCTATGCTCAATTTAATTAAAACCCAACAAGCTTGCCGACACGACATTCATACAACAACTCTTGATCTTCTCAAATTATTCAAGAGTGACAAACAAAAACAAAAACATAAACAAAACAAAAGTTAGGAGAAGAGAGGGATACCTAGCTTGGGTTGCCTCCCAAGAAGCGATTGTTTAACGTCCCGAGCTTGACTTATTAAGAAGCATCCACCTGGATCCCATAGTCTGTGGTACAAAGGCCAAGAGATGCTCATCATGTGAGATCCTCCACCCGGATCCCATGGTTTATGAAGTGGCCCTCGTAGGAGCAATACGACTCCATCCATACTTCCACCAAGCCTGAGTGTGAAAACTCCATTGACCTCCGTACTGATGAACTCACTTCCTCTCGGGCCAAATGGTGTCTTCACGAGGAAGTGTGTCAGACAAGTGGGAGGGTCTATCTTACCAGTGTCCACACATGCATGCAAGCCAACATATTTATTTAACGCATCAAAATCAGGTTGCTTGGCAAGCATGGTGAAATCCTCTACCACTTTATCTTCATCTTGATCTCTACCCCTTGCTCCGGTGCCTTGTCCTTTGCCAACTCCTCTTCCTTAGGTTGCTCTTTCTCAACATGTGATTGTTCTGGGGCCTTGTTGCTTGTCAATTCCTCTTCCTTAGGTAGCTCTTCCTCAACATGTGGTAGTTCTTCCTCAACTTCCTGAGAACTAGCTGCATCCCAGTCAGATTCCCACACCCCACTGCTTCTAGTTGTTGTGGCATTGCATTGGTTCTTAGGGTCGTTCTCGGTATCAACTGGGAAAGTCTCTGGGGGATGCTCATTTAGTTGCCTTGCGAGTTGGGCAATCTGCATCTCTAGATTCTGAAGTGCCATCCCTGTATGAGTTGCCAACTTGTCAATGGTTGCGTTTGTATTGATTGACACTTTCTCAAGTGTCGCACTCAACTTCTCAAAAGCCAACTCCCAAGGTTGTCTTCCACCATTCTGTTGAGGTTGTTGTTGCCAATTTTGTTGAGGTTGTGGTTGCCAGGCTAGACCATCGTCAGCATTACTCCAAGCGAAATCCGGATGGTCTCTACTCATATCACCCCAATACTGATTCTGACTCTGATAGTTGTTCTGGGGCACGCTGTCATTATGCCATGGTTCCACATATACTTGAGGGAATTAGAACGGACAACTCCAAGTGTCATGGTTCCCATTACAATATTCGCAACCCGGAAGCATTCCTTCCTGTACCTCGCATACAAAACACGGCAAGACCAAGTGGAATCAAAGAAGTAGAGAGAGATAGTAGAAAATAAAAAGAAAATAATAAAAATAAAAATAAAAATAAAAATAAGAACAAAAATAACTTAACCAAATAATCAAACTTCCCTAAAAAATTAGGAAAATTGGTTGTGCCAATCCCCGGCAACGGCGCCAAAAAACTTGTTGTGACGCCGGCAAGTGTACCGGGTCGTCGCAAGTAATAAAAATAACACGGTAAGTAATTACCGAGGTCGAACTCAGGGATTGGGCTACCAATTCGACTAATCCGCGGGAAATCAGATACGTTCGGTCAAGTTACAGAAGGTGGTTGAGAGAGAGAGAGATTAATATCAAAAATTTAATTAACAAATCTAATAAAGTAATTAACTAAAAATCTGAAATTAAAATGTCCAAGGTCACAAATCCACCTACCCAATATGTATTCCCAAGTGATGATGAATCCCTCCCTAAGTTCAATTACAATGTCAACCGGGACCCCTAAATTCTCCTAAATCCACTCTCGTGCTCATTAGGACGTATTCGACGATTGGATTAATTACTTACTAGGTCTCATAATCCTAATCTCGAATTTGGTTAATTCTTGTTCCCTTTAAGGTTGCACCGATCTCCTACTCACTCTCATGCAATATTCGATCGATGATCCCAATTCAAGTTCTAAAACGCGAATCGTCGTTCGGCCTCAAACACGTTTAACAAGTCAATCACGCAAAACATATGATCAACGCAATCAAATCAGAATTGGAAAACAAGAATTGAATTAAAGGAGAAAGACATACATCATATCGGATTTACATCGCCATGGGTGGCTTCATCGTTCCCTCGGACGAGGGGATTAGTTCCTCATGCTCATAGACAAACAATCGGAACTCATCCTAAGACTAAGAATAAGAAAAGAGAAGAGGGAGACGCAGCCCCAGAATAAGGAATCTAAAAGATCTACAAAAGTTCTGATCCAAAAAGTTCTCTAATTCTGTTCTGCAGTGCCTTATTTATAGGGAGGCCACGCGTCACGGCCGTGATGGTCATCACGGCCAGGCCGTGACGGCTCCCATTTGCGCGCGCGCACTGAATTTAAACCCTCGCGACGCGAAGGATGTCTCGCGACGCGAGCCTTCTTTTCACGGCCCGTGATGTGAATCACGGCTAGGCCGTGATGGTCTCTGACTTGTGTGGGTTTTTGGTCACGGCCGTGATACACATCACGGCTAGGCCGTGATGGTCTCTGTCTTCCCGGGTCTTCAAACTCTCACGAGGCGAGCTTTCTCTCACGGGGAGAGACAGAATTGATGACCTTGCTGTTTTATCTGTTCTTCAGGCTCGCGAGGCGAGCATCCACTCGCGAGGCGAGTATCTCCAGAAGTGCTTTTTCCACTGCTTCTTGACTTTCCTTGACTCCCAGAGCTTCACTTATTGACCTGAAAACACCAAAAGCAACCAAAAGCATAATTCTATCCAAAATAAGCTAAAAACTACACAAAAGACGCAAAACGAGTCAAAGTCCAACTTAGGAACAAAACAAGGCAAATTTGGGCAAAAACGAGTTTGAAGTCGAATAATTTGAACAAAAACCACGGTCCATCTAGTTATAAAACTAGATAAGCCGAAGGCTTATCAGTTTAGTTGGCATGTTACGGCCGTGATGGACATCACTGCCAGGCCGTGACCAGTTCTGACTTTTCCATTTTTTTCTTTTAAGCTCTACTCGATCACGGCCGTGATGGTCATCACGGCTAGGCCGTGATGGGCTCTGTTTGGCTCAGTTTCCTTACTTTTTCAAACTCCATCTTCAAGCAAGCTCCATCATAATTGGTCATGAGCATTTTAAATCTTCATATCCAAATCAATATCTCCAAATTAATTGCCAAATCTTATCATATCCTTATTGTTGTGATAGGCAATTATTATCCAAATCCAAATTGATTAATTTGGATCCAATCTTTTATCTCAATGCCAATTGAATTATCTTTTAATCATAATAATCCAAATCCAAATTGATTTGGATTCAAATCTGTCATGTGGGCCCTTGCAATTTGCTTGGAAATCTTCAAAAACCAGTTTTCAATCTCCCGTATTGTCCTTATATTAGATATATGTTTTGTATATCTACAGAACCTATCTAGTTATGGATCGTAGTTGGATGGTTTGTAAGCGCACTAGTGCTGAGTATTTGAAGGGGGTGGGAGAATTTATAGAATTTGCTCAAAGGAATGTTCTTAATAGTAATGGAATGTTCTGTTGTCCTTGTGTCAAGTGTTTGAATACGAGGAAATGTACGGTGAAGGATATACATACTCATTTGATTTGTGAAGGGATTTTCTTGAGTTATACAAGATGGATATGGCATGGTGATGTGTTGTTGAGTAGTACGGCAAGTGTCTCCCAAAGTGAGGACGTTGACATAGATATGGAGGATGATCGAGTAGAGGACATGATCCGTGATATTGGACAAGAATCTTTTCATCGAGCTCATGTGTATGATAGGTTGTGTGGTGATGCGGATAAGCCTTTATATCCAGGGTGTACTACTCATACGCGGTTGTCGGCGGTGCAAAAATTGGTTTTTGTGAAGGCGAGAAATGGTTGGACCGATAAAAGCTTCACGGAATTGCTTGAAGTGTTGAAAGACTTGCTTCCGGAGGACAACACATTACCTGACTGTAACTATGAGGCCAAGAAGGTATTGTGTCCGATGGGTATGGAGTATAAGAAGATACATGCATGCCCCAATGATTGCATATTGTACACTGGTGTTCATGAAGACAATCACGATTGCCCCAAATGTGGGTTATCACAATACAAAGTGAAGGGTGGTGATGATGATGATGATCTTGATGATGTGAGAAAAAAGGGTCCTCCTGCGAAGGTGTTGTGGTATCTTCCAATAATTCTAAGGTTCAAGCGATTGTTTGCCAATGCGAAAGATGCGAAGAATCTTAGATGGCATAATGATGAGAGGAAACGTGATGGAAATGTTCGTCATCCTGCGGATTCTATGCAATGGAAGAATATTGATACTATGTTTCCGGATTTCGCCGATGAGCCAAGAAACCTAAGGCTTGGACTTCCTACGGATGGAATGAATCCTTATGGTAACATGAGTAGTATTCATAGTTCATGGCCTGTTCTGTTGATAATTTACAACCTGCCCCCTTGGTTGTGCATGAAGCGCAAATACATGATGTTGTCTATGATGATTTCGGGCCCAAAGCAACCGGGAAATGACTTAGATGTTTATCTAAGTCCCTTGATTGAAGACTTGAAAACGCTGTGGATGGAAGGTGTTGATGTAGTTGATGGGTATTCTCATGAGACTTTTAAGATTCGTGCCATGTTATTTTGCACCATCAACGAATTTCCAGCATACGGTAACTTGTCCGGGTACAGTGTCAAGGGGCATAAAGCATGCCCTATATGTGAAGAAGGCACATGCTACACTCAGTTGCATCATGGAAAGAAGACGGTTTACCTTGGGCATCGTAGGTTTCTTAGACGTGATCACCCATATCGTAAGATGAAAAAAGCATTTAATGGATGCCAAGAGACAGAAGAAGCTTCGGCGGCCTTAATTGGAGAGCAGGTTTATCAGAGGGTAAAGGGCATCGATGTTATATTCGGCAAGTACAAAAAGAAAGGTAAAGCTGCTGAGAAAAACATATGGAAGAAGAGGTCGATATTATTTGATCTTCCATACTGGCGCAAGCTTGATGTCAAACACAGCATTGATGTGATGCATGTGGAGAAAAATGTGTGTGATAGTGTGATCGGGACGCTTCTCAACATTCAGGGCAAGATAAAGGATGGTGTGAATGCTCGTCTCGACCTCGTTGCTATGGGTATACGAGGACAGTTAGCTCTAGTTGTTGAGGATGGTAAGGGGACTTATTTGCCGCCAGCATGTCATACTTTGTCAAAAAAAGAGAGACAAAGTTTCTGCGGGTGTCTTCAGGGCATCAAAGTTCCACATGGTTACTCTTCAAATATGAAGAGGCTTGTCTCTAGTGATCTTAAATTAGTTGGATTAAAGTCTCATGATTGTCACATCTTGATGCAACAACTTCTGCCCGTTGCTATTCGTGGTATTGCTCCAAAAAATGTGAGACATGCCATTACTCGGTTGTGCTCATTCTTCAATTCTATATGTAGCAAAGTCGTTGACCCCCGTATGTTGGATAACTTGGAAGTTGAGGCTGCTACAGTCTTGTGCCAATTGGAGATGTATTTTCCTCCTTCCTTTTTCGACATAATGGTTCACTTAATTGTTCATTTGGTGAGGGAGATTAGATTATGTAGGCCGGTTTTTCTGAGATGGATGTACCCAGTTGAGCGCTACATGAAGATCTTGAAAGGGTACGTGAAGAATCCTCATCGTCCGGAAGCATCTATTGTTCAAAGGTATGTTGTAGAAGAAGCTATTGAGTTTTGTTCGGACTACCTTCATAATACGGATCCTATAGGGGTTCCTAAGCCTCAGCATGATGAGATAAGATGTCAAGGTAAGGGTACACATAGCTTAATAATTAATAGCAAGGGTCGGGAGGAAGTGCTTCAAGCACATTTGTATGTATTGAACAACATCGATTCTGTTCAACCTTTCTTATTTGAACATAAAAGAAAAGTCAATCAAGAAAACCCTCGAATGAGCGAAAGGTGGTTGTTGAACAAGCATAACAAGACTTTCTTACCATGGTTCAAGGAAGAAATGCTTAAGGATGGTAGTACTGTTTCTGATGACGTAAGATGGCTAGCACGTGGGCCTAGCTTCAACGTCATATGTTGGAGCGGATACGACATCAATAACTTTTCCTTTTATACAAAGGAACAAGATAACAAGAGTACCATGCAAAATAGTGGGGTTATGATCATGGCCGAAGCAATGCACTTCTCTAGGGCAAAGGACACAAAACCCGTTAAAGCATCGACACCTTACTTTGGATATATTGAAGATATTTGGGTGCTCAATTACACTAAGCTTACGGTGCCGGTTTATAAATGTAAGTGGGTTGATAGTAACGGTGGTGTACAAACCGACGAATTGGGGTTCACATTGGTAGACCTCAACAAGTTAGGTCATATAAATGAGCCTTTCATAATGACTTTCCAAGAAAAAACAAGTGTTCTACATCACTGATCCTTCTAACAAAAGGTTGTCCGTGGTTCTCCAAGGAAAAAGCAGGTATAATGGTAGTGATGAAAATCAAGATTCAAATCTTGATATTCCTGAGAGTCCTTCTTTTTCAACAAACATGCCTACTATAATCGAGGAGACATAGGTGGACGATGTACATGCCACTCGTGATGATCATCACGAAGGGATATTGATATAGGTATTTTAAACTTAGTATACATTTATTTTTATTTATACTTCTGTATTTATTTTTAGTTATAACCTATGTTAATAAATATATATTGTTTCTGAACAGGCATACATATGGATCAGTCGGATGGCCCACATGCACGGGAGGACACTGTAAGTTTACATGTTATATACTATCTTTAGTCCTTCTTTTTAATGTAAGTTTATAATGTTACAACCCTCCATTTTATCATTTTTTTGTCCATACAGACATCACAGGCTCATAGGAAACGGGGTAGAGAATCCACCACTTTGAAGAAACTAGAGAAGGCTAGGCAAAGCGGACAGAAGCTTGAGGTGTCCTTCGATGCTAATCTAAATCCCCAGGGACCCCGTGGTAAAGAATTTAAAAAGTGGGTGTTTCTACAAGCAAAGCAGCACATTAGCATCAACTACAACCATTGGAATGACGTTCCATAGAACGTTAAGGATCAGATTTGGGAGGCTATCATGGTATTTTACCTTTACATTCTTTTGATTTACATTATTAGAAATTATCCGAGTTATAATCCATCCAGTTGTTATGTATTTAATGTGTAGGTAGCTTGGACTGTGCCAAATGACGAGGATCATCATAACAAATGTATGAAAATGGCATCCAAGCATTGGAATGGGTTCAAGCATGATATTACCAGGTACTATGTATCTGGGAAGAAGCGGCTTGATAAAATGTTCTCAGATTATCCCTGGATTGATCAGGATACTTGCGATATGTTTGCTAGGAGTCGACAAGATGGAGAATTTCAGGTTGGTTGATTAAGTTAATTTTGTATGCTTCTTATAGATCATTTAACTGTATTTAATTATGTGGTTTTTTTTAATAGGCTAAGGCAGAGAAGGGTTGGGAGAATCAGGCGAAGAACATCCACCTCCACACCATGTCTCAGGGTGGGTACGAGACTCGGATCGAGGAGATGATGGCTAATAGGCTGAGGGTGAAGCAGGAAGTGCACTCTGCTAGGATAGACAGAGGAGAGGTGCTTGAGGGCACACCATTAAGTCCTCCGTCGGACATCGACCGCGAGGATGTCTGGTTAGCCAACCAAATGACAAAGACGGGATCTTTTAAAGTTGATGCCACTCGTGAAGTGGCAGATAAGATTGTAAGTAAATAATTAACTTCATTTCAATTGATATTTTTATAGATATTTTTAACACTTTTCACTTGCACGTTTTTTCATTTTTTTCATTGTAGATGGATCTTAAAGCACAATCCTTCCAGGGCTCATTCGACCCTTCTGAACGGCGGGACGTCTTGATGACTGCTCTAGGCAAGAAAGACCATCCTGGTCGGGTTATCGGTGTTCCTAGGAATGTGACCATCAAAGAATATTTTGGCAAGTCTGCTTCACGAAGGCGGGTGGTCAATGAAGCATCAATGTTGGATGACATGACTCAGCAGCTCATCTCCAACCTTGATATTACAAATCATCTGATGCAAAGCTTACTACCCAACCCAGAATTCAAGTAGGCGCTTGCTAGAGAGCTTTCCTCCGTTGGTTCATCCCAGGACACCGCAGGGCATGCCAACCCTTCACATATGAGCACAAAAGAGAGTTATAGTAGGGCACATGTGGAGGACGATGAGTTGGTAGCTAAGGAGCGGGAGTTGGAAGTCCAACGCCATGAGCTTGAGTTGGAAATGAAAAGGCGTGAGCTTGAGTTGGACTTCAAACAACATGATCTCGAAATGTTAACAAAGGTATGTATTCATTATTAATGTCCAAATTAGTCAAATAATTACTTTTGTTTTTTTAATTATCAACAACTTATCTATTTTATTTTTCCTAAATTGAAGGCCAAGTCGACGTCGGTGTCGCTGTCACCTGTCACTCGTTTGTTCTGACTTGGTGAGGATTATGCGTTTGAGATTTTTGAATGTCCATTAGAGCACGATGGATGGGTGGCACTCCCAAATCAACAGAGGATATTTTCCTTCTGTGGTGAAGATCTTGGGCACGCCTGCAGAGATAACGTCTGGATGGCCAGCACGATTTTGAGTCTCTGGTGCACGTAAGTTAATTTTAATTTTATAACTTATTTATTTTTGGTATTTTTCCATTTAATAATTTATTTTAATTTCAATATATATATTATGTAATTAACATCCACACCTTTTCATATCTTAGGTATCTCCATTGTCTTCAGCTTGATAAGGGCGTTGCATCAGTTTACGGCTTCTTAGATCCGTCAATCCTTGTTCCCCAATTCTTTGCTGCCGATGCATTTAGTAAATACATAGGGAACTTGATGGGAGACAATCTGAAAGAATTATATATGGCTCCCTACTATATGAATAACCATTGGCAGTTGTTCGTACTTCACCCGTCTAGGCATACTGTCATATTCTTATGCTCACTCCACCAAAACCCGCCACAGGAGGTGGTGGAAGCTGTAAATACGTAAGTAACTAATATTAAATTTAATTTAAGTTTTAATATCAGTTGTTTTTAGTTTATTACACACATGATATATGAATTTGTTAATTGACTTGATTATTTGTTTATGATAGCGCGCTGAAGGCGAGTAGCATAAGTAGCGCCAACGGGAGAAGTAGGACTTCAAGGGCTAAAGGAAATCCTGACTGGATCATCCTCAAGGTTTGGTAGTTTATTTATCAAATAATTAATATTATAATTACTAATTTATATGTATATTTAACTGACATTGAAATTAATTTTGTTTGTAGTCTCGATTTCAACCTGACGGGTGGTCGTGCGGCTATTATGTGATGCTTCATATGCTTAACATAGTCTCCGCATCTATTACGGATGGATGGAAGAAGGTAATATTTAAACAACTTGTTAAATTATTTATTATAGTTTTGGTGATGACTTGCGTTAATGTTATTGTTATTATATTATTTGAACGTGTGTAGGCATTCAACGACCAATCGTCTCTTCAAAAAGATGAGTTTAGAGACTTGAGGATGTGTTTAGCAGAATTCTTTTTCAAGTATGCTGCTGAAAAAGGAATTGACAAGATACCTCCGCAATACTTGGATGAATAGTTTTTTGTTAGACTTTAGAAACTAATTAATAACATGTATATATATATATATATATATATATATATATATATATATATATATATATATATATACACACACACACACACACACACTTAGATTGGTAGCTTTGTTTTTAGACATTGGAGACTAAAATTTATATATATATATATATATATATATACTTGTAGATAGTTATGTTTTTCCTATACATGGGTTTTGGTTTTAAGTCCCCCCATTGTTCCTTTGTATATTTCTTTTCTTTTTGTTAATATTGAAATTTAAGGGTAGTGTTTGCAATTCTGTAATGTGTGTGATATTCTGTGTTACTGGGATATTTACTGAATGCAGGGATAGCTGAGGGGAGTGATATTTTAAAACTGATTTTTTTAAAAAAATAATCTATTAACGTCAGTTGTATCAAACAACTGACGTTAATAGTATTTTATAAAATATACAGTAGACTATTAACGTCAGTTGTATTAGGAAACTGACGTTAAAAATAAAACCTTTAACGTCAGTTCTTTAACACAACTGTAACGTCAGTTGTGTTAAAGAACTGACGTTAATAGTTTTATTTTTAACAACTGACGTTAAAATATTAACTATTAACGTCAGCTGTATTTACGTCAGCAATATTCTGACGTATAAAATCAATTTTAACTGACGTAAAAAGCACTTATTACACTAGTGTTCTATCCAACTTCCTTTTCAAGTTCATTGTTATTGGTGATGATGTAGGAGAATCTTCAATGTCTTCTTCATGTAGTTAAGTCATGGTGCACTTACAATTTGAGAAATTACATACAAATTCCAGAGAATTGAAAAGTACACAAATAAAATGAATATTACACCAATAAGAACAATTACACAACCAAAAATTAAAAGAATTAAGTACAATCCAACAAGGAACAAGTACACTTAAAGAACAAGTGAAAGAAACGAATTACAAGTCAAAATGAATATTACAAGGACCTCACCATTCACTCAAAGATTGTCACTCGTGTATATCACTCAATGTAGACTTTTGCAAGATAATTTTCTCTCTTGTCTCTTTCCACTCAAGAGTTTCCTCTTCAAGGGATCTACAAATTGAAACAAGATTCTCAACAATTAGTCTCCATTAAACAAATGAAAAATCAACCAATAGGCAAAAAATTCAAAGAGGTCAAGAATTTTGAAAACAACTAATACAAAACTACTAGAGTTTAGAAGACAAGCAAGAAAAGGTTCAAGAAGAATTGCACACTCAAATTGATGTGAAGAAGACAAGTTGAAAGAGTTCAACAAAGTGTATTCAAATTTAATCAAAGTATTGATGAACAAGTAATGATCAATGTGAAATGTACTACACTAATTTGTGAAGGATCTATACAAATACAAGCATGTGAAATTGTGGCAAGTCTTTTACCTTTTGCTGGAATTTTTCGGAATTTGCATTTTTGTCCCAAAACTTTGTATATTTACGGTTTTGTCCCACTTTTCTTTTTACACCAGATTTTTTTTTTAACTTCAGCCACTTGACTTTTTTTAATTACAATTTCACAGCAATTACACCTAATTTTCGAATTTACAAAAAGATCCTTCAATCATGAACAAATTTGAACATAATTGGTGTAATACTTGGAAATATGAACAATTCAAGTAGTGGAGAATAATTTCCAAGTAGTGAAGCACAAATCAAGTAATTAGAGACCTAGATCTTTCATTCAAGTGGATGATAAACACATCATTTCCACAACTTGAATTTCATGAAGATCTATTAGGTTCTAAAAAATTGAAATCATTGAAGCATTTTGGTTAAAATTTGAATCAACCTTACTATTGTAAATTGAAATTTGAATTTGAATTTTGCAATTGTTCAAATTCACAAAGTAAGGCAAATAGATCTATGCTTGAATTTTCAAGTAGCAACCAAAATCACATGTGATGGAAGAGCACATGCAAGAAATGAAGCCTAAAATTGAAAGTGAAAATGTGGAGGGAAAAAAAAGTTCACCAAAATTTCAAGCAAGATCAATTCAAATACATTTCAAATTCTAGATCCATGACCACAATTGGATTCAAATTACTTTTCATCATCCAATTCTTGTGGCAAATGGCGGCACTAGCATGCGAAATTTTCAACATGAATTTGGCTCCAACTCAAAGATCATCACAGAATCACTAGTGCAAAATATACATTTAACATCAGTTTTTTAACATCGGTTTTAACAAAACCGATGTGAAATAGGAGGCGGTGGCATTTTTGAAATTAAACTGAAATATTTTAACATCGGTTATAGTATAAACCGATGTGATAAAAATATTTAACATCGCTTTTAAATAAAACCGATGTGGAAAAGTGAAACCAAAAAAAAATAATTATTAGACATAAGATTAGACATCGGTTTTGAATAACCGATATGGAAAAGGGAAACAAAAATAAAATTTTTTTAATCAACCGTAAGATTATACATCGGTTTTCAAATAACCGATGTAGTAAATTAAAAAAAAATGAAATTTTAAAATAAATTGTAAGTTTCTACATCAGTTATATGGAAACCGATGTGAAATATCACTAACCACATCGGTTTTTTTAAACCGATGTGTAATATTTGACAAAAACCTAAGTTTCTATTTTCATTCCCTCCTACTCTTCACGCCGTCTTCCATTCCATTTGTTTTTCAGTCCTTTGTCACTGCTTCTCCATCTCTCTCACTGCTCTATGCTTCGTCCCTACTGCTTCGCCACGACCTCCCATCTCTGTCTCTCCCTACTGCTCGCCGATCTCCATTTCTGCCTCCGCTTCTGCTTCTGCTTCTCCCTCCCATCTCTGTCTCTCAAGGCAAATGAAAAATAATAAAACAGTGTGAGTGAGGAGTGTAGTCAACCATCTCTGTCCAGACCTAAGCATTGTCTAGCTGCACAAACTGGATACAGAGGTTCGTCCCTGCATATTGAAGGTCTAGCTTTTGAGCAGTGAGACTTTTGAACCAAAGTTAAATCCGATTCCCTTTTTCATCTCCATTTTGAAGGCCAACTCTATTACTTTTTTTTTCAGTGAATGAGGTGACGAGCCAGGTGATCATAGTTGCAGATTTTTTTTTTTTTTTTTGCCTGAATATGCATTGGAGACTACTTCATCACTTCCCTAAGCATCTCCATTTTGCAGGCATTTTATATTACTTTAGTTCTAATGTGCAGAGAGGTTGGAGTGCAACGTAGCACTTTCGAAGGTACCTTCTTAATGATATCTATGGTGCTGATTGAATTTCATGTTAATGGTTTGCTTATCTTTTACCTCAGAGTTTCTCTAAGTAATGTGGCAAACAATTGCAAAATATAAGGGTTTGTAAAACATGTATATAAAAAGCTTAAAGATCAATTATAATATGGTAAAGATGCATGCAAAGAGGTATACACTAAATTTTTAGTAGCATTTTACCCGTTTTGGTAACAGGTATACATGGCTGATCGTGAGGATATCCCTCCTTCATGTAGTGGGTCGGAGACCCCGTCTACTGGTAGAAAGGGTAGACATGCCACACGAATGAGGAATTTGACTGCCAACCATGGTTCAAATCAAAGGATAAGAATAAACTTTGATAATAACCTCAATCCTATTGGGCCAATGGCAGAGCAGTTTAACAGTTTTGTGGCGAGCCTTTCTAGGAGCAGGCCTAGTATACTCATTGATATTTGGAAAGATGTACCGGCGGACGTGAAGGATCGGATATGGGAGAGTATTCCATATCTATACTTTTACTTCCTGTGTTTGTCTGTATCTACTTTATTTTATTCTTAATAATATCATACAGTAATTCGTTGATTCTTTTGGTCTTAATGTAGCTGACCTTTGACATACCAGATTACGTACGTTATGAAGAAGCGTTTGCTAAAGTATGCTGGTGAGCGTTGGAGGGCTTTTAAGGCCGACCTGGGCAGATACTATGTATTCAATCCAACAAGTAAAAAGAACCCACTTGAGGTGTACCCTTTTCTTGACCAGGCGACGTGGGATTGCTTTGTTCAGAGCCGACATGATCCCAGCTTTCAGGTTAACTTATTTGATTTGTCTCTAAATTTATGTAATTTCATTAATTTTATTTACTTATGTAATTTAATTGTCTTCTATTTATAACAGGAGAAGAGGAAAAAAGGGCAGAAAAACCAAAGCAAGAATGTCTACCCACATGTCATGTCTCGTGGGGGATATAAAAAGCTTGGTCAGATAATGGTTGAAGAGGAAAAGAAAGCACGTTAGGAAGCAGCATCTTAGGCGGATCCTAATGCTGAAAATCGTCCAGAGGTTGTTGATCCACCTCCACCCCCACGCCATCGTAAATGGAAGAGGGCCCGACAAAGAAAAACGGGACAATATACATCTGAGGAGGCCCGCCAAGTAGCTGAGAAGATTGTAAGTATATTTTGAATTGTAATTGTCATTTAAAGATTATTACCGAATTGTAATGTGACCTGATATTTTATGTGATAGGATGCCTTGGACGAGCAGGTAACCCAAGGAACCTTTGCTCCTAGAGGACGCGATGATATCTTAGTCACGCTTACGCCCAGAAACTGAGACCACCCGGGCCGTGTCATTGGTGTTGGATGGGGCGTCGGCAATCGCCAATACCATGGTTCATCTTCACACCAATGCCACAGGGATGTTGATACAGATAGAGCACGGCTAAAACAGGAGATTGCAGCTGAGCTTCGACAAGAGATGGCCGAGCAGTTTGTCCAGCAGATGGAAATATTGACTTCTATGTCCCAGCAGATGACAGTCGGTGTCCAACCCTCTGTCCATGTGAGCACTAAGGGCTCATGTGATCCTCCTCATCAGCCTGAAAATGATGATGATGGTGATGATGATGATGATGATGACCCTGATAGGTGTAAGCTGTATGTTGATGATCATCATGATCGCCGCTTAGTGGCATTGGGGAGGGCACATAATAACTTAGGTAATACCATACACCATCGTTTATTACCGGATGATCAGCTGAGGGTCATTGTTGAGATTATTCGAGATGCTGATGCTCGAGTCCCTGTGCCCACTGAGGAGGTTCAAACAGTGGATCAGGCCCACGGTAACTTCATCCTCTGGCCAAGAAGACTGGTCAACTTTCTTGTTGCATCTGAGGTATTCATTTAGTTGTGTTTTTCTATATTCATAGTTGAAATAATTTATTATTGTTTAAAGATAATGCTTTATTTTTATTCGTTATAGGATGTTGGAAATGATATTGTGCCTAAAAGGTCGGATCCGGGGAAGACCAGGAGATGTCTCGCTCTCTGCCAAGGTATTCATTTGACCATTTAGTTAATTACGAATTAAATAACTTAATTATCCGTGATTACTAATATATATCTATGTTGTTTAGGGGATCGACAAAGGGGCACCTGGCCATGGTGATGTTTTTAAAGTTCTGGCTATACAGGTTGTCGCCATGGAGAATGACGCAGCCTTGGTAAGGTTGGAACATGATGCCAGTCCAGGTGATGAACTGTATATCCCAAAGAAGGAACTTATGGAGATGGTACTCAATAAAGAAATGGCTAGTTCTGCACACATATCGTTATGGTGCACGTAAGTACATTTTATTTATAAGTTAAGTAATTAATTTTTAAATACTATGATAATTAACATGTTTTTCCAATATATTATGTATCTGCATCGTATGTTAGTTGATCAGGGTAACCTCGCCCTTTATGGGTTCATTGACCCCATGTTCATTCAGGGTGATGTTCTCCTAGCATCAGAAGACCCGGTCACCACCATACGTAATATACTTGCCTGAGACGATCATCAATTCTACCTTGCGCCTTATCTCAATAAGTACCGGTTATTTAAGTATAACTATGTATGACTTAGTCACTAACTGTTCCGCAAATACAGCCAGCATTGGCAACTATTGATCTTGTACCCTAGGATGAACGTCGTGGTCTTCTTTTGCTCATTGGGAAATAAGCCGGCGAATGAACTGAAGACGATCATCGAAACGTAAGCATTAAAATACTTAATAATCATTAATGAAGTTGTTTTAATTATCTGAGATCTATTAGATATACTTTAATTAATGTTTTTGTCATGATAGGTCTATTAATGCAAACCACATGTTGCGTGGTGAAAGGCATACTCGGGCTATCAGATGGATTATTCCTAGCGTAAGATATTTATTAGTTCAAATGCATCAAATGCAGTGGGTATAATTATTGATTTCTAATTAATTCATCATATTCTAATTGGGTTTCATTTGTACGTAGTCACGTATACAACGTGGATCATGGGAATGTGGCTACTATGTGATGCAGTGGATGTTGGAAATTATCTCCTCCAGGATCACTGAAAGATGGCACGAGGTAAATGTTAATTGACACAATTAGAAGTAATAGTTATAGATTCGTTATATGTTTTATGTTAGTTTATTACTTAAAAGATATAATATGTTGTCCAATTAAACTTGCAGATATTCAACAATCCAACTCCATTATCTGATTCTGACATCAACAACATAAAGAGGCGTTGGGAAACTTTCTTTCTTGAAGTGTACCAACCATAGTTTGTATATATGTAGTTAGTTTAAAAACTTATCATGTACTAGCTATAGTGTACTGATAAGCCTCTGGCTTATCTAGTTTTATAACTAGATGGACTGTGGTTTTTGTGCAAATTATTCGAGTTCACTCTCATTTTCGCCCAAATTTGCCTTGTTTTGTTCCTAAGTTGGACTTTGACTCGTTTTGTGTCTTTTGTATAGTTTTTAGCTTATTTCGGATAGAATTATGCTTTTGTTTGCTTTTGGTGTTTTCAGGTCAATAAGTGAAGCTCTGAGAGTCAAGGAAAGTCAAGAAGCAGTGGAAACAACACTTCTGGAGATACTCGCCTCGCGAGTGGATGCTCGCCCCGCGATCCTGAAAATTAGATAAAGCAGCAACAGTCATCACTCTGGCTCGCCCCGCGCACAGGATGCTAGCCTCGCGAATCATGGAGACCTGGAAGTCAGAGACCATCACGGCCTAGCCGTGATGAAGGTCACAGCCTAGGCTTGAAGTCTCGCCCCGCGAGAGGAAGTTCGCCCCGCGAGATTTTGAAGACCCTAGAAGACAGAGACCATCACGGCCTAGCCTTGATGAAGGTCACGGCTGTGACAGAATGAAGTTGGAAGACTCGCCCCGCGAACTCACTCTCGCCTCGCGAAAATCAAAACTTGAATGCACGCTAAAACTAAAATTCGCCTCGCGAATGATTGCTCGCCCCGCGAGCGGGCATGATTCAGAATCCTTATTTAAAGGTTGTTTCAGATCAGAATGGGGGGGGAGTTTATCCACTTGTTTAGATCAGTAGTTACGAATCCTTGTTTCTGGAGCTGCGTCTCCCTTCTCTTTTCTTTTCTTATTTTATTATGGAGATTATTGCCGATTGTTCGTTTGTCGTCACGGACATGAGGAACTAATCCCCTCGTCCGAGGGATCAATGAAGCCGCCCATGGCGGTATAGTGTTCATGTGATGTATGTTTTTCTCCCCTTCTCTCAATGAATGTTTTCCAATTCTGATTTGAATGCGTTGATCATATGTGTTGCGTGATTGACTAGTTAAACGTGTTTGAGGCCGATCGGCGATTCGCGTTTTAGAACTTGGATTGGAATCACTAATTGAATAATGAGCACGACAGTGGATTTAGGAGATTAGTGCAACCTTATAGGGAACAAGAATTAATAGAATTCGAGATTAGGATTATGAGACCTAGTAAGTAATTAATCCAATCGTCGAATACGTCCTATTGAGCACGACAGTGGATATAGGAGAAATTGGGGGTCCCGGTTGACATTGTAATTGAACTTAGGGAGGAATTCATCATCACTTGGGTACTATACATGATTGGGTAGGTGGAGTTGAGACCTTGGATATTTTAATTTCTGTTTTTAAAACCTTAGCTTTAATTGATTTGTTATTGAACTGCGATAATAATCTCTCTCTCTCAACCACTTTCCTCACTTGACCAAACGTATCTGATTTCCCGCGGATTAGTTGACTTGGTAGCCCAATCCCTGAGTTCGACCTCGGTAATCTCTTACCGTGTTTCTTTTATTACTTGCGATGACCCGGTACACTTGCCGGTGACTCAACATGTACTTTTGACTGATCATATGTATTTTGATATGAAATCTATAATATATCATGTAGCTTTTTGGTTTCTAATTATCTTTGTTGTCTGAATGTAATTGAACGTACATATGTATTGTTCGTAATAAATTCAGTATATATTAGTTGTGTTTTTGTCGTACAAAAGTGATTGTGTTGAAAATATTTACAGTGTGTTATTCTGGTATTGATCTGCATTACTGAAACAGGGGAAAGGAATGATAGAAATGTAAATAACAGAATTAAAAAAAATGAGACTTTACACATCGGTTTTGGTAAAACCGATGTGGAAAGTGAAATTTCCAATAGGTTACCAATTGACAAATTAATTTTCCACATCGGTTAAGGTAAAAACCGCTGTTAAAAATATACTATAAACATCGGTTTTAAAATCGATGTGAAAAGTGGCAATAAACCACGTCGATCATTTCAACATCAGTTTGAAAACTGATGTGAAAAGCCAAAAATAACCGATGTGGAATCCCTTTTCTGTACCAGTGAATTTGAAAAAAAAATTGATCAAAAATTTAAAACAATTGAAGATCAAAGATCTAGCTCTAGATACCATATGATGTGACCAAGACATAGATCACTAACATTTTAGGATCTTTCTTTGATTTCAATTGCTAAAAATTCAAGATCAAACACAAACAAGAACAATAGAATAAACTTGATGTTCAAGAGAAGAAACAAGTGAAACCAAAAGGAGTAGAAGAGAAGAACAATCTATATATGAACTAGGAAGTAAATTGCAAGAATTTAAAGAACAAAAATAGAAAATGGAATAGGAAGAAGATGAAGGGAAGGCGCCACAAATTGAATCATCTTTGAGAAAAAGATTGAATTTGATAAGCCAAGGGAAGATTCACCACTCGAATATGGAAATTCAAGATAAGAATCAATGGTTCAACTCATGAACCAAGAAGAGGAGTACCCTCAACTCTCTCTAGAAATCTCAAGTGTGAGAAAACTCAATTGTATTCAAACTTGTAAAATGATTTACATGAAGCCTATTTATAGGCTCGTCCTACTTAAGGTGCAAGCTAGTCTAACTTGAAGTGCAAGCTACTCTTACTTAAGGTTCAAGTAGCGCCCCTTTTCCTCTTCCACCCAAGTGTGGGCTTTGATTTGGGCCTAATGTCTCATACTCTTATGATATGGCCCAATAGGCCCGATTCCTAAACTAGTCCTAGGTGCTTTTTGAATAAGTACTTTTATTACATGAACTCTACTCTATACAAGGTTCCTAGTTCCTACCTTTATTACATGAACTCTATTCTAAACAAGGGTCCTAGGTCATATCCCTAACTAGGTGGTCAATGGCTCAATGCATAAGAGGTTCAAGATGAAGCCCTCTTCATAAGGTTGCCTATGAGTCAAGTGAATGGCCACCACCTTCTTCATTGTGTCTTGGACTCTTCTAAGTCTTGCCCTCGTCTTGGGCCCATGTAGGTCTTCAATGGTAGGTCCTTGGCTTTGTTTGCCCATGCTCATATCAAAAGTGGTACCACTAAATTGACCCATAATGATAGGTTTCCCATGTTATTTTTATTTTGAATCTCTTTTATTTTAGAAATTCCATTTTTACCTCTCTGCCCCATCCTCGCTACACTCCCATGACTTTCAGCAGAGACCTCTCATTCCTCCCCTACGATCCCTTCCTCCGTACTCAATGCGGCCCCATCATCAAATCCGCTTTCACATTCAACCCACCACCCCCAAATCTGGTGCGATGAGACTCGCGATGGATAACACTGCCATGGTTGTTGAATATGTTGAAGAAGGTGGCAGAGAGATGCAAAGACATGCGATCTGGGTGCCGGTTTTGAGAGGATGATGACAATGTGGTGACGTATCTAGACTGTGTTAGTGAGGAGCTTAGATCTAGGCTTTACCTCCATCATCTATTTCCTTTTCCCCTATCATGTACAACCAAGATCTAGTCGCACCACACGTACCAGAACTGTCGTGCCTCACCACAAACTCGAACAAAACCCATCGTCCTCTATGCTTGCGTGATTCCGTGCTAGATATACAACGATAGCTATAATGCCCCGATTTCTGTGTCTTTCTGTAGCAGTAAATACGTGGGTATATGTATTAATTTTTTTATAAAAATCCAGAGAGTGATTTTAAATAAAATAAAATCATTTTCTTGTGTTCTCTTACCGTAGGAAGTCAAGATTAAATTTTCGATTGAAAATTCAGACGAAAGCTGGTCTGCATTTTCACTGCCGGTACAAGTTTACTGAACAGAAAACCAAATTTTGACCCGTGAACGAAACGGTTGGTGTTTTTGTTGTGTTTTACTTAATATTAGAAATTTTTGAAAATTTGAGTTTGGAAATAAAATATAATATTTATTCCGGGTGAAATACGATCGGAAACTTGAACCAGGTATACAATGGAGCATAGTAGGGAGCACAAAAGAGTTGAAGTGACATGTTGGAAAAGTTGACATGTTGATGGAAGTCTTGGGTCACATCCATCCAAAAGTGCCATGATTACTCCTTTTTGAAAAATATTATATTTTAATCCAAAAATCATTTTTCTCTCATAACCTCCAACCAAACATCTCCTAAGAACAACTTGGAGCCCGAGCACACCCTCCCTTCACCCCCTATACGGTCTCACCCTCCTTTTCCCCTATATATACTCACTTCATTTTTCATTCCTCACTTTACACTCACCTACTTAGAAAATTTCCTACCAAACTCCATGGTTTTCTACCTCTTCAAGCATTCATCTTCTTCAAGCTAGTTTCTTTCAAGCTTCAAGGGCAATACTCTATACTCTTAATCATCAAAGTTCTTTCCTTCTCATATTTGTTGAGTTTATGCCATGTGTTTCCATTTACCATTCTTAGATCTAGAAACTTCAAAAATCTCTAGAAATTAGTAGAAAAATCAATTTGAGTTGAAACCAATTTCTATGAACTCCTAATGACCTCTACTTTCATAATCTAAGATCTTGCATCAAACAAAAATTCCTAGCCTAGTTATCCAAGGATGGCCAAACCTAGTAGGTTTTGGACCTCGGATGTTTTGTCTCAACTTTTCAAATATGATCATGGATTTGAGCTTCTTAGTACCTTTTTATGCTAAACCTAAGAGCTTGAAAAGTTTTAAAGTTCCTAGCCTATTTTCCCAATGATGGCCGAAACTATGCTTTTGTGGCCTAGGAAGTTTTGTTTCAAATTTTTGGAAGATGATCATGTATTTAAGCTTCTTGATACCTTTTTATGTTAAATCTAAAGTCTTGAAAAGTTTGAAAATTTCTAACCTATTTTGGGGGTCAAGACCGAAACCCTAGGCTAATAGCTTATAGGAGTTTTTGTTCAATCATTGTTAATTAAATGATCATTGTTTATCATGCTCCAATACTAAAGGATCATTCATCCATGAGTTTGAGAAATTTTTACAACTCTAACCCTATTTCCATGATGAGGCCGAATCTATGCCTTAGATAGATAGGATGTTTTTGGTTGTTTTTAACTTGTGATTATGTGTTGGAAACTTAAGACTTCTATCGCGAAGCAAGTCAAGGAAGACCGTAGCACTCAACAAATAACGAAAGACCTTGTTTGCTTTGGAATCAGTAAGGGGAGCTAATTACCTGAGGGATTTTTTTCCCGATAGCTATATGCTATTATTTGTGATCTGTTAAGTTGTTTTAAATTTTATTGTGATTTCCTGAGTTTATCTGAGGTGGTTAAAATTGTCTGTTTTACATATCTGAGCTTGATGATTTATTTGTAGAAATGTGTTATAGCTTTGAGATATGGCATGAACTGTATTGTCTGAGATGATGTTGATGTGAAATTTACATTGTTGTTGATTGTTGTCTGAGAAACCTGACATTCGTCAGTGCTCAATCAACTATTGAGATAAAAGCCTTAAAAAGCCTTATGAGGAATTTGACAATGATAATATTTAGTTGATGATTTCTTGTGATAAAAGAAAAAGTAATGGATAATTACAGGATGAAATCAAAAAAATATTTCAATACGTTATCTTTTTCAAAATGTAGATGAAAAGTTATTTTAAGAAATTTATGTGTCAATTTCTTTTAATGAAAGAAGAAGAATAAGAATGGAATCGAGAAAGAAATGCATTCTAGTATGTTATCATTTTCAAGAATGAAGTGGAAAATCACTTTTAAGAACTAAGTGTTAAAATATTTTAAAACTAGAGGAAAATCTTTTTCTTCAAATGATTTTAGTATAAGTGAAAACAATTTTAAAAGTATGTTTTATGAAGGAGAACTTTTGGGAATGGTTGGCAATATTTTAGAAAGGGATTTGAAAGGATTTTGACAATGTCCTAAAGATGGTTTGGAAGAAAAAGAAGAATTTCAAAGGGAAATGGATTTTCTTTACAACTTAGCATTTTACAAATGAATTTCCAATGAAAAGAATTCTGGAAAAATTTACTTTTGAAAATATTCCGGCAAGCTTGGACAAGTCGCCGAGGTTTCATTTTGTATGTGTATTTCACTGAACGAAAAGTAAGAATATGTTAAAATTGAATCTAGTTCACGAGACGTCGCTTCTAGTATTCTGTAATATGCACGTAGATCTATGATCCGTGTCATGTTATTTTGGACTGTGTGTCCTATTAACGTTGTTGTGGACTGTGTGTCCTAATTACGTTGTTGTGGACCGTGTGTCCTAATCACGTTGTGATAAACGTTGTTAAAGGTGAATGTTGTTTTCTATGACTGATAAACATTATTTTCATGCATTGAAGATCCCTCATTTTTGGTACTTTTTACAAGCTAAATGTGCATAATTGATTTAGTCTAGCAATGATTTATGAGTTTGGGCCTCATTGGGCTTTATTGCAAATTTTCACTAATTCATGATTATAGACGTTGACTCTGTATTTTATCCATATCTTGAGTTCCGGGTATCTAAAAATTATGAACTTTATATTGTAGGAAAGATAAAAGAAATCCCAACAACTTTCATGAATAACTAAGATGCTGAATATGATGTATAGTGGGTCAAATTGGGACTTGAAGTCAGAACATAATTGCTGTTGCTGGAACCTGGACTGGTCATGAAGATTGGGCCATAACTTGGGCTGTAGATGTATTTTGGAACTGAAACCGGTGGAAAATGAAAGATCAAACACAGAGCTTTAACTCTCATGAGGACCATTGTTCCAAACAGAGTCGTTTTGAGGGGCTGCAATCCATGTGAAGTCAGAGGTCGTTTCAGCTGCCCTATGAGTTGAATGTGGACATAACTCTCTCATCTTAATTCGTAATTAAGCAAATTAAGTGGCTTTGGAAAGCTAAGAGGCAGAGGTTGAAGTTAATTGAAGGAGAATTCAGATATTGAGAGGAGGTCTTGAGAGAATTTGTATAAATAGGAGCCAGAATAGGAGACTGGTGGTTCCTTTAGTTTTCTGCTGCTTAATTAAGTTGTTTGTTATTGTTTTCGTATTTTTCTTTTCTCTTCCTCAAGCCTCCTTGGGATGTATCCATGGAAGGCTAATTCTGAAATCAATCCAAGGTGCTTGAAGGAATTTCGTTTGGCTTGAGACTTTTGTACTTCAACTTTCATTTTGAATTCAAGTAGTTTTTATCTTCTCTTCTCCTTACTAATCAGAATTCATGATGCATGAATGGTGATTACTGTTTGAGTATTCGAAATTATGAATTAGGAATGTAATATTGATTGATAATTCAATATCTCATTCTCTGAGTTGAAGTAAATTAAACTACAGATTTGTGGTTTAAGGTTAATTGGTTCTTGTATTTAAACTTGCACTGATTTTATAGATTTGTAAAATTGTTTGTCAGTTAAATCCTAGATGATTATCTAGTAGTGAACCTCAATTCCGATGCAGAGATCTCGGTTGAAATTGAATTGAGTCTTGATATGATTGAATAGCACTCATGGTCTTTTGAGAGACGATCTGAGTCATTCCTTATACTACAAGCTAGTAAGGATTTGTTCTGTAATTTGAGTGAGTTCGGCGGCTCACCAATGACCACAAGTTTTGACTGGTGCATCGGTCTAAGGTGTTGTGATTGAGCACTCGGACTGCGTATCCCATGTTGATGTTGATAAGTTCAAAACGTTAAAATTTATGAAAAGTCGTTAGCTTTTGAGCTTCGACATCGAAAGAGAATGAACACAAAGAAAACGTTGGGAACAACTGTTTTACATGCATTTAGGCAGACGTGCTTCGCATTGATATAGGAGTGATGCCTTGATGACTAGGTATTCACAATACGATGTAGCACTGCATCCTGAGATGGGATAGTATGCTATGGATGTTTAGTCACTTAACGTGATGCCAAAGTGATGGCGATTTGAGTTTGATCAACTCTTAGAATGACGAAGGGATCTCATGAGATTAAGTTTAGAGCCTGAATATTGAAGTGTCATTCATTCTTTTTAAAAATGACGATGACTATTCGGGTATGAAACCCATTGATACAATACTTGTTTACTTCTGAGAATTTTATGATATATGACTTGATATGTCTATATGATGTTTTGTGTGTCATACATGTGGTTATCACATTTAAAATCCATATATTGGTGTCTCACCCTTAAAATATATCAGGTTTCTTCTGATTTTGTTGTTGTACCTTGGTACTCTAGTACAGATGGTGCGGAGAAGTTTTTCCTAAGTCACTCGGAGACTTAGATCTAGATGTTTGAAGAAGTTTTTGGATCGTGGGATGACCATGGGGGTCTTTCCAATAAATGTCTTGTAGAGCGACCGGCTTAGGAGTCTTGGTTGGGTTGTATTTTTGAAAGGTCGGTAAATGTGGTCTTATAAATTAGACTTTGGTTTAATTCTTTCTCTCTTTTGAAAATCGAAATCCTTTTTAGAGCAATTGTATGTCGTGGCAACTTTGTTATGAATGTGATTTTACTGTTAAGTTGTATGTATCTTAGTTTTTCGGAGTTATCCGTAGAAGAAAATTTTTATACCCCAATTTTCTGACTTAAAAGAAAACAACTTTCCGAAAACAACCAGCAAATTACTTTTAATTTATTTCCGCATGTGTTTACAATGTAATGCCCAAAGAGGTATTACAACAGCCACGTATCCCCCCACACTGCAGTACAACCCAGATAATGCCTACTGGTTTTCCAGTGTCGAGCATGACACCGCTTGCCCCTCCCGTTGTCTCCTCTTCACGACTCGCACACATCATTCTTCTTCACCACAACTCGAGTTCTCTCTTCTGCCAGCGCCTTGCCGTCACCACATCGTTTCTCTTCTACATGCCACCTAATTCTTCATCGAGTCCTCCCTTTCATCGCGCGAGTTCTCCCTTTCATCGCGCGAGTTCTCCCTTCTGAAAATGGTGTTTGTACGAAATTCATTTGTACAAAATAAGATTTATCTTTTTTCTATTGGTCACTCTGTCGACTATCTTGCTAAGTTGGCTGCTTCTCAACCTGTGAGAGGTTGATTGATTAGGACCAACCTGAATGAAACGTCAAACTAAAAGTCTAAAATGTGCTAGAAAGTTCATTACACATAGTAAAAGCATAAAACTTATCCTTTTTCTATAATAAATTGTTAATTCAAATGATTTCGTATACATCATTTTTAAAACACTCTCAACTTTTTGTACTACTATTACATATTTTTTAGATTCTTTGATGAATAAAGACATATAAATTTAAAATACACTTTTAATGGTAATTATTTAGTGGCCATAAAGTAATTGTTCTTAATTCAATAAAGTTAAACTTTTGTGACTAATAGATATTAATCAATAATAAATCATTTTATGCTGATCATTTTTATAAATTGTCAGTAAAAATTTAATCAGTTACCGAAAGTTTTCATCAATTTCATCTCCACCTTTTTTTTATTATTCCAACAAATTTTTGAAAGTCCCCCCCACTATTATTTACATCGTGATAATCCACTGGCTTATCTAGTTTTATAGCTGGAAATGTCATGATTTATATGTTAATTGTTCGAGTTTAATCTCGTTTTCACCCGAATTTGGCTTTATTTGTCCTTGAGCAACGTTTGGAGTCTTTTGAGTATTTTCTAGGAATTTTGGTAGTTTTTGAGTCAAACAAAGCATCTGATGCTATTTTAAGTTTCAGGTTAAAAGTGAAGTTTGAGGAAACTAGGAAAAATTGAAGAAAACAAGCAAAATGAAGAAAAAACAGTCTCGCCCCGTGAGACAGTGCTCGCCTCGTGAGCAAGAAGCTTGAAATGAGGAGATTTTGAAGGTTCTCTGGGGCGCCCCGCGAGCCAGTGAGGGAAATTATGATGTATCTCTGGGGAGCCCCACGAAGGAGAGGCAAGAAATATGAAGGTACCTTGTCTCTCCCCGTGAATACCCCAAATCTGGACTGGATCAAGAGCTTAATTTCGCCCCGCGAGCGTACGCAGCCAAAGAATCCTATTTAAGCTTGTTAATTGTATGAATTTTGTACCCTAATCCTAGTTTTGAGAGCTACGTCTCGTTTAGGCTATTTTCATAGTTTTTCTTGATGTTTTCTCTTGAACTGTGATGATTATGTACGCTATGAGGAACTAATCCTCTTTTCTAAGGAATCGACGTAGCCGCACACGACGGCGTAGTGAATTGTGATGTTTTCTATTCCCTTCTCTTAATTCTTGCTTCTTAATTCTGATTTGCATTGCGTTAATCAAAAGAGCTCGTGTTAACTAGTCAAGCGTGATGAGTCCGACCGGAGATTCATGCTTTAGGACTTGAATTAAGAATATTGATAAAGATATAATAGGAGATTTGTGAAATCGCTTAAGGGAACCAAGAACTTAATGAATCTTGCATGTTAGTCATCATAGAGATATCGTTGATTAGCATGTTTAGGTGTTTCCTCTTGTGCTCGACTAAGACATTAGAATAATTTAGGGTTCCTGGTTGGCATGAAATTGAATTAGGGATAGAAAATAATCACTTGGATCTATGTTTGATTGTGTAGGTGAAATCATGACCTTAGATCTTCCCGATCATACTTTCACTCTTGATATCTTGTTTTGATTTTATTTTATCTTGCTTAATTTAGATAACTGAATTGATCTCAACAAATTCCCTATTCTTTGACTTGGTCAAAATTGGTTGCTTTCTTTAAATTTAGATATAATTGGTCACTCAATCCCTGTGTTCGACCTCGATAATAATTTGTCGTGTTTTTTTTATTACTTGCTTCGATCCGGTACACTTGTCGGATCCCATCAAGTTTTTGGTGCCATTGCTAGAGATTGGCATAACCAATTTCTTTATTTAAAGAAAATAATTACTTTGAACAAGCCAATTTTTATTTTTAATTTTTCTAAATATTTTTCTTTTGAGTTTCCTTGATTTCACTTGGTCTTGTGAGTTTTTGTTGTATGCGAGGTACTGTTCCTTCGGAGGGATTGCTTTACGACCTAGAAATTCGAAGGACCGAGAAAAGGTTGAGGAAAAAATCAGAGAACAAAGGAGGCTTGCGGTACTAAATCCTATCAATCTTGAAGAGATGGCGGAAGACCCTCCTGCCCACAAGCCTCTTTATGAGTACACCCGCCCAAATTGGGAGGATTGCACTTCCAGTATTATGAGACCTCCCATCATGGCAAATGCATTTGATATCAAGCCATCGGTTCTTCAACTGGTGCAACAACATCAATTTGATGGGGTGGGTGTATGAAGATCCTCACAGGCATATCTCGCATTTATTGGAGATATGTGATTTTTCTAAGTATACTGGAGTTTCAGATGATGCATATAACTTTCGTTTATTCCCTTTCTTTCTACGGGATAGAGCACGCGATTGGTTGGATTTGAACTTGGGAGGACATGGCTCAAAAGTTCTTAACAAGGTACTTTCCTCCTTAGAAAGTGGCACAACTGCAAAGAGTCTCTTATCTTTCAAGCAACATGATAGTGAAACATTTGGTGAAGCTTGGGAGCACTATAGTGTTCTATTGTGGAAGTGTCCTTATTCTTTCTAAGATTTGTGGACGAAGGTGTAGAATTTTGTTAATGGTTTGAGAGGTTCATCTCAAATGATTTGTGATGTTGCAGATTTCTTGCAAATCGGCGGAGGATGCATGGGCATTATTATAGAAGATGGCAAAGAATGATTATAGTCGCATGAAGGAAGAGCCGAATATGCAAAATCCTCCTACACCTCCTCAAAATTCTTCATCCGGGCTTGGTGCTAGTTCTATTGAAGCTATTCTTCCACAAAATGCACTATTGAAGCAACAGAATGAAGCACTTACAAAGATGAAGGTGAATGCGGTGCATGAGGGGATGCCTCTGGGTTGTGATTTTTGTCGGGGCAATCATGATAGTGCAAGCTGTCCAGGTAACTTTTCTCAGGAGCATGTGGATTCATGTCACAATTTCTATGATACGGTACCACAACGCAATGACTATCAGAAGAATATGCCAAATAATCACTATCAAGGGCAGAATTGGAATTCAAGGGGCAAGGATCATCCGTGTTTCTCTTGGAGCAATACTAGTGGTGGTTTAGCAGGAGGAGGACAACAACAACCGCAATAAAGGCAGAACTATGGGAATTGTGACATCCCCGGCTGCTCTATGGATTGACGACTGACTCCACAGACCAACACGGGTCTTTTCAGCGTGCTTTGTCCTCACTCACACATGTCCTGGGAAAATTTCCCAGGAGGTCACCCATCCCATAATTGCTCCAAGTCAAGTACGCTTAACTGTGGAGTTCTTAAGTGATGGGCTCCCGAAAAGAAGATGCATGATGTTGGTATAGGTAGTACCAATTAATTCATATAAGTCATCCTCAACTGTATAGTCTCATACCTACACAGTCTCAGGATCCCTCTCATTCCGGTGTGTAATCGGTTCATTCACGTGTCCTTCCGCCTAGAAGCCTGCCGGAGCCGCTCCTTGTTCGTGCCTTGCACCGGTGACCACTCCCCGCCCTCGTCAGTACCGAGTGTCACAAGAATCATCAGAATAATCAACAAGCTCTCCCATGGTCGAATCAATTGCAAATCACAGATGATGGAAAATAACCTTGGGAGTTGGCTCTTGAGAAGACTGGTGCAGCCATTGAAAAGTTGACAGTGCACATGGATACGACTATTGACAAATTGGTAACTCATACAGGTGCAGCGATCTAGAATTTGGAAACCCGGGTGGCACAACTTTCAAAGCAATTGAATGAGCGTCCTCTAGGCTCTTTTCCAGGCAATACGAAGAATAACCCTTAGAACCAATGCAATGCCATAATAACTCGAAGCAGTAAGGTGTTGGATTCACGAGGAGTCCTTCTAATTCTAATGATTTTGAAATTCCAGAGGTGTCACAAGTGGAAGTGTAGCAAATTGTGGGAGTTAAAATTGGTAGATGAGGATTTCTTGAAGAAGAAGTATGTTGAACCTAAGAACCTTCCTCCTTACATGACGGTGCCATATCCACAATGTTTGAAGAATCCTTTGCAAGTTAAGTAATTATCAAAGTTCCTTGATGTCTTCCGCAATCTTCAAATCAATATTTCTTTTGCGGAAGCCTTGGAACAAATGTCATCCTATGCCAAGTTTATGAAGGAGCTTCTCTCCAAGAAGTAGAAGATCATTGATGAGGAAACGGTTGCTTTGATCGAGGAGTGTAGTGCAATCTTACAACGCATGCTACCTCCGAAGTTGAAGGATCCAGGTTCATTTAGCATTCCATGCACCATTGGGGAGATGACTTTTGGGAAGGCACTTTGTGATCTAGGGGCAAGCATTAATTATTACCCCATTATATGATGAGGAAGTTTGGTATACAAGAGGACAAAAGGACTATGATGTCACTCCAACTTACGGATCATTCTATTACATACCCCTATGGGGTGGTTGAAGACTTGTTCGTGAAGGTTGACAAATTCATTTTTCCGACGGATTTCGTGGGGCTTGATATGGATGAAGATGCCGAGATTCCTCTTATTTTAGGTAGGCCTTTCTTGGCTATCGGGCATGCATTGATTGATGTGCAACAAGGAAAGCTCACACTTCGGGTACAAGATGAAAATGTGGTCTTTAATGTCTTTGAAGCAATGAACCATCCGGTGGAGCAATCTAGTTGTTTTAGCATTGATATGGTAGAGCCAATTGTTTTGCCACTCAAGAGGCAATTGGTTCATCACTTGCAAACGTGTTGGTAAAACCCCATGTTGAAGATGATGTAGGGGAGTTTTTGGATGATGGGGAATTTATTGAATGCCTTAAACAAATGGAGGCATTACCAATTCTCCCCAATGAAGAATGCAAAAAGGAGGAGCTTAACAAGGAAAGCGTGGAAGAGGACAACAAGAAACCGGAGTTGAAGCAACTCCCATCTCACTTGAGGTATGCATTTTTTAGTGAGGAATGACAACATCCGGTTATCATTAGCAACGTGTTGAAGAAGGATGATGAAGAAAAGCTCTTAAGGGTTCTTAGTGAGCATAAGTCCGTCATTGGGTGGAAAATTTCATATTTAAAAGGTATAAGTCCCTCATTGTGCGTGCACAAAATTTTGATGGAGGATGATTACAAATCGGTGGTGCAACCACAGAGATGGTTAAATCCCACCATGAAAGAAGCAGTGCGCAAAGAGGTGATTAAACTTTTAGATGCCGGAATTATCTATCCAATCTCGAATAGTAGTTGGGTTAGTTTTATTCATGTGGTCCCAAATAAGGGGGGCACAACCGTAGTGGTCAATGAAAAAAAATGAAATGATTCCAACAAGGACCGTTACGGGGTGGAGAGTTTACGTGGACTACCTGAAGCTTAATGATGCAACAAGGGAGGACCACTTTCCCCTCCCATTCATAGATCAAATCATGGAAAGGTTAGCCGGATGCGGCACCTATTGCTTCTTGGATGGCTATTTCAGCTACAACCAAATCGTGGTGGATCCAGAGGACCTAGAAAAGACGTCCTTCACTTGTCCATATGGTGTATTTGCATATAGGAGGACTCCCTTTCGTTTGTGTAACGCTCCAGCGACTTTCCAAAGGTGCATGCTTTCTATCTTCTCGGACATGGTGGAGAAATTCATTGAGGTCTTTATGGATGACTTCTCGGTCTTCAAGACATCTTTTGATAATTGCTTGAAGAACTTGACATGTGTTCTAAAAAGGTGTCAAGAGACCAACCTTATGTTTAATTGGGAAAAATGTCATTTCATGGTCCGAGAAGGTGTGGTCTTGGAGCACAAAATCTCCCAAAAGGGGGATTGAAGTTGACAAAGCCAAGATTGAAGTGATTGAGAAGTTGCCCCCACCAACCAATGTGAAGGAGGTGTGGAGTTTTCTTGGGCATGCTGAGTTCTACAGGTTCATCCGAGATTTCTCCAAAATAGAGAAACCGCTATGTGACCTTCTTATGAAGGATGTATCCTTTGAATTTAATGTTTCATGTTTAAATGTTTTCAATACTTTGATACATAGACTTGTGACCACACTTATAGTCACTGCACCCAATTGGGAATTACCTTTGGAAATTATGTGTGATGCAAGTGATTATGCGGTGGGGGCGGTGTTAGGACAAAGGGTGGAAAAGTTAGTTCATGTGATTTATTATGCAAGCAAAGTTTTAAACAATGCACAAGCAAACGATTCCACCACTAAAAAAGAACTCATTGCGGTGGTATTTGCACTTGATAAATTTAGATCTTACGTAGGGTCTAAGATAATTGTTTTCACCGATCATGTGGCCATAAAACACTTGATGACAAAACAAGAGGCCAAACCTAGACTAATCCGGTGGATATTACTTTTGCAGGAGTTTGATCTTGAGATTAGGGACCAGAAAGGGTCCAAGAATGGAGTTGCGGACCACTTGTCAGGGAGAGTTCCCGGATGAGCGTTTAATTGCTATCTTTGAAAAAAGTTCTCCTTGGTTCGCGGATATTGCCAACTACAAAGCTTCAAAAGTAGTCCCGGAAGGCCTTACTAAGCAACAAAGGAAGAAGTTCTTCTCTGATGCAAAGCACTACATTTGGGAGGATCCCTTATTGTTCAAGCAATGTGCAGATGGATTGATGCGAAGGTGAATTCCTCATGATCAAATTGGAAACGTGTTGTGGCATTGCCATGGCTCAGATTATGGTGGGCACTTTAGGGGAAAGAAAACTGTGGAAAAAGTCCTCCAAAGTGGGTTCTATTGGCCCACTATTTTCAAGGATGCACAAATTTTTGCGGAGAGGTGTGATCGTTGCCAAAGGGTTGGCATTAAAGCGGCATGAACTTCCTCTCCAAATCATGTTAGAAGTGGAGATCTTTGATGTGTGGGGCATTGATTTCATAGGACCTTTTCCGCTGTCATTCTCATTTCAATATATTTTGGTAGCGGTGAATTACGTGTCCAAGTGGGTTGAAGCCATACCAACAACAACGGATGATGCGTGAATTGTCATGGAATTATTAAGGCGCAACATCTTCATAAGGTTTGGTGTCCTAAGGGTGCTAATTAGTGTTGGTGGATCACACTTTTTCAACAAACAAATGGATCACCTACAAACAAGATACGGGGTCACACACAAGATAGCTACTCCTTACCATCCGCAAACCAGTGGTCAGGTGGAAGTATTCAACCGCGAGTTGAAGCGAATTCTTGAGAAGACAGTAAACTCATCGTGAAAGGATTGGTCAAAGAAGTTAGATGATGCACTATGGACTTATAGGACCGCTTTCAAAACACCCATTGGTAGATCTCCATACAATTTGGTGTTTGGAAAGGCGTGTCACTTGCCTGAGCCCATCACATCGTACTTGATTTTTTTTTTGTTCTTCAATTAAGAGAATCTTTGGAGATTTTCTCACCATTTTCTCAACTTCAGTGAATCACCAAACCTAATCACTCAGGTTTCTCATTTTCTCATTCTCTGTCTCTCTCCCTCCCTCTCTACCTCTCTTTCTCTCTCTCTATTGCCTTCATTTCTGAAACATCTTCTCACCCATCTATGGCGAAGGAGCTCTACCTACTTCTGAGTTCTTACTGAATGTCATTCTTCATCACCATGTAATGATGTTTTTTATGCAAAAATATATGATGCCCAAGGAATAAATTCTTCTTATAATGTTCCAATCTCATCTAATACGAATCAACTTCATATATAAGGCATGCATGATGATCTTTGTTACTATATCCTGACAGGTTACCATACGCCGAAGAATCATTGATTGTGTTGGACAACATAGCTCTTAAGTTGAAACATTCTTCTCTATACCCATCATAAATACATCTCTACATTTGTCTCTGATACGATTTTTCTAGGCAAGTATACCTAATCGTACAAGTAATACGGTGGTGAGACCGATATTGTTCCCACGAGGATTGGTTGCCAAATACCAATTCACAAATTATACAACTATCTAGACTAAACTGTGGTGTGAAGAGAGATCAAATCATAAAATAAAGAAACAAAAGTAATACAATATTTTTGGTCTTTTTGGATTTTTATCGAACACTTGGGATGCAGAAACAAATAGATAGAATTGTCAGGGTTAGACTACACTAATCCTCCCTTGATTGCAATGACATGGTTACTAACACAAGTCCTAATTCATTTATGACAATCAAATCTTCTGAAATACTCAAACCCTAATGTCTTAGGTGGAGTGAGCCTAAAACCCCAAATTAAACTCTAATGTCTTAGGTGGATTAACATGAGATTTTGCATAAACTGTCAAGATTTATAAGATTACAAGCACCCCAAGACCTATGTCTAGGTTCATGAACTACTTGGCATTGATTCATGAGCATGCCTTAACATCAATATTTCAATTGTCTATCAAAGCAACAAATCATTCCATGGGTAGCTAAGCCAAGAAAAGCATTAGGCATAGAATCAAATACTCATAAAGCATTAGAAACTTGTATTAAAACCAAATCAAAAAAACAACCAAGTTCAGAAAAGCTACATCTAACCCCAACAAGAGGGGGATTTAGCTACTCATAGTAATAGAAATTATAAAAGAGAAAGAGAGAAGGGATGAAGAAAGCTCATTACGAATCCTCCAATCTTCTTCCAATCCAAGAGCAGAGAAAAAACCACCCCTTTTTGGGTTCCAATTCGTCTCCTAGCCGCCGCCGCCTCCAAGTCTGGATAAAAGTCCCTCTTTTTAGGTTAAAAGACAGTCTAGAGAGAATCAGAATTCTCTCGTTCCAAAATTATTCTCCCTTTGTTGGCGTTGCTGTGGCTAAAATATATAGCAAAGTCATATTTACGCTAACTTTAAGGGCTTCTATCCTCTAATTTAGTTGTCAAATCCCAATCATATCTTATCAAGATTTAATTAGATAATAGAATGCACAGCAACAATTTGTTCTCTCTTTCATGCCGTGGTCTTCTCCTTTATTTTCTCTCTCAATTCAATCAGGATTAAAGTCTCATAATGTGTGGGGCCCTCATCACCTTGGATTGAGTTCAAGATATATCTCCTTGCATATGGTGTTTGATATTCTTTAATGACTTCAAATCTTCTAAATTAACTGCCCAATCAATATCTTCATCTTCTATTTTTATGGTAAGCCATTAATATCCAAATCATCAAATCCATCAATTAGGCCTCTTACATTGCTGCTGGACTTTTGTCAATTGTCATTAAATATTTCCATTCCAAATTAAATTGGAGTCATCCAATATTTTCACTTTTCAAGATCCAACTTAATCCAGGCTCCATTATGGCTCATCTGGGGCATTTAATCCTTAATTTCTGCAAAACACACAAAACCACCTTACCCGTTCCAAGGTAAAAACTAACTAAAATCAAATTAAAATTGCCTAAACTATATGAAAATGCATGCAAAAATGTACATGAATAACGTGGTGAAATCACACTCATCAAATCACCCCAAGCTTAAGACTTTTGCTTATCCTCAAGCAAACACTAAGGCCAGAAGATAGAAATAATCAGAACATGGATAGTGAACCAAGAACCCCAGTAGTAACTAATCCAAGTAACAGGCATTTTCAAATAATTTACCAAGAGACAATCAAGTTCAAGTCCAATTAGAAGCTTAGGTTTCCTAGACTCATATTCTCACTGATTCGGGTACTCTTTCTCACCTCACTCAAGTGTTTAAGGATATATGACAATTCGCTCAATTTCCTCAAGGAATGAACTCTACCATAAGCTTGACTATCAACCAAATCTCTACTTTATTAATGAAAACACCTAAGAATCAAGAGGTCTTTTACGTTGGTTGTAATGGGGCCATGGGATTAATCGTTAGGTGGGGAAATCAAGAAAAGGAAATTTCAAGAAGGCTAAAAACAACATCAAGCATTGCAAAACATGACACCTTCTAAAATACCTTTTTGGGTTTTGATTCATTTTTCCACCTTTCTTTCTTTCTTTTTATTTCATTTCTCACTTTCTTTTGTCATCCCCTTCTCTATATATATTTCTTTTTCTTTTTTCTAATTTTTCTCTTTTTTTTTTCTTTTCATTTGGACAAGGGGAGATTTTCAATTCAAGAGAAATATTTTTCTGATTTTGTCATCCCATACTTTTTCAACTACCTTTCTACCCTTTTTGTAATACTTTAAAAGGTGCCATACCAAGCATATTCATCAAAGTAATTCGAGGTACCAAGAAAAGTATTTTATTTTTTTTTTCAGGCTCAAAATGGGGCAACTAAGGGTACCATTTAGTCAATCAAAGCTCAGAAGGCCGGAAAAATACCTAGTGCCTCAATCATTTTCAAAAAATGTTTTCAAAAATTTTTAAGCTTCAAAATGGTTTCAAGTCAAGTTCTAGAGAATACAATCCAAGAGGAATACAACACTCTGCCGCAAAGAATGGGGTAGATTTAGTGAGTACCTCTTTTTGGCTCAAAAATCTCACATTTTAGTAGTTCAAAAATCAATGAGAAACACAAATCTACGGAACCACGTGCTAATTATCAACTATCAAAGATCATCTCAAGAATTTTTATTTGTTGCCTTATCACAAGAATAAAAAATTGGGTTCAAGAATTCACTATCTCAATTTATTTGACACTAAGTTCTCACAATTGGATGCATCATCTAAGCAAGGAGCAATCTAATCATGTGATCATGCAAAACTATGCCTATATGAATGCAACATGCAAAATGACAAAATACCCATACCCCAAGCTTAAAAACTTACATTGTCCCCAATGTAAATAATCAAGTCGGAGAGAGGAGAAAAATAAATAAAATAAAAAAATAAATTTTGGAACAACTCACCGAGGTGGTGGCGGGTGCTGGCTCACATTCCAGTCAAAAACTTGTTGGAGATTGTATCAGGACCGTGAGGTTCATCACGGGCAGGCCGTGATCAATTCTGGTCCAAAGGATGAAGCTTGTCACGGCCATGACCTCCATCACGGCTAGGCCGTGATGCTCTCTGATCTTCAGGACTGGCTCATCACGCCCGTGATGCGTATCACGGCTGGGCCGTGATCCCTTCTGGTCTTCATGGTTAGCTCATCACGGCCGTGACCAGTGTCACGGCCTGGGCGTGATGGTTGCTGACTTTGTTTCTCCCTGCCCTTTTTGCTTCTCCTTCCTCTTTACCCTGAAAACACTTAACAAATTTATTAATTTATGATTTTTTTCCTCTTGATCTTCTCAAATTATTCAAGAGTCAAATTCAAAAACAAATAGAAAGGAAAAAAGAAAAATAAAAACTTGGGTTGCCTCCCAATAAGCGCTTCTATAACATCACTAGCTTGACGGGATCACGAAGCTTCCACCCGGATCCCATTGCTTGTGGCATAAGGCCCAATTGGTGCTCAAAGTTGAAAGGCTTCTTCCCGGATCCCATAGCTTGTGGAGTAGCACTTGCAAAAGCAAGACGAATCTACCCTCAATTCCTCCTGGGTCAAACAGCAAGTGATCAACTCCTCTTTTGACCCCTTCAGGCATAAATGTTCCATGAAGCACATGAGGTTTTACTTGTTGAGCCAATTTCGTAGTGTCCATACATGCATCCAGACCAATATATTTATCCAATGCCAAAATTCCTGGTTTTTTAGCAAGCATGGTGAGAGATGGTTCCTCTTTGCTCTCCACTACCACTTCAACTTCACTTTGAACTATCCCCAAAACCAGATTTTGCTCAAATTGTGCTCCATGTGATTCTTGTACCAACTGTTTGCAAATTTCATCAACTTGCATTTTGAAATTCTGCTTCACAGCGTCGATACTCTCACAGTTAGTTCTTATTTTGGCCTCAGAGATGGATAGCTCTAGTGAATATTGTTGCAGAGCAACTTTCAAAGGACTTGGCTCATTCCATTACCATTCCTCCTCATGCTTCATGATTACACTATAAGCTTGTGCATGAGGGCATTGATTTCCCCAGAGCACATAGTCTCCCAAGACTACATTAGGACCAAAGGAATATTTTGTAACTCCATCCAAGGCAGGAAAATAATAAATCTCCATCTGTTGCAATCCACCTTGCACAGATGAACCTCAAAAGAAAAAAAAATCAAATATATACAAAAAATATATATAAAAAAATGTCTAAAGTAGTTGTCTACTTTGTTACTAATGATATTGGCAAAACCAATCCCCGGTAATGGCGCCAAAAACTTGATACGATTTTTCTAGGCAAGTATACCTAATCGTGCAAGTAATACGGTGGTGAGACCGATATCGTTCCCACGAGGATTGGTTGCCAAATACCAATTCACAAATTATACAACTATCTAAACTAAACTCTGGTATGAAGAGAGATCAAATCATAAAATAAAGAAACAAAAGCAATACAATATTTTTGGTCTTTTTGGATTTTTATCGAACACTTGGGATGCAGAAACAAATGGATAGAATTGTCAAGGTTAGACTACACTAATCCTCCCTTGATTGCAATGACATGGTTACTAACACAAGTCCTAATTCATTTATGACAATCAAATCTTCTGAAATACTCAAACCCTAATGTCTTAGGTGGAGTGAGCCTAAAACCCCAAATTAAACCCTAATGTCTTAGGTGGATTAACATGAGATTTTGCATAAACTGTCAAGATTTATAAGATTGCAAGCACCCCAAGACCTATGTCTAGGTTCATGAACTACTTGGCATTGATTCATGAGCATGCCTTAACATCAATCTTTCAATTGTCTATCAAAGCAACAAATCATTCCATGGGTAGCTAAGCCAAGAAAGCATTAGGCACAGAATCAAATACTCATAAAGCATTAGAAACTTGTATTAAAACCAAATCAAAAAAACAACCAAGTTCAGAAAAGCTACATCTAACTCCAACAAGAGGGGGATTTAGCTACTCATAGTAATAGAAATTACAAAAGTGAAAGAGAGAAGGGATGAAGAAAACTCATGATGAATCCTCCAATCTTCTTCCAATCCAAGAGCAGAGAAAAAACCACCCCTTTTTGGGTTCCAATTCGCCCCCTAGCCGCCACCTCCAAGTCTGGATAAAAGTCCCTCTTTTTAGGTTAAAAGTCAGTCTAGAGAAAATCAAAATTCTCTCGTTCCAAAATTATTCTCCCTTTGTTGGCGCTGTTGTGGCTAAAATATATAGCAAAGTCATATTCACGCTAACTTTAAGGGCTTCTATCCTCTAATTTAGTTGTCAAATCCCAATCATATCTTATCAAGATTTAATTAGATAATAGAATGTACAGCAACAATTTGTTCTCTCTTTCACGTCGTGGTCTTCTCCTTTATTTTCTCTCTCAATTCAATCAGGATTAAAGTCTCATAATGTGTGGGCCCCTCATCACCTTGGATTGAGTTCAAGATATATCTCCTTGCATATGGTGTTTGATATTCTTTAATGACTTCAAATCTTCTAAATTAACTGCCCAATCAATATCTTCATCTTCTATTTTTATGGTAAGCCATTAATATCCAAATCATCAAATCCATCAATTAGGCCTCTTACATTGCTGCTGGACTTTTGTCAATTGTCATTAAATATTTCCATTCCAAATTAAATTGGAGTCATCCAATATCTTCACTTTTCAAGCTCCAACTTAATCCAGGCTCCATTATGGCTCATCTGGGGCATTTAATCCTTAATTTCTGCAAAACAACACCACAAAACCACCTTACCCGTTCCAAGGTTAAAACTAACTAAAATCAAATTAAAATTGCCTAAACTATATGAAAATGCATGCAAAAATGTACATGAATAATGTGGTGAAATCACACTCATCAATCTCCCACATTTTCTTCAAGTATTTGATTAAAGGAGCCAAATATACTTCTTTCCTGGTTGTTTGGGCCTCACTACACGAAAATTGGAAATTTACGAAACATGCTTTGCTGCAATATTGATCCAATCGCCTCTAGTCATAATTGTGGCAGTTTCCACAACGGTTTTGGTGAATTACCTCAAACTAAAAAAATATTTTGGTGGTTTATTTATGTTAACAACTATTATGAGAAATAGAAAAAAGTGAGCATGGTTACTCACTAGCATTTTTTTCACTTTTCCTCTTTTTTTACTTTCCCGCTGAATTTTTTTGCACTTTCCCTCTAACTTTATCGAAAAATTTCATCCCTCATCCGTCATTTTTTCACTTTCCCTCTATTTAACTTTACCACTCCTATTCAAAAAAAAAAAAAAACTTTACCACTTAAGTAAATTGATTTTTTTCACTCTATTACGCAACCCTTTTGTTGCACCGATGTTCATCACCGACGAGGGTGCTTCTTCTTCTTCTCACCACCACAGAGGTAGAGGTAACCCCGTCCCCTTCTCATCCTCTACTTCAAAACTTGGATGTTCTCTCTTTTTCTGCAAGGAATGTGATTTGATTGTGGGTTTCTTGTAAGAATCACTTTTTTTTTATAAACAAAAGAATTTATAAATTTGAGTAAAATCACTCAATCATGTACATCCATCCAGGCGCCACATATAGCCCAAATTACCGAACAGCAATTACCAGCAGAAGAAAGCTGGAAAATTGCCCTGTTCAGAGTCATTTCCAATCTGTTTTTACTGCATCAAACATTTATAGATAAACCCACCCAATAAAACAATAATTTACCCAGCTTCCTACTTAAAAATTCTTCTAGCAAAGACTAGTTAAGAAACCATTTTGTGGTCTGCCTCTGCCTAACCCCTTCGGCTTTTATACAGTTAGTTTACTTTGCCATTCACCAGCAACTTGAACAAAATTCTCACAGAGGGCTTTCAAGCAGAGAGCCATTACTAACCAACACCAGCTTTCCTGACTATTATGCATTCCAATGGGCAAAAACACCAATCTGATAACCTAGACTGCCGCCACCAATGTTATTGAACCAGCTCCGGGATTTTTATTTTACCAAGTCTAGCATCCTTAATATATCAGGTTTTTTGTTGTTGAAAACGATTTCATTTCTCTCCAACCATATAGTCCAAATGACTGCCAACCAAATTATCAAACCTCTATTTTTCTTCTCCTTACCTTTGAACAACCCTCTATGTTGCAAAAAATGTTGTGATGGATTCAAAGGTTGCACTCCACTAATGTCCAGCCACCCATAGATCTTCGCCCATAACAAATGTATTACAGCACACCCAAGGAAAAGATGTTGTTCAGTCTCTGCAGTTGAATTGAAAAAAATGCACAATTGTTGTTCAATAGAGAGTGGTATCCCTCTTCTAACCAAATTCTTCTTTGTTGGAATTCTCTCTTGCAACATCTGCCACACAAAACAAAGGATTTTTTTAAGGGATTTTACACCTCCACAAAATTTTATAAATCCCATGGTTCATTTCACTCCCAATTGGCTGCTGTCCACCCTATTGTTGTATAAATTGGTATGCAGATTTAGTTGTATAGCATCCAGTTGTTTCCAATTCCCAATTCCATTCATCCCTTTTCCATTGTCCAGGACCGCTTGTTGTAGTATCTGCATCAGTTCAAGTAGATGCTCCTTCTACCAAACAAACATCTCTCTTCTCCAAAGCAAAGACCACTCCCAACCTCTCTCAGACCAATTCCCACAACTTAGGATAAAGGAATTTTTTTTGTTCTGACAATAGGAACAATCTTGGGAAAGCCACTTTGAAGGACATAGGCCCCAACCAAGAATCTTCCCAAAACTTAGTCAAATCCCCCGTCCCTAACTTTCTGCATAACCCCTCCCTGAACCAATCCACACCACCACCTATACTATTACATTGAGCTATTGTTTTCCACCAAGTAGACACATTATTCCCCAAAGGACTCACCTCCCCTGCAAGAGAACTTACATTTACCAACCCATACCTAGACTTCACTACCCATGCCCAAAGACCATCCTCTCCTTCTAGTAGCCTCCATCTCCATTTGCCTAACAAAGCCATATTAAACCTCTCAAGATTTTTCACTCCCAAACCCCCCACATTTTTTGGTAGACACACTCTTTCCCACTTCACCCATGCTATCTTCCTCTTCTCACTATCCCCACCCCACAAAAAATTCCTTTGGATCCTAACAAGAGAAGTAATCACCTTTTTTGGAGCTTTAAAGAACGACAAAAACTAAATTGGAAAGCTATTTAAGACCGAGTTTATGAGTATAACTCTACCTCCAAGAGATAAATGCCGCCTCTTCCATGAAGATAGTCTTCTATTTAGTGTATCAATCACCAATTTCCAAGTGCTCAATTTCCTCGGGTTTGCACCTATTGGGACTCCCAAGTACTTGAAAGGTATTTCCCCTTGCTTGCAATTGAGAAAGACAGTCGCATCATGTTGAAACTGTTGTGACATGTTGATCCCTAGTTCACCTTGATTGCTCACTTTGAAGCCCTTGAAAAATCCTAATTGTTCTGCATTCCTCATCATTCATGCTAGTCCCTTCGCCACCAAGAGGAACAAAAAAGGAGCTATTGGATCTCCCTATTTCAGTCCTTTTCTTATTGAAATCTCCTCTGTCGGACTTCCATTTAAAAGAACTGATAGGTCACCCTTGCAAACACATTCTTTAATCCATAGGCTCCATCTTCCATCAAAACCCAATCTCCCCAACATATACATTGTTAGACGAATCTGGGCAAGTATACCCAGTCGTGCAAGTAATACGGTGGTAAGACCGGTTTATCGTATCCACTGGGATTGGATGTCAACTACCAATTCGCAAACTCAGCAACTATCTAGACTAAACTATTAATCAAGAGAAATCAAAATAAACAAAAGAAAAGGAATAAAATCTTTTTGTCTTTTTGGGGACTTTTGACAAACACTTGGAGTGCAGAAACATATGTTGGGACTAGACTTCACCAAACATCTGTCTCATGCAATACCAGGACTAGATACCTCCCATTCATGCTTCAAATATTAAAATCAATCCACTAAACTACTCAAGCCCCGATCTCTCGGATGACAAGAGCCTAATTCCACTAATAGACCCTAATCTCTTAGGTGGCCTAGATTAATGAAATTGCATTAGGATTAGGGATTACGCGATTACTAGCAAACCAAACTCCATCTCTAGACGAAAGGGTTACTAGGTGATTAAATTCAGTTCCGGTTCTGATATGAACGTCTCCATTACATACCAAAACACAAATCGAGTCATGGGGGTGCTAGCCACAACAAGCATTAAGCACAGAAAATTAATCACTAATATGAAGACATGAACACAGAATAATCAGTCAAGATAAATACACAATAATCAATTTGGTTACATCTAATCCCAACAAACAGGATTTAACTATTCATAACTACAGAGAAAGCCAAACCAGAAAAGCAGTAGAGAAAGGAGGAAAGGGAGAACTCCATTGAAGCTTCCCACTGTCGTCACAGCAACCCCCTAACTCAGCTCCCTTATAGGGTTGGCACCCTATCCCAGCCGCAGCCTCCAAGTGCTTCCCCTCCAAGAACTCTCTAACTCTACAAAAAAAAAACCCCCTCAGTTCTGCCCTAAAACAGCAACTTATACCAATCTGTTCTGCGCTCGATCGCGAGGCGAATGTACTCTCGCGAGGCGAATATTAAACTTTTCGTCTTCAGGATTGGAACTCTCGCGAGGCGAGAGTCTGTTCGAGACGCGAGACCGAAGAAGTTGCATTTCCAATATGCCCGTGAGGAGCATCAGGGCCTGGACGTGATGGCTTCTGGTTTCCAGACTCGCGAGGTGAAACAAGGTCGCGAGGCGAACCAGAAAGGCTCGTATTTTCTGCAACAGTCAGCTTTCAGGGTCGCGAGGCGAATCCAGTCTCACGCGGCGAATCTCCAGTATTCTGCTTGGCTCACTTTCTTCTCTTTTCAATATCCAAAATCATCCAAGCTTCATTATAGCCAAATATGCACAGTTTTCCTTCAATTTCTGCAAAACAACACACAGAAACCGCTTCACCCGTTCCAAGGGAAAATCTAATAAAAATCAAACTAAGAATGCCTAATCAATATGAAAAATGCATGCAAAAGTATATAGAAAATATCATGTAAAATCACACTATCAAATCACCCCAAGCTTATTCAATTGCTTGTCCTCAAGCAATCACTAAGGCCAGAAGAATAAATAGAATATGGATAGTGAACTAAGAACCCGAGTAAATGATCCATGTAATAGGCAATTCAAACAATTCAGCAAGTGACAATCAATTCAAGTCCAATTAGAGGCTTAGGTTCCTTAAACTCATATTCTCACTGATTTGGGCACTCTTTCTCACATGAAGCTCACCCCAAGCTTGTTCATTTGCTTGGCTCTCTTTCTATCCTCACTCAAGTGTTTAGGGGATAAGACATTTCACTCAATTTTCCTCAAGGAATGAATCCTACCATAGGCTTGACTATCAACCAAATCTCTACTTTATTAATGAAAACAATTTAGAATCAAGAGGTCTTTACTTCGGTTGTAACGTGGCCATGGGATTAATCTTTAGGTGGGGAAATCAATAAAGGACATTTCAAAAGGCTACACAACATATCAACATTTGCAACACATGACCTTCTAAAATACCTTTTGGGTTTCAGTTCCACCTTTCTTTTCTTTCCTTTTCTTTTTATTTCTCACTTTTCTTTTTCTTTTTTTTCTTTTTTTTTTCATCCCCTTCTCTATTTATTTTTATTTTCTTTTCTTTTCTTTCTCTTTTCTTTTGCTTGGAGAAGGGGAGATTTTTTTCAACTCAAGAGAATTATTTTTTCTGATTCTTTCATCCCAATCTTTCAACTACCTTTTTCACCCTTTTGTAATACTTTAGAAGGTCCCTTATCAAGCATATTTATCAAAACATTCCAGGGTACCAAGAAAAGCATTTTTTTTTCTTTCAGGCTCAAAATTGGGCAACTATATGGTAGCATTTCATCATTCAAAGCTCAGAAGGCCAGAAAAATACCTATTGCCTCAATAATTTTCAAAAATTGTTCTAAAAAATTTTTAAGCTTCAAAATGGTTTCAAGTCAAGTTCTAGAGAAAACAAACCAAGAGGAATAACCACTCTAACACAAAGAATGGGGTAGATTTAGTGAGTACCCCTTTATGGCTCAAAATCTCACATTTTAGTAGTTCAACCATCAATGAGAAACAAAAATCTACAGAACCATATGCTAATTATCAACTATCCAAGATTATCTCAAACATTTTCATTTGCAGCCATATCACAAGAATAACAAATTGGGTTCAACAATCCACTATCACAAATTATGGGGCACTTAGTTCTCACAATTGGATGCAAAATTCAGGCAAGGGGCAATCTAATAATGTGAACATGCAAACTATCAAGCAAGGCTATATGAATGCAACATGAACAATGCAAATGCAAAATACCCCTACCCCAAGCTTAAAAATTTACATTGTCCCCAATGTAAACAATCAAGATGGAGCGAGGAAGAAAAATAAAATAAAATAAAAATGGAACGGCTTACCTAGGCGGTAGCGGGTGTTGACTTTTTCTTTGCCCCTTTTGCTCTTCTCCTTGTCTTCTTGCTCTCCCTTCCTCCCTTCTTACCCTGCAAACACTTGGCAATTCTCAATTTATTATTTTTCCTCTTGAGCTTCTCAATTTATTCCAGAGGTTAAAATAAAAAACAAAATTGTTAAGAAAATGAAAACAACTAGAGAGAATGGTTAAGAAAAGTTGGGTTGCCTCCCAATAAGCGCTTCTTTAACGTCACTAGCTTGACGTTCTAGGCTCCTCCTCCCGGATCAAATGGAACTTGGAGTGGAGATTGTAGCAGTAGTATGACTTTATCCTCAATTCCACCCAGCCAGTGTGTGAAAGCACCATTGTCCTCTTCAACTATAATAATGCACTCACTTCCTAGCGGGTCAAATGGCATTTTCACTAGGAATTTTGATAGACAAGTGGAAGGGATTAGTTTAGCAATGTCCACGCACGCATGCAAGCCAACATATTTGTCCAATGCAGAACTTTCAGATTCCTTAGCAAGCATGGTGGAATCCACTACCACTTCGTCTTCATCTTGAACTATCCCCCAAACCAGATTTTCCTCAATTTGTGCTGCATGTGATGCTTGTTCTAATTGTTTGCAAATCTCCTCAACTTGCGTTTTGAAGTTCTGCTTCACAGTTTCGATACTGTCACAGTTGGCTCTTGCCTTGGCCTCTGAGGTGGATAGCTCTTGGGAATATTGTTCTAGAGCAGCTTTCAACGTTGTTTGCTCCTTCCATTCCCATTCTTCAACTTCCCAAGGACTTGTGAAAAGTACTTCCTCTCTTTGTGACTCGTCAACCATCACCACTTCATCTTCAATTAGATCCATTCCCAAACCAGATTCTGCTCAACTTCTGCTTCATGTGGCTCTATGGGAATCACAATACACGGTGGTGGAGGTGGCAAATATGAACAAAAGGTTTCCCAATCCTCCTCGGAGAAGTTATATATAAGCCTTCCCGTCATATCATCAACTTGTACGGGAGTAACATGACCCATCAAATCCATGCAATCTCCCAAACACCAATTTTCCTTCAAAGCGTGACTTGAGGCTTCCTCTTCAGGTGGATAATAGTGATCGTCCATGAATTTCGTCCACCTTGCACAAACACAACTCAAAAGAAAAGGATCAAATATATACAGAAAAATAAAAAATAATAAAAATGTCTAAATTAGTTGCCTCCTCTGTTACTAATGATATTGGCAAAACCAATCCCCGGCAACGGCGCCAAAAACTTGTTAGACGAATCTGGGCAAGTATACCCAGTCGTGCAAGTAATACGGTGGTAAGACCGGTTTATCGTATCCACGGGGATTGGATGTCAACTACCAATTCGCAAACTCAGCAACTATCTAGACTAAACTATTAATCAAGAGAAATCAAAATAAACAAAAGAAAAGGAATAAAATCTTTTTGTCTTTTTGGGGACTTTTGACAAACACTTGGAGTGCAGAAACATATGTTGGGACTAGACTTCACCAAACATCTGTCTCATGCAATACCAGGACTAGATACCTCCCATTCATGCTTCAAATATTAAAATCAATCCACTAAACTACTCAAGCCCCGATCTCTCGGATGACAAGAGCCTAATTCCACTAATAGACCCTAATCTCTTAGGTGGCCTAGATTAATGAAATTGCATTAGGATTAGGGATTACGCGATTACTAGCAAACCAAACTCCATCTCTGGACGAAAGGGTTACTAGGTGATTAAATTCAGTTCCGGTTCTGATATGAACGTCTCCATTACATACCAAAACACAAATCGAGTCATGGGGGTGCTAGCCACAACAAGCATTAAGCACAGAAAATTAATCACTAATATGAAGACATGAACACAGAATAATCAGTCAAGATAAATACACAATAATCAATTTGGTTACATCTAATCCCAACAAACAGGATTTAACTATTCATAACTACAGAGAAAACCAAACCAGAAAAGCAGTAGAGAAAGGAGGAAAGGGAGAACTCCATTGAAGCTTCCCACTGTCGTCACAACAACCCCCTAACTCAGCTCCCTTATAGGGTTGGCACCCTATCCCAGCCGCAGCCTCCAAGTGCTTCCCCTCCAAGAACTCTCTAACTCTACAAAAAAAAAACCCCTCAGTTCTGCCCTAAAACAGCAACTTATACCAATCTGTTCTGTGCTCGCTCGCGAGGCGAATGTACTCTCGCGAGGCGAATATTAAACTTTTCATCTTCAGGATTGGAACTCTCGCGAGGCGAGAGTCTGTTCGCGACGCGAGATCGAAGAAGTTGCATTTCCAATATGCCCGTGAGGAGAATCAGGGCCTGGACGTGATGGCTTCTGGTTTCCAGACTCGCGAGGCGAAACAAGGTCGCGAGGCGAACCAGAAAGGCTCGCATTTTCTGCAACAGTCAGCTTTCAGGGTCGCGAGGCGAATCCAGTCTCGTGCGGCGAATCTCCAGTATTCTGCTTGGCTCACTTTCTTCTCTTTTCAAGCTCCAAAATCATCCAAGCTTCATTATAGCCAAATATGCACAGTTTTCCTTCAATTTCTTCAAAACAACACACAGAAACCGCTTCACCCGTTCCAAGGGAAAATCTAATAAAAATCAAACTAAGAATGCCTAATCAATATGAAAAATGCATGCAAAAGTATATAGAAAATATATTGTAAAATCACACTATCATACATCAAAAAGTTCCAATTGACCGAGTCATTTGCTTTTTCGAAGTCTACCTTGCAGATGAGGCAATCTTTCTTTGATCTCCTTGCAAAACCCACAACTTCATTTATTATTACAACTCCATCCATAATGTTTCTATTTTGCAGAAAAAGGGATTGATTCTCTGCCACCAGCATGCTCAAAACCTTCTTCAACCGTGCAGCCAGAACCTTTGCCAACAATTTGTAGATGCAGCCTAGAAGAGAAATGGGCTGGAAGTCACTCAAACCTTGCGGCCTACTGTATTTGGGAATCAGAGCAAGAAAATAGTAGATTTTAGCATTTCTATAGAATTCTTCAAACATCCTTCAAACATCTACCTTAATAACTTCCCAAAACCTCTTTATGAAGCTAAAATTGAAATCGTCCGATCCCGATGCCTTGTCCCTGTGACAACTCAAAACAGCCTCATGTACCTCCTCAATGCTAAAAGGCAAAGATAACTCTGCAGCATCTTCGACCCCTAGTTGCTTGAAAATTAGTCCATCCAACAAAGGTCGAACACCTCCTTCATCCGCAAAAACCTTTGAGTAATAAAGCATTACCTCTTTTCTTATTGCACTTGGATCCTCCACCCAAAGATCATCCACGCAAATGGCCACAATCTGATTTTTTTTTTCCTCCTAGCCTTGATACAAGCGTGAAAAAATGCAGTATTGGCGTCTCCTTGTGACAGCCACCTCAATCTTGATTTTTTCCTATATAAGCTCTCTCTATCTTTCAGATTCTGCCACAGTTCCACGAACAAATCCTTCCTAACATTCAGCTCTAACTCACTGATAACATTCTCAACAGCCTTGACATCCAACTCACTAATTGAAGACTCCAATGAGTTGATTTTGTTATCAATATTTCTGAATGTCGCCCAATTCCACTTCCTGATTGCTATTCTAAGAGCTTTTAGTTTCTCTTTAAGAACAATTGCATTCCAACCTTCCACTTTGTCATTTTCCCATACCATATAGGAAAAATCGTCTAGAGCCCTTCAAGGACAAGCACATGCGATTTGTTTGATGTTGATTTTCCTAACAAAAATAATTAAAATAAATGTTTCTTTTGGTTTGGGAGAAAGGATTCAAGGTTTCATTTTTTCTATTTTTAGTTTTATATTTTTTGCCTCTGCATTCAGGGACCATTATGTGAGAAGAGTGTGGGCAAAGAAGTGCCTTGAACGACCTTGTTTCTCCGCCTCTTAAAAATTTTCCGGTACCATATCATTATCTCTGATATTTGTTTTGCATTTTTTAAGGTAATTATCATAAATGCCGAAGCTTTTCCTTCGTTGAACTATGTCATACATAAACTTCGGATGTGAACCATGGGCGAACCAGAAGAAAAAGTGAAACTGCTTAATGTACATTTAATTTTTTTTTTATTGAAGTGCACATATACTATTCTTCTACAAATTGATATAGAAACTAATGAACATGTATCATATGACCCTATTTCACTTTTTGCTCAATGTGTAGTATATGCCTATTTATCGTTCTAAACATTCGTCCCTCTAGGACTAGAAGAGCATACTTGCACTTCGTTCATAGCATGAAGGTAGGCCATAAATCACCTAAATCATCGGTCATGTATTGTGAGTGCTACTTTGAACTTCATGCGAGTTAAATTTGTCGGTTAACACAAGACAAATTGTTAGGACAAACATGTATCCTCTTATAGCTCATACCAATAGAGCATATATAACATTCGTTTAATATCATATGTTCGACTAGGAAGCACATTATACTCCAGAAACATATATTTTATAAGTGTAAGTAAGTCCATAAAGATCTTGTTAGTCTATCTATTGCCCGATTTCAGGTTGTACGACCTTAACAGTGCTGACAATCTGGAGAATTTGTGAGAGATTTTCAAAATTTACAAAAGATTAAAGGTTATCAACGGTCAAATAAATACATATAATGTTGTTAATTTAGTACAAGTTTGTTATGCAGCACAGTGGTTTCCGCACAAACGGTAGGAGCACGGATTCGAACTCGGCTCTGTGAGGCAAGGGGTGCATCCGTTGGCCACTAGGCCAACTGATGTGTTGTTTCAATTATTGAACGTTAATATTACGTATTTATCGAATTTGACCGATTGTGGAATTTTTCAAGAGTTGTTTTGCTTCACCAAGTGATATGAGTTGGCCTATAAATAGAACTATCTGCATGCAGTAATTGGTACGAATAACTCAATCTCTCAACCATTCTTCACTCCAAATCACCTTCATTTCTCCCTTATGCGCAGAGAGAGTTAAGGAGACTATTGTTCTGTAAACTGCCATTGTCGATATGCTTGGTTTAGGGTGTGCAAACCAAACCAAGGTTCTCCATTGTATCCTGAAGGGGATTCGCCAGTTACACCTGTTGCATCCAATCTATGAGGAGATATTGGTGGGGGCGAATCGAACCTAAAGCCTAGTGTCCTCACATGCCTTGGAGATTGTGCATTACCATTATTTTCTTCTTCTTTGTTGCAGATCCATACCCCATTTTCTAACAATCTTTAGGTTCGATTTCTGTAATAATGGCTGCAACGTTGAAGGAGATGACTTCTGACTTTATGAAACTTGAGAGGTTCGAAGGCGGGAACTTTCATCGTTGGCAAAAGAAGATGCACTTCCTTCTTACAACATTGAAGGTGGCATATGTGTTGAACACACCAAGACCAGAGGAAAGAGAAGATGAGACCATCAATGAGACTCATGAGAGGAACAAGTGGGTTAATGATGACTACATTTGCATGGGGCATATTTTGAATGGCATGACCGACTCATTGTTCGATGTGTATCAAAATACGGGATCCTCCAAAGAACTATGGGAGAAACTTGAGGCAAGATACATGATGGAGGACGCAACAAGTAAGAAATTTCTTGTTAGTCGTTTTAATAATTATAAAATGGTTGATGGTATGCCTATCATGGAACAAATGCATGAAATTGAACGTATTCTCAATAACTACAAACAACATAATATGCACATGGATGAAACCATCATTGTCTCCTCAATCATTGACAAACTTCCTCCTTCATGGAAAGACTTTAAAAGAAGTCTTAAACATCGGAAAGATGGCATTTCTCTTGAACAATTGGGTAATCACCTTGGTTTAGAAGAAGAGTATCGTAAACAAGATGACACTAAAGAACATTCTGTTCATGAGAAGGTGCATGTAGTAGAGGAAGGGAAATCCGGTAAGTCCTCTAAAAAGAGAAATCGAGATTTTGGAAAATCTCATGAAAACAACAATGAGAATGACTACAAGAAAAAGAAAATTGGTTGTTTCTATTGTGGAAAACCGGGACATTTCAAGAGGAATTTTCGTCTCCTGAAAAAGGAAAAAGAGAAGGAATCTAGTGCAACAAAGGACAATCTTGTTGCGGTCATTTCCGAAATCAACATGATAGAAGATGTTGGATCATGGTGGATTGACTTCGGTGCAACTCGCCATGTGTGTAAGAACAAGGATCTCTTCAAGACAATTAATGAAGAAGATGGAACCTTTCTATATATGGGAAATGTATCAACTGTCCAAGTTAAAGGCAAAGGGACGGTGGAACTAGAATTCACTTCGGGAAAAATAGTCACTTTTACAGATGTTTATTATGTACCAAATGTTAGGAAGAATTTAATTTTTGTACCATTACTTAATAAGTACAGGTTCAAATGTGTATTTGAGGGAGACAAGTTTATTCTCTCTTAGGGAGGAATGTTTGTAGGAAAGGGATATCTTTGTGAGAATATGTCCAAACTCAATATTATTAATGATAATGGATTTATTTATGCTTATATTGTTGAGTCTTGTAATTTATGGCATTCTCGTTTAGGACATGTTAATTTTAGGAAAATGGATGAAATGATGAATTCATGTTTAATTCCTAAAACAAGTAGGATTTCGGATGCATGTACAACTTGTATGCTAACTAAGATAACTAGATTTCCTTTTCCTACAGTTGAAAGAAGTTCTAAGGTGTTAGATTTAATTCATTCTGATGTATGTGATTTACATGGTTGGCCCACTATAGGTGGTAAAAAATATTTTGTGACATTCATAGATGATTGTACTAGATATTGTTATGTATATTTAATGCATTCAAAGGATGAAGTGTTAGATAAATTTAAGATATTTAAAACAGAAGTAGAACTTCAACATGAAACATTTATTAAATGTTTTAGGAGTGATAGAGGAGGAGAGTTCTATAACCCTAGTTACTTTGAGTCTACTGGAATAATTCACCAAACAACCGCACCTTATTCCCCACAACAAAACGGCATAGTTGAAAGGGAAAATAGGGTGTTAGAAGAAATGGTAAATGCAATGTTATCATATTCTGGTCTAGCAAAGGGTTATTGGGGAGAAGCCTTGTTGACGGCTTGTTATATCTTGAATAGAGTTCCAAACAAAAGGAACAAAATAACCCCATATGATCTTTGGAAAAATAGAAAGCCCAACCTTGACTATTTCAAAGTTTGGGGTTGTAGGGCAATAGTAAAAGTTCATGAACCAAAAAGAAAGAAATTAGGTGAAAGGGTAATTGAATGTGTGTTCCTGGGCTATGCTAAAAATAGCAAAGCATATAGATTCATGGTTATAGAATCTAATGACTCATATCTTATAAATACAATAATTGAGTCTAGGGATGCTATCTTTCAAGAAGATAGGTTTAACTCAATTCCAAGTCAAAAATGATGTTCATAGTAATGCACATAATCTAGAAACCAATATATTTAATAATGATACTTTAGAGAGTTTAGAACTTAGAAGAAGTCAGAGAGCTAGGAAAAAGAAAACTTATGGACCAAACTTTTTCATGTTCCTTGTTGAAGGAACAAGAGAGTCCATAGACAGTTATGGACCCATATGTTATAATACAGAAGGTGATCCAGAAACATTCGAAGAGGCAATAAAGTCTCAAGATGCCACTTTCTGGAAGGAAGCTATACAAGAGGAAATAGACTCAATAATGGGGAATAAAACGTGGAAATTAGTAGACCTCCCACCTGGTTCCAAATCTATAGGTTGTAAATGGATTTTCAAAAGGAAAATGAAGGTAGATGGAACCATAGATAAGTTTAAGGCAAGACTAGTTGCTAAGGGATTTACACAAAAAGAGGGCATTGACTATTTTGATACATATGCACCTGTGGCAAGAATTGCCTCAATTAGAGTGCTATTGGCACTTGCATCCATCTATAAGTTTGTCATTCATCAAATGGATGTGAAAACAGCATTTCTTAATGGGGAGTTAGATGAAAAGGTGTATATGTCACAACCTGAAGGGTTTGTGGTTGATGGTCAAGAAAAGAAGGTGTGTAAATTGAATAAGGCATTGTATGGACTAAAACAAGCTCCTAAACAATGGCATCAAAAGTTTGATCAAGTTATTCTAGCTAATGGATATAAAATAAATGAATCTAACAAGTGTATTTATAATAAATTCCATAATGGAAAAGGTGTTATGATTTGTTTATATGTTGATGATATGTTAATATTTGGTACTGATCTAGATGAGGTGGAAAAAGCTAGGAGTTACCTCTCTAGTAATTTTGATATGAAAGACTTAGGGGAAGCCGATGTGATACTAGGGATTAGAATAATAAGATATGGTGAAAACATAGGTTTGTCCCAATCTCATTATATAGAAAAGGTGTTAAAGAAATTTAATGAATTTGATTGTCAATCTGTTGTTACTCCCTTTGATCATAACACTAATTTAGTACCAAATAAAGGTTGTCCAGTAGCACAACTTGAATACTCAAAAGTAATTGGATGCTTAATGTATGCCATGACATGTAATAGACCAGACATTGCATATACTGTAGGGAGACTAAGTAGGTATACAAGTAATTCAAGCAAAGACCATTGGCATGTTGTCCAAAGAGTATTGAAATACTTGAAGGGGGCAATGAATTATAGTTTGAACTATAATGGGTATCCTTCAGTATTAGAAGGTTACACGGATGTCAGTTGGGTGACTTATACAGAAGATCATGCTTCAACAAGTGGTTGGATCTTCACACTTGGTGGGGGTGCTATTTCTTGGGGATCCAAGAAAGAAACTTGCATTGCTGACTCCACCATGGCTGCAGAATTCATAGCATTGGCAGCAGGAAGCAAAGAAGCTGAATGGCTTAGAAATTTGATGTATGAGATACCAATTTGGCCAAAGCCAATAGCACCAATATCCATACGTTGTGATAGTCAATCAACACTATCAAAGGCATATAGTCAGGTTTATAATGGAAAGTCCGAGCACATTGGGCTAAGACATAGCTATGTAAAAGATTTGATTACAAATGGAGTAATATCCATAGTCTTTGTGAAACAGAGAGGAATCTTGAAGATCCTTTGACGAAAGGACTGACAAGGGATATGGTGTTGAAAACATCATTAGGGATGGGACTCAAGCCCATATCTACATGATCACCAATGGTGGAAACCCGACTCACACTTGAGCAGCATCAAATCTTGAGTTCAATGGGCCAAAGTACACTATGAGAGTGATTGCAAGTACTTGACAAATAGATGCATCCCAAGGTTTAAAAGTACTTGCAAACCATAAGGACATAAAAGAAAAGGGTGAGCTTTTGCTCTTAATGGACCTATAGCATATATGTGCTGAGGTGCCCAACTTATGGGGGTGCTTCTGGTAAAGTCCACCTATGTGAAAGTGAAGTGTGGCCGCTTCTTAGAGTTGGGCTTGACTCTGTAAGCTCTCATGAAAAGGATACATGATACAAGGCCTTACCAAATGTGTCATTCTATCACGTCGTTCAATGGTACCGAGATTTCATGTGTAAGTCATGCATGCTTGTTCTAATGAATATTTGGTTCAAAGCTTGTCTACCATTTTATTCGGGTATGAGTGAAACCCATGGCTTACTAAGGAAAGGTTCAAATCCCCAAGATACCTTTGTCTGAAAGCATGCGATTTCCGGAATAGTGGGATTTGGATTTATTTTGAAAATGGTGGGGGATTGTGAGAGATTTTCAAAATTTATAAAAGATTAAAGGTTATCAACGGTCAAATAAATACATATCATGTTGTTAATTTAGTACAAGTTTGCTGTACAGCACAGCAGTTGCCGCACTTGTATTATTCCTCAAGGGTGCGAGTTTGAACCTTTTATGCAGCAATTTTTGAGTTTTAAATGTGACCGTTTTATTTTAAACCTTAATAGTACAAAAACAATAGGAGCACATATTCAACTCGGCTCTGTGAGGCAAGGGGCGCATCCACTGGCCACTAGGCCAACTGATGTGTTGTTTCAGTTATTAAACGTTAATATTACTTATTTATCGAATTTGACCGATTGTGGAATTTTTCAAGAGTTGTTTTGCTTCATCAAGTGACATGAGTTGGTCTATAAATAGAACTATCTGCATACAGTAATTGGTACGAAAAACTCAGAATCTCTCAACTATTCTTCACTCCAAATCACCTTCTTTTCTCCCTTATGCGTAAAGAGAGTTAAGGAGACTATTGTTCTGTAAACTGTCATTGTCGATACGCTTGGTTTAGGGTGTGCAAACCAAACCAAGGTTCTCCATTATATCCTGAAGGGGATTCGCCAGTTACACCTGTTGCATCCAATCTACGAGGAGAGATTGGTGGGGGCGAATCGAATCTAAAGCCTAGTGTCCTTACATGCCTTGGAGATTGCGCATTACCATTATTTTCTTCTTCTTTGTTGTAGATCCATACCCCATTTTCTTACAGAATTTAGTACATGCAACATACAACAGTTTCTCTACATCACTTATCAACATCCGAAACATTTGAAGACAATACTGAAAAACCTATTCAAGCACATTTACCATCTCTTCAAAACAGTCAACTGATTTGTGTTTTTGTTGGTTTCATTAGATGCATATCTCGCACTAGCTATTTTCAAAATCATCACTAGACCTCTTCTCTAGCGTCATCATGTTTTGTCCAACATGTATAATTTTGTTTATACATGCTTAACTACAAAACTAATAAACTCTTTAACTCGTTCTCATGCATATTCTTTAAAAAACAATTTGAAGATATCCATTTCTGATCTGCATTTTCCCAAATAATCTACCAAAATAATTTTAAACAACAGTTACTAAATTACTATAGAATCGATTAAAGATGGTGTAAAAAAGTGATTACTTTTTCCCTTGGAAAATCGGAATGCAACACCGAATCAATGGTTCTGTCGTTCTGTTGGTTATCACTATTGAGTTCATCTATTATATTACATATTAACGTGTTTCGAGAAGTCCTGTTGGTTATTAATATTGAGTTAATCTATTATTTTACTTCTGCACGTGTTTTGAGAAGTTATGAAAGTAATTTCAAACGTTGGTTTCTTATACGGTTCTTAAAGATAAGAACTCCTTCCTTAATTTCTCAAGCGTTGAAGCAGTGTGATGTAGAAGCAACTATTAAGCATCGTTCCTTATAAAAAGAACGACGAACAAGTGCTTATAATTTAAAAAATATTTTTCAGCTAACAGAAGCAATAGAAAAAAGGGAAAATAACATATAAATCACAAAATAAAACAATAACAAATAACAGATGAGGAAAAGGGAACCACTATTAGAATTCAGAAATTGAAACTCAAAAAATTGGAGCACAAAAAATTCAACTTGAAGATCCAAGAAATTCAAAGCTAAAAAAAAAATCCAGATCCGAGAATAGACAATGAGATTATTTGCTGAAAATGGAGCACTTGTTGTTGCAGCAGATATTGAAGATGAACTTGGTCATAGACTTACGCGCAGCTTCAACCCCACCATTGTCGTCTCGTAGGAACCACCACTTAGGGGGGTTGGTCACATTGCATGCAAGGGAGGAGGATGAGAGGAGTTTACGGAAACAAGGGTGAGGAGATGATTGTTGGAAAGTTTATCTGTTTAGTGCAGAAGAGATTTTTTTTTTTTTTTAAGAAGAGTATCTCATCGTCAACATGAGAGATTTTTTCCATACCTAAAACTCGAATCCGAGACCTTGATTAAGGGACAAGAGGTATTTAACCACTCACACCAACCTCAGTTGTTATTATTGCAGAAGAAGTAAAAAAAAAAAAAGAAAAGAAGAAGAATGAGAGAACCGTAGAAAGAAAAGAAATGATGGGATAAATAAAATAGTTATGATATTTGAAATTTCAATTTCAGACACTTATGTGATATTATATGTGTTTATCTCTATTTCTCACTTATATTTTCATCTTTTTTACATATATGCATCTCAAAAATGCATAAAAAAAAAAACCAAAGGAATACCGTATAGTATCCCATATTTAGTGTTGAAATATAATTTCTATAAATAAAATGGTTTCCAAGAAGCAACTTGTATGTGAAGGCGAGAGTGAAAGATCTAGAATAGTAAGTAAAGAAAAAAAATGGGTAAACGGGAACCGTTTACTCTATGCATTCCTTTGTATTACACATTGGTTAACTTTTAACTTTTTATGATAAATAAATTAAATTTTGTAATATTTTGTAATATTTTTATTTTTCTGTATTTATTTTTTAAAATTAAAATGTATATGAATTAATATTTTATTTTGAAACATAAATAAATTTCAAAAAAAATATAAAGATGTGGGGTCTATTGCAGTAACAACTAAAAGTTAAGAACCAAAGAACGATTCTTAACATTGGAACAAAAAATTGTAGGTGTTCCTTAAATCTTATCACTACTAGAAATCCAGCCTATGGGGATCGAAAAATCATTCACTAAAGTGAGAAAATCTGTCACTAAATCATTTAGTGACCAAATTAGACACCGATTTTTCAGTCTCTAAACAATTGGTGGCTAATATGCAGAGACCAATTTAGTGACTGTAACACCCCGATTTTTCGCTGCTTTCAAATATCAGTAATAAATATATAAATACATATATTTTTATCCGAGACTCAAAATGATTTTGGGTAAACCACTGTTATTTTCACGTTATGTTTTATATCTTAGGGTTACGACAAAATTTTGGGTTGAAAATTCAGACGGAACCCGGTCTGCGTTTTCAGTGACAGTAAAAGTTTACTGCTCAGAAAACTTAATTTTAATTCGTGAACGAGATGAAAAATGTTTTTATCGTGTTTTCTACGATACAGGAAGTTTTGAAAAATTTAGCGTAAAATTAAAATATTATAGTTGCTGCGGGCGAAAACGTTGAGATATCTCTAGGAAAACCTGCATCAAATGAATCAAGGAGTCAGCAACGGAGCTGAGATGATTGATGTGACGGACATTTATGACGATCCTATCCGAGTCATAATGGCCATAATGGCGCATTTATGACAATAGGATATTTTTGCATGGAAAGGACAATTTTGCCCCTAGCTTCACATAATTTTTACAAGTTTACCATTGAGATTTTGGACCAAAAAGCCCCTAAATTCACGGCTCCACCATCTTCAACAACACTTACGTAATTTTTTCATTTCATTTCATGACTTCTTTCTCTCCAAGTTCATCATCTTTCTCTCCAAACTCAAACTTTTGCCTTAAGAACACTTAGAACATCAAAGAAGTTTTGTGAAGAACATCATCGAGATCATCTTTTTCTTTGATCATCAAGAGGTAACCTTTCTTAATCTTGCTATTCTAAGCCTTTCTCTTCACAAGATTCTTGAGTTTATGACATGAATCATCATGTTCTTCGTTTTATTTCAAGTTCATGAAGCTTTCTTCAAAAATTCATAACTAATTGTAGAAAAATCCTTTTGGCTTGAAACCAATTGCTATGATCTCATAATCATCTCTATATTGATCATCTAGAAGCATGTGATCATGATAAATTTATTTCCTAATTTCCTGAGCTAGGCCGAAACCCTCTCAAAATGGGTGTTCTTGGATTTTGTTTCAAGTTTAAGCCATGATTCACGATTTAATCTCTTGATATCATGATAGCTATTCTATACAAGTGATTTGAAAACCAAAAATCAAACCCTAGCTTATTTATTCCAAAAGGGTCGAAACCCTAAATTTTGTTGTTGGATGAATTTTGATTCAAAAGTTGTCTTGTGACTCTTAAATCCAACTCTATGTTACCTATGTTTGTTGAATCCAAGAGTTGATAAAATTTCAAAATCCCTAGCTTTTTATTTTGTGAAAAAAAACCGAAACCCTAGTCTTTGAACTAGATGAGTTTCATTCAAAGTTCTTGGTTCATGATCTTAGATTAAGGACTTAATCATGTTTAAGTTGCTTAAGGATCATAAATCCCTAAGTTAGAAATGTTTTAACTTTCCTAACCTAGAAAGTTTGAAGAGGCCAAAACCTAACCTTCATGATTTAAGTTTATTTTTGTTTGATTTGATTTATTTTGGTTGCAATTCGTTATGAAGGAATCGATCGAGTGGTTTGATCTAAGTTGAGGAGGAAAAAAGGGAACAAAATCGGGAGAGTTCTTGAAACTGTTAGTTCGAATGTCCAAGAGGTAAGGGGAGTATGCCTGATAAGTTTAAGATAATCACATGCCTATTGTTGGAGTCGTTTGTTAATTTTATGTAGAAATATTTTATGATATTACATTGTTTACTGTTAATTGCTGGATTGATTAGATACTTACCTGAGTAATTGAGTTTATGTTATATGTGGATTTACATTATTATAATTATTTGGTTATATTATAATTGTGATGCATGTCACTAATTGATATATGTCATGCTATTCTATGATTGAAATTTATCTGCTGTTGAGTGTTGGACTGAGAAACCTGACATTGGTCAGTGTTTAAAAATTAATTTGAGGATAAAAACTTAATAAGCTTGGAAAATTAATCAGAGTGATTAATTTAGGTAATTTTGAGAAAAAGTGGAAAAAAAAAATTATTTTAATAATATTTTATGGTAAATGTGTCAATAAGTGACAGTAAGGGCGAAACTGTGAAATTTTTCACAGGCTCTAATTTTTCCAAAATAAATTCAATTTTATTATAAAATATTATTTAAAGTGATTAAGTTTCGAAAATAACGGTATATAGCAGTCAGAACAATTACATCTGACAGAAAAGTTATCTAAGTTATAAAAAGAATTTTATTAAAAATTTTGGAAAAGATTAAATATATAGTTATTTTATTTATTTATTGAATACTTTTTAAAAGTTGACTTTTATTGAGAATTATTTTCAGAAATGAAATAATCGAAAAATAAAAGAATTTATCAATGATTTTCAGGTTTTATCAATGTTTTGACAGAAAAAGGATTTCTGTAAGAGAATTATATTCAGTGAAATTATTCCGTTAAACTTGGATAAGTTTTCAGAGCTTTTGTTTTGTATTTGTTTTTCACTGAGCGAAATGTTTTACAAGAGGATAAATGAACCTAGGAACCGAGACGACGGGGTTCTAGTGTTCTGTGGACACATAGACCAGGGATCTGTGTCATTGGACTGTGTGTCCTAAGTTGATGTGGAAAATGTGAGTTCCATATCCGTGAGCCTCAGACCGGTGCATCGGTTTAGGGCTTTGCGATTGAGCACTCAGACTGTGTGTCCTGTGTTAAGTTTTAAAACATTTGGACTGTGTGTCCTATGTTTGTTTAAGTGGAAAGTCTTAATAAGAAATTAAGCATGATCATTAACTTTGTGCTTCGACAAGGAAAGCTTATTACGACAAAGAAAAACGAAACGAGATTAAAAGTTTTTCTCATGCATAGCACGAGTCATGTGTTATGATCATTGAGTCCTGAGTGGATCAATGTATTTGTTATGGACTATGTTTCCATTTGATCATTGAGATTCTGTGTGAGCCAAGGTATCTTTACTGGACTGTGTGTCAAATTTTATGCGATAACTATTGTGATTTGGAGTGATGCAATAGGTTATGGACAATAAACTCCATTATTCGCAGTGACCATTGGGATTGTGTGAGCCAATGAGTTACATTTTTGAACAATAACCTTGGTGTATTGTGTGTGACCAGTGTGTTATGTATTCTCTTGGACATTGTTTTATTTCGTTTTTACAATGGGCCATGTGCAGAGCTTGATCAGCTCAAAACGAAACAGAAAGTTGTGGGATCTCCGGAGATTAGGTATCAAAATAGAGCCTGAATATTGAAGTGTCGTGCATTTTTATAAAATGACGATGACTATCGGGTATGAAACCCTTTGAATTAAATTATTCTACTGTTTTGAATAATTTCTGTATGCTGTGAATATATGGTATATGTTGTTTGTGTGTCGTGCATGGGGTTGTCTTATCAAGACTTATATATTGGTACCTCACCCTTGTATATTTGTTTGTTGTTTCCTCTACTATGTGGAATCTATGTATATATCTGCGTTCAGATGGATCCGGGCGCAGTGGATCTGAACTACTCAGGGGTCCGAGCCCTGATGTTTGACGATGTTGACCAAGGGAACGCCTGGGTGATTAAACCAGGGGCTCGGAGTGCTATTTACACGGGTCCGATGAGGACACTCCAAGGTACTGTAGCAGACGGACCACGGCAGATGATTCACAGTAGGGAGACGATTGAAGTTTCACTACCGCCTATTGGGATGATCATACGGTATCTGGTACAACACGGGAACCCGGAGCATCAACCACCTCCCTTCGTTCATCAGTTACACCAGGTAGCACCTGAGTCACCTCCTGCACCTATAGTCTTGATCCCAGAGGATGTACAGGTGGAGATGGAGGAGGACCCTGAGGAGGATCCGATGGTTGATCCAGACTATGTTCCTTTAGATGATGGAGTGTTTCCAGATGTTGGAGAGGGGGCTGTTGTATCCTCTCCAGATACACCTCCTGGAGGTGGGGGAGTTTATACTGGACTCTCCAATGGATTTCTGTAGTGGTGACCAGCTTTAGGATGTAGTCTGTTTTGGGTAGAGTGGGATTTTAAGTTAGTCTGACTTATTGGCTACTGAGAGCCATCTTTTGAGTAGTGTTTTTCAGACTTCCACTATAACATAGTTATATTGTTTTTAGTTTGATGTAAAATATGTGTGACAATAGATGGTGACCTGGTAAGAAAAAGGTCTTTTGTAAAACTTCGATGCATATGTAACATATATAGTGATGTACATCATATTACTGGTGTTTGGGTGTGTCTACAATAAAAAGAAAAAGGGAAAAAATTTAATCACTATTTTTGAGAAGTTTAAGGAATTAGAAAACAAAGTTTGTTTTCAAAAGGAAACCAGCAAATGAATATTTTTTTTGATTAATATTTTTGCAACATGTTACGTAAATGCGATACCTTGGGAATGGGGTGTCGCAGTGACCAATTTTTCAAAGACTGATTTAGTGACCGATTTTAGACACCGATTTAGAGACCGATTTTAGTGACTGATTTAGTGACCAATTCTAGACATTGGTTTAGAGACCGATCATGATGACCGATTTAATGATTGATTTTGGAGACTGATTTAGAGACCGATTATAGTGACCAATTTCGTGATTGATTTTGGAGGTCGATTTAGTGACCGATTTTAGACATAGAATTAAAGACCAAGATTAGTGACTGATTTGTTGTATGAATTGGCAACGAATTTCGAGACTACTTTTAGTCACTCATTTAGTGACAGATTTCAATGACTAATTTAGTGGTAAATTCTATTAATTTTTTTAATAAATCATTAACTAATTCGATCATTATTTTGTGCTGATAAAAAAAATTATAATATATTAAATATTTTCTTAAACTTGATATTTAACAAAACAAATCAATTCATTAAAAACATCAATGTACATAATATTTGAATTTGATCGATAGACTCAATACTTTAAACTAAGTCCTAAATAATACCCTAAATATGAAAAGTTTGCCAGACATTAATAACGGTAAAACAGTAAATTTTTCACTCTTCTAGACTCAGTGGCTGTGTCTCATCCTCAATTTCTGATATACTATATGGCCTGGTCAGATGATTCATGTTGTCAATTAGTGCTTCCATCCAGTTGTTTATTTCAAGTGCGCTCTCAGTTTTTGCAATCCTTTTCCACAGCTCCTCTCTTTCAGATCTACCTTCATCTCTTTTCTCAATTCTTCAAGCTCCTGTCTTTGTACCGAATCAGCTGATGAAGAACATGAGCCACAATAGTAAGGCCTCCCTGCCAGTAACAGTTGATTACATTCCAAGGCCATATATTCTCCATTAATTCATTCCAGCTACATCACGCCGTACATGTTACTCACTTTGTAACACCCTAGTTTTTACACATATGATTAATTATTTTATTTGGATGTTTATGTTTATTTTGTTATGTGGTTTAATTTGAGTAATTAAATTACTCTCTTCAAATTATTTTATCAAGTGCATTAGTACTGACTTATTTCAGTGAATGCACGCTTACTAGACAATAATTTACGTTATTGTCCCTATTACCAGTACAGAAAAATGTTTTAAATAATATGATTGAAAGAAAAGTACTTTTATATTTTATCCTATTTAATTTTAGACTTGAAAATAAATTGGTTTGACATTAATCGGAGATTAAATGTTGGACTGTGGATTTTCTTAGTTGATCAATTCGTCTATCAATCTCTACTTTATTTCAAATTTTGAAAGTATATATTTATCAACCTTTATTTGTAGATTCAAAAACCAAAAACATGTATATCTTTAAACTCAATATTTATCACTCATTCTTGTACCTATCACTAAATGTTAAGTTAAAAACATAAATACTCTCTCCTTTCCCTCGTCAGACCCGTAAACACCCCCCCCTGTCTTTCTTTTTCTTCTTCTTCCCCCTTCTTTCTCTCTTCTTCTTCCCCACTTCTTCTTCCTCCCTCCAACCTCACCCTCTTCCCTCACCGTCCGGCAGCCACGCATCGACGTGAGGAAGAGGGGAACCTGCGAATCCGCCATCACGTCTGAGCATCTCCACCGCGTCGCTGTCGCGGTGTGTCGCAATAGCTGTCGTTCGGACTCAGTCCGGCCACTGTGCCATGGAGGAAGAAGATGAACCCGAGTGTAGATCCGGTGAGCTCGTTCGTCAGTAAACATCACAGCCACCGCCACGAACCGCCGTCCTCCGCCACGGATGTCGTCACAGTCACCACCTTCTCTCTTCTTCCTTCATCTTGGGTAAGTGTTTTACCCTCTAATCTCTTCTAGATTGAAAATCGTCAAATCTGATTTTGAAACCCTAACCCTAACTCCTTGATTTCATGTTGTAATATGAAAATAAACTATGTTTTTATGCAATTGCGACTATAAATTAGTGTTTTACTAAACTAATTTTATTATCCTTTAATCAAATGAGTTTTCCCCAAATTGTGTGTTTAGGAACCCTAAACCCCAATTTGATTTTATTTGAAATCGATTGTGTTTCTATAAAATTAACTAGGTTTTATTCAAATTAGGACCTTTAATTTGAGATTTCTAAATTCAATTTCATGTTTCTCAAACCAAATCAAATGTTCCCCAATTTTAATTATGGATCTTTTTTTTTTACCCAAATCGATGTTATTGAGAAATCGATTCTATTTACTGAATTAAATGTATGGTTTCTTTTGATTATATGTTTTGAGAATCAAAATTGGATTGGTGAATTTATTTGTTTGTTATCATGCTTGATTTGTGTCTTTGTGATGTTGAACACAACTATGCTTACTTGGTGGAGTAAAGTTTGCACTCTTGGAGCTAACGTGAGCATTAAGATGAGGATCCTTTACTTGTCTTCCAAGGTAAGGGGAGCTTGCCTAGGAATATTCAATAACTATATGCATGTGTGTATGTGTGTAATTGAGTGTTGTAAATATTATTGTGATATTGAGCCAGTACTTGAATAACTTGTTTACTTGAACTATTGTGGTTATTACTTGAAGTTGAACATTTCTTGCTTTAAAGTGTTATGAATTATATATATGTGATGAACTATCGTTAACTGTGATATTATTATTGTTGTGAATATATTACTGTTGATTGAAGTTTGAGAAGCCGGACTTGAGTATGTGCCCAATGACTATAAGGATTAAAAGCCTTAATAAGCCTTGAATAAAACTTTGAAAGTTTTGGGTTCACTTATCAAAGTTCCTTGTTTAAAGTGTTTACTTCAGAAGAATAAGATCTTTGTTTTTAGAAAAATGTTGAAGTGATTTTAAGTTGAAGGAAACTACCTTTTTATGATCCAAAGTTTGTACGAGAGAAAACCTTTTTCGAACTATGTATTTTATGAAGGAAAAATCGCTTTGAAAATATTTGTCTTTATTCCATCAAGGATTTCAAAAGCAAACGAATTTCCTAAAGGTTTTATAGAAGAATTTGTAAAGGAAAAGATTTTCTCCTAAATGATTTAGAAACGTTCCGGTTACTTGGATAAGTGACCGAGGTTTTGTTTTGGTTTTTGATTTTCACTGAGCAAAAAGTAAGCACATGTGAAAGAGAATACTAGTTCGCGAGACGTCGTCTCTAGCATTCAGTTTATGCACGTGATCTGGGATCCGTGTCAAGGATTATGGGTCAAGGGTCCTAATCATGATATTATGGGCTAGGAGTCCTAATCTTGGAATTGAGGACTGTGTGTCCTAATTTCGTTGTTATGGGCTAGGGGTCCTTATCATGTTGAAATAAAACATGGATAAAAGTATAATTGTTTCTACGACCACAACCATGGACTGCGGCATTGGTCTAAGATGTTGTGATTGAGCACTCGAACTGCGCGTCCTGTGTTATTGATTTTCAAGTGATGAAAATTGTGAATAGTCGTTAGCCTTGGGCTTCGACAACGAAAAAGAGTGAACACAAAGAAAAGTCTCGATAATGAAAAGTCTTTTATTCATATGCATTTCCCCTTGGCAGACGTGCTTGAGTTACCGAATACCCGCTTAAGATGTGGTATTTGATAATGTATACATCTGAATGGTCGTTATAAGGGACTCATGTTGGTGTTGATCCGGGTACATGAGGTGACGGAGACAACTTGCCAAACGTGGCGTATGAGCCTGATCAACTCTTTATTTCTTAATGATAAAACGGTGATGATATCTCATGAGATTAAGTTTAGAGCCTGATGACTGAAGTGTCATGCATTCTCTTTATAAAACTGATTGATTCGGGTATGAGACCCACTGATATAACACTTGTTGTTTTATCTATGAATAATGCTTAAATGCTAATATGCCAATCTGTTGTATGTATCATGATATATGGTTGTTGTGTGATATATCCATTGTTGGTATCTCACCCTTACATATATATCAGGTTTCTTCCGGTCCGCTATCGTACCCTAGGTACTTCAGTACAGATGGTGTAGAGGAGTCTTCCTAAGTCACTCAGAGACTTAGATCTGGTTGTTTAATGAAGTATTTGATAGTGGAATGATCATGTGAGTTTTTCTCAGGAATAATTTTTAGAATGACCAGCTTAGGGTTTGAGACTTAGATTTTTGATAGTATGTATGAGTATGACTCAGAGAGTCTTTATTTTAAAATGGAATGTTTATGCCTCGAAGAGCATATCTTTTGAATGAAAACCTAAGCTTTTCCTTTTGGTCATGTATAGCTTATTGATATAACTATTTTTAGCATATTTCTACCTGGTTGTATTTGGTGCAACTGGAATTCTGGAATGAAAATATAATTATTTTTGAAGGGTTTCTTTTACCTGGGATGTTCGAATTACAGAGGAGACTCTGTCGAAATTTTTGTAAAAATACTCACTTTTATTCAAGTATATCTCTAAATTAAATAGGCTTGCCAGGCTAGGATTGTAAGTCGGTCTGCCGATCAAGGCTTAGGTTTGGAGTTGTGCCAAATTTTTATACCCAATTTCAGACGCTTATGCATTTATATAAATTATTTTCCGAAAGCAATAAGCAAACTATCTTTTTAATTTAAATTCCGCATGGGTTACATAGTAATACCTAGTGGGGGTGTTACACACTTGGGTGGAGGATTTCCTTGCGCAGATGCTCTTTGGGTCAACTCTTCAAATTTGTGTGTAAATTCGTCCTGTCAACACCAACATAAGGTTAATTAATACGTCACAACAAACCAAAATAGAACAGACCAACACAAAAACAAAGTAGAGATATAAGGTTAGAGTTCATTACATTTACATGTTCTGATCTCCTCTGCACCCATGTCTTATCCTTATGCTGGTACGTGCAACAATGCAACTATGTTAGAGTGGGAGGGATTCCAGTCGACTTCGTCTAAAATAGAACAGTGTTGTCAAATAGCGGCCATGGCAGTGCCATGGCGGAAAGCGGTGGCAGGATTTGAAGGAACCGCCATTCGGAGGCGGTGGCGTGGCGGGTTTCACGTGACGGATCATGGCGGCCGCATGGCAGCTGGTGGTCATGGCGGAATCGCCTGCCATGGCGGAAATGGCGGGGCTGTTGGGTTTTTTGGTGGAAAACCTGACCCATTTAGATGGGTTTTGTGACCCGACCCGGTTCAAAATGGTGAAAACCCTAATATAACTAATCAGAGTTTTTCTTCCAAACACACAGCAGAACGACCGAACCCTTCCCTTCCTCCCATTTCACATTTTCTTCTCCCAACACTGGCCACCCACTCTCCGGCGACACCCACTATCGACTGACCACCGTCCGGCGACCACTTACCTCCGGCGACCACCCTTGGACCGACGACCAGTGAGCATTCTCTTCATTTCTCCTTTTTTCAGCCATTTTCGAAAATGGCAGGCGAACCAGCTTCTTCTGATGCTTCACGGGCCCTCTCCAAAGCTGATGTTGGATAGAAATATTACTTTCCATTGCAAGAAGGAGACACAAACTCGGTTGTGTGTACTTTCTGTTCAAAAGTCATGAAGGGAGGGATCACCAGAGCCAAACAACACTTAATGGGCAAGAAGGGGAATGTAGCTGCTTGTACCAAGTGTCCAAAAGAAGTTAGAGAAGAGCTTTGGACACTTTTCAAAGAGAGGAAGAATCTACGCAGTAACTATGTTTATGTTCCAAGTGCTGGAGCTGAAATTGAAAGTCTACTTTATGTGGAGAGTAGTGAAGATGAGATGGAAATGACACCTACTAGTGCTGCTGCTGCAAGTTCTGCTTCTACAGGAAAGAAAAAAAGTTGCTAAAAAGGGACCTATTGATCTCTATGTCAAGAAACCAGCTGCACCAACTGCAATTGGTAAAAAGAAGGAGGAGGAAATGAGGCAAGCTAACATTAGAGAGGCATGTGAAAAGAAAGCAGTTCTTCTGGTCCATCGAAAAATTGCTCTTTTTTGGTATCTGACTGGTTTATCATTTAACTGTATTAAGTTGGAAAGCTTTCAAGAAATGCTTGAAGAAGTTGGTGCCTTTGGTAAACATCTATCAGCTCCTACTTATCATGCTATTAGAGTTCCACTCTTACACATGGAGATGGAATACACTGAAGATTTGTTGAAAAATCACAAGGAGCAGTGGAGAAAACATGGTTGCTCTATTATGTCGGATGCATGGACTGATAGAAAGCAAAGATACATTATTAATTTCTTGGTGAACTCTCCAGCTGGGTCGATGTTTGTGAAGTCAATTGATGGCTCAACGTTTGTGAAGACCGGTGAGAAACTGTTTGAGTTACTTGATTCTATTGTAGAGGAGATTGGAGAGGAGAAAGTTGTTCAAATCATTACAGATAATGGAAGCAACTATGTTCTAGCTGGAAAGATGTTAGAAGAAAAGAGACCAAATCTTTACTGGACTCCTTGTGCAGCCCATTGCTTGGACTTAATGCTTGAAGACATTGGAAAGATTCCTTTGATAAAGAAGACAATTCAAAGGGGAATTGGTCTTGTTGGTTTTATCTACAGTCATTCAAGTACCTTGAGTTTGTTGAGACAATTCACAAACAATAGGGAATTGGTAAGGCATGGGGTTACTCGATTTGCTACTTCATTTTTATCATTGGAGAGACTTTATGGAGAAAAAGTCAATCTTAGAAAAATGTTTACTTCCGATGAATAGAGCAAAAACAAGCTATCCAAGGAAACTAAGGGGAGGCAAGCATCGAAGGTTGTTCTTATGCCTTCATTTTGGAAAAATGTGGTTTATATTCTTAAAGTCATGGCTCCTTTTGTACGAGTGCTTCGACTTGTTGATGGTGAAAGAAAAACAGCCTTGGGATATATTTATGAAGCAATGGACAAGGCCAAAGAAGCAATTATGAATTCTTTCAACAACAATGAAAGAAAATACAAAGATTTTTTGAAATCATTGACAATAGATGGAATTGTCAGCTTCATCGTCCATTGCAAGCAGCTGGTCACTATTTAAACCCGGAGTTCTTCTATTCCAATCCCGACTTGGAGTTTGATTTGGAGGTTCACAATGGGTTGTATGCTTGCATCTCTAGGTTGGTGCAAAGTAAGGATGTGCAAGCTAAGATACTAGCCGAGTTGCCTATTTATAAGACTGCCAGCGGTCTCTTTGGTTCTGAATTTGCAATAACACAGAGAAAAGTCGTCGCTCCTGGTGAGAAACTAAGACCCCATATTCTAATAATTTCACTATTTCAATTCTTTTAAGTTTAATGTTTAAATTCTAAGTCATACACTCTGATTTTGTAGCTCAAAGGTGGCGACTGTATGGCTTCTCGGCTCCAAATTTGCAGCAATTGGCTATCAAGATTTTGAGCTTGACATGTAGCGCATCTGGATGTGAGTGCAATTGGAGTGTATTCAAGCAAGTAAGTATCTTGAGTTTATTTTATAAGTGTGGTCAAGCCTGATTAAGTATTAACACTTCTTCAATTATATTTATGTTTCAGATTCACTAAAAAAAGAGAAATAGTCTTGACCATAAGAAGTTGCATGATTTGGTTTATGTGAAATATAACCAACAACTCCATCATAGACATAGTATTAAAGATGAAATTGACCCAATTACACTTAATGACATTGATGAGTGTAATGAGTGGTTAGTTGGAGAGATGGATGATAATAATGATGATATTGGGAATGAGTTGGTTTTTGATGATGATGACACACTAAATTGAGGAACTGTTTATGAGGCTTCGGGGGTTAGAGAGCCTACAACACTTACTAGGCAGAAAACAAGGAAAAGAAAGGGAGCATCAAGTGTTGCAGCTGCTGCCAAAGCTTCTAAGAAAGATCTAGATGCAAGTTCAACCTCTAAGGGGAGTAAAGGCAAGGGGAAAGAGATAGCAATTGATCCAAGTGAAGAATTGGAATTTGAGGATGATTCTGAGGCATCTGAAGATGAACAAGAGTTACTTGTTTTTGAGAAATCTGATGGAGGAGAGGAAGAGGGATATGCCCCATTAGATAACCAAGAAATTGATTATGTTGGGGTTGAGGAAGAGGAATAGCCATTTACTTTGTGTTTGTCATGTTGTTTTTATCATTTTGTTGTTATTTTGAATGATGAAGTCTTGAACTTGATGGTTTATGACATTTTCTATTTGAATTATGAGACTTATATGACATTTTCTATCAATTTAGTTTATGGTTCTTGACTTATGTTGACAGTGTTTTGGATTTTATATTTATTTTTGTAATTTTTGTTATGTATATGTGTGTGTGTGTATTTTTTTTTTTTGTCCGCCATGGCATCCCCATCTGGCCGCATCGCCATCCGCTATAATGTATGGCGGATTTTTGGCCGGCCGCCATAGGCCGCCATCTGCCATCGATAACACTGAAATAGAATAAAGAGGAATACAATTAAGAACATGTAACCTCATACTATTGCATATGAAAAACCATAAGATCCATATTTGTCCTGTTATCTGATATGCTCTAAATGATTATTATCAATAAAAACCGAAAAAAAGACACTATCAAAAGTTGATATCAATTTGCTAGCTATATATGCTCACGTACCTTCCTGAAGGAAAAAATTACACAAGTCCACTAGGTAAAGAAACTCTGCATGGTTTCTCACCTTTACTTCAATTAGTATGTATAACAAGCCAAGAATGCAGATAACTTGGGCCTAACCTAACAACATATGCTAAATGCTAAATGGATGGGAAACGGTCATTAGCTAATTACCACGTTTATTTTATGCACTGCTTATGTTAGTTCATTTTCGCATGATTACAGGATGAGCACAACTTGAAAATACAATTAATCATAGATTTGGAACAGAAACATTATACGCACAAATCTATAGGAGGAAGGAAGTTTACTTGTTCTTTGGATCTGATCCATCTTAGCACCAGACTCTGCGGCTTGCACTCCCTCAACAGACCCTGCAAGTCAGAGTATATCACAACATACCATGTTTCATGGTTTTAAAGCATTGAAGAGTTTGAATTTGGGGGAACATCATATGGTACATGTCTTGAACTATAAACTATAAATGTAATTAATATCTTGATGACAACACAGATAGTTTCTATTTTCTAAGGGAAATAAGAATTTTTTTCCTTTTATTGCATTTCATAATGCACGAATCCCAGTTGGTTACGGATATCAAATCTCATCATTCAAATTATATTTTGAACATCATTCCTAAATCTACTTGGCAGCGTTATCCCAATAAGAAATTCACCCAAAAATGACAATAAGAAAAAAAAAAGAATCAAATTTATATGCTTTGACAATAAAAATCAAAATTTGTTGCTTATAGAAAAGCCTTTCAGGAACCTACAATTGATAATTTATAGGTTAAAATAATCTTTTGGTCCCTATACGTAATACTGATTTTCAATTTGGTCCCTATACGAAAAAAGTTATCAATTTGGTCCCTATACGTGACACTGGTTTTCAATTTGGTCATCACCGCTAATTGGTCCCTATATAAGAGGGACCAAATTGCAAATTATTATCATATATAGGGACCAAATTGAAAAAACCGATTTCCAATTTTTTTTTGCAATTTAGTCCTCTTATATATGAAGACCAAATTGAAAAATCAGTATCACGTATAGGAACCAAATTGATAACTTTTTACATATAATGACCAAACAAAAAATTAGTATTACGTGTAGAAACCAAAAGATTACTTTAATCTAATTTATAATTATAAGAGTGCCTCGTGAATAAACTATTGAAGCTATGCATTTTATAATATAAACTAACTAACTGTAACAGTATCTCCAACACTGACAATAACCAACAATCAACCTGTCAATCACTAACAATCACAGCGAAGGATGGACTGATACGTTGAAACTTGAAAGTTCAAAATTTGAAAGTCATTGAAAAGAACATTGACGCTGATTGAAAAGGGCTTTTGGGTATGGTTCACAGAAGACCTAAAATAAAAAACACAACTTGAAATGGTTGGTACCTGTAGAGGTGAGGTGCAGATACGGCGAGGCGGCACAGTGCAGGAGCAAAAACGACGTCGTCGGTGTCTCCTTGAGGTGCAGGTTCAGGCGCGGAGCAAGCCAGCAACAATGACGTCGTCTCCCTGAGGTGCAGGGCGGGCCCAGCAAGATGGATGGGTGTGACCATGTGGGGTGGGTCGTCTCGACGCCGTCGTGTGTGTCTGTGTGATAGGGGTGAGAGTGAAATGGGAACAGTGAGGCTGACGCTCAAGATTAGTGAAAAGTGTGACTAGGTTATTTTAAATTTTAAATTTTCTTAAAATAGGTGAATTAGAGTATGGGTGTAATCGGGTCGGTTCGGATCGGGTTTTGGGGGTTTCATCACCCAATCGTGATCGGTTCGGATTTGTCCAATTTTCAACTACGGATCGGATCGGTTCGAACCATCGGATTATCTATTAATTTTTTATTTTTTATTTACACTTAAAAGATTAATAAAAAAATAGAAAAAAAATATACATATTTAATTATTAATTATATTAAATATCTATATAATAATATATTAACATTAAAATAGGTGAATTAGAGTAGGGGTGTAATCGGATCGGTTCGGATCCGTCGACTTTACGGATCGGATCAGATCCGCTTACACCCCTAAATTAGAGGCTAGAGCCATCAGTTGATTTGTACTTTTGAGGGAATCAATATTGAATTATCAATTTAGTGAAGAATTTTTCGATCACTAATTTTAATCAAATAATTAATTTTTATTTTTATTTTTAATTGCTAATTTTTTATTTTAATGTAAATTAAATTATCTAGCAATCGGGTGACTGATTTTTTTGTCTCTAATTTTATTCAAATAAATAATTGGCCTTTATTTTTTTCTCGAATCCTCAATTTCTTTTAAAAAAAAAATATGAATTAATTATCTATCAATCTAGGGACTGATTTGTTGGTATCTAATTTTATTCAAATCTCCGGTCTCTATTTCAGTCTCTAATATTTAAATTCTTATTTTTATTTTGATGTGAATTCAATATTTAGCAATTTAGTAATTGATTTTTTTTCTATAATTTTAATCAAATAATCGATCTCTATTTCTGTCCCTAATACTCAATTTCTTTTTTTTTTTTTGATTTGAATTGATTATTTAGTAATTTAGTGACCAATTTTTTGTCTCTAATTTATTCAACTAATCGGTCGCCATTTCGATCTCAAATTTCAAACTTCTTATCTTTATATATAAAAGGAGTAGAGAAACTTCTATAAAATTTTCCCCCAAAAAAATGTGGGCAATATAGTAAAAATGACATTAAAATATTAGAAAATTGTGGGTTTTTGTTTCCAAAGGTGACTTTCCAAAGGTGCATGCTATCTATCTTCTCGGACATGATGGAGAAATTCATTGAGGTCTTTATGGATGACTTCTCGGTCTTCAATACGTCTTTTGATGATTTCTTGAAGAACTTGACATGTGTGCTAAATGTGGAGTTCTTCAAGACAAACCTTATGTTTAATTGGGAAAAATGTCATTTCATGGTTTGGGAAGGTGTGGTCTTGGAGCACAAAATCTCCCAAAAGGGGGATTGAAGTTGACAAAGCCAAGATTGAAGTGATTGAGAAGTTGCCCCCACCAACTGTGAAGGAGGTGCATAGTTTTCTTGGGCATGCCGAGTTCTACATGTCCATCCGAGATTTCTCCAAAATATTGAAACCGCTATGTGACCTTCTTATGAAGGATGTATCCTTTGAATTTAATGTTTCATGTTTAAATGCTTTCAATACTTTGAAACATAGACTTGTGACCGCACTTATAATCACTGCACCCAATTGGGAATTACCTTTGGAAATTATGTGTGATGCAAGTGATTATGCGGTGGGGGCGGTGTTAGGACAAAGGGTGAAAAAGTTAGTTCGTGTGATTTATTATGCAAGCAAAGTTTTAAATAAGGCACAAGCAAACTATTCCACCACTGAAAAAGAACTCATTGCGGTGGTATTTGCACTTGATAAATTTAGATCTTACCTAGGGTCTAAGATAATTGTTTTCACCGATCATGCGGCCATAAAACACTTGATGACAAAACAAGAGGCCAAACCTAGACTAACCCGGTGGATATTACTTTTGCAGGAGTTTGGTCTTGAGATTAGGGACCAGAAAGGGTCCGAGAATGGAGTTGCGGACCACTTGTCAGGGAGAGTTCCCGGATGAGCGTTTGCTATCTTTGAAAAAATTTCTCCTTGGTTCGCAGATATGGCCAACTACAAAGCTTCAAAAGTAGTCCCGGAAGGCCTTACTAAGCAACAAAGGAAGAAGTTCTTCTCTGATGCAAAGCACTACATTTGCGAGGATCCCTTATTGTTCAAACAATGTGCGGATGGATTGATGCGAAGGTGAATTCCTCATGATCAAATTGGAAACGTTTTGTGGCATTGCCATGGCTCAGATTATGGTGGGCACTTTGGCGGAAAGAAAACTGTGGAAAAAGTCCTCCAAAGTGGGTTATATTGGCCCACTATCTTCAAGGATGCACAAATTTTTGTGGAGAGGTGTGATCGTTGCCAAAGGGTTGGCAATATTTCCAAGCAGCATGAACTTCTTCTCCAAAGCATGTTAGATGTGGAGATCTTTGATGTGTGGGGCATTAATTTCATGGGACCTTTTCCGCTGTCATTCTCATTTCAATATATTTTGGTGGCGGTGGATTACGTGTCCAAGTGAGTTGAAGCCATACCAACAACAACGGATGATGCGCGAGTTGTCATGGAATTCTTAAGGTGCAACATCTTCATAAGGTTTGGTGTCCCTAGGGTGCTAATTAGTGATGGTGGATCACACTTTTGCAACAAACAAATGGATCACCTACAAACAAGATACGGGGTCACACACAAGATAACTACTCCTTACCATCCGTAAACCAGTGGTCAAGTGGAAGTATCCAACCACGAGTTGAAGCGAATTCTTGAGAAGACAGTAAATTCATCGTGGAAGGATTGGTCAAAGAAGCTAGATGCTGCACTATGGGCTTACAGGACCGCTTTCAAAACACCCATTGGTAGATCTCCATACAATTTGGTGTTTGGAAAGGTATGTCACTTGCCTGAGCCCATCACATCGTACTTGATTTTTTTTTGTTCTTCAATTAAGAGAATCTTTGGAGATTTTCTCACCATTTTCTCGACTTCAGTGAATCACCAAACCTAATCACTCATATTTCTCATTTTCTCATTCTGTCTCCCTCCCACCCTCTCTACTTCTCTTTCTTTCTCTCTACTGCCTTCATTTCTGAAACATCTTCTCACCCATCTATGGCAAAGGAGCTCTACCTACTTCTGAGTTCTCACTGAATGTCATTCTCCATCACCACGTAATGATGTTTTTTATGCAAAAATATACGACGCCCAAGGAAGACATTCTTCTTATAATGTTCCAATCTCATCTAATACGAATCAACTTCATATATAAGGCATGCATAATAATCTTTGTTACTATATCCTGACAAATTACCATACGCCGAAGAATCATTGATTGTGTTGGACAACATAGCTCTTAAGTTGAAACATTCTTCTCTATACTCATCATATATACATCTCTATATTTGTCTCCGACATTTTCTTCAAGTATTTGATTAAAGGAGCCAAATATACTTCTTTCCTGGTTGTTTGGGCCTCACTACACGAAAATTGTAAATTTGCGAAACATACTTTGCGACGATTTTGATCCAACCGCCTCTGGTCATAATCTGTGGCAGTTTCCACAACGGTTTTGGTGAATTGCCTCAAACTAAAACAATATTCTAGTGGTTTATTTATGTTAACAACTATTATGAGAAAAATAAAAAAAGTGAGCATGGTTACTCACTTGCATTTTTTTCACTTTCCCTCTTTTTTACTTTCCCGCTGACTTTTTTTGCACTTTCCCTCTAACTTTCCCGAAAAATTTCATCCCTCATCCGTCATTTTTTCACTTTCCCTCTATTTAACTTTACCACTCCTGTTCAAAAAAAAAACTTTACAACTCAAGTAAATTGATTTTTTTTGCTCAGTTCCTCATCCATTTTGTTGCACCGATGTTCATCACCGACGAGGGTGCTTCTTCTTCTTCTCACCACCATAGAGGTAGAGATAACCCCATCCCCTTCTCATCCTCTACTTCAAAACTTGGACATTCTCTCTTGTTCGGCAAGGATTGTGATTCGATAGTGGGTTTCTTGAAAGAATCACTTTTTTTTATAAACAAAAGAATTTATATACTTGAGTAAAATCACTCAATCATGTACATCCATCTAGGCGCTACATATAGCCCAAATTACCAAACAGCAATTACCAGCAGAAGAAAGCTGGAAAATTACCCTGTTCTGAGTCATTTCCATTCTGTTTTTACTGCATCAAACATTTATAGATAAACCCACCCAATAAAACAATAATTTACCCAGCTTCCTACTTAAAAATTCTTCTAGCAAAGACCAGCTAAGAAACCATTTTATGGTCTTCCTCTGCCTAACCCCTTCGGCTTTTATACAGTTAGTTTACTTTGCCTTTCACCAGCAACTTGACACAAAATTCTCACAGAGGGCTTTCAAGCAGAGAGCCATTACAAACCAACGTCAGCTTTCCTAACTATTATGCATTCCAATGGGCAAAAACACCAATCTGATAACCTAGACTGCCGCCACCAATGTTATTGAACCAGCTCCAGGATTTTGATTTTACCAAGTCTAGTATCCTTAATATATCAGGTTTTTTTGTTGTTGAAAACAATTTCATTTCTCTCCAACCATATAGTCCAAATGACTGCCAACCAAATTATCAAACCTCTATTTTTCTTCTCCTTACCTTTGAACAACCCTCTATGTTGAAAAAAATGTTGTGATGGATTCAAAGGTTGCACTCCACTAATGTCCAGTCACCCATAGATCTTCATCCATAGCAAATGTATTACAACACACCCAAGGAAAATATGTTGTTCAGTCTCTGCAGTTGAATTGAAAAAAATGCACAATTGTTGTTCAATAGAGAGTGTATCCCTCTTCTAACCAAATTCTTCTTTGTTGGAATTCTCTCTTGCAACATCTGCAACACAAAACAAAGGATTTTTTAAGGGATTTTACACCTCCACAGAATTTTATAAATCCCGTGGTTCATTTCACTCCCAATTGGCTGCTGTCCACCCCTTTGTTGTATAAATTGGTATGCAGATTTAGTTTTATAGCATCCAGTTGTTTCCAATTCCCAATTCCATTCATCCCTTTTTCCATCGTCCAGGACCGCTTGTTTTCGTATCTGCATTAGTTCAAGTAGATGCTCCTTCTCCCAAACAAACATCTCTCTTCTCCAAAGCAAAGACCACTCCCAACCTCTCCCAGACCAATTCCCACAATTTAGGATAAAGGAATTTTTTTGTTCTGACAATAGGAACAATCTTGGGAAAACCTCTTTGAAGGACATAGGCCCCAACCAAGAATCTTCCCAAAACCTAGTCAAATCCCCCGTCCCTAACTTTCTGCATAACCCTTTCCTGAACCAATCCACACCACCACCTATACTATTACATTGAGCTATTGTTTTCCACCAAGTAGACACGTTATTCCCCAAAGGACTCACCTCCCCCGCAAGAGAACTTACATTTACCAACCCATACCTAGACTTCACTACCCTTGCCCAAAGACCATCCTCTCCTTTTAGTAACCTCCATCTCCATTTGCCTAACAATGCCATATTAAACCTCTCAAGATTTTTCACTCCCAAACCCCCCACATTTTTTGGTAGACACACTCTTTCCCACTTCACCCACGCTATCTTCCTCTTTTCACTATCCCCACCCCACAAAAAATTCCTTTGGATCCTAACAAGAGCAGTAATCACCTTTTTTGGAACTTTAAAGAACGACATAAAATAAATTGGAAAGCTATTTAAGACCAAGTTTATGAGTATAACTCTACCTCCAAGAGATAAATGTCGCCTCTTCCATGAAGATAGTCTTCTATTTAGTGTATCAATCACCGGTTTCCAAGTGCTCAATTTCCTCGGCTTTGCACCTATTGGGATTCCCAAGTACTTGAAAGGTATTTCCCCTTGCTTGCAATTGAGAAAGACAGTCGAATAATGTTGAAACTATTGTGACATGTTGATCCCTAATTCACCTTGATTGCTCATTTTGAAGCCCTTGAAAAATCCTAATTGTTCCGCATTCCTCATCATTCCTACTAGTCCCTCCGCCACCAAGAGGAACAAACAAGGAGCTATTGGATCTCCCTATTTCAGTCCTTTTCTTATTGAAATCTCCTCTGTCGGACTTCCATTTAGAAGAACTGATAGGTCACCCTTGCAAACGCATTCTTTATTCCATAGGCTCCATCTTCCATCAAAACCCAATCTCCCCAACATTTACATCAAAAAGTTCCAATTGACCGAGTCATACGCTTTTTCGAAGCCTACCTTGAAGATGAGGCAATCTTTCTTTGATCTCCTTGCAAAATCCACAACTTCATTTATTATTACAACTCCATCCATAATGTTTCTATTTTGAAGAAAAGCGGATTGATTCTCTGCCACCAGCATGCTCAAAACCTTCTTCAACCGTGCAGCCAGAACCTTTGCCAACAATTTGTAGATGCTGCCTAGAAGAGAAATGGGCTAGAAGTCACTCAAACCTTGCGGACTATTGCATTTGGGAATCAGAGCAAGAAAATAGGAGGAGATTCCTTTTGGGAGTTTAGCATTTCTATAGAACTCTTCAAACATCCTCCAAACATCTACCTTAATAATTTAATTCAAAGGGTTTCATACCCGATGAGTTTAATTTTTTCAAAACCGAACCCGCTCGAATGAACCCATTCCTAACTCTTTTATGTCATTTTTCAACTCGAAACCCGCCCCAAACCGCCCGCTTCAACAAATTGGGAACCGGGTTTTTCGGGTTCCAGTCGGGTTGCATTATTTTGTCCAATCCTATTAAGGATCATAAATCCCTAAATTAGAAATTTTTTAACTTTCCTAACCTAGAAAGTTTGAAGAGACCGAAACCTAACCTTCATGATTTAAGTGTATTGTTGTTTGATTTGATTTATTTTGGTTGCAATTCGTTATGAAGGAATCGATCGAGTGGTTTGATCTAAGCCGAGGAGGAAAAAATGGAACAAAATCGGGAGAGTTCTTGAAACTGTTAGTTCGAATCTCCAAGAGGTAAGGGGAGTATGCCTGAGGAGTTTAAGATAATCACATGCCTATTGTTGGAGTCGTTTGTTAATTTTCTGTAGAAATATTTTATGATATTACATTATTTACTGTTAATTGCTGGATTGATTAGATACTTACCTGAGTAATTGAGTTTATGTGATATGTGGATTTACATGATTATAATTATTTGGTTATATTATAATTGTGATGCATGTCATTAATTGATATATGTCATGCTATTATGTGATTGAAATTTATCTGCTGTTGAGTGTTGGATTGAGAAACCTGACATTGGTCAATGTTTAAAAATTTATTTGAGGATAAAAGCTTAATAAGCTTGGATAATTAATCATAGTGAACAATTTGGGTAATTTTGAGAAAAAAGTGGAAAAAATATTATTTTAATAATATTTTGTGGTAATGTGTCGATAAGTGACAGTAAGTGCGAAACTGTGCAATTTTTCAAAGGCCCTAATTTTTCCAAAATAAATTCAATTTTATTATAAAATGTTATTTAAAGTGATTGAGTTCCGAAAATAACGGTATATAACAGTCAGAACAATTACATCTGACAGAAAAGTTATTTAAGTTATAAAAAGAATTTTATTAAAAAATTTGGAGAAGATTACATATATAGTTATTTTATTTATTTATTGAATACTTTTTAAAAGTTGACTTTTATTGAGAATTATTTTCAGAAATGAAATAATCGGAAAATAAAAGAATTTATCAATGATTTTCAGGTTTTATCAATGTTTTGACAGAAAAAGGATTTCTGTAAGAGAATTATATTCAGTGAAATTATTCCGTTAAACTTCGATAAGTTTTTGGAGATTTTGTTTTGTATTTGTTTTTCACTGAGTGAAATGTTTTACAAAAGGATAAATGAACCTAGGAACCAAGACGTCGGGGTTCTAGTGTTCTGTGGACACATAGATCAGGGATCTGTGTCATTGGATTGAGTGTCCTGCAATGATTTTGTGGACTGTGTGTCCTAAGTTGATGTGGAAAATGTGAGTTCCATATTCGCGAGCCTAAGACCGGTGCATCGGTTTAGGGCTTTGCGATTGAGCACTCGGACTGTGTGTCCTGTGTTAAGTTTTAAAACATTTGGATTGTGTGTCCTATGTTTGTTTAAGTGGAAAGTATTAATAAGAAATTAAGCATAGTCGTTAGTTTTGTGCTTCGACAAGGAAAGATTATTACGACAAAGAAAAACGAAACGAGAATTAAAGTTTTTCTCATGCATAGTTGGCAGACGTGTCAAGTGTTATGATCATTGAGTCCTGAGTGGATCAATGTATCTGTTATGGACTATGTTTCCATTTGATCATTGAGATTCTGTGTGAGCCAATGTATCTTTACTGGACTGTGTGTCAAATTTTATGCGATAACTATTGTGATTCGGAGTGATGCAATAGGTTATGCACAATAAACTCCATTGTTCGCAGTGGCCATTGGGATTCTGTGTGAGCCAATGAGTTACATTTTTGAACAATAACCTTGGTGTACTGTGTGTGACCAGTGTGTTATGTGTTCTCTTGGACATTGTTTTATTTCGTTTTTACAATGGGCCATGTGCAGATCTTGATCAGCTCAAAACGAAACAAAAAGTTGTGGGATCTCCGGAGATTAGGTATCAAGATAGAGCCTGAATTTTGAAGTTTCATGCATTTTTATAAAATGACGATGACTGTCGGGTATGAAACCCTTTGAATTATTCTCCGTTTAGTGACCGATTTTAGACATCGAATTAAAGACCAAGATTAGTGACTGATTTGTTGTATGAATTAGCGACGAATTTCGAGACTACTTTTAGTTACTCATTTAGTGACAGATTTCAATGACTAATTTAGTGGTAGATTCTATTATTTTTTTTAATAAATCAGTAACTAATTCGATCATCATTTTGTCCTGATAAAAAAAATTATAAATATATTAAATATTTTCTTAAACTTGATATACCATTAATATCAAATAAATTATAAATATATTAAATATTTTGTTAAACTTGATATACCATTAATATCAAATAAATCATGTATAACAAAACACATTGGTCGCACTGTCGCGCACGCGCCAAAAAGAACGAGCGGTTTGTAAAAATGTAGTTTAGGGCGACAACTCGGATGTCATCTCACAAGGACTCTTGTAGTGTTATTTATCACAAAAATCAGTTGGGGGGGTTGGATTGGAATGCAAATAAGAAAACAAACTAAAAACAGAACAATAAAACAGAGCAAGTTGAAAAGGTTATCAAATAGCTAAAGGCGATTAATCTACTGTTCTCGAATTTCCAACTATCATCGGTTCATGTAATCCCAAGCCCTAAGCAGATTCTAATCCCCTTTCAGTTGTAGCAACAATTAACAAACTAAATCTCTACTACGGATATATGTTCCTATTCCTGAATTAAACAAACGGGATTAAGCCCTCATGAACTAAACGAACATGAATGAACACACGTGAATTAAACAAACGCGATTAAGTATAGAAACATAACATCACTGAAATGAATCAACACAACACTATACACTCCTGAATTAAACAAACAGAAATGTATAATATGGTATTGAAAAGGGAAAAACAGGTAAAATAGGAATTACAAAACCTCAAGTGTAGTGAAATTCGATTACAGTAGATCAATCTAAGAACTTAGTTCGCCATAAAACGAAATACACAGAAAATATGTAAATAAAATAGTGGAGAATCAAAAGTTCTTCCAATATGTCCAGAACAGCCTTTTATACTATTCAGAAACTAAGCCCACTCGCGAGGCGAACACTCGCTCGCGAGGCGAATATTGTGAAGAGTCAGCAACGTTTGGTCTTCTCGCGAGGCGAAGTACTACTCGCGTGGCGAGGAATGGAACAATCATGGCTTCTGGTCTTCAGTCTCGCGAGGCGAGACATGTATCCCCGAGGCGACACAGAACGGGTTGCATTTCTCTGGAACAGTCAGCTATCAGGGTCGCGAGGCGAGATGGTATTCGCGGGGCGAACCAGAGAGGATGACATTTTTACTGTTCTACTGGCTTTCAGGCTCGCGGGGCGAGAAGACTCTCGCGAGGCGAACCCCCTGTTTCTTTTATTCCCTCAACTTCTATTTAACCTGAAAACAAAGAAATAGCTATAAGTGCATTATTTGACTCAAAACTGGCTAAATTATCCTAAAACTACTTAAGAGACTCAAAACCTTGCTTGAGGACAATCTAATCTAATTTGGGTGAAAATAGGATATAATTTGCACAAAACCCTGGTCATACTAGCCATAAAACTAGATGAGCCAGATGCTTATCAAAATACCCCAAACTTAAACTTTGCTTGTCCCCAAGTAAACTAAAACTCAAAAAAATCAAAAAGACTCAATACATGGCAAGCTCAAAGGATTTAATCAACTTTGCACAGACTTCAAGCAATTTCATCAAAACAGTTTTCTTCAATGTCCCCCCTTTCAAACAAAGCAATCCCCACAATCATTCATTCCAAACAATTGAGAATTTCATCATTCAAACAATCATTAATCTAAGCAGGGGATCCAAGTCACACACAAGAGGGAGATCACCAAATTCAAACAACTGCCTTCCTCACAAGGGCATTTAGTGTTTCACTCAATCGCTCAATTTTTGTCAGGCAATCAACAATTCACTCAATTTCACTTTTAAGAAACACTTCCCATAAATTTGATTTTCATCTCAAAATGGTTCCCACAGAAAACATGCATGCAACATCAAAAGGTCTTTTATGGGTTGTAATGGGGCCTGGCTAAGGGTAGGATATACAAAGGTACTAGGCTGAAGTCCCTAGGAACTAAGAGAGCATGAAACAGTTTACACTTTGACTTTTCACTCAGATTCCTTTCTTCATTTATCTTTTGCCTTGGGTGACTACAGCCTTTTTATTCAAATAGCCTTTTTGACATTTTTTTTCTTTTTATTTCTCCCTTTTTTTATAATTTCTTTTTTCTTTTTTCTCTTTGTTTTTTTTTCTTTCTGCTTTTTTTGTTTTTTGTTTTTTTTCTTTTTTCTCAATCCCAAACAACACATCACACCTTGTAGCCACTCCAAACTTAGTTTCTTGCAACCTTTATTTTGGTAAGATTCCATGCTCTCTTAATTCTAAGATCGGGTTAACATGGTTTTTCCAGATATTGGCTCATAATATAGGGTTATCAAGAACTAACAGGCTAATTAGGCTCAAAGGGGCTAACTAGGGAACATGCATTTAGGAAGGTTTATTCTAGGCTAAGTAGCTATTTACAAATAAAATGCCTAAATCATTTGAAGCAAACACATAAACATGCAAACCATAAAGAGATTCAAGCAAATTCGGGAAAGTGCAACTTAAAAAGTGATTCTCACAGTCAAAAAACATGTTGGAGGCTCAAAACCTCACCTGGACATTCATGCAAATTGTTTAACAGAGATTCTATCCCTAATGTGTGCTTCCCTTCACCCCAAACTTATCATAAATCATGCCATCACAACAAAATCTCAAAGTTCAGTTTTCAATCACATGGGGATCACTTTTCAAAAACAAAATTTTTTTCAACCTAGGGGGAATCATCACATCAATCATGCAATCAATCTGTGCAAAATCAATCAAATTCAATCAAACTTGCCGACCAAAGACTCATACAATTTTATTCAAGAGCTAAAAGAAAAACAAGACAGAACACAAAACAAAACCACAATTAGTTCCCTCCCCCACACTTAAAACATACATTGTCCCCAATGAACAACATAACTATAAAATCAGAGTGAGGGAAAGGAAAGGGTACTCCCTGATTAAGTGGCAGTGTAGATGGGAGCTTCCGCCTGGATCCCATTGCTTGTAGCATAAGGCCAAAGAGAGAAAGTTCATTTCATGGTCCCATAACTTGCAGCCTTGATATAGGAGTGAGCACTTAACAATGATGGTGACCTTGTTCAATGCGGCGGACTCATCACTTCCTCTTGGGTCAAAGATGACCGCTTTCTCAACAAAGTCCTCCCAATAAAATTGGGATTCAACCCCTTGAACTGGCCATGGTGCAAAATCCAGTCCCTCTGGTGGTTTCGCAGGGGGAGGTGGCATATAGGTAGGGAGGGTCCCCGGTGCTGCTTCATCTTCTGCATGTTCCTCATTCACTGCACTGACAAATCCATCACCTGCTAAACATGCAGCAATCTCATCACACACCACACAATGGTTAGTGTTGGTACAATCAGGACATGAAGAAATATCATCGAAGCCAGAAATAAATGGAAAATCAAGAACAAGGTCCTCATGGGTGTCAGCAATAATCCCAGAAAGCAGCTCTATGTGGAAAATGGAGTGCTCTTCCAATGGTTGTTTCACAGCATCAAAGATGTTAAACTTTGCCACAATATCACCAAACTCCATAGACATGGTCCCATCATCAACATCAATCTTAGTCTTAGCTGTCTTCATGAATGGTCTGCCCAGGATGATTGGTGATCTACTGGAATTTGTCTCTCCTGCCATGTCCAGTATGTAGAAGTCAGCAGGGAAGATCAACTCATCAACTTGTACCAGCACATCTTCTACCATTCCCATGGGGCGAGCACTGGTCCTGTCGGCCAACTGGATAGTGAGACCTGTATACTGCAAGGGACTAAGATCAAGGTTATTAAAAATAGATGTAGGCATGACATTTATAGAGGTTCCCAAATCCAACATGCAATTTTCAAATCTTCTATCCCCAATAGTGCATGGAATAGTAAATGTGCCCGGATCCTTGCACTTTTGTGGTAGTGCCTGAGTAGGGGATAAAACAACAACTCTTTCTGGTGCAGGCTTAGACTGGATAAGAACTGAAACATTTCTTCCCAAATTAACTCTCTCATTACTCTTCAACTTCCTCTTGTTGGTGCATAAATCCTTCAGACATTTAGCATACTTGGGCACCTGCTTGATCACATCTAGAAGGGGAATATTCACAGCTACCTTTCTGAACACATCTAAAATCTCCCTTTCCTTGTCTTCACCACCAATCTTCTTATTTTTCTGCAATCTCTGTGGGAAGGGGATTGGTGGTCGGTACACTTTCTCAGCTTCAATATCGACTGAAGGCTCAGGAGTTACCTCAATAGTTTCTTCATCTTTTCCAGAGGCTGTCTCAACAACTCTTCCAGATCTCAGAAATGGCACTCACATTAGGATTAGAGACATTGGGATTTATCACTGTTTGTGCCGGCAGTTGACTTGATCCTTGAGCTTGCTGTATGTTATTTATGGAAGTGGCAAGCTGTCCGATCTGTGTCTGCAAGGCCTGAATGCTAGCATCCATTCGTTCCTGAGACCTGAAGGAATAACAGAAGATCACATCCAGATGGGTGCCAATTTTTGGTCGCGCTGTCGCGCACGCGCCAAAAAGAACGAGCGGTTTGTAAAAATGTAGTTTAGGGCGACAACTCGGATGTCGTCTCACAAGGACTCTTGTAGTGTTATTTATCACAAAAATCAGTTTTTGGGGGGTTGGATTGGAATACAAATAAGAAAACAAAGTAAAAACAGAAAAATAAAACAAAGCAAGTTGAAAAGGTTATCAAATAGATAAAGATGATTAATATACTGTTCTCGAATTTCCAACTATCATCGGTTCATGTAATCCCAAGCCCTAAGCAGATTCTAATCCCCTTTTAGTTGTAGCAACAATTAACAAACGAAATCGCTACTACGGATATATGTTCCTATTCCCGAATTAAACAAACGGGATTAAGCCCTCATGAACTAAACGAACATGAATGAACACACGTGAATTAAACAAACGCGATTAAGTATAGAAACATAACATCACTGAAATGAATCAACACAACACTATACACTCCTGAATTAAACAAACAGAAATGTATAATATGGTATTGAAAAGGGAAAAGCAGGTAAAATAGGAATTACAAAACCTCAAGTGTAGTGAAATTCGATTACAGTAGATCAATCTAAGAACTTAGTTCTCCATAAAACGAAATACACAGAAAATATGTAAAGAAAACAGTGGAGAATCAAAAGTTCTTCCAATCTGTCCAGAACATCCTTTTATACTATTCAGAAACTAAGCCCATTCGCGAGGCGAACACTCGCTCGCGAGGCGAATATTGTGAAGAGTCAGCAACGTTTGGTCTTCTCGCGGGGCGAAGTACTACTCACGTGGCGAGGAATGGAACAGTCATGGCTTCTGGTCTTCAGTCTCGCGAGGCGAGACATGTATCCGCGAGGCGACACAGAATGGGTTGCATTTCTCTGGAACAGTCAGCTATCAGGGTCGCGAGGCGAGATGGTATTCGCGGGGTGAACCAGAGAGGATGACATTTTTACTGTTCTGATGGCTTTCAGGCTCGCGGGGCGAGAAGACTCTCGCGAGGCGAACCCCCTGTTTCTTTTATTCCCTCAACTTCTATTTAACCTGAAAACAAAGAAATAGCTATAAGTGCATTATTTGACTCAAAACTAGCTAAATTATCCTAAAACTACTTAAGAGACTCAAAACCTTGCTTGAGGACAATCTAATCTAATTTGGGTGAAAATAGGATATAATTTGCACAAAACCTTGGTCATACTAGCCATAAAACTAGATGAGCCAGAGGCTTATCACACATCAATTCATTAAAAACATCAATGTACATAATATTTGAATTTGATCGATAGACTCAAAACTTTAAACTAAGTCTTAAATAATACCCTAAATACGAAAAGTTTGCCAGACATTAATAATGGTAAAACAGTAAATTTTTCACTCTTCTGGACTCAGTGGCTTTGTCTCATCCTCATCCTCAATTTCTGATATACTATATGGCCTGGTATGATGATTCATGTTGTCAATTAGTGCTTCCATCCAATTGTTTTTTTCAAGTGCGCTCTCAGTTTTTGCAATCCTATTCCGCAGCTCATCTCTTTCAGATCTACCTTCATCTCTTTTCTCAATTCTTCAAGCTCCTGTCTTTGTATCGAATCAGCTAATGAAGAACATGAGCCACAATAGTAAGGCCTCCCTGCACTAGTGCAATAATTGCTTTTTACGTCAGTTAAAAATGATTTTTTACGTCAGAATACTGTCTGACGTAAATACAGCTGACGTTAATAGTTAATATTTTAACGTTAGTTGAGAACTGACGTTAAATATAAAACTATTAACGTCGGTTCTTTAACACAACTGATGTTAATTTTGTTAAAATTAACGTCAATTGTTTAAACAACTGACGTTAAACATATTACCAATTAACGTCAGTTCTTTAACAAATGGACGTTGATTTTGTTAAAACTAACGTCGGTTGTGGTAAAGAACTGACGTTAAAGGTTTTAATTTTAACGTCAGGTGTTTATTACAACTGACATTAATAGTGTACTGTATTATTTTATAAAATACTATTAACGTTAGTTGTTTGATACAACTGACGTTAATATATATATATATATTTTTAAATTCAGTTTTAAAATATCACTCCCCTCAGCTATCCCTGCATCAGTAAATATCCCACTAACACAGAATATCACACACATTACAGAATTGCAAACACATAACTATCTACAAGTATGATATATATATATATATATATATATATATATATATATATATATATATATATATATATATTAATTTTAGTCTCTAATGTCTAAAAACAAAACTACCAATCTAAGGATATATATATACATGTTATTAATTAGTTTCTAAAGTCTAACAAAAAAACTATTCATCTAAGTATTGCAGAGGTATATTGTCAATTCCTTTTTCAGCCGCATACTTGAAGAAGAATTCATCAAAGCGCATCCTCGAGTCTCTAAAGTCATCTTCTTTAAGAGGCGATTGGTCGTTAAATGCCTACACACGTTCAAATAATAACAATAACATTAACGCAAGTCATCTTCAAAACTATAATATATAATTTAACAAGTTGTTTAAATATTACCTTATTCCATCCATTCGTAATAGATGCGGAGACTATGTTCAGCATATGAAGCATCACATAATTGCCGCACGACCACCCGTCAATTTGAAATCGAGACTACAAACAAAATTAATTTCAATGTCAGTTGAAACATATAAATTAGTAATTATAATATTAATGATTTGATAAATAAACTACCAAACCTTGAGGTAGGTCCATTCAGGATTTGCCTTAGCCCTAGAAGTCCTACTTCTCTCGTTGGCGCAACTTATGCTACTCGCCTTCAGCGTGCTATCATAAACAAATAATCATGTCAATTAACAAATTCATATATCATGTGTGTAATAAACTAAAAACAACCGATATTAAAACGTAAATTAAATTTAAGATTAGTTACTTACTTATTTACAGCTTCCACCACCACCTCTGGCGGCTTTTGGTGGAGAGAGCATAAGAATATGACAGTATGCCTAGACGGGTGAAGTACTAACAACTGCCAATGGCTTTTCATACAATAGGGAGCCAGATATAATTCTTTCTGATTGTCTCCCAACAAGCTCCCTATGTATTTACTAAATTCATTGCCAGGAAAGAATTCGGGCACAAGGATTGTCGGATCTAAGAAGCCGTAAACTGATGCAACGCCCTTATCAAGCTGAAGACGATGGAGATACCTAAGATATGAAAAGGTGTGGATGTTAATTACATAACATATATATTGAAATTAAAATAAATTATTAAATGGAAAAATACCAAAAATAAATAAGTTATAAAATTAAAATTAACTTACGTGCACCAGAGACTCAAAACCGTGCTGGCCATCCAGACGTTATTTCTGCAGGCGGTCCCGAGATCGTCACCACAGAAGTTAAATATCGTTTGTTGATCTGGGCGTGCCACCCATCCATAGTGCTCCAATGGACATTCAAAATCTCAAACGCATAATCCTCACCAAGTGAGAACATACGAGTGATAGGTGACAGCGACACCGACGTCGACTTGGCCTTCAGTTTAGGAAAAATAAAATAGATAAGTTGTTGATAATTAAAAAAAACACAAGTAATTATTTGACTAATTTGGACATTAATAATGAATACATACCTTTGTTACCGTATGCTGGAAAGTCGGACAAGTTACCGAATGCTGGAAAGTCGTTGATGGTGCAAAATAACATGGCACGAAGCTTGAAAGTCTCATGAGAATACCCATCAACTACATCAACACCTTCCACCCACAGTGTTTTCAAGTCTTCAATCAAGGGACTTAGATAAACATCTAGGTCATTTCCCGGTTGCTTTGGGCCCGAAATCATCATAGACAACATCATGTATTTGCGCTTCATGCACAACCAAGGGGGCAGGTTGTAAATTATCAACAGAACAGGCCATGAACTATGAATACTACTCATGTTACCATAAGGATTCATTCCATCCGTAGAAAGTCCAAGCCTTAGGTTTCTTGGCTCATCGGCGAAATCCGGAAACATAGTATCAATATTCTTCCATTCCATAGAATCAGCAGGATGATGAACCTTTCCATCACGTTTCCTCTCATCATTATGCCATCTAAGATTCTTCACCTCTTTCGCATTGGCAAACAATTGCTTGAACCTTGGAATTATTGGAAGATACCACAACACCTTCGCAGGAGGACCCTTTTTTCTCACATCATCAAGATCATCATCATCATCACCATCACCACCCTTCACTTTGTATCGTGATAACCCACATTTGGGGCAATCGTGATTGTCTTCATGAACACCGGTGTACAATATGCAATCATTGGGGCATGCGTGTATCTTCTTATACACCATACCCATCGGACACAATACCTTCTTGGCCTCATAGTTACGGTCGGGCAATGTGTTGTCCTCCGGAAGCAAGTCTTTCAACACTTCAAGCAATTCCGTGAAGCTTTTATCGGTCCAACCATTTCTCGCCTTCACACAAACCAATTTTAGCACCGCCAACAACCGTGTATGAGTAGTACACCCTGGATATAAAGGCTTATCCGCATCACCGCACAACCTATCATACACATGAGCTCGATGAAAAGATTCTTGTCCAATATCACGGATCATGTCCTCTACTCGATCATCCTCCATATCTACGTCAACGTCCTCACTTTGGGAGACACTTGCCGTACTACTAAACAACACATCACCATGCCATATCCATCTTGTATAACTCAAGCAAATCCCTTCACAAATCAAATGAGTACGTATATCCTTCACCGTACATTTCCTCGTATTCAAACACTTGACACAAGGACAACAGAACATTCCATTACTATTAGGAACATTCCTTTGAGAAAATTCTATAAATTCTCCCACCCCCTTCAAATACTCAGCACTAGTGCACTTACAAACCATCCAACTACGATCCATAACTAGATAGGTTCTGTAGATATACAAAACATATATCCAATATAAGGACAATACGGGAGATTGAAAACTAGTTTTTGAAGATTGCCAAGAACTGGTCACGGCCTGGCAGTGATGTCCATCACGGCCGTAACGTGCCAACTGAAATAGACCCTCACAGGCAGAACTGTTCATGGCCTAGCCGTGATGAGCATCACGGCCGTGGCAGACCAGCCAGCAGAGCAACATACACTCAAAACCAAAAATACAGTCATTCCAAACAACTCAAACTCACAGTTTCAAGTTTCAACTACTGAGACTACAGTTTCAACATACATGCAAAACCAAAAATAAAAAAATGTGCCCTAAAGACTCACCAGGAATAGGTGCTCCCGTGGTGGTGGGGAGGGGAGCTCGAGTGGTGGCCAACGTTCGATGTGGTTACTGAGAGCAGAGAGACAAGGAGAGTTAGTGCGTGGGAAGGGGTAAAAGAGAGATGTCAAGTTATTGCATGCAAAGAATGAGCGGGAAAGACAGAGTTAGGGGTTAAGAGTGTACCTCATGGTGGTGGCGAAGAAGCCCTAGCGGTGGTTGCGGTGGAGATGAGCGCGCGATTAGGGCAGAATGAGAGTGAGAGTGAGAGTGAGAGTGAGAGTGAGAGTGAGAGTGAGAGTGAGAGTGAGAGTGAGAGTTGAGAGTGAGAGTGAGCGCGATGAAAAAAGAAGAACAGAGACGTACACCGAAGTGCAGAAGTCGCACGGGTGTAAACGTTATAATCAAAAACCAGAAATAAAACAACATTTTACGTCAGTTGTCTTAAACAACTGACGTTAAAAGTCATTGTTTAACGTCAGTTGTCTTAAACAACTGACGTTAAAATTCATTGTTTAACGTCAGTTGTATTAAACAACTGACGTTAAATATTAATATTTTTTTATTTAAAAACACTTTTAACGTCAGTTGTTAAATACAACTGACGTTAAAAGTGTTATGCAAAAATCATTCCTTTGACCCATGACTACTGTGCCTTACCCGTGCACATAATTGTAACCTAATCCTCTTAATGAGCTAGTCTCTCTTCTCTATATAAAGTGTCATTCTTCTGTATCAGTCTGTAATACAGTCTCTTCTTTTCTTCTATATTTCGTGCGTTTTCTATTCCTTCACAAAATGGCTCTGAGACTTTTGTTATTTCTTCCTATACCTAATCTTAAAGGTCTCTGTCTTAATGGTCAAAAAACTTCTGAGGTTGTGTAAATCACATAGCATGGGTGATAAAGTTGTGTAAATCACATAGTGTGATTCCCTCACTTTATTTCATCCCAGTCATCCCTTTCACTCTGCTTTCGCTGCAAGAGACTGTGGATTCAAGTGAGGGAGGTGATGCAAAGATCCATTTCATTTTGCTTTCGCAGCTAGTGACTGTGGATAAAATAGATGGATCGGAGCATCATGGAATTCACGTGAGGGAGGAGATGCATCGATTGGAATTTATGAGGACAGGACTGAGAAGAAAATGATGTTGAAGCAGGAACTTTTTTATATTTTAGGGCTATGTTGCAGAATTTTTTTATCTTTTAATCATGTAAATGTAACTTATGAATCGCTTCAATGAGATACGATTTGATTATACATATATAACTTGATGTTGAAGCAGAAACTTTTTTATATTTTAGGGCTATGTTGCAGAAATTTTTTATCTTTTAATCATGTAATTGTAACTTATGAATCGCTTCAATGAGATACGATTTGATTATACATATATAACTTGTTTTATGTTAAAGTGTTTATTTATCTCAATTTGCACAAGAATTTGTTTACTAATTCATGCTAATTAATTAAGATTAAAAATAAACTTGTTTAAAAAACATTGTTTAGAAATAAACTGCACTATATATATGGATTGACATGTGTTAAGAGTGACAACAGGGCATATCAGATAGGGATATAGGATTATTTACGTCAGCTATTTATTTAACTGAAGTAAAAAATCACACTTTTAACGTCAATTGTATAAACAACTGACGTTAAAAATAAATATTTTTTATTTTAAAAACACTTTTAACGTCAGTTTTATTCAACAACTGACGTTAAAAGTGTATATGTTTCTGGAAAAACATTCATTTCTTTGACTATTCTGCTACTTACCCATGACTCCTGTGCTACTTACCTATGCACATTGTAACCTATAATAATCTTTATGAGCATTAAGTTTATACCTAGACTTAAAGGTCTATTTCTTCCTATTCCTTCGTGCGTTTTCTATTCTGCACGTTTATAATATATGACTGCCAACTCCCAATGCGCCTTGGAACCTAATGCTCTTAATGATCAACTTAATTTTTTAGCAACTTACGACGCCTAGTAACTTCATCCCCTGCTCCTATAAATAGCTTCCTTCCTTCCTTTTATTTTTTTGCTTCACAATATGGCTTTGCCATGGAGATTAACTTCATCACTCTTTCTTCATATTCCTAGACTCAAAGATCTTTGTCTTAATGTCCAAACAACTTTTAAGGTTGTGTAAATCACATAACATGGGCGATAAGCTTGTGTAAACCACATAATGTGGTTTGCTCACAATATCATCCTTCCTGAGAATCAGCAGCTACAGTTCCGAAACCTCAACTTTGGAAGCAAGTGACTGTTCCAAGACCATTGCGGAAACAGGTCGAGTGCACCTTTCACTTTGCTTTGGCTCCAAAGTGACTGTGGTTTCAGATGGAGCATCAAGGACTTCAAGTAAGGGAGGAGATGCATCCATTGGAGTTTCTGAGGACAGGATTGAGAAGAAAATGATGTTGAAGCAGAAACTTTTTTATATTTTAGGGCTATGTTGCAGAAATTTTTTATCTTTTAATCATGTAATTGTAACTTATGAATCACTTCAATGAGACACGATTTGATTATACATATAACTTGTTTTATGTTAAGTGTTTATTTATTTTAATTTGCATAAGAATTTGTTTACTAATTCAAGCTAATTAATTAACATTAAAAATAAACTTGTTTTAAAAAAAGGTTTAGAAATAAACTGCACTATATGGAGTGATCTGTTAATAAGAGTGACAATAGGGAGATGACAACGAAAGAAAGATAGGAATGAGTTTCAGAAAGGAATATAGGATTATTTACGTCAATTATTTACTTAACTGAAGTAAAAATCACACTTTTAACGTCAGTTGTTTATACAACTGACGTTAAAAGTGTTAATAATTCTTGCAAATCACTTTTAACGTCAGTTTATTACACAACTGACGTTAATAGTGATTTAATATTTACAAAACTGCCACCGCCTCATTTTTAACGTCAAACAAATGGTCAACTGACGTAAAACGTTCCCGTATATTACATTATATCCACTAGTGCTGCCAGTAACAGTTGATTCCATTCCAAGGCCATATATTCTCCATTAATTCATTCCAGCTACATCACGCCATACATGTAACTCACTTGGTGGAGGATTTCCTTGCGTAGATGCTCTTTGGGTCAACTCTTCAAATTTGTGTGTAAATTCGTCCTGTCAACACCAATATAAGGTTAATTAATACGTCACAACGAACCAAAATAGAACAAACCAACACAAAAACAAAGTAGAGATATAAGGTTAGAGTGCATTACATTTACATGTTCTGATCTCCTATCCACCCATGTCTTATCCTTATGCTGGTGCGTGCGACAATGCAACTATGTTAGAGTAGGAGGGATTCCAGTCGACTTCGTCTAAAATAGAATAAAGAGGAATACAATTAAGAACATGTAACCTCATACTATTGCATATGAAAAACCATAAGATCCATATTTGTCCTGTTATCTGATGTGCTCTAAATGATTATTATCAATAAAAACCGAAAAAAAGACACTATCAAAAGTTGATATCAATTTGCTAGCTATATATGCTCACGTACCTTCCTGAAGGAAAAAATTACACAAGTCCACTAGGTAAAGAAACTCTGCATGGTTTCTCACCTTTACTTCAATTAGTATGTATAACAAGCCAAGAATGCAGATAACTTGGGCCTAACCTAACAACATATGCAATATCCCTAGATGCATAAGCCCGAGATAGTAGCAGCAAGCTATACGAGCCTTATGTTCCTTCAGCATCATTTGTCCCTCCGATCTGGGATTTGGGATGTTAATAGATAGACTGTAAGAGAAATAGTAAAGAAGATATCAAATGCTAAATGGAAGGGAAACGGTCATTAGCTAATTACCACGTTTATTTTATGCACTGCTTATGTTAGTTCATTTTTGCATGATTACAGGATGACCATAACTTGAAAATACAATTAATCATAGATTTGGAACAGAAACATTATACGCACAAATCTATAGGAGGAAGGAAGTTTACTTGTTCTTTGGATCTGATCCATCTTAGCACCAGACTCTGCGGCTTGCACTCCCTCAACAGACCCTGCAAGTCAGAGTATATCACAACATACCATGTTTCATGGTTTTAAAGCATTGAAAAGTTTGAATTTGGGGGAACATCATATGGTACGTGTCTTGAACTATAAACTATAAATGTAATATCTTGATGACAACACAGATAGTTTCTATTTTCTAAGGGAAATAAGATTTTTTTTCCTTTTATTGCATTTCATAATGCACGAATCCCAGTTGGTTACAGATATTAAATCTCATCATTCAAATTATATTTTGAACATCATTCCTAAATCTACTTGGCAGCGTTATCCCAATAAGAAATTCACCCAAAAATGACAATAAGAAAAAAAAAATCAAATTTATATGCTTTGACAATAAAAATCAAAATTTGTTGCTTACAGAAAATCCTTTCAGGAACCTACAATTGATAATTTATAGGTTAAAATAATCTTTTGGTCCCTATACATAATACTGATTTTCAATTTGGTCCCTATACGAAAAAAGTTATCAATTTGGTCCCTATACGTGACACAGATTTTCAATTTGGTCATCACCGCTAATTGGTTCCTATATAAGAGGGACCAAATTGCAAATTATTATCATATATAGGGACCAAATTGAAAATAATTATCATATGTAGGAACCGATTTCAATTTTTTTTTGCAATTTGGTCCTCTTATATATGAAGACCAAATTGAAAAACCAGTGTCACGTATAGGGACCAAATTGATAAATTTTTACATATAATAACCAAACAAAAAATCAGTATTACGTGTAGAAACCAAAAGATTACTTTAACCTAATTTATAATTATAAGAGTGCCTCGTGAATAAACTATTGAAGCTATGCATTTTATAATATAAACTAACTAACTGTAACAGTATCTCCAACACTGACAATAACTAACAATCAACCTGTCAGTCACTAACAATCACAGCGAAGGATGGACTGATACGTTGAAACTTGAAAGTTCAAAATTTGAAAGTCATTGACGCTGATTGAAAAGGGCTTTTGGGTATGGTTCACAGAAGACCTAAAATAAAAAACACAACTTGAAATGGTTGGTACCTGTAGCGGTGAGATGCAGATACGGCGAGACGGCACAGTGCAGGCGCAACAACGACGTCGTCGGTGTCTCCTTGAGGTGCAGGTTCAGGCGCGGAGCAAGCCAGCAACAGTGACGTCGTCTCCCTGAGGTGCAGGGCGGGCCCAGCAAGATGGATGGGTGTGGCCATGTGGGGTGGGTCTCGACGTCGTCATGTGTGTCTGTGTGATAGGGGTGAGAGTGAAATGGGAACAGTGAGGCTGACGCTCAAGATTAGTGAAAAGTGTGACTAGGTTATTTTAAATTTTAAATTTTCTTAAAATAGGTGAATTAGAGTAGGATGTAATCGGGTCGGTTCGGATCGGGTTTTGGGGGTTTCATCACCCGATCGTGATCGGTTCAGATTTGTCCAATTTTCAACTATGGATCGGATCGGTTCGAACCATCGGATTATCTATTAATTTTTTATTTTTTATTTACACTTAAAAGATTAATTAAAAAACAGAAAAAAAATATACATATTTAATTATTAATTATATTAAATATCTATATAATAATATATTAACATTAAAATAGGTGAATTAGAGTAGGGGTGTAATCGGATCGGTTCGGATCCGTCGGGTTCACGAATCGGATCAGATCCGCTTACACCCCTAAATTAGAGGCTAGAGCCATCAGTTGGTTTGTACTTTTGAGGGAATCAATATTGAATTATCAATTTAGTGAAGAATTTTTCGATCACTAATTTTAATCAAATAATTAATTTTTATTTTTATTTTTAATTGCTAATTTTTTATTTTAATGTAAATTAAATTATCTAGCAATCGGGTGACTGATTTTTTGTCTCTAATTTTATTCAAATAAATAATTGGCCTTTATTTTTTTCTCGAATCCTCAATTTCTTTAAAAAAAAAATGAATTAATTATCTATCCATCTAGGGACTGATTTGTTGGTATCTAATTTTATTCAAATCTCCGGTCTCTATTTCAGTCTCTAATATTTAAATTCTTATTTTTATTTTGATGTGAATTCAATATTTAGCAATTTAGTAATTGATTTTTTTTCTATAATTTTAATCAAATAATCGATTTCTATTTCTGTCTCTGATACTCAATTTCTTTTTTTTTTTTTTTGATTTGAATTGATTATTTAGTAATTTAGTGACCAATTTTTTGTCTCTAATTTATTCAACTAATCGGTCGCCATTTCGATCTCGAATTTCAAACTTCTTATCTTTATATATAAAAGGAGTAGAGAAACTTCTATAAAATTTTCCCCCAAAAAAATGTGGGCAATATAGTAAAAATGACATTAAAATATTAGAAAATTGTGGGTTTTTGTTTCCAAAGGTGACTTTCCAAAGGTGCATGCTATCTATCTTCTCGGACATGATGGAGAAATTCATTGAGGTCTTTATGGATGACTTCTCGGTCTTCAAGACGCCTTTTGATGATTTCTTGAAGAACTTGACATGTGTGCTAAATGTGGAGTTCTTCAAGACCAACCTTATGTTTAATTGGGAAAAATGTCATTTCATGGTTCGGGAAGGTGTGGTCTTGGAGCACAAAATCTCCCAAAAGGGGGATTGAAGTTGACAAAGCCAAGATTGAAGTGATTGAGAAGTTGCCCCCACCAACTGTGAAGGAGGTGCGGAGTTTTCTTAGGCATGCCGAGTTCTACAGGTCCATCCGAGATTTCTCCAAAATATTGAAACCGCTATGTGACCTTCTTATGAAGGATGTATCCTTTGAATTTAATGTTTCATGTTTAAATGCTTTCAATACTTTGAAACATAGACTTGTGACCGCACTTATAATCATTGCACCCAATTGGGAATTACCTTTGGAAATTACGTGTGATGCAAGTGATTATGCGGTGGGGGCGGTGTTAGGACAAAGGGTGAAAAAGTTAGTTCATGTGATTTATTATGCAAGCAAAGTTTTAAATAAGGCACAAGCAAACTATTCCACCACTGAAAAAGAACTCATTGCGGTGGTATTTGCACTTGATAAATTTAGATCTTACCTAGGGTCTAAGATAATTGTTTTCACCGATCATGCGGCCATAAAACACTTGATGACAAAACAAGAGGCCAAACCTAGACTAACCCGGTGGATATTACTTTTGCAGGAGTTTGATCTTGAGATTAGGGACAAGAAAGGGTCCGAGAATGGAGTTGCGGACCACTTGTCAGGGAGAGTTCCCGGATGAGCGTTTGCTATCTTTGAAAAAATTTCTCCTTGGTTCGCAGATATGGCCAACTACAAAGCTTCAAAAGTAGTCCCGGAAGGCCTTACTAAGCAACAAAGGAAGAAGTTCTTCTCTGATGCAAAGCACTACATTTGCGAGGATCCTTTATTGTTCAAACAATGTGCGGATGGATTGATGCGAAGGTGAATTCCTCATTATCAAATTGGAAACGTTTTGTGGCATTGCCATGGCTCAGATTATGGTGGGCACTTTGGGGGAAAGAAAACTGTGGAAAAAGTCCTCCAATGTGGGTTCTATTGGCCCACTATCTTCAAGGATGCACAAATGTTTGTGGAGAGGTGTGATCGTTGCCAAAGGGTTGGCAATATTTCCAAGCGGCATGAACTTCTTCTCCAAAGCATGTTAGAAGTGGAGATCTTTGATGTGTGGGGCATTAATTTCATGGGACCTTTTCCGCTGTCATTCTCATTTCAATATATTTTGGTGGCGGTGGATTACATGTCCAAGTGAGTTGAAGCCATACCAACAACAACGGATGATGCGCGAGTTGTCATGGAATTCTTAAGGTGCAACATCTTCATAAGGTTTGGTGTCCCTAGGGTGCTAATTAGTGATGGTGGATCACACTTTTACAACAAACAAATGGATCACCTACAAACAAGATACGGGGTCACACATAAGAGAGCTACTCCTTACCATCCGTAAACCAGTGGTCAAGTGGAAGTATCCAACCGCGAGTTGAAGCGAATTCTTGAGAAGACAGTAAATTCATTGTGGAAGGATTTGTCAAAGAAGCTAGATGCTGCACTATGGGCTTATAGGACCGCTTTCAAAACACCCATTGGTAGATCTCCATACAATTTGGTGTTTGGAAAGGCATGTCACTTGCCTGAGCCCATCACATCGTACTTGATTTTTTTTTTGTTCTTCAATTAAGAGAATCTTTGGAGATTTTCTCACCATTTTCTCGACTTCAGTGAATCACCAAACCTAATCACTCATATTTCTCGTTTTCTCATTCTCTGTCTCCCTCCCACCCTCTCTACTTCTCTTTCTTTCTCTCTACTGCCTTCATTTCTGAAACATCTTCTCACCCATCTATGGCAAAGGAGCTCTACCTACTTCTGAGTTCTCACTGAATGTCATTCTCCATCACCACGTAATGATGTTTTTTATGCAAAAATATACGACGCCCAAGGAAGACATTCTTCTTATAATGTTCCAATCTCATCTAATACGAATCAACTTCATATATAAGGCATGCATAATAATCTTTGTTACTATATCCTGACAAATTACCATACGCCGAAGAATCATTGATTGTGTTGGACAACAGAGCTCTTAAGTTGAAACATTATTCTCTATACTCATCATATATACATCTCTATATTTGTCTCCGACATTTTCTTCAAGTATTTGATTAAAGGAGCCAAATATACTTCTTTCCTGGTTGTTTGGGCCTCACTACACGAAAATTGTAAATTTGTGAAACATACTTTGCGACGATTTTGATCCAACCGCCTCTGGTCATAATCTGTGGCAGTTTCCACAACGGTTTTGGTGAATTGCCTCAAACTAAACGATATTCTAGTGATTTATTTATGTTAACAACTATTATGAGAAAAAGAAAAAAAGTGAGCATGGTTACTCACTTGCATTTTTTTCACTTTCCCTCTTTTTTACTTTCCCGCTGACTTTTTTTGCACTTTCCCTCTAACTTTACCGAAAAATTTCATCCCTCATGCGTCATTTTTTCACTTTCCCTCTATTTAACTTTACCACTCCTGTTCAAAAAAAAATTTTACAACTTAAGTAAATTGATTTTTTTCACTCAGTTCCTCATCCATTTTGTTGCACCGATGTTCATCACCGACGAGGGTGCTTCTTCTTCTTCTCACCACCAGAAGTAGAGATAACCCCGTCCCCTTCTCATCCTCTACTTCAAAACTTGGACGTTCTCTCTTGTTCGGCAAGGATTGTGATTTGATAGTGGGTTTCTTGAAAGAATCACTTTTTTTTTATAAACAAAAGAATTTATATACTTGAGTAAAATCACTCAATCATGTACATCCATCCAGGCGCTACATATAGCCCAAATTACCGAACAGCAATTACCAGCAGAAGAAAGCTGGAAAATTGCCCTGTTCTGAGTCATTTCCATTCTGTTTTTAATGCATCAAACATTTATAGATAAACCCACCCAATAAAACAATAATTTACCCAGCTTCCTACTTAAAAATTCTTCTAGCAAAGACCAGCTAAGAAACCATTTTATGGTCTGCCTCTGCCTAACCCCTTCGGCTTTTATACAGTTAGTATACTTTGCCTTTCACCAGCAACTTGACACAAAATTCTCACAGAGGGCTTTCAAGCAGAGAGCCATTACTAACCAACGCCAGCTTTCCTAACTATTATGCATTCCAATGGGCAAAAACACCAATCTGATAACCTAGACTGCCGCCACCAATGTTATTGAACCAGCTCCAGGATTTTTATTTTACCAAGTCTAGTATCCTTAATATATCAGGTTTTTTTGTTGTTGAAAACAATTTCATTTCTCTCCAACCATGTAGTCCAAATGACTGCCAACCAAATTATCAAACCTCTATTTTTCTTCTCCTTACCTTTGAACAACCCTCTATGTTGAAAAAAATGTTGTGATGGATTCAAAGGTTGCACTCCACTAATGTCCAGCCACCCATAGATCTTCGCCCATAGAAAATGTATTACAGCACACCCAAGTAAAAGATGTTGTTCAGTCTCTGCAGTTGAATTGAAAAAAATGCACAATTGTTGTTCAATAGAGAGTGTATCCCTCTTCTAACCAAATTCTTCTTTGTTGGAATTCTCTCTTGCAACATCTGCCACATAAAACAAAGGATTTTTTAAGGGATTTTACACCTCCACAGAATTTTATAAATCCCGTGGTTCATTTCACTCCCAATTGGCTGTTGTCCACCCCGTTGTTGTATAAATTGGTATGCAGATTTAGTTGTATAGCATCCAGTTGTTTCCAATTCCCAATTCCATTCATCCCTTTTTCCATCGTCCAGGACCGCTTGTTGTAGTATCTGCATCAGTTCAAGTAGATGCTCCTTCTCCCAAACAAACATCTCTCTTCTCCAAAGCAAAGACCACTCCCAACCTCTCCCAGACCAATTCCCACAATTTAGGATAAAGGATTTTTTTTGTTCTGACAATAGGAACAATCTTGGGAAAGCCTCTTTGAAGGACATAGGCCCCAACCAAGAATCTTCCCAAAACCTAGTCAAATCCCCCGTCCCTAACTTTCTGCATAACCCCTCCCTGAACCAATCCACACCACCACCTATACTATTACATTGAGCTATTGTTTTCCACCAAGTAGACACATTATTCCCCAAAGGACTCACCTCCCCCTCAAGAGAACTTACATTTACCAACCCATACCTAGACTTCACTACCCTTGCCCAAAGACCATCCTCTCCTTTTAGTAACCTCCATCTCCATTTGCCTAACAATGCCATATTAAACCTCTCAAGATTTTTCACTCCCAAACCCCCCACATTTTTTGGTAGACACACTCTTTCCCACTTCACCCACGCTATCTTCCTCTTTTCACTATCCCCACCCCACAAAAAATTCCTTTGGATCCTAACAAGAGCAGTAATCACCTTTTTTGGAACTTTAAAGAACGACATAAAATAAATTGGAAAGCTATTTAAGACCAAGTTTATGAGTATAACTCTACCTCCAAGAGATAAATGTCGCCTCTTCCATGAATATAGTCTTCTATTTAGTGTATCAATCACCGGTTTCCAAGTGCTCAATTTCCTCGGCTTTGCACCTATTGGAATTCCCAAGTACTTGAAAGGTATTTCCCCTTGCTTGCAATTGAGAAAGACAGTCGAATCATGTTGAAACTATTGTGACATGTTGATCCCTAATTCACCTTGATTGCTCATTTTGAAGCCCTTGAAAAATCCTAATTGTTCCGCATTCCTCATCATTCCTGCTAGTCCCTCCGCCACCAAGAGGAACAAACAAGGAGCTATTGGATCTCCCTATTTCAGTCCTTTTCTTATTGAAATCTCCTCTGTCGGACTTCCATTTAAAAGAACTGATAGGTCACCCTTGCAAACGCATTCTTTAATCCATAGGCTCCATCTTCCATCAAAACCCAATCTCCCCAACATATACATCAAAAAGTTCCAATTGACCGAGTCATACGCTTTTTCGAAGCCTACTTTGAAGATGAGGCAATCTTTCTTTGATCTCCTTGCAAAATCCACAACTTCATTTATTATTACAACTCCATCCATAATGTTTCTATTTTGAAGAAAAACGGATTGATTCTCTGCCACCAGCATGCTCAAAACCTTCTTCAACCATGCTGCCAGAACCTTTGCCAACAATTTGTAGATGCTGCCTAGAAGAGAAATGGGCTGGAAGTCACTCAAACCTTGCGGACTATTGCATTTGGGAATCAGAGCAAGAAAATAGGAGGAGATTCCTTTTGGGAGTTTAGCATTTCTATAGAACTCTTCAAACATCCTCCAAACATCTACCTTAATAATTTAATTCAAAGTTTTTCATACCCGATGAGTTTAATTTTTCAAAACCGAACCCGCTCGAATGAACCCATTCCTAACTCTTTTCTGTCATTTTTCAACCCGAAACCCGCCCCAAACCGCCCGCTTCAACAAATTGGGAACCGGGTTTTTCGGGTTTCGGTCGGGTTGCATTATTTTGTCCAATCCTATTAAGGATCATAAATCCCTAAATTAGAAATTTTTTAACTTTCCTAACCTAGAAATTTTGAAGAGACCGAAACCTAACCTTCATGATTTAAGTGTATTGTTGTTTGATTTGATTTATTTTGGTTGCAATTCGTTATGAAGGAATCGATCGAGTGGTTTGATCTAAGCCGAGGAGGAAAAAATGGAACAAAATTGGGAGAGTTCTTGAAGTTAGTTCGAATCTCCAAGAGGTAAGGGGAGTATGCCTGAGGAGTTTAAGATAATCACATGCCTATTGTTTGAGTCGTTTGTTAATTTTCTGTAGAAATATTTTATGATATTACATTGTTTACTGTTAATTGCTGGATTGATTAGATACTTACCTGAGTAATTGAGTTTATGTGATATGTGGATTTACATGATTATAATTATTTGGTTATATTATAATTGTGATGCATGTCATTAATTGATATATGTCATGCTATTCTGTGATTGAAATTTATCTGCTGTTGAGTGTTGGATTGAGAAACCTGACATTGGTCAATGTTTAAAAATTTATTTGAGGATAAAAGCTTAATAAGCTTGGATAATTAATCATAGTGAATAATTTGGGTAATTTTGAGAAAAAAGTGGAAAAAATATTATTTTAATAATATTTTGTGGTAAATGTGTCGATAAGTGACAGTAAGGGCGAAACTGTGCAATTTTTCACAGGCTCTAATTTTTCCAAAATAAATTCAATTTTATTATAAAATGTTATTTAAAGTGATTGAGTTCCGAAAATAACGGTATATAACAGTCAGAACAATTACATCTGACAGAAAAGTTATTTAAGTTATAAAAAGAATTTTATTAAAAAATTTGGAGATGATTAAATATATAGTTATTTTATTTATTTATTTATTTATTGAATACTTTTTAAAAGTTGACTTTTATTGAGAATTATTTTTAGAAATGAAATAATCGGAAAATAAAAGAATTTATCAATGATTTTCAGGTTTTATCAATGTTTTGACAGAAAAAGGATTTATGTAAGAGAATTATATTCAATGAAATTATTCCGTTAAACTTCGATAAGTTTTTGGAGATTTTGTTTTGTATTTGTTTTTCACCGAGTGAAATGTTTTACAAAAGGATAAATGAACCTAGGAACCGAGACGTCGGGGTTCTAGTGTTCTGTGGACACATAGATCAGGGATCTGTGTCATTGGATTGAGTGTCCTGCAATGATTTTGTGGACTGTGTGTCCTAAGGTGATGTGGAAAATGTGAGTTCCATATTCGCGAGCCTAAGACCGGTGCATCGGTTTAGGGCTTTGCGATTGAGTACTTGGACTGTGTGTCCTGTGTTAAGTTTTAAAACATTTGGATTGTGTGTCCTATGTTTGTTTAAGTGGAAAGTCTTAATAAGAAATTAAGCATAGTCGTTAGTTTTGTGCTTCGACAAGGAGAGATTATTACGACAAAGAAAAACGAAACGAGAATTAAAGTTTTTCTCATGCATAGCTGGCAAACGTGTCATGTGTTATGATCATTGAGTCCTGAGTGGATCAATGTATCTATTATGGACTATGTTTCCATTTGATCATTGGGATTTTGTGTGAGCCAATGTATCTTTACTGGACTGTGTGTCAAATTTTATGCGATAACTATTGTGATTCGGAGTGATGCAATAGGTTATGCACAATAAACTCCATTGTTCGCAGTGACCATTGGGATTCTGTGTGAGCCAATGAGTTACATTTTTGAACAATAACCTTGGTGTACTGTGTGTGACCAGTGTGTTATGTGTTCTCTTGGACATTGTTTTATTTCGTTTTTACAATGGGCCATGTGCAGATCTTGATAAGCTCAAAACGAAACAGAAAGTTGTGGGATCTCCGGAGATTAGGTATCAAGATAGAGCCTGAATTTTGAAGTGTCATGCATTTTTATAAAATGACGATGACTGTCGGGTATGAAACCCTTGGAATTATTCTCCGTTTAGTGACCGATTTTAGACATCGAATTAAAGACCAAGATTAGTGACTAATTTGTTGTATGAATTAGCGACGAATTTCGAGACTACTTTTTGTCACTCATTTAGTGACAGATTTCAATGACTAATTTAGTGGTAGATTCTATTATTTTTTTTAATAAATCAGTAACTAATTCGATCATCATTTTGTGCTGATAAAAAAAATTATAAATATATTAAATATTTTCTTAAACTTGATATACCATTAATATCAAATAAATTATAAATATATTAAATTTTTTCTTAAACTTGATATACCATTAATATCAAATAAATCCTGTATAATAAAACACATCAATTCATTAAAAACATCAATGTACATAATATTTGAATTTGATCGATAGACTCAAAACTTTAAAATAAGTCTTAAATAATACCCTAAATACGAAAAGTTTGCCAGACATTAATAATGGTAGAACAGTAAATTTTTCACTCTTCTGGACTCAGTGGCTTTGTCTCATCCTCATCCTCAATTTCTGATATACTATATGGCCTGGTCTGATGATTCATGTTGTCAATCAGTGCTTCCATCCAGTTGTTTTTTTCAAGTGCGCTCTCAGTTTTTGCAATCCTATTCCGCAGCTCATCTCTTTCAGATCTACCTTCATCTCTTTTCTCAATTCTTCAAGCTCCTGTCTTTGTATCGATCAGCTAATGAAGAACATGAGCCACAATAGTAAGGTCTCCCTGCACTAGTGCAATAATTGCTTTTTACGTCAGTTAAAAATGATTTTTTACGTCAGAATACTGTCTGACGTAAATACAACTGACGTTAATAGTTAATATTTTAACGTCAGTTGAGAACTGACGTTAAATATAAAACTATTAACGTCAGTTCTTTAACACAACTGACGTTAATTTTGTTAAAATTAACGTCAGTTGTTTAAACAACTGACTTTAAACATATTACCTATTAACGTCAGTTCTTTAACAAACTGACGTTAATTTTGTTAAAACTAACGTCGGTTGTGGTAAAGAACTGACGTTAAAGGTTTTAATTTTAACGTCAGGTGTTTATTACAACTGACGTTAATAGTGTACTATATTATTTTATAAAATACTATTAACGTCAGTTGTTTGATACAACTGACGTTAATATTTTTTTTTTAAATTCAGTTTTAAAATATCACTCCCCTCAGCTATCCCTGCATCAGTAAATATCCCACTAACACAGAATATCACACACATTACAGAATTGCGATTACGGCCATTGCAGTCGCTGCGTCGCGGACTGCAGCCGCTGCAGCGTGAAATAATTTTATGTTCGCACCAAATCTAAAAAAAATTGTATAATTATTGTAATTCTTCATATATCTGAATTGAGAAGAGAATAGAAAAAATAGAGAAAATAAATAAATTGTTAAAGCATAAAGGAATAATTCGTGCTTCTAAATGCTTTGGGGGCCTGAAATTTTTTTAGTTTTGGAAAAAAATTTGAACGAACGATGCTGAAAATGGGTGTTGCGGCCTGATGCGGTCCGATGCGGTGCTGATGCGGTTGCGTTGCGGCCGCAACACGTGAAAAGGAATCACACCGCAATTGCGGTGTGATGCAGTTGCGCTGCGGTCCGCAACCGCAATATTACGGCCGCAATACGTGATGCGGTCTGCAATTTAAAACTATGGTAATATCTTGATGACAACACAGATAGTTTCTATTTTCTAAGGGAAATAAGATTTTTTTCCTTTTATTGCATTTCATAATGCACGAATCCCAGTTGGTTAGAAATATCAAATCTCATCATTGAAATTATATTTTGAACATCATTCCTAAATCTAGTTTGCAGCGTTTTCCCAATGAGAAATTCACCCAAAAATGACAATAAGAAAATAAAAAATAAAAAAAGAATCAAATTTATATGCTTTGACAATAAAAATCAAAATTAGTTGCTTACAGAAATGCCTTTCAGGAACCTACATTTGATAATTTACATGTTAAAATAATCTTTTGGTCCCTATATATGACACTGATTTTCAATTTGGTCCCTATACGTAAAAAGTTATCAATTTGGTCCCTCTACGTGACACTGGTTTTCAATTTGATCCTCACCGCTAATTGGTCCCTATGTAAGAAGGACCAAATTGTGCAAATTATTATCATATATAGGGACCAAATTGAGATCGATTTCAAATTTTTTTTATTGAATTGGTCCCTACATGTGACAATAATTTGCAATTTGGTCCTCTTATGTAGGGACCAATTAGCAGTGAAGACCAAATTGAAAATCAGTGTCACGTATAGCGATCAAATTATCACGTATAAGGACCAAATTGAAAATCAGTATCACGTATAAGGACAAAAAGATTACTTTAACCTAATTTATAATTATAAGAGTGCCTGATGAATAAACTATTGAAGCTATGCATTTTATAATATAAACTAACTGACTGTAACAGTATCTCCAACACTAACAATAACTAACAATCAACCTGTCAGTCACTAACAATCACAGCTAAGGATGGACTGATACGTTGAAACTTGAAAGTTCAAAATTTGAAAGTCATTGAAAAGAACATTGACGCTGATTGAAAAGGGCTTTTGGGTATGGTTCACAGAAGACCTAAAATAAAAAACACAACTTGAAATGGTTGGTACCTGGTAGCGGTGAGATGCAGATACGGCGAGGCGGCACAGTGCAGGCGCAACAACGACGTCGTGGGTGTCTCCTTGAGGTGCAGGTTCAGGCACGGAGCAAGTCATCAACAGTGGCGTCGTCTCCCTGAGGTGCAGGGCGGGCCCAGCAAGATGGATGGGTGTAGGGGTGAGAGTGAAATGGGAACAGTGAGGCTGACGCTCAAGATTAGTGAAAAGTGTGACTAGGTTATTTTAAATTTTCTTAAAATAGGTGAAATAGAGGCTAGAGCCTTCAGTTGGTTTGGACTTTTGAGGGAATCAATATTGAATTATCAATTTAGTGAGGAATTTTTCGATCACTAATTTTAATCAAATAATTTATTTTTATTTTTATTTTTAATTGTTAATTTTTTATTTTAATGTAAATTAAATTATTTAGTAATCTGCTGACTGTTTTTTTTATCTCTAATTTTATTCAAATAAATAATTGGCCTTTATTTTTTTCTTGAATCCTCAATTTCTTTTTTTTTTTAAATATGAATTAATTATCTATCAATCTAGGGACTGATTTGTTGGTATCTAATTTTATTCAAATCACTGGTCTATTTATGTCTCTAATACTTAAATTCTTATTTTTATTTTGATGTGAATTCAATATTTAGCAATTTAGTAATTGATTTTTTTTCTCTATTTTTAATCAAATAATTGATCTCTATTTCTGTCTCTGATACTCAACTTCTGTGTTTTTTTTATTTTGATTTGAATTGATTATTTAGTAATTTAGTGACCAATTTTTTGTCTCTAATTTATTCAAATAATCGGTCTCCATTTCGATCTCTAATTTCCAACTTCTTATCTTTATATATAAAAGGAGTAGAGAAACTTCTATAAAATTTTTCCCAAAAAAATGTGGGCAATATAGTAAAAATGACATTAAAATATTAGAAAATCACGGGTTTTTTTTCCAAGCAAAATCAGTTTTAATATAAATATGACGGGATCTTCAATTCTCAAACATGGTAATATTTGATATGTTTGCATCATTAAACCAAACTTTTTATATTGCTAATCTTTATATATAAAAGGAGTAGAGAAACTTCCATAAAATTTTCACCCCAAACAATTTGGGTAATATAGTAAAAATAACAACTTCTAATATAACATTAAAATATTAGAAAATTGCGGGTTTTTATCCCAAGCAAAATGGGGTTTTAATATAAATATGACGGGATCTTCAATTCTCAAACATGGTAATATTTGATATGTTCGCATCATTACACCAAATTTTTTATATTGCTAATCTTTATATATAAAAGGAATAGAGAAACTTCTATAAAATCCCCCACACACCCCACCCAAACAAAAAAATGTGGGCAATATAGTAAAAATGACAACTTCTAAGATGACAATAAAATATTTGAAAATTGCGGGGTTTTTTTCCAAGCAAAATCGGTTTTAATATAAATATGACGAGATCTTCAATTCTCAAACGTGGTAATATTTGATATGTTTGCACCATTACACCAAATTTTTTATATTGCTAATCTTTATATATCTTTATATATAAAAGGAGTAGAGAAACTTCTATAAAATTTCCCCCCAAAAAAATGTGGGCAATATAGTAAAAATGACAACTTCTAATATGACATTAAAATATTAGAAATTATTGAGTTTTTTTTTTCCAAGAACAATCAGTTTTAATATAAATATGACGGGATCTTCAATTCTCAAACATGGTAATATTTGATATGTTTGCACCATTACACCAAATTTTTTATATTGCTAATATTTATATATAAAAGGAATTCAGAAACTTCTATAAAAATTTTCCCCAAAAAATGTTGGCAATATCTTTATATATAAAAGGAGTAGACAAACTTCTATAAAATTTTCCCCCAAAAAAATGTAGGCAATATAGTAAAAATGACAACTTCTAAGATGACATTAAAATATTAGAAAATTACCGGGTTTTTTTTCTCCAAGAAAAATTGGTTTTAATATAAATATGACGGGATCTTCAATTCTCAAACATGGTAATATTTGATATGTTTGCACCATTACACCAAATTTTTTATATTGCTAATCTTTATATACAAAAGGAGTAGAGAAACATCTATAAAATTTTCCCCCCAAAAAAATGTGGGTAATATAGTAAAAATGGCAGCTTCTAAAATGACATTAAAATATTATAAAATTGTGGGGTTTTTTTCCAAGCAAAACCGGTTTGAATATAAATATGACGGGATCTTCAATTCTCAAACATGGTAATATTTGATATGTTTACACCAATACACCAAATTTTTTATATTGCTAATCTTTTCAAATTTAAAATGGAACATATTTAAAAAATGACCATATAATCTTTATATATAAAAGGAGTAGAGAAACTTCTATAAAATTTTCCCCCAAAAAATGTGGGCAATATAGTCAAAATGACAACTTCTAAAATGATATTAAAATATTAGAAAATTGCGGGTTTTTTTCCCCAAGTAAAATCTGTATCACTCACCTTGGGCATTACTCGTAAACACGTGTGGAAATAAACTAATAAGAGATTTTGCTGGTTGGTTTTGGAAATTTATTGACTTTCATTCATAAAACTTGGGTGTAAAAATTTTCTTCAAAAATACTCCGGGAAAAGTGATACACATTGCAAAATAGTAAAATCACATTATACTTGAAAACACACATAAACTGGGTTTATTCACAAATCAAACCAAAAACCACCACAGCATATAAGCTTTCTTGAAATTATTTTCGTACTGAGAAGTTACAAACCATACTAAGGGTTTTCAGAATCCCATAAACCGATCTTCTCAAAATTACACAATGCAAGGAAAACACCTACACACGAGACTAAATCTTAGTTTAAAATAAAAACTACCATTTTAGAATTACTTGCCATAAATACTTTTTCGAATTACCGTCGTTTAACATTTTAAAAACGGTTAAGTCGAAATTGGACTTTTCCTCTTCAAATAATTTTCTAAGATGGAAAGTAAGTTATTTTCAAAGATTAATTTCATAAAATAACTTTGAATATTATTTTGGAATTATTCACTTAAAAATTAGCAGTATAAAAATAATTTCACGGTTACGTCCTCACTGTGACTCATAGTTCGCTCTTACACCGATAAATCATTAAAATAATGTTATTTTCAAATATTTCCTATTTTTCTCAAATAAAATTTCCCATCAATATTATATTCCAATATTTCTCCGATAAACATTGAATATAATTTATTAGCTTCTTAAAGCTTTTATCTGGTTAATTGACTAGGCACTGACCACTGTCAGGCTTCTCAAACAACAATCAACATCAATATTATAGCAATTAACTCAGGTAGAACATGCATAAAAACACTATAATACAGAACTGCAAATAATCAAACACAGATAAAATAACAGCTTAACACCAAGTTAAACAACCACCACGAAATCCAAACCAATATTACAGACCGCACACTAATCACACACATAATTATCGGGAAAAATCCCTCAGGTAACCTCCGCTTACCTCTTGAAGTTACAGTTTTCCTCTCGAAGTTTTCCTTCAAATTCGTTTCCGATTCCACCTCACAACTTAGTACAATCCACAACAACTATCCTTCATAGTAAATCACAACACAATTAACATAGTAAAACAACAAAATCCTCCTAAACACTCATGATGAGGTTTCGATCTACATGGTTTAATTAGGCTATGGATGTCAAAATTTCACAAACTCTTGGATTAATGATCCTTAAGTATTAGGAAGACATAATCAATTGTTACATGACAAAGATTAAATCAAAAACCCATCTAACTCATATGAATATGGTTTCAACCTTGATTAGAAAAATAGACTAGAGAATTAATTTGGTTTCAATCTCTTGGATTTAACAAACATAGGTATTAGAAAGATGAAATCAAGTGTTCTATTTCAAAAATGGAAACAAAACTCATCCAAACCCTATATGACATAGGTTCGGCCCTCAACAATAAAATAGGATAGAGATTTTATTTTGATTCATGCTTATAGATAATGAATAGAGGTATTATATAGAGTTCATAGAAATTGATCTCATGTCAAAAGGATTTTTCTACAATTTTCTAGAAATTTTTGAAGATTGGATCTAGAAATTAGAAAATGATGTTCATAGCATGAAAATCATGAAATGAATGAAAAAGAAGACATGATTGATCATGTAGAAGAGAGGTTACCTCTTGATGATGATGGAATGAAGAGAAATGATCAAAACAAGCTTAGTTGAAAAGTTGGCAGCTTTGAAGGTGTGGTGGTGTTATGAGCATATCTCACGATTTACTCATATAAAAATTACAAACTTTGGCTTTTTAGAAGGGTAATAAGTAGAGGCACAACTTTTATGTATAATGTTTTGTTTGATTCAGATCAGAACGGGGGGCGTAAAGAGCCTTTTTTCCATTGTTCTATTGGGATGCTGAGGATTTTGAGCTGTTTTGATAATTTGGGCATATCTCCCAATATACTTATCCGTTTTTCGTGATCTTTAGCTCGTTGGAAAGAAGAGATAAAGAGGAACAACCTTCATGTAGAAAGTTGTTCGAGTTTCAGAACATAAAAGGGTCATAATTTTGTTACAGTTTCGGATAAGTATGAGCATCAATGAAGTCTTTATGTGTTCTTAAAGAAAATGATGAACTTGATGAAGAAGAAGGCATAAAATGAGTTGAAATTGATCTAAATGTGGGTTATGGGAGGTGGAACCGTGGGTTATGGGTTATTTTGGTCCAAAATGTTGATGGCACAACTTGTAATAACCATGGAAACTCAAGGGTAAAATGGTCATTTCCATAAATAAATATCTAGAATTTAAGAAAATCATCATTACTAATGTGTGGTGGAGAATTTGTGGATGGGTGACTGATTTGTGGCCACAAGAAGAGGAAGAAACCAATTTGAATTTGTCTTGCCTTAATCATGATTAATATTTAATTAGGTTAGGTTAGGGCCATTTTGATCTTTTCACCCTTAAACTCATCATTACGTTCATTAATTACTAGGTGAGTCACCCCCCATGAGTCATCCATGATGACTCATTGTCTTCATCCATCTGGAGTCGGATTTTGTCTTTGGACGTCCGTTCTCGACTCCGTCGATTGCCCGATTTAGGTTTTTACGCCTGAATCAAGTATAATAACCTATTTATTTTGAATTTTTTTAAAATAACCTATATCTTTGGAAATGAGATATAAAATCTATTTATTTTGTTCTCAAATCTTTATAAATAAAAGAAGTAGAGAAACTTCTATAAAATTTTCCCCCTAAAAAATGTGGGCAATATAGTAAAAATGATAACTTCTAAAATGACATTAAAATATTATAAAATTGTGGGGTTTTTTTTTCTTGCAAGCAAAATCGGTTTTAATATAAATATGACGGGATCTTCAATTCTCAAACATGGTAATATTTGATATGTTTGCACCAATACACCAAATTTTTTATATTGCTAATCTTTTCAAATTTAAAATGGAACATATTTAAAAAATGAAAATCTAATCTTTAAATATAAAGGGAGTAGAGAAACTTCTATAAAATTTCCCCCCAAAAAATATGGGCAATATAGTAAAAATGACAACTTCTAAAATGACATTAAAATATTAGAAAATTGGGGGTTTTTTATTCAAGCAAAAGCGGTTTTAATATAAATATGACGGGATCTTCAATTCTCAAACATGGTAATATTTAATATGTTTGCACCATTACACCAAATTTTTTATATTACAAATCTTTATATCTTTATATATAAAAGGGGTAGAGAAACTTCTATGAAATTTTCCCACCAAAAAATGTGGGCAATATAGTAAAAATGACAACTTCTAAAATGACATTAAAATAGTAGAAAATTGCGGGGGGTTTTTTTTTCAAGAAAAATCGGTTTTAATATAAATATGACGGGATCTTCAATTCTCAAACATGATAATATTTGATATGTTTGCACCATTACACCAAATTTTTTATATTGCTAATCTTTTCAAATTTAAAATGGAAAATATTTAAAAAATGACAATATAATCTTTATATATAAAAAGAGTAGAGAAACTTCTATATAATTCTTCAACAACTTGCTCCTTGACCTCAACCTTTACTCTATCCTATATAATTCTTCCAATAATATCTTCAAAGTTCTGTGGCAGAGAGGGTCTCGAACATTCAGCACTGTCTTGAGCATATGCTTGATTTGGAAAGGTGTCTAGTGCTCTGGAAACTTGAGGTTGATCATCTGGATGAATGACTGTCAAAGCCAATGATTGAGAACAGTGCTTTTCAAAGGTGCTTGGTCTTGGAGCAGACTCGACAATTTCCTCATTTCCAGCAATTGGTTGAACAACATTAGCAATTAAATCTGGTTCTTCAACCATGATCTCTTCCTCGGTATGCTCAGAAGGAGGAGATGGTGGTGGTGAAGAAGCAAGAGTGAGTATAGGAGGAGGCAGCTCTTTTGCCCATTGGATAGGGTCTTCTTCATAGACAGGACTTATGACAAGAATTCCAAGAGTATCCTTGTAAATGAAGAATATGACATTTGAGAGTCCACATTTTCCTCTAACTTTAGGAATGCTTCTCTTCTCTTGTTCACTTAATCCAGAAGATTAAGCTTTCTTAGCACAAGCCACCATGTGATTTGACCAAATAGCAACAGCAGAATCTTCATCTATGTCTTTGACTGCCTGTGACAACCAGAAATCAATCATATTCTGATCAATTGGTTCAACAGTATCAGGATTGATCATGCAGGAATTGTCTTCTGGTTTCTTTGTAGTGTTCCTTTGCTTCTTCAGATCCTTATCTTTGTTCAAGTCTACCATAGGTAGTCTTGGAGCAATCATGTAAGGTCTGACACCCATCGTTGTCTTCTTCTTGGTATGAAACAGCCATATTGGAGGGACAAAGTTTGCAGCTCTGACATATCTTGGCAGCTCAAATTCATTTTGCAGAAAGGCATACAGGAGATGATCTACAATATGAACAACTTTTCGATAAACACTTGGATGTCTAAATGTCACCCAAGATGTCTCTCTGTCCAGAATGAAATTAGGTCTTCCTTCTGGTCTTAACCTTTTGTGGATAATTGATGGAGCATTAGCTTTGCATGGGTCAGTAGACCAAACATGTATGATGTGCCTGTTGACACCACCAGTGAAAGGTTTAAAAGGAAAGGATTTGATGAGGTTTAGGTAGATTTTTCTAGGTGGGAATTTTTGTAGTGGAAGGTGAGTTAGGGCAAGTCCAATGTGGTTGTGCAGAGTGGATGGAAGAGGATTGTTGTTGTTTGGCACATAGGGAATAGGTACATGCCATGGAGTGTAGGTATGTTCAAGTTCATATTCATATTAAGGTGGGGGATAGAAAGGTCTTGTTGATTCAGGTTCTGGTTCATGCTTATGATAGAGTATTTTCCAATCTATTTTTACTTTGGCCCAGCTTTCAGCTTTGTCATCATAGAGAACTGAAGGGTTAGTGTAAGGGAATTTGGTTCTAGGTATTTTGGGAAAGAGGCACCAGGGTTGATCCCTACATCATCTGATTGATTGAACTAGGGATCATCTGTAGGTATTATGGGTTGAAAATTTGGTCTATTTGGTGAGGTTTGTACAGGTGAGTAGACATGTGAGGCTGTTTGTGGTGAAGAGGTTTGTGGTGATGGTAGTGTGGGTATGTACACATCAGCGTCAGGTGCAACAGCAATAGCAGCATCATCCCAACTTTCTAAGCTTTCTACTAAGGCATCTACTGCTAATTGGACAGGATCATTAGCAGAGATGTTTACCGCAGGAGTCACAAAAGACTTAGCTTTTCTCTGAGATTGCCTTCTCTTTGTTGGAATAGCAGCAGCATCAATTTTCTGCTTCTTCAGAACAGCACTGATGGGGATACTGTCCTCATCATCCTCATATTCATTATGAGACATGATGAGATTCCTTGTCCTTTTCTGAGAAGGAGTAGGTTGAGGGGCAACAACATCTGGTTCCTCGATCATAGTGGCAGCAACAGGCTTTTTGGTAATTGGTTTCCTAACAACAGTTGTTTTCCTTCTAACTGTTCTCTTCTTCAGACCTACTACTTCAACATTGTTCTGCTCAACTTGTTCGTATTTAATCTTCATTATCTCTTCTATTTTAGTCAAAGCAGCAACTGCATATGTGCTGAGATTCATGTTGTCTATGTTCATCTTTCCAAAGTCAGCAGCATACATTCCCTTTTCAGGTAGAATTCTTGCTTGTTCTTCAGGAGATGTAGCAGCAAGTATGTCATAGATTCCTTGAGACTTGAAGATCTTGGACAGAAGATGACAGTATGGAATTGCAGAGAGCTTCTTCTTGTGAACAACAACATCTCTGAATCTACCATAGAGAATTATGGACAGGTTGATTTTAGTCTCAATGATGAGATGACAGAGACAAAACTTGTGTAAAGCTGATAAGTTGTCCTTAGACCCAGTTTTGTACAGAACAACCTTGTTCAGCAACTAATGAAGAATGCGAACATCATCCTTCATCTCCATTAACTTCCAGGAATGAGTTCTTCCAGTATCTTCTTTCATCAGGAAAGCAGCTACTACCTCAGAACCACCAAGATCCTTCTCCCAAGTATAAGTAAAAACCACTCCTTCTTGAGCGTTGTTGATAGCATCAGAGATGGTCTTTTCAAAGACCACTATTATTTTTCCGAGAAATACAACAGAAATCTCAGCAATTGATACTTGAAATTTTCTCCATAAATCCCTGATTAGGTTTGGGTAGATAGAGACTTTCTCCACAAAGAGTCCTCCCCAACCAGCAGCATTGATGTTCTGACTCACATCTAAGTTGTATTCTTGCATAATCCCAAAGTTGAAGTGGTGCTTAGTAGCAAGGTTCAGCTTGTCCACATTGAAAACAACAGAAGAGGAAGCCATTATTGAAGGTTTGAGAGCTAGGGTTTGGAGGCAAGAAAACAGAGTACACGAGAGTTCAAAGAGAGAAGATTGTGAAAGATTTTTCAGATGGAAAGAGTATTACTTAAAAATGTTTTGAATTTGAAGAGTTTTCATTTATTAATAAAATGAAAACGTGTGAGAAAAGGAGTAATGAGTACTGATGAGGAGCAGGTTTTTGAAACCATAAAAAGCTAAAGATGGGATTGATGGAAATAAATGACTCAGCATAAGGATATTATTAATTATGTCTTGGACATGAATTAATGCAAATATAATAATAGATATCATAGACAAGCCTGATAAAACCATGTAAACAGTCAATAGATGCAATGCCCACTGGACACGCATGCAACATGCATTGGACGCACTTATGCAATAGACGCGCATGCAATATGCATTAGACGCACAATCAATCCACACAAATCATATTAAGATGTTTTCTAATAAATATGAATATGTCCTCTGCAAGAAGTTTAGTAAAGATATCTGCCCATTGATGGTCAGTATCTACAAACTGTATATCCATAATACCTTTTTGCACATAATATCTAATAAAGTGATGTTTAATCTCTATATGCTTAGCCCTTGAATGCAATATTGGATTTGTTAGATAGATATATTGTAGCAGTATTATCACACATAAGTGAAATACTACTTACAAACACATTGTAGTCCTCCAATTGATGTTTGATCCATAAAAGTTGTGAGCAGCAACTAGCAGCTGAAATATACTCAGCTTCAACAGTTGATAAGGTAATCGTACTTTGTCTTTTGCTTGACCATGAGACTAGATTAGCTCCAATGAAGTGACATCCTCCACTGGTACTTTTTCTTTATATTCTATCTCCAGCATAGTCAGCATCACAAAAATCAACTAATTTGTAATCACCATTTTTATTAAAGCACAAACCCATATTAGTAGTACCTTTTAAATATCTAAATAATATTTTAACTACTGATAAATGAGATTCTCTTGGATCAGATTGAAATCGAGCACATAAGCATACACTGAACATAATATCAGGTCTAGACGCAGTAAGATATAGCAGAGATCCTATCATACCTCTATATACCTTTTGGTCTACCTTTTTATCCTTATCATCTTTGTTCAGTATGGACGTGGGATGCATAGGGGTGTTCATAGGTTTACAATCATCCATCTTGAATTTATTTAACAATTCCTTTGTATACTTAGTTTGATGGATGTACACCTCATCCACTGTTTTCTTAACTTGAAGTCCAAGAAAGAACTTGAGTTCTCCCATCATGCTCATTTCAAACTCTTTCTGTATAAGCTTAGAGAATTGTTTACAAATAGATTCATTAGTAGCACCAAAAATTATGTCATCAACATATATTTGAACAACAATAAAACTGGACTTATTGGATTTTCTAAATAAGGTTGTATCAACCTTTCCTATACTAAATCCATTGTCCATTAAAAATGAACTTAACCTTTCATACCAAGCTCTAGGAGCTTGTTTAAGGTCATATAAAGCTTTCTTTAGCTTATATACGTGTTCAGGTTGGGTTTCACTTTTAAAACCCGGAGGTTGCATAACATATACTTCCTCACTAATAACACCATTTAGAAAGGTACTTTTTACATCCATTTGATATAGCATTATACTATGATGTGCAGCAAATGATAATAAGATGCGAATTGCCTCTAATCTACTAACTGGTGCAAAAGTTTCAGTATAGTCTATACCATCTTCCTAAGAATAACCTTGTGCAACAAGTCTAGCTTTATTTCTTATCACCTTACCATTTTCATCAAGCTTGTTTCTGTAAACCCACTTGGTTCCAATAACTGATTTGTCTTTTGGTAAAGGCACAAGAGTCCACACTTCACTTCTTTCAAACTGGTTCAGTTCTTCCTGCATTGCAAGAATCCACCCCTCGTCCAGTAGAGCCTCGTCTGTTGTTTTTGGTTCTAACTCAGAGACTAAGGGAGAATCATCTTGCTCTCTGAATGTAGATTTTGTTCTTAGCTTATCATTAGGATTCCCAATGATTTGATCTTGAGTATGATAATTCCTAAAGTACCAAGATCTCCGAACATTTTCTTGTTGAGAAGTTAAAGTTTCTGACTCATGTTGTTGAAGATCGTCCACTTGATCATCAGGTTTGACATTTGCATGTATTTTAGAGTCCTTGAGATTCAAATTTTCCATAGCTTCATCAAGCTCTGATAATTTTTTATCAGACTGCTTGTCATCAAACTTAACATGTATACATTCTTCTACTACTAAAGTTCTAGAATTATAAACTCTAAACCCTTTTGATGATTCAGAATATCCTACCAGAATTCCATTATCTACTTTAGCATCAAACTTACCAAGTTGATCTTTAGTATTCAATATATGGCATTTACAACCAAAAGGATAAAAGTAAGATATGTTGGGTTTTCGTCCTTTCCACAATTCATAAGGAGTCTTATTCAAGATTGGTCTAATGTATATTTTGTTTTGAATGTAGCAGGCAGTATTAACAGCTTCAACCCATAAGTGTCTAGGGACAGAGTTATCATTGAGCATTGTTCTAACCATCTCTTGAAGAGATCTATTCTTTCTCTCTTCCACACCATTTTGTTGTGGTGTTCTAGGTATTGAGAAGTTGTGAAGTATACCACTTTCTTCACAGAACTTATGAAATAACTCATTTTCAAACTCTCCCTCATGGTCACTTCTGATTGAAGTGATACACATACATTTTTCATTCTGTACACATTTGCAGAATACAGAGAAGACCTTGAAAGACTCATCCTTGTGAACTGGGAACATACCATGTCCATGTAGTGTTGTCGTCTACTATGACTAGACCATATTTCTTTCCACTAACAGAGGCAGTCCTAGTTGGTCCAAACAGATCAAGGTGTAGCAACTCTAGTGGTCTATTGGTACTAACAACATTCTTAGATTCAAAGGAACCTTTGACGTGTTTTCCCTTTTGACATGCATCACAGAGAGCATCAGATTTGAACTTAAGGTTTGGTAATCCTCTCACGAGGTTATGCTTATTTAGCTTTGAAATTAACTTCAAGCTTGCATGACCTACCTTTTTGTGCCAAATCCATCGCTCATCTTCAATGGACACTAAACATGAGACACTTTGATTCGTAAGATCCTCCAAGTCAATCTTATACAGATTGTTTTGCCTCTTGGTAGTGAATAAGAGTGATCCATCAGGTTTCTTGACATTACACATGTTCTTATCAAAAGAAACAGCAAACCCACTATCACGTAATTGACTTATGCTTAGCAGATTGTGTTTTAAACCATTAACTAAAAGAACATTATCAATGGAGGGAAAAGGATGTTTACCAATTTTACCTACTCCAATGATCTTCCCTTTCTGATTACCTCCAAAGCTAACCCAGCCACCATCCCTATGTTTAAGGTCTTGGAACATACACCTTTCTCCCGTCATGTGACGTGAGCAACCACTGTCCAAGTACCAGGATGTGTGTTTCTTTCCTGTTGTTAAGCAAGTCTGCAACAGGTACAATCTTATCTTTAGGTACCTAGATTGACTTGGGTCCTTTCTTGTTAGTAGTCACTGGACGAGCATGTTTAATATGCTTATGATGTATGCATCTAGATGTTATATGACCACCTTTTCCACACACTTTACGGTAAGTGTTGGACGAGCTCAGTTTGGTTTTAACATGCAGTTTTTGAGCTTTTGAGATTCTACTATGCATGTGTGGTTTTGACTTTTCATGATGAATTATGCAGTAATTCATAAAATGCATCTTGAAGAATGGAAGGGTTAGAATCCATTACCTCAGCATCAGTGTATTCACTTTCTGATGATGTACCAGTCATGAGACAAATAATGCCTCTTCCTCTGCTTCATTTTCTTCATCAGATGAAGACAGATCTAGATCCTCCCAAGTAGCTATCAAGCCCTTCTTATTTTTGAAGAACTTCTTTTTGTCCTTCTGTTCTGGGCTCAACTTTGAAATGACTAGATTTTTTGCACTCGAAGCACAGAGGTGGACCTTTTTCCTTAGAGTCTGATTTCTCCTTGATGAACTTTTTGTTGAACTGCTTCCTTCTGAAACCACCCTTCTTTCTCCACATATGTTGAATCTTTCTGGAGATGAAAGACAATTCATCTTCATCAGATCCTTCATTACTGTCAGAAGGGTCTGCTTCATCAGAGGATTTCTTAGCTTTGAGAACTTTAGAAGAGCTAGCCTTCTCTGCCTTTAGGGCAATAGATTTTCCTCAAACTTTTCGCCTAGTTCCGAGTGATGGACGTGCAATACAGAAGAGCTCGTCTGCTGACGTGGCGTCTAGTGAGACTGTTCCGTCTATCAAGTCTTTGGACTTGTTATATTTCAATGTTTCCACTACAAAAAAATGCGGGATTACCGACGGCCAAAACCCGTCGGAAAAGCAAAAAATCCGTCGGTAATGCACGTTTCCGACGGACTTTTTGACGGACCAAAACCCGTCGGTATTCGGCTTGTAGAAAACGGTTTCTGATGGACGGGTCGAATCCGTTGATAAAGTTACGACGGAAAAATCCGTCGGTAACGTTACCGACGGATTTTTCGGTCAGTAACCGGTAGCCATTACCGATGGAAAAATTCATCGGTAATGTAGAAAATTCTGTCGATATTTAAACTTTTTTTAAATTATTAATTTTTTATTTAATTTTTTTATTTAAATCCGTCCTCGTCACTGACGCTGCCGGCTTCGTCGTCACGCATGTCTCCCTAGCATTGAAGCGCCGCGGTGACGGCGTCCTCGGGCTCAACAACTTCAACCGGTACTACGACCCCAGCTTGAAGCGCACATGCCAGAGGATACTCAAACACACCAGCGTGTGTTGTTTTGGCTTCAACGACTCAAGAGGAGGGGTGAATTGAGTTTTCAACAAATATTTCCCTCTTAAAACTTTTTCACAAAAGCTTTATAAATCAGAGTTGCGGATTAGTGTTCTCAAGATCTTTTTATAAAATCGATGAAGGATTTTTATAAAATCTTGAATAGAAGGTGATGAGGATAAGAAAGATTAATAATGAATAGGTTCAGGTTCAATAACTCAGTAATAACAAAATACAGTTTAGACAGATCAAGAACATAAATTATATTTGAACTTTAAACATCAAACTCGCAGGTTCTTGACCATAAACAGAAAGTAAGGAGTTTGAGTTTAGAGATACCACACAACCAGATTTATCCTGGTTCAGTCACCTCCTTTGTGACCTACATCCACTCCCCACTCCACCTATGGGATTTCACACAGTAACACACAAGCTTTACCAGGTAGCTTGAAAAACCTTCACACCACAGAGCACTCCTTCACCTCGAAATACTGTTGGGACGAATCTAGGCAAGTATACCCAGTCGTACAAGTAATAAAGAGGTAAGAGGGATATCGTTCCCACGAGGACTGTGACAAGTACTAGCACGTAACAAATCAATTACTATCACTTGAATATGAAAACTGAATAGTTTTTACTTGTATATTTTTGAATAGGAGTACAAGATATATATATATATATATATATATATATATATATATATATATATATATATATATATATATATATATATATATATATATATATACTTGACTCTAAACTTGATTCCTAGAACAATAAAAGTCCATATAAAGTCCTAGGAGAAATATACAATGAATCATAAGAATACAATGGATGGGACTCCACCGTCCACATAAATCCACCGTCCATATATTAATTATATTTAACAAATACAATGGATGGGACTCCACCGTCCACACCGTCCACATAAATCCACCGTTCATATATTAATTATATTCAACACTCCCCCTCAAGCTAGAGCATATATGTCTGATGCAATCAGCTTGTCACATATGTATGTTATTCTAGGACCCCGTAAAGACTTAGTCATCATATCTGCAAGTTGATCTCTAGTACCCACAAAGGAAGTCTTAATGATGCCCGAGAGGATCTTTTCCCGGATGAAGTGACAATCAACTTCTATATGCTTGGTTCTTTCATGGAAAATAGGATTTGAAGAAAGATACAATGCTGATTTGTTATCACAAGCAAGTTTTATAGGATCTATCTCACAAAACTTCAACTCTTGGAGCAAATATTTTAGCCATAGGAGTTCACAGGTAGTATTAGTCATAGCACGATACTCTGCTTCTATGTTTGATCTTGCAACAACATTCTGCTTCTTACTTTTCCATGAAATCAGATTACCTCCAATAAGCACACAGTAGCCTGAAGTAGACCTCCTATCACTAGCATCGCCTGCCCAATCTGCATCTGTATACCCATGATATTAGTATGACCCCTGTCCATATAAACAATCCCTTTACCAGGTGATCCCTTGATATATCTTAGGATTCGAACAACAGCATTCCAATGACTGTCACATGGTGAGTTGAGAAACTGACTTACAACACAAACCGGAAAAGCAAGGTCTGGTCGAGTCATGGTGAGATAATTTAACTTCCCAACTAATCTTCTATATCTGCCGTTGTGCTACCCCTTCATTGAATCTTGTTGTTGTTTGTATTCTGTTGCTCTTCTTCCATGGCAGAAAAGAAGAGCTTGAGCCCCTGTTTGATTTCTGGTTACCCCACTATTACTACCAAGTCAAATGAAGATCATCTACTTTCAGTCAGTGAGTATAAGGAGTACCTTCAATTTAAAGCCACTCAACAGGCTTTTCCTTCGGCCATCATTGCTCACACTGGTAACTCTAAAGTTTGTCTCTCTCAATCTACATCTGTTCGTTTGTTCTTGTCGATGGCCGCCATGAGACACTGGCCCAACAATAGTAAAAACAAACAAAATAAAAGGAACAAATTATTTTTGGATTTTTATCGAATACTTGGAGTGCAAAAAGGTGATTTTCAAATATGATAAAAGATGTTGGGATTAAATTTCACTAAACCTTTGTCTCATGCAATACCAAGACCACCAATCCAGTTTAAGCTTCAAATATTAAAATCAACCCACAAGATTTCTCAAGCCCTAAATCCTTAGATGACAAGACCCTAAATCCCCTAATTAAACCCTAATTCCTTAGGTGGCCTAATTAGTGAACTTTCATTAAGAGTAGGGATTACACGATTACTAATAAACCAAAATCCAATCCTAGATGCAAGGTTTACTAGGTGATTAATTCCAGATCAAGAATTGATAAGAACGTCCCCATTGCAAATCAAATCTCAAAATCAATTCATGGATGATCGGACCACAAAATGCATTAAGAATAGGAATCAAACACTAATAAGAAGGCATAAACATAGATTAATGGATCAAGGCAAATACATGAGGTTCAGTTTAGCTACATCTAATCCCAACAAAAAGGGATTTGCTACTCATAGTGATAGAGAAAGCCAAAATAAAAGAAATAAGAACAAATGAGAGAAGGAACTCCATGGAAGCCTTCACAGCAGCCCCTGGTTCAAAGAAAATGTCTTAGGTTAAAAATTCCCTCTCTTCTGTTCTGCCCAGATGCCTATTTATAGATTAGGGGCGCGTCACGGCCGTGATGGCCGTCACGGCCAGGCCGTGACGGCCGTCACCGCCAGGCCGTGACGGATTCTGCCATGGGCACGCTTTCAAATTTTTGTCTGTCATGACCGTGATGCTCATCATGGCTAGGCCGTGACCAGTTCTGCCTGTTGAGGGTCTGGCACAACTGACAGGTCACGACCGTGATGGCTTCTGACTTTTGCCTTCTTTCTCTTTTCAGCTCTGCTTGATCATGGCCGTGATGGTCATCACGGCTAGGCCATGATGGGCTCTGCTTGGCTCATTTTCTTCACTTTTCAAGCTCCATCTTCATCCAAGCTCCATCATGGCTGATTCTAAGCATTTAACCCTTAATTTATGTAAAATAACACCACAAAACCACCTTACCCGTTCCAAGGTAAAAACTAATAAAAATCAAATCAAAACTGTCCAAACTATATGAAAATGCATGCAAAAATGCACATGAAATATGAGGTGTAATTACACTCATCAAATCACCCCAAGCTTAAAACTTTGCTTGTCCTCAAGCAATCACCAAGGCCAGAAGATATAAATAATCAGAGTATGGATAGTGAACCAAGAACCCGAGTAACTAATCCAGGTAACAGGCATTTTCAAATAATTCACCAAGAGACAATCAATTTCAAGTCCAATTAGAAGCTTACGTTTCCTAGACTCATATTCTCACTGATTCATGCACTCTTTCTCACCTCACTCAAGTGTTTAAGGATATATGACAATTCGCTCAATTTCCTCAAGGAATGAATTCTACCATAAGCTTGACTATTAACCAAATTTCTACTTTATTAATGAAAACACATAAGAATCAAGAGGTCTTTTATTTTGGTTGTAACGGGGCCATGGGATTAATCGTTAGGTGGGGAAATCAAGAAAAGGAAATTTCAAAAAGGCTAAACAAAATATCAAGCATTGTAAAGCATGACACCTTCTAAAAGACCTTGTTGGGTTTTGATTCATTTTTTCACCTTTCTTTCTTTCTTTTTATTTTATTTCTCACTTCCTTTTGCCATCCCCTTCTCTATTTATTTTTTTTTTTAAAGAAGAAAGGGAGATTTTCAATTCAAGAGAAATATTTTCTAACTTTCTCATCCCATACTTTTTCAACTACCTTTTCACCCTTTTGTGCAATACTTTAGAAGGTCTCTCATCAAGCATCATTCATCAAAGTATTTCAAGGTACCAAGAAAAATATTTTATTCTTTCAAGCTCAAAATTGGGCAACTAAGGGGTAGCATTTAGTCAATCAAAGCTCAAAAGGCCGGAAAAATACCTAGTGCCTCAATCATTTTCAAAAATTTTTAAGCTTCAAAACGGTTTCAAGTTAAGTTCTAGAGAAATACAATCCAAGAGGAATAACACTCTATCACAAAGAATGGGGTAGATTTAGTGAGTACCCCTTTTTGGCTCAAAAATCCCACATTTAGTAGTTCAAAAATCAATGAGAAACACAAATCTACGGAACCACATGCTAATTATCAACTATCAAAGATCATTTCAAGCATTTTTATTTGTAGCCTTATCACAAGAATAAAAAATTGGGTTCAAAAATTCACTATCTCAATTTATTTGGCACTAAGTTCTCACAATTGGATGCATAATCTAAGCAAGGGGGTAATCTAATCATGTGATCATGCAAAAACTATGCCTACATGAATGCAACATGAAAAATGCAAAAATTCAAAAATCCCCCTACCCCAAGCTTAAGAACTTACATTGTCCCCAATGTAAATAATCAAGTCGGAGAGAGGAGAAAAAAGAAAAATGGAACAACTCACCGAGGTGGTAGCGGGTGCTGGCTCACATGCCTAGACAAAGAGAGGTTGCAAATTGTGTCACGGCCGTGATGTGGATCACGGGCAGGCCGTGATTGATTCTGGTCCATATGAGCTGGCCTGTCACGACCGTGACCTCCATCACGGCTAGGCCGTGATGCTCTCTGATCTTCAGGGTCCTCTCATCACGCCCGTGATGGGCATCACGACTGGGCCGTGATCCTTTCTGATCTTCATGGTTAGCTCATCATGGACGTGACCACTGTCACGGCCTGGGCGTGATGGTTGCTGGCTTTGTTTGTCCTTGCCCTTTTTGCTTCTCCTTCCTTCTTAGCCTGAAAACACCTAACAAATCTATTAATTTATGATCTTTTTTCCTCTTGATCTTCTCAAATTATTCAAGAGTTAAAAAAAAAACAAATGGAAAAGGGTAAAGAGAACTTGGGTTGCCTCCCAATAAGCGTTTCTTTAACGTCACTAGCTTGACGGGTCGGTGATCTTAAGGATCACGAAGGCGCACAACTGTGGTTAATCTCTCTATATCACCACCCAAGTAGGCCTTGATCCTTTGGCCATTGACTTTGAAGATCATTTTTGAAATAGGATCCTCCACTTCTATGGCTCAATGAGGTGAGACTTCTTTGACAATGAACGATCCCAACCACTGATCATCTAGTTTCCAGCTAGAAAAGGGGTAGATTTTGTGCCTAATTGGGAGAGTCAACCTTGCTAATCTCCCAAATTGGCCTTTTTTTGTTCCTAAGTTAGAATTTGATTCGTTTAATGCATTTTTAGTGGTTTTAGTTTATTTTGAGTAGAATTACGCTTTTCGTTTCCTTTCATTGTTTCAGGATAAAAGTGAAGCTCTTAGAGTCAAGTAAAATGAAGAAAACAGTGGAAAAGCAATTCTGGAAGTTTCGCCTTGCGAAACAGGATCTCGCCTCGCGAGCCTGAAGACCAGCCTGAACAGCAACAGTCACCCTTTCTGTCTCGCCACGCGAATCACCATCTCGCCTCGCGAGCCTGAAGGCCTGACTGTGCTAGAGATGTCACCCTTTCTGTCTCGCCTCACGAATCACCATCTCGCCTCGCGAGTATTCAAATCAAGATGGAGCCAAAAACTGAAATTCGTCTCGCGAGAGCTTACTCGCCCCGCGAGCGGGCGAGACCCAGAACCTCTATTTATAGGCTGTTTTAGGGCAGATTATATACCTTTTGTTCACCACTTGTTTTAGATCGTTTTTGAGAGACGAATCCTTATTCTCTGGAGCTGCGTCTCCCTATGTTCTTTTCCTATTTTACAATTATGATGAACTCCAATTGTTTGTGCGTTGTTACAAGCATGAGGAACTAATTCCCTTGTCTAAGGGATCAATGAAACCACCCATGACGGTGTAGCATTCAATGTGATGTATGTTTCCCTCCTTTACCTCAATTCATGTTTTCCAATTCTGAATTTATTGTGTTGATCATAAGCATGCATGATTGACTAGTTAACATGATGAGACTTGATAGGTAATTCGCGTTTAGAACTTGAATTGGGATCACTGATTGAATATTGCACGAGAGTGAGTAGGAGATCAGTGCAGCCTTATAGGGAACAAGATTTAATAGAGTTTGATGATTGGGTTATGAGACCATAGCAAGTAATTAACTCAATCATTAAATACGTCCTATTGAGCACGATAGTGTCATTAGGAGAATTTGGGGGTCCTGGTTGACATTGCAATTGAACTTAGGGAGGGGATCATCATCACTTGGGTACTATGCATGATTGGGTAGGTGGATTTGTGACCTTAGATGTTTAATCCAGATTTTAATTCTTATCTTATCTTATCGCTACCTACTTTGTCTCTAATTGAATTGTTGATTTGAATTGCGATCCTATTTTCTCTCTCTTATCAACCACTTGCTGTTACTTGGTCAAACGTATCGAATTTCTTGCAAATTGGTAGAATTGGTAGCCCAATCCCTGTGTCCGACCTCGGTAATTACTTACCGTGTTTATTACTTACGACGACCCGGTACACTTGCCGGTGACTCAACAAGTTTTTGGCGCCGTTGCCGGGGATTGGCACAACCAATTTTCCTAATTTTTGGGAAGTTTGATTATTTGGTTAAGTTATTTTTATTTTTATTTTCTGTTATTTATTTACTATTATCTCTCTCTACTTCTTTGATTTCACTTGGTCTTGCCTAGTTTTGGATGCGAGGTACCCTTTCACAAGAAGACTTGCTATTTGATTCGGAGATCACCAAGACCGAGAAGCGATTAAGGAAAGAAGTCAGAGAACGAAAGAGGCTTGAAGCAATTAATTTTGAGAGGATGGCCGAAGCAAACCCTCCACCTTACAAGCCTCTCTTCGAGTACAATCTACCCAAGTTGGATGATTGTGCTTCTTCTATCGTGAGGGGAAACCTCAATACAGTTTCCTTCAGAGTGGAAGGATGTGTCACAGCCCAGATCTGTGAGAATCAATTTGATGGGGGTGGCAAACAAGACCCTCATAGACACATCACTCGCTTCCTTGAAGCTTGTGACATGCAGAAGACAAGAGGAGTTTCTCAAGATGAGTTTCGCTTGCGGCTATTCCCTCTCTCTCTTAGGGATACCGCTCGCGATTGGTTTGACAGCTTGGATCATAACAGTATCACAACATGGGGAGCAAATGGCCCAATAGTTCCTCATTAAATATTTTCCTCCTCAGAGAGTGTCACAAGCAAGAGTAGTCGTCACATCTTTCAGGCAGACAGAAGATGAATCTTATAATGAAGCTTGGGAGATGTATAATGTGCTCTTGAGAAGATGTCCTTCGGCTTTCTTTGACCCGGTCTCCAAGGTTCAACATTTCTTTAACGGGTTAAGGGGGCACTACCAGATGAATTGTGATGCCGCAGCAGGCGGTTCCTTTTCTTATTTATCAGCTGAGGATGGATGGGCATTATTGGAGAAGATGTCGAACAATGATTACAACCGTGGTAGGGAAACCTCAAGTGTTTTCAGTTCTGCAACAATGGAAGCCATTCTAGAGTAAAATAATCTGTTAAAGATGCAAAATGCGACATTGTCTGGGAACAAAAAGGTTAATGTGATACACGAAGGAATGCCTCCGGGTTGTGATAATTGTAATGGAGATCATGACATTCAGAGTTGTCCGTTCAAATTCTCTCAAGAACATGTGGACTCATGCCACAATTTCTATGACAGCATGCCCCAGAACAACTATCAGAGGAACAGACAGAATGATTACAGTCAGAATCAGAATAGGGGTTATATGAGGATAGACCATCCGGGTTTTGCTTGGAGTAATGCTAGTGGTGGTCTAGCCGGGCAATAACAACCTCAACAGAATCAGAGGCCAAACTATGGAATCCATCAACGCAATACTCAGCAGGCTCTTCCAGGGCCTAATCAATTGCAAACAACAGATGGTGGAAGGCAACCTTGGGAGTTGGCTATAGAAAAGACGAATGCGGCAATTGAGAAGTTGTCAATCAATACAAGCACAACCATTGACAAGTTGGCAACTCATACAGGGTCGGCAATTCAGAATTTAGAGACGCAGATGGCTCAACTCGTAAAGCAACTAAATGAGCGTCTCCCAGGCACTTTCCCAGGTGATACCGAGAACAACCCTAAGAACCAATGCAATGCCGTAGCAACTAGAAGCGGTAGGGTGTTGGGATCTAACAAGGGTGCAACTAGTTCTCAGGAAGTTGAGACCTCGGAACAACCACATGTTGAGGAAGAGCAACCTAAGAAAGAGGAGTTGGCAAGGGACAAGGCACTGGAGCAAGGGGGAAGGTTAAAACTTGTAGATGAAGAGTTCCGAAGAAAGAAGTGGGTTGACCCCAAATACCTCCCGCCCTTCATGAAGGTACCATATCATGAAAGATTGAAGAAGGCTCTACAAGATAAACAGTTCAATAAATTCCTTGATGTCTTCCGCAAACTTCAAATTAACATTCCATTTGCGGAAGCCTTGGAACAAATGCCATCTTATGCCCGGTTTATGAAGGAGCTTCTCTCCAAGAAGCGGAAAATAGTGGATGAGGAAACGATTGCTTTGACCGAGGAGTGTGGTGCCATTCTTCAAAGAAAACTACATCCAAAGTTGAAGGATCCCGGTTCTTTTTCTATACCATGCACCATTGGGGAGATGACTCTAGGAAAGCCGTTGTGTGATCTAGGGGAAAGCATCAACTTGATGCCCCTCTCTATGATGAAGAAGTTGGGGATCAAAGAAGCCAAAGATACACGGATGTCACTCCAACTAGCCGATCGTTCTATAAAATATCCTTATTGGGTGGTCGAAGATTTGTTAGTGAAGGTGGACAAGTTCATATTTCCGGCGGATTTTGTGGTGCTTGATATGGATGAAGACGCCGAGATCCCTCTCATATTGGGTAGGCCCTTCTTGGCCACTGGGCGTGCTTTGATAGATGTGCAACAAGGGAAACTCACCCTAAGGGTGCAAGATGATAATGTAGTCTTCAATGTCTTTGAAGCAATGAAGCACCCCGCTGAGAGGTCGGATGTGTATCGAGTGGATATGGTGGACTCAATTGTCAAGGCAAAGGCCACCAGAGAAGCCCATGGTTCTTCACTTGCACAAGTGTTGGTAGAATCCCATGATGATGATAGTGAGGAAGAAGACCCTTTGGGGGATGAGGACTATCTTGAGTGCTTAAAAAACATGGAAGCCTTACCGAGTCTCCCAAAAGATGAATGTGCAAAGGAAAAGCTCAACAACGAAGGAATGGAAGAAGATAACATAGCACCGGAGTTGAAGCAACTCCCAACCCACTTAAGGTATGCATTCTTGGGGGAGAAGGGACAACATCCAGTAATCATTAGAAATGCCTTGAAAAAAGATGAAGAAGAAAAGCTATTGAGAGTTCTCAGGGAACACAAATCTGCCATTGGGTGGAAGATTTCAGACCTAAATGGTATAAGCCCTTCCCTATGCATGCATAAGATTTTGATGGAGGATGATTATAAGCCGGTGGTTCAACCACAAAGATGGTTAAATCCCATCATGAAAGAAGCTGTGCGTAAGGAAGTGATTGAACTTTTAGATGCCGGAATCATCTATCCAATCTCGGATAGCAATTGGGTTAGTCCAACTCATGTAGTCCCAAAGAAAGGTGGCACAACCGTGGTGGTCAATGAAAGCAATGAATTGATCCCAACAAGGACCATCACTGGGTGGAGAGTATGTATCGATTATAGAAGGCTAAATGAGGCAACAAGGAAGGATCACTTCCCTCTCCCCTTCATTGATCAAATGCTTGCAAGGTTAGCCGGATATGAGTATTATTGTTTCTTAGATGGTTACTCCGGCTATAATCAAATTGTGGTGGATCCTCAAGACCAAGAGAAGACGACCTTCACTTGTCCCTATGGAGTCTTTGCCTATAGGAGGATACCCTTTGGATTGTGCAACGCTCCTGCTACTTTCCAAAGGTGCATGCTTTCTATTTTCTTGGACATGGTGGAGAAATGCATTGAGGTGTTCATAGATGACTTCTCGGTCTTTGGGACCTCATATGACAATTGCTTGAAGAACTTGACTTTGGTGCTTAAAAGGTGCCAAGAGACTAACCTTGTGCTCAATTGGGAGAAATGCCACTTCATGGTCAAGGAAGGTATAGTCTTGGGGCACAAAATCTCCCAAAGGGGGATTGAGGTTGATAAAGCCAAGATTGAGTTGATTGAGAAGCTTCCCCCACCAACTAATGTAAAGTGGGTGAGGAGTTTTTTGGGTCATGTCGGGTTCTACCGGAGATTCATCAAGGACTTCTCCAAAATCGCAAAGCCGCTTTGTGACCTTCTTGCGAAGGATGTATCCTTTGAGTTTAATGCTTCTTGTTTAAATGCCTTCACTATTTTGAAAAATATGCTTGTCGCCGCACCCATAATCACCGCACCTAATTGGAATTTACCATTTGAAATCATGTGTGATGCTAGTGATTATGCGGTGGGGGCTGTTTTGGGACAAAGGGTGGAAAAGTTAGCTCATGTCATTTATTACGCAAGTAAAGTTTTGAATGAGGCACAAGCTAATTATTCCACCATTGAAAAGGAACTACTTGATGTGGTTTTTGCTTTAGATAAGTTTAGATCCTATATTGTGGGGTCTAAGATTGTTGTTTTCACCGATCATGCGGCCATAAAACACTTGATGACAAAACAAGAGGCCAAACCTAGATTAATTCGGTGGATTCTTCTTTTGCAGGAATTTGATCTAGAGATTAAGGGCAGGAAGGGATCCAATAATGGTGTGGCGGACCACTTATCTAGGTTGGTCAATCCCGACACCGAGGAGGAATTGTTAGACATCAAGGAAGAATTTCCTGATGAAAAACTGTTTGCACTCATTGAAAATTTCTCTCCTTGGTTCGCGGACATGGCCAACTTCAAATCTTTAAATGTGGTTCTGCAAGGTTGGACTAATCAACAAAGGAAGAAGTTCTTCTCAGATGCAAAGTATTATGTGTGGGATGACCCCTATCTTTTCAAGCAATGCCCGGATGGGATCCTAAGAAGGTGCATTCCCCATGACCAAATCGGAAACGTGTTGTGGCATTGTCATAGCTCGGATTATGGTGGGCATTATGGGGGAAAGAAGACCGCAGAAAAAATCCTACAAAGCGGGTTTTATTGGCCAACGCTCTTCAAGGATGCCAACACCTTTGTTGAGAACTGTGATCGTTGCCAAAGAGTTGGCAACATCTCTAAGCAGCATGAACTCCCCTTGAATGGCATGCTTGAAGTAGAGCTCTTTGATGTGTGGGGGATAGATTTCATAGGACCATTCCCACCATCTTTCTCCTATCAATACATTCTGGTGGCGGTGGACTACGTGTCAAAGTGGGTAGAAGAAATCCCAACAACTACGGATGATGCGCGGGTAGTCATGGAATTCCTAAGGCGCAATATCTTCTTGAGGTTTGGGGTCCCTAGAGTGTTGATTAGTGATGGGGGATCCCACTTTTTCAACAATCAAATGCACAAACTTCTTGAGAAGTATGGGGTCAAGCATAGGGTCTCTACTCCTTATCATCCCCAAACAAATGGGCAAGCGGAGGTATCCAACCGTGAGTTGAAGCGTATTCTTGAGAAAACCGTCAACTCCTCACGGAAGGATTGGTCAAAAAGGTTAGATGATGCTTTATGGTCTTATAGGACTGCCTTCAAGACTCCAATTGGAAGGTCTCCTTACAATTTGGTGTTTGGAAAGGCATGCCACTTGCCGGTGGAATTGGAGGAAAAGTCTTATTGGGCAATTCGAGAACTCAACTTTGATTTGTGGCCAGGTGAAAAAGGCTTTTGGACTTAAATGAGTTGTCCGAGATCCGCATGCAAGCATATGAAAATGCAAGAATCTACAAAGAGCGGACTAAGGCATGGCATGACAAGCACATCTTGCCTAGAAGGTTTGAGCCCGGACAAATGGTACTTCTTTATAATTCAAGGTTGAGACTCTTTCCTGGAAAGCTAAAATCAAGGTGGTCGGGACCATTCAAGGTCCTCCAAGTTTTTCCACACGGAGCAGTAGAATTAGAAGGGGGCTCTGGCAACTTCAAAGTAAATGGGCAAATGCTAAAGCATTACCATGGGGAATCAATCCCAAATGGCAAGCAAGTTCTTCTTCTGGATTAACCCTTATGGGTGACTTGAGTCAGGCTCGGGACGTTAAACAAGCGCTACTTGGGAGGCAACCCAAGCTATATATCCTTTAGTTTTTTTAAGTTCTGTCATTTTCTCTTCTGAAAAAAAAAATATAATAAAAAAAATAAAAAATAAAAAATAAAAAAATAAAAAAAAACAGATTCGCCCCGCGAATCCACAGTGGCCTTGCGAGACAGAAGCCCTGGATCTCAGAGGCTTGCTCACGCTTCTGTCTCGCGTCGCGAGGGCCACTTTCGCCTCGCGAATCTGGGCATCATCAGCTGTTGGAATTCCATATTCGCCTCGCGAGCTATTACTCGCCTCGCGATTCTGGAAAGTGTGAAGAACAATTTTTCCAGATTCGTCTCGCGAGTGATGTTTCGCCTTGCGAATCTGCAATTAGGGTTTTCAATTTGGGAGGAAATTTAAAATTCGCGTCGCGAGAAGTCTCTCACCTCGTGAAAGCTGAAATGTTTATCAGCCCCGCGAGCGGATCGCGAAGCATTTTCGCAACCCTTCACTGCTCTTCCTCTCTCTCACGTGGGTTTAACCTCTACCCACTCATTTCATTGCCTCACTCACTCTTACACTCTCACCCTCACGCATTCGCACTCCTTCATCTCTACAAGGTAAGTAACATCTCACTTGACTTCCCTCTGCTCTTGTTTATGCTTTGTGGAATTCAAACAGTCACGACCACACACTGTGCACTAACTGTCTGTTATAACTGGTAGTAGGGTAGACGCCATGATCATCACCATGTCTAGTCTAGGGAGTGTTACTGCTCATTGTCATTTGATCTGAGTAACACGATGAATGTTGATCATGAAGGCTTAGAGTCCTTTAATATTCCACGAATGCAATTTGAAACTAACTGCCTAATGATTGATCTGAGTATTATGGTTAGTTGTGTTAGGAATATAGTGGGGATGCTGTTCATGTATTCGTTGCATATTTGCATGTTAGTGGGACAGTGGGGTGAGCAATTGGGATGTTTAGCAGGATAGAATTACACTGAATTTGTGCCTCTGTTATACATATTTTGCAATACTGATTTATGAACTGTACTGGGATTTTTCTGATTTTCAGGTTATGGCCTCGCCTAAGCACACCGCTGCCGAAAAGCAGCCGGTTAAGAGCAAGAAGCGCGCATCTGCTCAGGGGGACGACATAGAGTTGCCTTCAGGGCCGGGCGCCTCCTCTAGGGCCACCTCCTACTCTCCTAGGTTCCGCTCTCCTGATCACAGGACGCATTGGGACCTGGTGGTGAGAAAGGAGATGGTCTTAGAGCGGCGTGTGTCCCTGGTGGGCAACAACTTCGCCAGTGTCTCCGAGCAGATATGCAACCGAGGTTGGGAGGTGTTGGCTAATCTTCCTCACCGGTATGATATCAAACTGGTGCAGGAATTTTACGCCAACGCTCTCAAACTCGAGGTTTCAGACGCGAGCTGTGTGACGGAGGTTCAGGGGGTCCCCATTACATTCACTGCATCAGATATTAACTCATGCTTGGGGATCCCCATCGGAGAGGAGGCCTGCGAGTACGAGCAGCTCCCCACGGTGCAGGCCCTATCTCAGGCCATCGTCGACACCTGCTGTGTCCAAGGAGCTGCCTGGGAGATGGGAATGTCGGGGAACCTCTTGAGGTTGAGGAGGCAGGACCTCAGCCCGAATGCCCAGGTCTGGTCGGCGTTCTTATATGCCAACCTTCGAGTGAGCTCTCATGAGTACACAGTCACCGCCGCCAGAGCCCATCTCCTCTACGGCATACTGACGGGCCGCACGATCAACGTCGGGGGAGTCATCGCCACAGATATCCAGATGAAGGCGAACTCCCGGGCGCTGAAGGAGAGCCTGGGGCATGGGCTGCTGATCACCGAGCTCATCCACCGGGCGGGGGTGCCGGTGAGTACAGTGATGGAGAAGGTCCCACGGCAGCCCATCGACCTGGAGTACATCCGGCGTTTCTGTTACTTAGCCCCTGCCCCACCTAGGAGGCCGCCACCCCTACCCACTTAGTGGCCATGATCAGCGGACATGGCTCTGCTCTTGCAGAACCAACAGGCGATGAGGCGGGATCAGCAGGTGCTGCGGGAGTTCTTCCGGGAGATGTCATTGGCCCAGCAGGAGGGTCGGGTGCCCATATACCCCTCCGAGAAGGAGCTGTCCCCTCGGCTTGGGTGGCAGGACTACCCTGGGGACCAGGGTGCTATGCCACAGGGGGGTGCCCGAGGGACCAGAGGATGAGGAGGCACCGGAGGACCAGGGTGACCCGGCGGAAGACATTGATTTTGATCAGTGATCTGGGCCCCTGCATTACTTATTTAGAGTTCTAGCTAGTAGTTTCGATATGGTTGTACACTGATAGCTAGCTAGAAACTCTGTCTACTGACCTTTTACTGGCAAACTTGGATAGATGTATATATTTACTTTTTTTTTATGTTATTGCTTTAACTTTCATGTTTGCTTGTGAATGGATCAACATGGAGAGCCCGGAATATCATGGGCCAACCAATTGGATGAGGATGAGGCCGAAACTAGCCGCGCTGTGAAGCGGGGTAGTAGAGAGATGAAAAGAGGCAAGGCAATCAACTGAAAGCATGGGGTCCGCTCGGACCCCCTTGAGATAAAATATTTCTTATCATTTCCCTCACTCTTATTTTATATTTATGTTCTTTCATTGAGGACAATGTATGCCTTAAGTGTGGGGGAGGGAACCAATTGCTTTGTTTTTGTTTTCTTTCTCTTTTTCCATTTGTTTTTGAATTTCGCTCTTGAATAATTTGAGAAGATCAAGAGTATGTGTGTGAGTGTTGTGTCGGCAAGCTTGGTGGATTTTAATTAAATTTAGCATAGATTTACTGCATGAATTATGTTAACCATTGATGATTTCCCCCTAGGTTCTGAAAATCAAAAATTTGATCCCCATGTGAAAAATTGAAAAATGAACTTTGAAAATTTTTATTGTGATTGCTTGATTTATGACAAGTTTGGGGGTGAAGGGGTGCACACACTAGGAATTGTATCTCGGTCAAACAATTTGCAAAAATGTCCAGGTGAGAAATTTGAGCCTCCAACATGTTCTTAATTGTGTGAATCGCTTTTAAGCTGCACTTTCCCGAATTTGCTTGAATCTCTTCATGGTTTGCATGTCTATATGGTTGCATCAAATGATTTAGGCAATTTTATTTGAAATAACTACTTGGCCATAAATTGAACCAACCTTGATGAATGATTCCTAGTTAGCCACATTGAGCCTTGAAGCCTATTGTTCTTGATGACCTTACATTACAAGCCATTAACTCAGAAAAACCATGATTTTCCCCTATCCTAGGATTTAGGAGAGCATGGAATTTTAGCTTTGTGAGTGTTGTTGTGGAACTAAGTTTGGGGTGGCTAAAAAGTTCATGAATCATAGTTGAGAAAAAGCAAAGCAAAATTAAAGGCCGAAGGCTTGAAAAAAATGTGATGGAAAATATTGAATATATGCCAAAAAGGGCAAAGTGAAAAAAGTATAAAAAGGAAGAGGTTTGTAGCCACCCAATGCAAGGAATAGAATAATAATATGAGAGTAAATTCGATTGTTGCAATGCTAGTTTCATGCTCTCATTGATCCTAGGGACTAAGCCTCTATCCTTTGAATATCCTACCTTGAGCCAGGCCTCATTACAACCTATGAAAGACCTTTTGATGATGCATAAATATTTTTGTGGGAACTTTGTTTAGATGAAAATCAAATCCATGGAAAGTGCTCTTGAATTGTGAAATAGAGTGAATGTTGCTAGCTTAGACAAGTTGAGCGAATGAGTGAAATATTAAATGCCCTTGTGAGGAAGGCAATTGTTTGAATTTGGTGATCTCCCTTTTGTGTGTCACTTGGATCCTCAACTCAGATTACTAATTGCATGAATGATGGAATTCTCAATTGTTTAAAGTAAATGAACATGGGGATTACATTGTTCCAAGGGGGGAAAACATTGAAGAAAAATTGTTGTGTTAAATTGCATGAAATTTGTGCAAAAAATTGATTGAATCCTTTAAGCTTGCCAAGTTCTGAGTCTTTTTGAGTTTTAGTTTTCTTGGGGACAAGCAAGGTTTAAGTTTGGGGTGTTTTGATAAGCCTCTGGCTCATCTAGTTTCTAGCTAGAAAAGGGGTAGATTTTGTGCCTAATTGGGCGAGTCAACCTCGCTAATCTCCCAAATTGGCCTTGTTTTGTTCCTAAGTTAGAATTTGATTCGTTTAATGCATTTTTAGTGGTTTTAGTTTATTTTGAGTAGAATTACGCTTTTCGTTTCCTTTCATTGTTTCAGGATAAAAGTAAAGCTCTTAGAGTCAAGGAAAATGAAGAAAACAGTGGAAAAGCAATTATGGAAGTTTCGCCTCGCGAAACAGGATCTCGTCTCGTGAGCCAGAAGACCAGCCTGAACAGCAACAGTCACCCTTTGTCTCGCCTCGCGAATCACCATCTCGCCTCGCGAGCTTGAAGGCCTGACTGTGCCAGAGATGTCACCCTTTCTGTCTCGCCTCGCGAATCACCATCTCGCCTCGCGAGTATTCAAATCAAGATGGAGCCAAAAACTGAATTTCGCCTCGCGAGGGCTTGCTCGCCCCGCGAGCAGGCGAGACCCAGAACCTCTATTTATAGGCTATTTTAGGGCAGATTAGATACCTTTTGTTCACCACTTGTGTTAGATCGTTTTGAGATGAATCCTTATTCTCTGGAGCTGCGTCTCCTTATGTTCTTTTCCTATTTGACAATTATGATGAACTCCAATTGTTTGTGCGTTGTTACAAGCATGAGGAACTAATTCCCTTGTCTAAGGGATCAATGAAACCACCCATGATGGTGTAGTGTTCAATGTGATGTATGTTTCCCTCCTTTACCTCAATTCATGTTTTCCAATTCTGAAATTATTGTGTTGATCATAAGCATTCATGATTGACTAGTTAACGTGATGAGACTTGATAGGTAATTCGCGTTTAGAACTTGAATTGGGATCACTGATTGAATATTGCACGAGAGTGAGTTGGAGATCAGTGCAGCCTTATAGGGAATATGATTTAATACAGTTTGATGATTGGGTTATGAGACCGTAGCAAGTAATTAACTCAATCGTTAAATACAGCCTATTGAGCACGATAATGTCATTAGGAGAATTTGGGGGTCCTGGTTGACATTGCAATTGAACTTAGGGAGGGGATCATCATCACTTGGGTACTATGCATGATTGGGTAGGTGGATTTGTGACCTTAGATGTTTAATCCAGATTTTAATTCTTATCTTATCTTATCGCTACCTACTTTGTCTCTAATTGAATTGTTGATTTGAATTGCGATCCTATTTTCTCTCCCTTCTCAACCACTTGCTGTTACTTGGTCAAACGTATCGAATTTCTTGCAAATTGGTAGAATTGGTAGCTCAATCCCTATGTCTGACCTCGGTAATTACTTACCGTGTTTATTACTTACGACGACCCGGTACACTTGCCGGTGACTCAACAACCACTTAGACTTCAACTTACCCGAAAACAATCTCAGCCGGGAGGTAGAGGTAGAGGTTTAAGCTCTAACTTGAACTTCTCTTGGACTTCATCATTTTTGAGCTCTTCTTTCTCAGTATGGAAAGAAAGTTGATTGGGTTGAGCTTCCAAATCACACAAATACTCATCTATTTCCTTCTCCTCTCTCTCATCAAGATTTTCAATAGAGTTCATAATTACCTTCTCAAGAGTGGAGGAATGGTGCTGATGTGCAAAGACTTCTTTAGCCACTACATCCACAATGTCCATGCGGAAACAATTCTCTTCATCACTCGGGCGATGCATAGCTTCAAACACATTGAAAGTAACATCTTCATCTTGCACTCTGAGTTGAAGTTGGCCTTTTTGTACATCTATCAAAGCACGACCAGTTGCTAGGAAAGGTCTCCCCAATATAAGTGGGAATTCTGCATCCTCCTCCATGTCTAATATCACAAAATCCGCTGGGAAGATAAACTTATCCACTTTAACCAAAACATCTTCCATAATGCCATAAGGACGCTTGATTGATCTATCAGCTAGTTGCAATGCCATCCTTGTTGGTTTCACTTCACCACCTCCAAGCTTGTTCAAGATTGAAAGCGGCATCAAATTGATACTCACCCCCAAGTCACACAAGGCCTTCCCAATAGCAACACTCCCAATTGTGCAAGGGATTGTAAAACTACCAGGATCTTTAAGCTTTGGAGGTAGCTTCCTTTGAAGTATTGCAATACATTCTTCCGTCAAGGCAACAATCTCACCTTCTTTAAACCTTATTTTCTTCGTGGGTAACTCCTTCAAGAACTTTACATAAGTTGGCATTTGCTCTAGTGCTTCAGCAAAGGGTATGTTGATTTGTAACCTCTTGAAGATGTCAAGAAATTTGGCAAATTTCTCTTCCTTCTCCTTCTTCTTGCTTAAGTGCGGATATGGCAACTTTACATAAGAAGGGATCTCTTGAGGCTTGTCTCCATCTTTCAAAATCTGACTTTTACTTCTCCTCAGAATTGAATTTTCATCCACTAACTTTTCTCTCTTGTCTTTTTCACTTTCTTTCTCTTCTTCCTCCATTACAACCTCTTTTCCTTTTTCCTCATTTTTCTCTCTTTTTTCAGCACTCAACTCATTTTTCAACAAAGGCTCACCGCTCTCTTTCTCAAGACTTTTACCACTCCTCAAAACAATAGCCTTACAATGCTCTTTAGGATTTATTTGAGTATTACCTGAAAAACTGCCGCTAGATTGTTCCGCTAGGTGCTTTGCAATTTGTCCAACTTGAACCTCCAAGTTCTTTATGGATGCATCGGTGTTTTTCTGGTTTGACATGGACATTTGCATGAATTGATTGAGGGTGTTTTCCAAGATAGAAGTCCGATCTTGAGGCGGTTGTGTGGGCTGAGGCTTACCTGCTTGTCCGGCATCTTGTTTCCAACCAAAACTTGCTTGATTCCTCCACCCTTGGTTGTAATTTTTAGGATATTGGTTATTACCTTGCCGCCCATAGTTCCCCATATAATTAGCTTCCTCATGGGAACTAGGTGTGGCCTCACACTTTCCATTATTATGATCTCCTCCACAAAAATCACATATCATTACCTGTTGAGGTGGCATGGTTGTCCCTTGAATGGCTTGGAGTTGTTGTGGGAGTTGAGCTAGTTGCTTGGTAATGGACTTAAGTTGTTGTGTCATGAGCTTATTTTGAGCCAAAAGTGCAGTTTGTGAATCTAACTCCAACATTCCCCTTCTTGATGTGGTACCTCGGTCATGATGCATCAGATAGTCATTAGATGCCATAGCTTCTATCAAAGTCAATGCTTCCTTCGGTGTCTTTGTGTTCATGGAACCTCCAGCTGAGGCATCCAACATAAGCTTGGTTGACGGCCTCAATCCATTGCAAAATGTTTGCATTTGGACAAGATCATCAAACCCATGATTTGGACATCTTCGGAACAAGTCTTTGAACCTTTCCCATGTGTCATGAAGAGTCTCACCCTCTTGTTGAACAAATCTTGTGATATCACCCCGTGTCTTCACAAATCTTGAGGCGGGAAAGAATCTTGCAAGAAATTTAGCCTCTAATTCATCCCATGTAGTGATGCTCCCCCTTGGTTGAGATTGGAGCCAAGCCTTGGTTCTATCTCTTAGAGAGAAAGGAAACAACCTTCGACGAATTGCATCATCGGAAGCACCATTTATCTTCACCGTATCATATAACTCCATGAAGTTGGAGACATGATTATTAGGATCCTCTTTCTCCATCCCGGCAAATTGATTTTGCTGCATCATATTCAAGAAAGCCGGCTTGATCTCAAAATTGTTAGAATTCACTGGAGGCCTCACTATGCTAGTGACATGCCGATTGATATTTGTATTGGCATAGTCCCCAAGTGTCCTCCGTGGAGCACCTTCACCATTGCCTGCCATCTCAAGTGCTTCTTGATGAACTTGTGAAGTGGAGGTCTCTTGTTCTCCTTCTTGTTGTGCTAATAGCTTCTGCTGTCTTGCTTGACTCCGATTCTTCCTAGCCGCTTTTTCTATATCAGGATCGTAGAGAAGTTGGTTAGTTGGGCTAGTACCTCACATGCACAAAAGTCTAGAGACAAAGAATGTTAGCACTAAATGACAGCAAAGAGAAACAGATAGTAAAATAGAAAAAATAAAATTGTGCTTAAATTAGTAATTGAAATGGGTATGATAATATTGAAACTCTGTCCCCGGCAACGGCGCCAAAAGCTTGTTGGGGCGAATCTAGGCAAGTATACCCAATCGTACAAGTTATAAAGAGGTAAGAGGGATATCGTTCCCACGAGGACTGTGACAAGTACTAGCACGTAACAAATCAATTACTATCTAAGAGAATCTTTGGATGGAAGGGAGCTCAATATAAAATACCAAGCCCAACAATAGTAAAAACAAACAAAATAAAAGGAACAAATTCTTTTTGGATTTTTATCGAATACTTGGAGTGCAAAAAGGTGATTTTCAAATATGATAAAAGATGTTGGGATTAAATTTCACTAAACCTTTGTCTCATGCAATACCAAGACCACCAATCCAGTTTATGCTTCAAATATTAAAATCAACCCACAAGATTTCTCAAGCCCTAATTCCTTAGATGACAAGAGCCTAAATCCCCTAATTAAACCCTAATTCCTTAGGTGGCCTAATTAGTGAATTTGCATTAAGAGTAGGGATTACACGATTACTAATAAACCAAAATCCATTCCTAGATGCAAGGTTTACTAGGTGATTAATTCCAGATCAAGAATTGATAAGAACGTCCCCATTGCAAATCAAATCTCAAAATCAACTCATGGATGATCAGACCACAAAAAGCATTAAGAATAGGAATCAAACACTAATAAGAAGGCATAAACTCAGATTAATAGATCAAGGAAAATACATGAGGCTCAGTTTAGCTACATCTAATCCCAACAAAAAGGGATTTAGCTACTCATAGTGATAGAGAAAGCCAAAATAAAAGAAATAAGGACAAAGGAGAGAAGGAACTCCATGGAATCCTTCACAGCAGCCCCTGGTTCAGAGAGAATGTCTTAGGTTAAAAATTCCCTCTCTTCTGTTCTGCCCAGATGCCTATTTATAGATTAGGCGCGTGATGAGCCTCTGTTTGATTGGTTTTATAACTAGTAAAGACCTTGGCTTTGTGCTAATTTTATATCATTTTTACCCAAATTAGACTTGATTGTCCTTAAGTAATATTTTGAGTCTGTAAATTGTTTTTAAGTTAATTTAGTTGATTTAGAGTGAATAAAGTATTTACTTTTATTTTCTATTTTCAGGTTAATAAAAAGGAATAAATCTGGAGCTCTCGCCCCGCGAGAAGGCTGCTCGCCTCGCGAACCAGAAGGTGACTGTTCCTGAAATTGCAAAACTTTCTGTCTCGCCCCGCGTAGAAGGACTCGCCTCGCGAGTACCTGGAAGTCAGAGAGCATCACGGTTTTACCGTGTTGAAGGCCACGGGCGTTACAGTTGGGAATTTGAAGAGTTCGCCTCGCGAATTTATGCTCGCCTCGCGAGAAGACCAAGAGTTGCAGACCTTTCACATAATTCGCCTCGCGAGCAGTGCTTCGCCTCGCGAGGACTTGGATTCCAGAAACATGTATTTAAGTAGTCTTAGGCAGAACTGAAGGGGTCTGGTCAGAGTTAGCCAGTTTTGGCTAGTCTTTGATAGATAGTAGTTGTAGTTTGTTTTCTTTCCTTTTCTGCTTATGTTTGTTATGGAGAACTAGTCTCCTAGATTAATCTACTGTAATTGGCTTCTATCCATACTTGAGGTTCTTGCATTTCCAGTTTTCATCTCCTTTTCTCTTTTCAATGCCATGCTTTATATTTCTGTTTGCTTAATTCAGGAGTATATTGTGTTGTGTTGGTTTATCTCGGTGATATCATGTTCCTATATATAATCGCGTTTGCTTAATTCGCGTGTGTACGTTTCGTGTTCGCTTAGTTCACGAAGTGCTTAACCCCGTTTGCTTAATTCGGGAATAGGGACATATATCTGTAGTAGTGGTCCCGCTTGTGAATTATTGCTACAACCGGGAGGGGATTAGAATCTGCTTAGGGCTAGGAATTTGCATGAACCGATGATAGTTGGGAAACCAAAAGCAGTAGGTTAATCGCTTTAGTTTATTTGTTAATCTCTTTTCTTACTCTGTTTTTATTTTGTTTTCTTTATTTTAGTTTCAATCCAAAACCCCCCATTTCTAACTTTTTCTGTTAATAATAACAACACCTAAGAGTCCTTGAGAGACGATCCGAGTTGTCGCTCTATACTACATTATTTTCATAACCGCTCGTTCTTTTTGGCGTGTGGCGACAGTGCGGTCAAAAATTGGCGCCGTTGCCGGGGACTCTTGTTTGTTGTTATTAGCAGAAAGTTACATTTAAAAAAAAAAAACCTTTTGCATTCCTGAATTAGTTCTGTCTGCTTTGTCTGGATGTTTGATTGCCATGGATAATTACATGTATGGATATTTGCCTAATGTTTATTATGAACCACCACCTTGCATGTATTATCCTAATTTTAGTGAGCCACCACCATACTATCCTAGCCAAGTGACCACCTCTGCACCGTCCGAACCTTCACAGAGCACCTTGGATGAGATTGCTTCAATGCTACAACAAATGGAAGAGAACAATCAACGGATGGCACAACAAAATCTTGAAACTCAACGGATGATAGAGGAAAATCAACAGAAGATGGAGGCTCAATACCAGAGGGACCAAGCTGAATCTCAGAAGTTGTGGGCTCTAATTGATCAAGTTACCGCCAACTCAGCTGCAATGCTAACTCCACAGCCCATTGAAGAACATAAAGATTCACAAGTCATTCTTGAAAATATTTCTGATGATGATTTTGATAATGTTTCTGTTGATGATGAATTATGTGTTGAATCCCTTGATCCTAATGCTTGTTATTGTGATGGAACTGCTTTGTGTGTAGAATGTTTTACAGGTTTATACTTTTCAGGAAAAATAGAAAATGCAGATCATTTTGCAGGTTTATTTTTTTCAGGAAACTTAGAAAAGGAGGATCAAGAGGACATCTGCTCCACCGTGCTTGAGGATGATGAAGAACCTTTGGGAGTAGATGATGCAATTAAATCAGATGAATGTGTTGAGAGTAATGGGGTGGATGCACTGTGTGAAGAATTCCCAGACATTCTAACTTTTTCTGATTCATTTTCTTGTAATATATGTACTAACTCTAACCTTTGTGTGGTGTGTGCTGAAATTTCTGCATGTATAGCAGGTGAAAAATTTGTTAGTGCAGTGAATGAAGAACGTGTAGAAAATGAAACAGCACCAGTAACCCCAGCTAACTGTTTGCCACCTCCCCCTGAGGAGCCACCAGCTCTAGATTTTGCACCCTTGGATTTTGCACCATGGTCAATCCAAGAGGTTGAGCCCCACTTCTATTGGGAGGATTTTATTGAGGAAGATGTCAACCTTGACCCAAGAGGGAGTGAGAAGTCCGCCGCACTCGGCGAAGTCATCATAATTGTCAAGTACTCACCCCCACATCAAGGCTGCAAGTCATGGAAGCATGGAACAAATTTCAGTCCTTTGGCTACCACGTGGGCCTTATGCTACAAGCAATGGGATCCTGGTGGAACCGCCTCTGAATGAGTTTTTCTTAACCCTTTCTCCTTTTTAATTTTCTTTTGCTTTGCTTTATTTCTGTTTTGTTTTCAATAAAGCTCCTGAATAATTTGAGAAGCTCGGGAGTTGTGTTGAGTCTGGTATTGGCAAGTTTATTGGATTTGATTAATTTTGCATATATGAATTGCATGATAGTGTTGACTGTTTCCCCCCTGGGATTTGAGAAAATTTTTTGAAAAATGATCCCCATGTGATTGAAAACTGAACTTTGAGATTTTATTATGATGGCATGATTTATGATAAGTTTGGGGTGATAGGAAGCACACACTAGGGATAATATCTCTTTCAAATAATTTGCATGAATGTCCAGGTGAGGTTTTGAGCCTCCAACATGTTTTAAACTGTGTGAAAATCACTTTTTAAGTTGCACTTTCCTGAGTTTGCTTGAATCTTTTTTTGATTTGCATGATTATATGTGTGTAGCAAATGATTTAGGCATTTTCTTTGTAAATAGCTACTTAGCCTAAAAATAACCAATTCCTAATGCATGTTCCCTAGTTAGCCCCTTTGAGCCTATTAGCCTGTTAATTCTTGATAACCTAATGTTATAAGCCCAAAAATCTGGAAAACCATGTTAACCCGATCTTAGGATTAGGAGAGCATGGAATCTTAGAATGGGTGCAAGAAACTAAAGTTTGGGGTGGCTACCCGGTGTAACGTGTTGTTTGGGATTGAGAAAAAAAAAATTCCATGTAAAAAAAAAAATTTGTGAAAAAAAAAAAAAATAAAATAAAAGAAAAGAAAAACAGAAAAAAAAAATAAAAGTACAAAAATTTCAAAAAGAAAAAAAAATGGGCTGTAGTCACCCAAGGCAAAAAGAAGAATGAGAAAAGGGACTTGAGTGGAATTTCAATGTATAAAATTGTTTCATGCTCTCTTAGTTCCTAGGGTCTTCAGCCTAGTTCCTTTGTATATCCTACCCTTAGCCAGGCCCCATTACAACCCATAAAAGACCTTCTGATGTTGCTTGCATGTTTTCTGTGGGAGTCATTTAGAGATGAAAATCAAATTTATGGGAAGTGCTCTTAAAAGTGAAACTGAGTGAATTGTTGATAGCCTGACACAAATTGAGCGATTGAGTGAACATAAATTTCCCTTGTGAGGAAGGCAGTTGTTTGAATTTGGTGATCTCCCTCTTTTGTGTAACTTGGATCCCCTACTTAGATTAATGATTGTTTGAATGATGAATTTCTCAACTGTTTAGAATAAATGAATGTGGGGATTGTTTTGCTTGTAAGGGGGGAACATTGAAAGAAAAATTCTTTTGAAAAAAAAAATTGCTTGAAATCTGTGTGAAAGTTGATTGAATCTTTTGAGCTTGCCAGGTCTTGAGTCTTTTTAAGTTTTTGAGTTTTAGTTTGCTTGGGGACAAGCAAAGTTTAAGTTTGGGGTATTTTGATGAGCCTCTGTTTGACTGGTTTTATAACTAGTAAAGACCTTGGCTTTGTGCTAATTTTATATCATTTTTACCCAAATTAGACTTGATTGTCCTTAAGTAATATTTTGAGTCTGTAAATTGTTTTTAAGTTAATTTAGTTGATTTAGAGTGAATAAAGTATTTAATTTTATTTTCTATTTTCAGGTTAATAAAAAGGAATAAATCTGGAGCTCTCGCCCCGCGAGAATGCTGCTCGCCTCGCGAACCAGAAGGTGACTGTTCCTGAAATTGCAAAACTTTCTGTCTCGCCCCGCGTAGAAGGACTCGCCTCGCGAGTACCTGGAAGTCAGAGAGCATCACGGTTTTACCGTGTTGAAGGCCACGGGCGTTACAGTTGGGAATTTGAAGAGTTCGCCTCGCGAATTTATGCTCGCCTCGCGAGAAGACCAAGAGTTGCAGACCTTTCGCATAATTCGCCTCACGAGCAGTGCTTCGCCTCGCGAGGACTTGGATTCCAGAAACATGTATTTAAGTAGTCTTAGGCAGAACTGAAGGGGTCTGGTCAGAGTTAGCCAGTTTTGGCTAGTCTTTGATAGATAGTAGTTGTAGTTTGTTTTCTTTCCTTTTCTGCTTATGTTTGTTATGGAGAACTAGTCTCCTAGATTAATCTACTGTAATTGGCTTCTATCCATACTTGAGGTTCTTGCATTTCCAGTTTTCATCTCCTTTTCTCTTTTCAATGCCTTGCTTTATATTTCTGTTTGCTTAATTCAGGAGTATATTGTGTTGTGTTGGTTTATCTCGGTGATATCATGTTCCTATATATAATCGCGTTTGCTTAATTCGCGTGTGTACGTTTCGTGTTCGCTTAGTTCACGAAGTGCTTAACCCCGTTTGCTTAATTCGGGAATAGGGACATATATCTGTAGTAGTGGTCCCGCTTGTGAATTATTGCTACAACCGGGAGGGGATTAGAATCTGCTTAGGGCTAGGAATTTGCATGAACCGATGATAGTTGGGAAACCAAAAGCAGTAGGTTAATCGCTTTAGTTTATTTGTTAATCTCTTTTCTTACTCTGTTTTTATTTTGTTTTCTTTATTTTAGTTTCAATCCAAAACCCCCCATTTCTAACTTTTTCTGTTAATAATAACAACACCTAAGAGTCCTTGAGAGACGATCCGAGTTGTCGCTCTATACTACATTATTTTCATAACCGCTCGTTCTTTTTGGCGCGTGGCGACAGCGCGGTCAGCGCGCGTCACGGTCGTGATGGCCATCACGGTCAGGTCGTGACGGATTTTGCCATGGGCGCGCTTTCAAATTTTTGTCTGTCATGGCCGTGATGCTCATCACGGCTAGACCGTGACCAGTTCTGCCTGTTGAGGGTCTGGCTCAGCTGACAGGTCAGGCCGTGATGGCTTCTGACTTTTGCTTTCTTTCTCTTTTCAGCTCTGTTTGATCATGGTCGTGATGGGCTCTGCTTGGATCATTTTCTTCACTTTTCAAGCTCCATCTTCATCCAATCTCCATCATGGCTGATTCTGAGCATTTAACCCTTAATTTCTGCAAAACAACACCACAAAACCACCTTACCCGTTCCAAGGTAAAAACTAATAAAAATCAAATCAAAACTGTCTAAACTATATGAAAATGCTTGCAAAAATGCAGATGAAATATGAGGTGTAATCACACTCATCAGATACCACACTCTTGTGAAGAGCCTTAATGTTCAACCTTATGGATGTTAAGTCTCTAAAATGTCTGATGCGCATTTCCCTAAGTTTTGATGAGAACTAAACATTGATTAATGATTTAATTAACCTTCATATTGGTTGCTAACCTGTCTATCGAGTGTGCAGATTAAATAAGAGAATCATCCGTCCAACGCAAGTGATTGAAACACACGTCCAACACTGTAGTGATGGAAGCTCACGTCCAATAGTGTAGTGATAGAAGCTAACATCCAACACACAAGTAATTGAAACAAACATCCAGCACTGTAGTGATTGAAGCGCACGTCCAAAACGCAAGAGATAAAAACTTACGTCCACTAAAGTGATGAAAGCCAGCGTCTACTAAAGTGACAGAGGCGCTCGTCTACTAAAGGTATTAGAAGCGCTCGTCTAATGACATGGCAGATGGAGCTCGTCCATTAAGGTATCAGAATGGTCCATCCAATGACGTGACATTTGGAGCTCGTCCATTAAAGTATCAGAATGGCTCGTCCAATGACGTGGCATTTGGAGCTCGTCCATTAAGGTATCAGAATGGTCCGTCCAATGACGTGGCAAATAGAGCTCGTCCACTAAAGTAACAAAGGCTCTCGTCCACTAAAGTAACAGAGGCTCTCGTCCACTAAAGTAACAGAGGCTCTCGTCTACTAGAGTAACAGTGGCTCTCGTCCACTAGAGTAACAGAAGTGCTCATCCACTAAAGGTGACAGAAGCGCTCGTCCACACTAGTCATTGGACTTGCTGAGTCCTTAATATGGAGCTCGTCTACTAGCCCGAATGAAAACTCAAATGGCTATTTAGACGCGGTTATTTTAAAGTTAGAAGCACTTATGTAACACCCTACTTTTTATTTTTCGATTTTATTTTTTTCAGTAAAAATAGTTTCGCTGTATTAACCGGTATAAATGTATTTATTTACATTTTTATCCGAGTTCATGGAGATTGGTTTTTATGAAATAAAAATCATATTCATACTCTATCTTAGGGTAGAAGCTTACGATAAAAATTTGGGTTGAAAATTCAGACGGAACTGATCGTGTTTTCACTGCAAAGTATAATTTTCTTGAGCAGAAAACCTAATTTTGACTCGTGAACGAAATGGTTTATATTTAAATCATATTTCCAACGAGTTTGGTTAGTTTGAAAATTTTCAGTAGAAAACGAAATATTACGCTTTTACGCAGGCGTAAAACCCTAATTGGGAAACCGACGGAGTCAAGAAGGGAAGTGCAGAGACCCGTCAAGAGATCGGGACAACGAGTCATATATGATGACTCATGGAGGATGAGTCACCAAGCATTTATGAGCATTAAATGCAAGTAATCATGACATTTAGGTAAAAAGACCAAAATACCCCCAAGCTTTCGCGGGTATTAACAAGACGCATCTACGCACTCTTAACCACTCATTTTATGTGGTTGAAAACCTCCCACATCTCTCCAATTTCGTGCATCCACCTCCAATAAATCTTACCTATTTCATTTTGCTTTCGTTTCATTATTTTCCTATCAAAAACCGAAATCGGGTAAGAGCGGGCTGCGTCGGAATTTAGGGAACCGCTAACGGATAAGATCAATGACTCATTGGTGAGTCATTTTGTGTGGCCCAAAATCAGACACACCTCCAACAAATGTGAGCCACATATTATTAACCATGGTTAGCCAAAATAACCTTAGTTAAGTTAATTATAACCTTAGTTAAGCTTATATTAATTTAATAATCACAAAACCCATTAAACCAATTCCTTTTAACCAAACAAGGCATAATATTACTCCTATAAATACCCTCCAAACCGTGGCCTCCCTCACCATTTCACTCATCTTCTTCATTCTCTTCATCTTCCCCACCAACTAAGTTACAAAACCCTAAGAACACCGAATTCCCACCAAACATATGACCCTCTTCCTTTCTGAAACTCGAAAAACACTCAACATAAAAGTTGTTCCTCTTTCTCTCTTATTTCCTACAAGCTAAAGATCATGAAAAACGGATAAGTGGATTGGGAGAAAGGCTCAAAATACAGAAACTGCCCAGAATTCCCAGCAACCCACGAAACAGCATAAATAAGGCCCTTTTCACCCCTGTTATGATCCGAAACAAATGAAACCTTAAACACAAAAGTTGTTCCTTTTCTTCTTATATTTCTATCAAGCCAAAGTTCGTAATTTTTGGATGAGTATATTGTGAGATACACTCACAATACCATCACACCCTCAAGCTGTCCAGTTTTCAACATAGTGAAGGTTGATCATTTTCTTCATTTCTTCAATCTTCAAGAGGTAAAAGCTCATCTCCTTGATCATATAAGCTTTCATATTAATGTATTTATCATGTTTATGCCATGAATCATATTTTTCCATTCCTAGATCTAGAACTTCAAATAATTCTAGAAAATTGTAGAAAAATCCTTTTAATGTGAAACCAATTTCTATGATCTTGTGATGTCTTCCACTTTCATTATCCAAGAGCTTGAATCCAACTAAATTTCCTAGCCTATTTTCCTAATATGGGCCGAAACCCTAACCCTAAAGGTTAGAGGATTTTGTTTCAAATTTTAGTCTTGTAATAAGTAATCTATGTTAGTTAAGACTCTAGTAACTATGATCCAAAAGATAGCATTAAGAAGATAATCCTAAACCTATTTTCTAAGTCTTGACCGAACCTAGCCCTAAAGTGTCATAGATGGTTGTTAGTTGATTAATTATAGTTATGTTGTTTGGTTGAAGGTGTTTGTGTTAACTCGTGGAGGGATAACGAGGATCGTCGTGTACGTGTTTCCGGTGAAAACTCAGGTGGGGAAAAGAATCAACCTATCGTCGGAATCGATAAGTAGTAGATTATATGATAATTGTGTAGGGCGACCTAAACCCTACTAGTATTTGAGTAATCGACAAGACCAAAATCATATTGGAAACCTTTTCTGTAAAACCAATGGTGATTCGGGGATTGTAGGTTTATCGACATTAAGTTGATTTTAAGTATTTGAGGATGTTTGATTTTATGTTATCAAATTTACTGTGATACGCTGGTTGAGGTATTCCATCTGCATGTGACGTATTATTTCGGTGTTTGAATATTTATATGATATTGAGATATTTGAATATTTTCTGATGTTATGTTATGCATGATCTGCCTATTTTTGAATATTGTTCTTAGATGATTTTTAAGTAAGGATATGTGTTGTTCGGGAGATGATTGTTTGGGTGAGAGAATGAATTGACTTAGAGGTGCTTAGCTAAATTAAATTATCTAAATGAGGAGATGTGACGTAGAATGCAAGTGGAGGTTGTGAGGAAGAGTTTAAGGTACTAGGTTGCTATTGATAAAAGTCAGTGAGCATTATATTGTGCTTATGCACTATTTCCTATGAGAGATTAGGGAATAGGGGCGCACCGAGTTATTATTTATTATATGCTTATGTGCTATTTCCAATGGGGAAATAGTGACGCATATCGTGCTTATGCACTATTTCCTATGAGAGATTAGGGAATAGGGGCGCACCTAGTTATTATTTATTATATGCTTATGTGAGATTAGGGAATAGGGGCGCACCTAGTTATTATTTATTATATGCTTATGTGCTATTTCCAATGGGGAAATAGTGACACATATCGTGCTTATGCACTATTTCCTAGGAGAGATTAGGGAATAGGGGCGCACCTAGTTATTATTTATTATATGCTTATGTGCTATTTCCAATGGGGGCAATAGTGACGCATATCGTGCTTATGCACTATTTCCTATGAGAGATTAGGGAATAGGGGCGCACCGAGTTATTATTTTTTATATGCTTATGTGCTATTTTCAATGGGGGAAATAGTGACGCATACTGTGCTTATGCACTATTTCCTGTGAGAGATACATGAATAGGGGCGCACTGAGTTTTGACCCTAAATAGTTCTGGACTACTGACTAATGTGACAGGAGTGAAGATGACCACATCAGTATTAAGTTTTAGTTGCATGGGCTGAGGGTAGAGGATGATATAGTGAATTGAGGATGATTGTTGATTTTGAGTG